>NSJW01000087.1:0-693282 GCA_019955255.1 Castanospermum australe
CTTTCTTATGATAATCTCAACTCTACAACATGCTTAAACTCAATTTAACTTCATATACTTGATTACTTGCTAGGTTTTCTCACAGCACTATTAGAGTTAAGTTCTAAAATGTTATCTTCATTAAAAATCTTATTTAAAACCTCAAAGTTGGTTCCAATTAAGGCAAAAGAAACTAGCTCATTGTTCATTTCTTTATTTGTGCTTAATCATGGTAAACCTTAAGGTACATTTAAGACTCAACTTGGATTCAAGCTAAATATCCATGCATAATTAGTTGATATCTAACCTTAAAATCATATTAGATTGAAGATGTAAATTATAGATGGTATTTGAATCTATATAACTCTCGAAACTTGGTTCCTTTCTAGGCAAAATGTCAAGGACTCTCTACCATATCACCACCTAGGTGCTAAGGTTTCACCACTTAAGCTCTTAGGAACCAGAACAAGTGCTACTCTCGGATAAGCCACTACTCGAGCACTGGTGCCCACCTCTTGAGCACAGGTGCCACCACCTAGGAGCCCAGATTTGGTGCTCAGGTGCCTACAATGTAGAGGGCCACTGCCTAGGTGCCAAACAAGCGGCAACCTACACTTGTTTTTCATGTTTTCTTTGTTTTTGGTTGCTTAAGGGGGTGCATGCTAACTTCCAAGAAAACCTAATTCCACACATATTGGGTTATATTTTAAGAGTGTTTAAACTTATCATGAGCCACTTAGAACTAAGATTAAAGTGAGAGAATTTCACATACAATTATATACAAAATATAGTAATATTATTTATACTACATGAATTAGAAGTTGATACATCAAGGAGTCACTTAGTTAACTATTTTACAATCAAAATGGGTGGGGTTTAGACACATAACCCCTTGTCTTATATTTACGTCAAGCTTCACATAAGGTAAAAACTAGCTCTAATCAGGGGATGCTATCATCCATGGGCATATATACATATGTCTTGAACTGATGAATAGGCCTATGCTGGATGCATCAATCAATAAACTCAATATGAAAACATCACGAAAAGGTGAGATAGAAATCTCAATTGGATAATAACAGTTAATTTTCAAAAATCATGATGTTTTTTTTGCTGTACTTAATACAAAAAAATACTTTTCTTCTAACTTTACTCTTATTTAATAAGTTTTTATTCTTGATATATTGTATTCCAATCTTTCTTGTCATTCGAGACCTGCACTATGATCTAAACTTAACTTAGGAATAGAGCTCTTTCTGCTTATAAGGGCATCCCCTCGCCTATGACCTTACCACCAAAGTGGCCTTACCACCGAAGTGGCCTTTGATCATGCGGATCACCTCCTTTAAGAGTCATTTCCAAACTTGTGAGATCATCCCCCATAAGAATCATTTTCTCAAAATCTTCTAAATCACCTCTTTGAGGATCATTTCTGCTTTTGGCAATAGAAAATATTCCTATTAAATTTCATTGTCCATGGTCTTATTTTTCAAAAATAAATATCCATACTTGAGAAATAAAACATATCATGAGCATGGAAGCAATAATAGCATTCCATCAACTATTTAAAAATCATCATGTAGAAACATATTCAACAACAGGAAGAGAGAAGGTCATTATCCTACCTCTTAAACTTCATTTCAAGCTTTTTCTAGACTAGCACATGTCACATCTTCTTTCTCTCACAGTGTGTGTGAGTGAAGAAAGCACTCGGTTATTTATAAGGGTAAGGGGAGTGAGAAGAAGAAAAAAAGATCATTCTTGCCTTGTTGGATGTGTTTCCCTATGATGGGGAGGAATATTTATAGATGTGAGTTTTTGGTGTTGTGTGTGCCATGAGAGTGGTGGGAAAAGGAAAAGATTTCTAGTGAGACCATGTGTCATATCATTATTGCTTATTCTTTACACTTGCTTCTTTAGGCGCTACAAATGTTTATTATCTCTAAGTTCATTGTTCTTAGTTACTTTTCTAACTTAGTTGGCTTAGTTGGTAGTTTAACTAGATTTCCTCTTTTTAGTCATGTTTGACTTGGTGTCTGCTACTTTTACTTTTTCATTGGATTTCAACTAAATCCTTTCTCTGTAGAGCAACCATGATTACTAATCATTAATGTACCTTATCCTTGACTTAAAGTAACTTTGAGACTTAGAGTCCTCATGAGCTCACGTGGTTCTTGTAAGACTTAACTTTTCTTTCAAGAACATCTTCTTCCTTTGAGACATCACAAGTGTTTCAGGTGTAGTTTGTCGGTAACTTGTTCTTCTTCATAATGCTAACTTAGAGTATATGTATCTAGAGGTGGTCTTGGTTTACACATACTTTTCTTCTTGTTATTCTATCTGATTACTTTAATTATGCTAAATAAGGTCTGACTTAGGGTTACTTGGAAGACTTGTCACTTTCTACTTAGTTCTTTGTTTCCTAGTTAAGCTAACCATTATTACTTTCTAATTATGATCTTATCTTGACTTAGCAAAGCTTGGAAAACATTTCTCCTTCTTAGAGGGCTCCACATGAAGGGTTCACATTACCAAGATCATTTTCTTTTGTCTTCAGTTCAAATGATTTTGTTTATTTTTGTGTATATACCTTACTTGTTTCAATTTACTTCCTCTTTCTCCACGGTTTCTATACTGTTTAGGCTTGTATTACAAGATTTTACTATTTTATTTTTGGTTAATAATAGTTAACTCCTTAGTTAAGTTTAGGTAACCTGTTTGACTAAGTACTTACTTTTCTTAAGATATTTATTCTTTCTTAAGGCTCACTGAACTTGGCTAGAAAAGAAGCCTTTATCTCTTTCTAGGTTGCTTCTTGGTTATTTAATACATTTATATTAGTTTATCTTTGACTAAGAGATTTCTTGTAAGCTTTTCTTTCTATGCTTCTCCTAGTAGCTTCTAGTGGAAACCTAATTTTTTATTCTTTATGTATCTACGTTAATTATTAGTTACATTCATTTTAGAGATATATGTGATTTATCCTATTTATTATTCTTAATTGTAAGATAAGGCTTTGAGTGAAGGTAATTTAGAAGACTTTTTATTTCTAATAAACTTACACGTGACTTCTAGACTAGAAATAAGTTTATGTTATGTTCACACTAGTTTCTTTCTATCTTTGTCTTTGTTCAATTAATGAGAATATTCTAGAAATTTCTAATTCCTAGAACAAGCAACTTCACCTATCTTCCTAGGAATTTGTCTTATTCTACTAATTACTAACTGTTAAAAGTTTAATCTTTTGTCTTATTACACTCAAAAATCAAAACTTATATCTTAAGAGTAGTCTTTGTCTCAGTGATAACTTAGTTATTCTAAATAGGTTTCATTCATTTTAGTTTTGACTTCAAACATCTTGACTAGTTATATAAGTACTAAATGTTAATCTAAAATTAATCACTTTTTACTAGATTGACAGTATAAAGAATCAATTCTAGCATTTGGCTAATGTGAAAGGAATCTAATACTAGTGTGTTTGAAAGAATCAATTCTAGCATCTAGTTAATGTGAAAAGAATTTAATTGAATTGAAAAGAATCTAATTAGAATATGATTAAGTGTAAAAGAATCTTCTTTAATTTTATCTGTTATTAAATTTCTGTTTATTGTCCTACACTCTATACTTGCACATATATTACTTTCTAATTTATAAAAATTTTTACTAGCTTAATTAAGAAAGAGGGATGTACATTTTACTCCACATAATACCCTCAACATAAATATTTGCTGTCCTGAGCCAAAAGAAATATATAAAGATCATTGGAAAGTATTTTCTTTTGATCATAGGAATTGTGTAGATCAAGTTTCAAAAGTAATCTCAAGAGATTCAATAAGCAAAACTATTACCAATGGTCAATAACTCAGAGGGGTGTGAATTGAGTTATAAAAACTTTCGCAAAATTTTCACAAAACTTGTTCTAAATTTTGTATTGAAGCTATAAACTTTTTCAACTATATGGATTAATGAGAGCTTTGGTTCTCACATAAGTTTTCAATAGAAAATTAAAAGAGAGATAGCAATAAAAAAAGAACATAAATAAAAAACCAAAAATATTAAGGGAGGGAGAGAGAATGCAAACTCAATTTATACTAGTTCAGACTCTTTATGACCTATGTCCATTTAAGATCATCCACTTGAGAATTTCCACATCTTCAAGCTTCAACTAGGGTTTGTAAACCTTTAATCAAATAATACTCTTTTTACTTTGGTATCCTCCACCCTTTGTGTAAGAGCTTCAAAATCAAAGAGATCCACCCTCAGAAAGATAAGATTTTAGATAGAAATTGATTAAACTCTCAAAAAGCTGATAAACAACTTGAAGCTGTAACAGATATCAAATTTTTTCTCAATACAAGCTCAAACTCAAAAGGATGAGTAAATGCCTCAATTAATGTTAATCAGTTCTTGCAACCTCTTTTAGGTCTACCCAAATGAAAGATTTTAAAGTCCAAAGTAATATGGCGTTGGAGATGGTTGGTCGCATTTTTATGAAGAAACTAGCTGTTAGTTTTAATTTCTGGAGCATTGTAATTGATTAAAGCTTAATTGATTAGTAGGCAAAATTGGCTAAAAAGATAAATTAGTAATCTATTACCATAGTTGTTAATAGTAACTCATCCTCTGTTAATGCTGTAATCGATTATCTAAGGAGTAATGATTATTGCCTTTAAAATTTAAAGAAGATAAATTTTTATGGAAAAACCAACATTGGCCTCATTTGAAGTCTGTTATCTTACTGACTTACATAAGCAAAGAATTTTGATTTTTTAAGTTGTAATCATTACCAACCTTAGTAATTGATTACTGCGTGAAAATTTGAAAATTTGCTTGCCAATAATCATAGATTAAGATACTAAAGTTTAGCATAGTTCTAATGTAGTTTGAGAGTCCAAGCCTCTGAAAATTAGTTTGAAAAATGGTCATCCTCCTTGTTATGCAAAGGTCATTAAGTATACGTATTCAAAGTATTTTTGGTAATGAGCTTAAGTAATGAGCAAGAAATAATTACCCTTAAAGAACAGAATCCAGATATGATTAATTCCTTGTAGAATATATCATACGCATCCCCTTACCGCATTTCTTCTTTAGAAGATTAACTATGTCAACAATAATTGGTCAAGTTAAAATTCCTTGAGAGTTTTAGCTCCCCCAATTCAATCCCAACATAAATAGCCTTTCGTTTATGTGCATGTGTGTCTGTGTGCACATATATGTCAATCTAATGATTAGTTATTTCAATGCCACGTAAATTTGCTCACGCATTGTGTTCTATAATGTTCCAAATTACGACAAAGCATTTTCAGTTTTTCAGGATTCTTACACAATTTTGGTGTGTTTCCCAATGCCTATTGGAACATTTCCCTCTGTTAAAAGAGCTGCTATTTCAGCCTCTGTTTGGTAATAGTCAGCACCCATCATCATGGTATCCTGTAAAGTGAATGTAAGTGTGACTAATATTTCTTCATGTTAGGCTAAGAGAAGTAGAGCAGAAAACACTAGTGATTTGTTCCCATACATTTGACAAAAAATGAAAGACTAGAGGAAGGGAAAGATGATGAGGACATTGGACAAGGAGAAAACTTTGCTCCTAATAAATCCTGTTATAATGTAAGTAGTTCATGACTTCCATTAAAAAAAAAAAAGATGAGTTTTTGTCAAATTAGTATATCAATTAATTTATGTTTCTTTACATCCACTGGGCCATGGAATTTGGATAAAACCATAAACCATCCATTTGTTACAGGATGCAAATTTATGTCCCAACTCGCAGCCTGTAGGTACTTATCTCACCGTACAAATTGTCTTAGCATTCATTCATGTTGCTTTCCAGCTTCAAGTCTTAAATAAAATTGGTTATAAAATAAAGAAAAAAAAAAGAAAGAAAGGTTACCTTCAGCTGCACACCAGAATCAAGTCTTGAGCGAATTCCAACAATGGAATGTTCAACGTCGCACTCTCTTAAAAAGCAACCATCTGAAATCAAAGAATTCATTACCTACAATTAAAGTTATTGCACAATCTCATTAGGCCCCATTAGAATAATAAAAGGTCAGTTATATGAACTAAATTTTACAGTTCTACCTGGCACCTGTCCATTTTAGTTGGTGGTAGGAACCGAGGACATGTAAAGATAGGCTTTGACTGGTCATACAACTGAAACTTGGGTGGCTTCAACATGGAGGAAAAATAAATTGCAGCTTGTATAAACTCATCGGATGAAATTTGCCAACTGATATCTATAACTTTTAATACTAAAAAACCTACCTGATCCACAAGGGCCAAGTTTGCATCAAAGAAGGATTTTACAGTCCCAATATCTTCCCAGTAACTGCTGAAACGATATGCCTGTGATAAAACACAAGGGCCAATCTTGATGATTTACAGTAAAAACAGAATATGATAGATTAATGCATTCATAAAAAGTTGCATTGGCAGGATATTTGGTAAAATACTTCAGTTAAAACAACTAGTATAATTCTTGAGTAGTTTTTAAATTGACCAACTACCTGGACATTAAAATCTTTTGCAGCCATCGGAATGACCTCGGATCCAAAATCATTTGCATTAGGATAACGGCCCCTGAAAGATTTTGATCAAAGAAAAATGAAAATCACGTCATATTTATCTGAGTTAAACACTAAAAACAGTCCTATGTCCATCCAAAGCTTTCTATCTTTGACAGTATAGCTTATGAAACAATGCCAAGCAAATTAATAATAAAAGCATTGAACACAAGTCATTTAATATTTGTATTAACTATAACAGAAGTCACAAAGAACTGACTAATTATGTTACCTATGCTGATAATTCAACAGTGAAAATAAAGACTAATAGAGCTGCATGTCTCTAGTGCCTTACCATCATTCTGAATTTTCATTTTCCATTTTTAACCCTATTGTTTCTTTGGCATCTCATCTTTTTTGTTTGCATCTTCAGAATATACCAGGTGTTTGGCTTTAACCATGTATCATGATGTCAAAGAGTATAGGCATTACAAATATGAACTAACTTTTACTCCTAAAATTGTATACGTTCCTATAAAACAACTTGAAGTAGGAAAATGATATTTGTATTGACAATTTTACAAAATTACTCTTGCTAAATGAAGTGGCAAGTGGAAACTGAGAAATCATGCCGTGAACATCACATTCACCCAATTCCATGGTCTCTTATAAGGGAAATGATGTGAAGTTGCCAGACGTTGCCTTGATAGATTGATTAGGAATTTCTTGTTGACTCATACAATTAGTATGAATAATTTAGCAGCTGCTTTGGGGAGGGAGAGGTTGGACTGCCTCCTTGCCTTGCCTATTACCTCCTGACTTTTGGAACTTCCAAGTTTCTATTATCCTATTCACGACCTCTATATGTCCACCACCACAGAATGATAGTGTCAGGATGTGAAGTATACATTCACTTTGCCCACAGAGCCCTCATATTTCCAGTTTTTTTTTCCCTATCAGATGTCAGATAAAACAGATTCATGGAACTCCATTTATATGATCAACATCTGAGCATTATATGATCAACATCTGAGCATTATATGTTCTCTCAACAAGTAGATTGTAAGGTGAGATATTGAAGAAGTAAGCCTTCTATATTAGCATTTTTTGCAGCATATTTGTGTGCTTATGCACAATAGTTCGATATCTCTTCTGTTAATTATTGCACTTAGGGAGGGAGATAGTGACTGCACTACATTTATTGAATCGCTTCAAAGTTTCAAAACTGATATTTCTACTAAAGACTGGGGAATAGCCAACGGAAAACACAAACAGGACAAAGAAACTGAAATACCTGAGAAGGTTTAGCAGAACATCTATTTTAAACAAGTATATACCCATTGATGCAATATATGGAAATTTCCTTGCTTCTTGAGCTGATAATCCAAGAACAGTCGTATCTACATACTATGAGAACAAGTACTTTCAATCAGAGACAGGCGATTATAGATTGACAACTAAAGTTATAATAGATCATTACTCAAACTTAGAGGAAATTGGAAGAGTAACAACCATAGATCTCAACAATTCGCCCTTGGGTTTTTCCAGGAACTGGCGTATACGTCCTCTTTCATCAACCTTCACTAATCCAAAATCAGAGGCCCGACTGCAGGGAAAAAAGGAAGAAAATTAACTACTTAAGAAACCGCATGTGAATGGTGGAATTAGCAAGAAACTTTACTCAGAATACCTGCCATCCACTGGGAGACAAGATATGGATATATCAGCAGATGAATTAACGTGCTTCTGCAGATAAGAGATCAGTTGTCATGTGAATTATTCACACAATAAAGTGAATCAGCAAAAATTAATCAAGTTGACAGCTTATTCCACCTGCACAAAGTCCATGTAATCCATTCGATAGAGCTGATCACCACACAATATCAGGATGTTCTCTATGTTTTTATGCTCAGCATCCTACTCAAGTTCCAGAAACTCAATTAGTGTTGTGAATGTAAGAATGGCATATATCCCGTGCCACTCAAATCATAAACACCTGCTTCTGTGGCAATCCTATTCTGCTTATTGACAAAAGGACTTTTCTGCCAAATCCGCAATTTCATGAACAGGAAAAAGAATTGAAAATTTATGGCATACCTCAAACAACCAGAGAAATTGTCTTACAGCATCGGCTGTACCCTGAAACCACTTCTTTCCTGATTCCCCAGGTGTCTGAGTTGCTGCCAATACCTACCATAACAAACTTTTAGTCTCTGTATACCATGTCAACAAGTGTCCAGCCTGAGACATGACTCAAAGGAAGGTCACAAAAAAAAAATATATTAATAAGACATTAAAAAAAGGGTACCTCAACAAAACCTCCACCGAAGTTGATGCCACTTCCTAAATCATAAGTTCGAGCAATGTGGCGGTTGAGGGACTGGGAATTAAATTGAGTAAGGATGTAAATTTTATTGATGCCACTATTAATACAATTACTCATTGGTATGTCCACTAGCCTATAGCATCCTCCAATTGGTACCTGAGCATCACATGAAGAACATAAAAAAGACACACAGATTAGTGAATTTAAACCTAGCCTATGTGGAAGAGAGGTAGTTATCTTTAACAGCTTACAGCAGGTTTAGCCCTTCTTTGAGTAAGGGGGAATAGACGAGTTCCAGCTCCACCTCCTAATATGATAGATGCAACAGTCTTTGGGTCAGCTTCTGGTCCTGCAAGTACTGATGACTGGAGGGCCTGAAAAGCAATATCATCTAGGTAAATTCATATTTAAGATATTAGTCCTCCTATCATGGTTAAGAGGAACATTACTTAATTCTGGTAGCTTTCCATGAATACCTTTTATACTTGAGTAACAAGGAAAAACTAAATCAATAATTAGTGATCAAGTTCAATTAAAGTCAAGATCAGGATTCAGGATAAACAAGTCCAAGACTTCAAATGGAGCAAAACTTGTTAATGGAAACATGCAATGTACCATAACAAACACGAATGAAGACATCATTTAGGAAGCAGAATGAAAGTGAAGTTACCATAAAATCATTTGCAACATCTGCAAGAGTAGAAGTAGCCAAAAATCTTCTCGTAGTGTTTCTCTGTGCAACACTCAAGAATTTTCCTAAAGGAAAACCAGATGCTGCATTCTTTGAATGCACCACGTTCAATCTGCTACCAGAGAATGAGGAAGACAGAAACCTGTCAAGGTGGAATGATGGCTTCTTTGAACCCACCAACATGGGAAATCCATGCAACTCACTTGCCATCATTTCTAAATTGCTACACTAGGACAATGTCTTCTTGAGATAAAATTGGTCCTCAAAAAAACAAATAAACTTCCAAAAAAAAAAAGGAGGTTGATTCTTCTTTCAAGCGGTAGAATAAACAGGTTATTATTTGAAGCCGAAGTTTAGTACGAAAAGACAAGCTTACTCAACTAAATTATCCATAGTATAAAAAACAAGTGAATAAACACCAGATCACATCAGAACTTTTGGAAATGCTTCCCAACCATCCAATCACCCATAAAGGGTAAGGAAATGTATTTAGATGGAAACATGAACCAGCACAACACCCCTTCTGTCTAAGCAATCGACAAGAAAAAAGAGGAAATTATAGCAGCAGCATATGTTGGGTTGTCCATGCTGTTATATGATTATCTTTAAAGAATTAAAGCAAGTTGGGTTTACCTCAATGTAGAGCAAGGAATGGCTCAATAGCGCAAAAACAACATGCAAACCCACCGACTCTTTTTTTTTTTTTTCTTTAAAAAATCTTTTTTGATTAAGATCTGAAAATCAGTTGCACAACACAAACCAAGTTTCTAAAGATTCTCAGCAGCTTACACTACACTAAAAGCCATAACAACAGCTTTATATTCCTAAACAAGACATGTCGAGAATGCACGCCGTTTCCTTCCTCTTTTGTTATTTTTTGAGGTTCGGTTCTAACCTTACTTTTCAAATCAATCAAATAGTAGCATTTTACGACTTTCTATAATAATAATAATAATAATAATAATAATTTGTTCTCTCCCATAATTCCAGTTTCGCCCTTTCTAACCGGCAAGAGAAAGGTTACAGCAATGACGCATCGTATCTATATGACAGCGACAGCTACTTGTTAGTTGTTAAAGTGCCATTTTCAATTAAGAAGAATTTCCATGTTGCCTCTTTCTGGTTTACCATCCATTACCCATACAAATGACTCAACAAAAACCGAGGAATCTGGATTCAAAATTCAACCCCATTAGGAGATTATTAGGAGATGCTGGGGATCAGAATTATGGCAAAACTGATGAGCCAAAAGGTGATTATTAGGAGATGCTGGACACAGAACCAGATAGACAGACATGTTTGCCGAAACTCAGCTCCATAATTATCGTGTGGCAGAATGACCAAGCCCAATGAATTGTTGGATGTCAAGTGTCAAGATATTTCCAATGAACGGGCTTCAAAGAAAAATTTAACAAAAAAAAAAAATGCTCCGATGAAAATGATCTGAGACGAGAGGATGTCAGATGAGGGTAACACGGAAAGAAAAGTATCCTTCATAACAAATATGTTACCAATAATCTCTAATTATAAATATCTCAACATTGAACTGCTGAAGGCTGAGCAACATGTTAAGCTGTGAGAGGATTAGCTGCTTCAACAGATTAATCTTTTTTCTGCTTTACATGGGAAGAAGGGGAGCACTACAAGGGGAGGAAGGAGATGAGGATAGCATCTCCTTTGATGACCACGTTAAGAGCAAAGGGACACTTATCAATGATGCAGAGCTGAGAATTTGATTCAGATCCCAACTTCGCCAGATAATTAGTGCACTTGTTCCCTTCACGCTTAACGCGGACAATAATTACTTGTCATTCTCGTTTCAAAAAGAGCCCTAGTGTCCTCTATGAGATCACCATGGATGTGTGTAGGTGATACTCTTCCTAATTCAGCGCAGTGCCTCTGCGGAGTTTGAGATACAGGTTTCGGGATCCATTTTGGTCCCAAGCTACCTCGAGGGCCCTCTCTAATGACAATAAGTTTTGCCTGCATATTAGTTCCCCAGATAGTATTGCCATGGAATCCAATTAGCCATTGCCCCAAGGAGTTTTGGATTAGACCTCCAAATCCAACTAACCATCAATGTTGAGTTTAACGTAATGCTCAGGAGGTGATTTCCAAGCCACCCACTCTACTGTTGTAGAACCAGTCTCCATCAATGACGTTGGGTTTTCTTCTTGTGGAAGGACATTCCAATAGTCCTCTGTTAAACTGCTGATTGGAGTAGCTACTTCCTTCCAACGCAAATCTTGCTCAGAGAAAATAGCAGCATTTCTACACTTCCATATCACCCAACATCCAACTAGGAATGCAATTTTAATTCGTAACTTTTTTATAATATCATCAAATTATGCATTATAAAAATCTTTCAAAGGCTTTGAGTACAATAACTAGTAAGATTAAACTCTCAATAATCTAATAAAACACCATTGAAAGATACATTAGTGGCAGAGTATCTTATCACTAGTGTTATATGTTTTGTATTGATTTACCTAAGTTGTGTTATATGTTTTGTATTGCTTCACCTAAGTTATGACATATTAGCAAATGGATAGATTAAATAAGTTTTGAATTAAATTATTATTGAATGAATAAAAAATAAATTAATAATCTATTTAAAATTTATTAAAAATTTATTAAAATTATTCAATTTATTCATGAACTATTTTAAGGAATGTTATTCAATTTATTCATTAATCTATTTTAATAAATAAATATCTAATTTATTCATATTCAACTAAATATATTTAAATCTCTTTTACGTCTAAATATATTTTATTTTTCAAACTATATATATAAATTTATTTAATCTAATATATATTTTAATTAATCTATTAATTATTTATTAATTAAAACTAATCTAATTCATCAAAATTTATTAAATATATTATTATAATTGAATTACGTATTCATGAATCTAATTACTGTCCCTAATTTATAGATAATTATGAAACATAGATAATGATGAAACATGGGAGTACTTAAGAAGACCAAAAATAATAGGGAACTCTGAATGTGGTTGATCTGGATGATCGACGGTCTAGGTTGTATGACAATGGCGGCACCGAGGCGCAGGAACTATTATATCAACAACAGACCTTTCGTTGGAACAGATCGAGTGTGTGAACCTAGTACTCCCCGTTTGGGGGTGATGGCCCCTGAACTACATTGTAGTATCGCCAGTGGGCAAATAGTTCTGGACTTGAGTTAAATAAATTAGGGTTCTTAAGGGCATTACTGAAACTTGGATTTACAAAAGAAGGGAACTTTCCTCGCTTCCCTCATTAACTAACCAAACCATAGAGTGATAACTCTTCGCCGTCCCCCTTTACTCTGTTACGAACATTCCTCCCGTTTCAAAACTTCAAAATAGAATTCTTACTGAAAAAGGAATACAATCTATAGAAGAGAGATGTAACACCGCCATAGCAGTGTAACCTAAATTCCTAGTGGGACTCCAATGAACACTCTGGTCCACCAACATCTTCCTTCACACGCTAGACTTCTGAGTTTAGCATTCAGAAAGTACTGTTCTACCCATGAGACAGCAGTTTGCAAACTAGCAAGTGTTCTACTACATTCTAAGGCTTTGTGAGCAAAAATAAGCTATTGGGCGGCACGGGAGAGGAGAGGAAATAGGAGGACAAACTGTAACAGCAAATGCCAACTATACATTTACATAATTATAAGCATTGCTATATTATTTATCAATTCTAAGATTGTTACATAGATGACCAAGCTCTGGTCTTCCATTCATCCATGCAGCAAATTCCATATTGGCAGGAGAGGTGCAGTAGAGATAGGATCTGAATGTGATTAGGAAAAAATACCGCCTGCAGATTAGGGGAAACCAGAAATGGTTACACAACAAAATAATACATGTCCTGCGTGTAATCTTAATCAATATAATAGCCAAACAGCCCACCCCAAACACTCACTGGCGACGTAAATCAAGAGCAATCATAATCATTGAATAATTTTTTATTTATTGACATTTTAAAAAAAATCCACTTTTAGATTAAAAGTTACTACCACGTAAATCATACCTATAAAATTTCAAATTAATCTGAATTATTTAATACTAATATATTTCATGATTAACGTAATATATATTTTTCAAATATAAGAAAATATGAAATGTTTGATTAAGTAGTTGTTGTTCAACTTTTTCAAAATTTGACATGCAAGATCAACATGAAAGATAGATATGATTCAGCAAGTTATTGGATGGTATAAGTATGTTGAGTCTTACACTGATGTCAATTGATCCCTCCTCATATATATATATGTGTGTGTGTGTGTGTGTGTGTGTGTGTGTTAACATCAGCATTCATGAGGGGACGATCCATTCTCCACATACATTTTAGAGAAAATATATTGATACCCTTCTGTGGGACCAAGAAATCATTTCTGTAGGTAAGCAGGGGAGGCAAGTAAATTTACCTCAAAGCCTTGATACCCATGTCCATAAGATGAGCACATTCCTCATCATCACCATCAGTAAACTTCTCATATTCTTTACTGTAATAAAGAATATCATCTCGTAGATGCCCTGCGCCTGCACATCTATTGAACAAATAGACAAATTCAGTACCTTTGATAAAAAGTCAATAATTAACTACTTAAGCTATATTGCCAAATCATATTTCCCCAAGGGTAAAATGATGCAAAAGCTATTAATTTCAGAACCACAGAATTGGAGACAAAAATATTATTGCAGAGGTAAAATTGAGCCAGTGAAAGTCCCCTTTCAACCCAAGAAAAGGGAAAGGACATGGAGAATACCATATTTCCAACAATATACATTTCTACATCACAGAGAACACAATTACTTTATCCACTTTGATGTTGAACACGTTTTCTTAAAGGTAATAACATATGGTTAGTAAAGCTTCTAATCAAACTTTGGCTAAATAACCTTTCAATAACAATGTCAACATCTGCTTTGCTTTGGGGACCATGTATGAGGACTCTTGTAAGGCTCAAAATGTCACGATAGTCACCCATCCTGAGTGCTGTTTCGTCAGAAGCTCGAGAGGGCAAGTTCTCTTCAGTCACCGCAGACATGTGAGGACCAAACAATGGCTGTGGGACTTTGGATGCAAAGTTTGCCTCTACACCAAGTCTAATACAGATGATGGCCATTGCATATGTGACTCCACCAAAACCTGTGTGTGATATAAAAAGGTAACTCCCCGCAGAGCTACAATAAAGCAAGAGTTTAGAAGTATATTATTATATTTAAATGAAGAATAACTTCAAAAGATTAACATATTGAGAATACAGTTTCAAGACAGTATGCATACAGACGCACAGGGAAAATATTAAGAACAATGCTACTATTGCCTGTACTGCCCTTGACACATCAGATAGAACCATATAGTACTGATAACTATTACAAGAATCCAATGATTGCATTCTGGAGACAAAGCAAGGCCCCCAAATTATTAACAATCATTGGTTAGTTAATGCTTATATGTACATATATAATGGATTGACAAAACCAGCACAAGAATAAAAATGTCAGCAAACTTTACCAGACATGTTGATACACTGCCAAGTAAGGACACTTACTCATCTTTACAGTACTGTATTGCATCAACATCAGATGCCAAAGCATCTCTCTCTCTTGTTAAGGGTATCCTCCGATAGACAATATCATATCCATCATCTTTCAGAGCAGAATAAACTTCCGCAGGTGTCTTCACATCATCCGCCAAAATGTTTTCCCAGTATCCAACCACACCAGACTGATTTGTTGAAGGGTTAAATTCTTCACGATGTAATAGCATTCGCCCACCAGACTGTCTAATCTCAGCTAGTATATCTTCTTTCAGTCGTGCTTCCATGTGTTCTACCTGCATTGTAATTATCATGAGTTCTGCAACACACTGAATTTTGTCATATGTTCCAATAGAAACACTATTGTACAAGATGACCCACCACAGGACCAGTGATTCCCACATGCTTGAGTGTATCAACAGGTTTGTTTAACTCCCTCAGGACAAAGGGAGTACCATTGATATAAACAACTGCTTCCTTTCTCAGATCAGTCAATATAACCTTTCGAGCAGCCAAGGCTCCTGCTTTAGGCTTAGCATCCAAATAGGCTAGCATCTCCTTGGCACCAGAGATGGTCGGAGTTGCCATGCTATACACAGGGTATTCATCAACCTGAAAAATAAAGTTTTAGCCATAATGACATTTCTCAGTCACCATACCACATGATACATCCATTGATAATAACACAAAAAAGCTCTTCACTTAATTATGAAGAAGAAAAATAAGAAGCATGCACAAGCACACACAGAAAGCAAGCACACAGCATGAAATAATCGGAATATAGTAAAATGAAAGTTCTGAAAGCCCTTCAACTTCAACACCAAAACAATAAGGCAACCTACAGTAAGCATATCATGATTAGATTTTATCATTTGGCTTCTTTGCTGGTTCTCAAAATTACAGGTCATTTGTAATTTTTAGATACCTGTAATCAAATTAATATATATAGCAAACACCACACTACACCCCACAGGGGTTTTGTCATGCTTTCTCCACGTTAATAATAACCATATAGATGACTGTTTACCTTATCTTTACTTTTCAAAAATTGTAAGCAACTAGAATACAGTTTCGAAGGGGCAAATCACCCCAGCATGAAACAATAAACATAATTGATTCTTCTGAACCATTCCTCTCAGTTCTAATCGATGCTTCATTATCTTTTTCAATCATCAAATGAATAATGAGTATGACCCACAATAACAACTACCAAATGTAATGTCAGTTGTTTTTATAAATCCATAGAATAAATTATTTCTCGCACTCATTAGGTATATTATTAATTAAAACTTGGTTGTGGACATTTTTACAGCTTTATGCCCTATTAACCACGTATTTCACAAACTGAATATAAGTGGAATATCAATATAAACTAGGTAGGCCATATTGGATTCAAGCCAGGAACTGTAATGAACAATTAGAACAATTGAATTACAGAAACTGTCAAGTAACGGGTTTTAACTTATCTACTGGATCTAAAATTTCAAATAATCCAAGTTAGCATTACCATGTCTTTGGTCATTTACCACTGAAACCCAATGTTTTGGAGTCTTGGACCAGACAGCAAAACAGAAATGTTGGTGGATCACAATTATCAAACCAGATGATGTCATAATTGCTTAAAAAATGATCTTTTTTAAAAGTTAAAAGATGACATAATATAAATCATAATATATTCCTATTCTTAAAAAATATAAATGTATGCTAAAATGAGTCATATTACAATATTGTGATATATAAAATATATGAAAAAGTTAAAAATAAAAAGAGTGGAAGCAAAATAGACTAACTAGTAAAGTAAATTATCAAATAATTGGTAAATAGTGAATGTAAATACATCTAATAGCTTCACATTGTTTTAAAGCTTATAAATTTTTAGATAGAAAGAAGAAATATATATTAGATGCATAAATTTATGTACAATTTAAAATGACCAAAATGAATTTATAACTGTATTTTGATAGTTGCAATCCAGTTTTGACAATTCTTCACCATTTCCAATTTATGAGGGCTAAAAAGACTGATAACCAGGCTAGTTCACTATTCCAACAGCTAATCCAGCCAGTCCCATCTAGCTTTTAAAACAATGAAACCAGCTTTTGGACACAGAAATCAATCCCTTAGCACTTTATGAGTTCAACTCTTTTCATTGCATGAAGGTAAAGCCACCACCCTGTGGGTAAACGTGATATATAGATATAATTTGCAAGCATATGTGTTCATATAATAACATTTTAATTTACTAAAAGAATAAAGAGACCGGCTACTCTATAATCAGAAAGAATACTTAATACCAGAACAACCTCAAACATGTCCATTAGAAAATGAAGGGAAATGGAATATGAAATTGTCACCAATTACAAGATAATAAGTGAATCAAATGTGCAATCTAGTTGTGCAGACATTATTTTTCACCAAATAAACTCACACCATAAAACATATTAAAGATGCTAATTCTACCTACACTTGGATGATCCTGTAGATCCCCACTGGACGTGTAGCCTTACCCTCTGGCATCACAAATTTGATGAAAGTTAGTTTCTTTAGCAGTACTTACATAATTAAGCATACCTTGTAAACATGTGGTGCACCATGTATTTGAATGTGGCTGGAAGTTCTCTGACCAGGAAAGAAATACATTTTCAATATGGAGCCTTTCCCCAGAACAGAACCATTTCGGGCCTTGATGATAGCCTCCATCACTGCATCTCCATGCTGAGACTCTTGTGGTGCTCTCAACTCTTCCTACAATTTAAATTACATTAAGGAAGCAATCCTACTTCAAGTTGGGGGAAAATAATAATTCAAGTAGAAAAAGATTTACAGGGATAGTGAAAAATCGCCCCGGTCTCAATCTGATGCTCCATTTCATAGCCTGCACCTCTGGCCTCTGATGCAACCAATTCTTAAATGTCATTTTGGATTCTCCTTGTCCACAAAACCAGTCAAATGCCTCACTTCCAAGATATGCTGCAAATGCAATTAGACGGAAGTACCGTTCCAAGTACTCAGCACCACGGGATAAAGCCACCCTCCTTACCCTAGGCTCGACATGTTGTTGATTGAATACTTTTCTATATTGCAGAACAGCTTGACGAATGTTTTGAAGCGCAGAACATCTATCAATAATAGCATCTAAGGCCTCTCGGCATTCAACCCCATTATCAAATAATGTTGTTATCTTCCATAACAAGAGGATGTCATTTATACCAAAAACATGATTGTGTTTCTCATCTGCCATAATTTGCAAGGCATTGGAGGTTAATGCAGTAACGTGACCCCCAGCTTCATCTCCACTCAAGGAACCACCATTTGATCCTTTGTGGGTCATATCATCGCCCAGTATTTTAATGGGCCTCCCATAATCAATTCGAAGTTTCACAAGGCAAGCTATGACAGTACCAGTAGTTGTCCTGCCCCTACCCATCTGTGATACCAATGAGATATTAGCAATAATAAATGAAAAGGAAAAAAAGACAAGAACCATTAGACAGAACATAAAATAAACATGTTCATAAAGAATACAGAATAAGAGATAAAAGATTAAGAAATTACCTGACAATTGAAAACAAAAGCAGTGTCCTTTATGGAAGAAGCAATATTAACTGCCATTGTGTCAAAGTCAGAACTTTTAGGAGCTTTTCCGTCAGTGATGGGAACACGTGCATACTTAATGGGAAACCCATCAGCCTCCAGGCTTTTAAAAACTTCAAGTGGGGTTTGAATCATGTCAGCGGTGACATGCTCCCAAGCATCAAATATATGCCCATCATTTGTTTCATGAATAACCATTATGGCACTGCCATAGTGTTCAGCTTCCCGTAAGATATCTTCTTTTAGCCGAGCTTCCATTTTCTCCACTCTTTCACGGTCAATTCCCTGAAAGAACAAATTACAATTTCCAATTCATCAACAATTGGGAACAGAATTTGCAAATTAACATTAAATTTATTAGATATGCCTCATGCTATATCTACTTCGGCATTTGCATGATCATGTATATATTTTAACATATCCCTTAACCTGCACCAAATAAAGTGAAGGGGCTAGGCCCAACCGATTTGAACTGACTTTATAGGGTCAAATAGTATTTGTTGGAGATTTAAAATCATTCTTGAGCCTCCACCTAACAGCTTAAGTTTCTAGGAGAGTTGGTCCTTGACAGTTCACCGCTCCTATTCTTTATAATTAGATTAAATTTCAATACAAGATAAAGTGGGCATTTACATTGTCCACTATTAAAGTCCAAAGGGCTCTTACGTAAAGGGGCTTATTAAGATATAAAATCATTCATGGGCCTCTACCTAATAGCTTAGGCTTTTAGGAGTTGGTCCATGATGGTATTCAACCAATATATATATCTCAATGCAGTAATCTGTCCCTACAACTGAACCTGGGCTATGAAGGTCATGTTTCAATCTTTGGGTTTGAAAAGTAGGGGAACACCACATATCAAAGCCATAGATTATGAGTTTTGTGGTTTTATCTCATGTAATATTATCCCTCGGAGTGAAACCAATCTGCCTTCGCTCCCAAGCACAGAAGCCTAGAAGACGCTATTATAATGACATAATCACATATTTTGTGGAAGAAAGAATAAAAAAGTAGCACTGTAAACATACAAGATCTCCGCGCCTGTGGCATTCTAGACAAGGAATACAAGCAAATCCAACGATATCCAGTAACTAACACTGCTCATCCAATTATAATACTACATTCTTTTTGAAGTATGGTGCCCGCCACAGTGCTACCAATTACAACTAGATTGCTATATAGACATCCTATTGACATAATGCAAGAAAAATTGAGAAAGCCAATTGATGGTATTCGATCTGGTGGATTACAAACCACAAGCCAATTTTTCTGGCATCAGCATCTAGTTTGCAATCCCCCTTCCTTAACAAGTTTATCAAAAAGATATGTAAAAAGTAATGTTTACCGTGTACTCCAGCATGTTTTTGTATGGTCTTTCAACTTCACGAAGAACAAATGGCTTCCCATTGATGTAAATAACAGGTTCTTCTCTCATATTATGCCAAAGTACTGGGCGTCCACCTTTAGAGCTACCAATCCGACAAATGACAGATCGAATACCATCAATAGTTGGATTTGCCACCCCATAAACTGGAAACCCTGGAACTTCTCTGAAATTAGGTGCCCCATCCACTCTCTCAGGTAAACTTGGATTTTGGCATCCAGGACAGTGATCACTTTTTAGAACAGTTTGACTACCTAGAACCTCGCCATTTCTCAAGGCAGCAACCACACCCATCTCAGAAGGGCGACCATCAGTAGATTCAGCTATCTTCTTTAAAGATGGTTTCAAACTCGAATATCCAAGTGCACCCATTGGATCTCTCCTAAGCAACCTGTAATGCCAATAAGTGGTGTGCGAAATAGTTATGATTCATGCCAAATGTTAATAAACATAAGATCAAGCATGTCAATGAATCAGATTACAATCAGACATCCAATTGGTAAATAATTGTCCAATTATATGACGGGAAATTTATTAAAAGTAATGACGAGGATGAATATTAGATAAGCAAAGATATCAGGCAGCTTTTGGTGAAACTTAGCCAAGAAAAACTCTAAAACTGTAAACATACTGGATATCTGACAGGGACTTAAGTCCCCGCTGCCTCTTTCCAGGTAACTGATGTAAAGCAACACTAAGAACAGGACAAAAAAGACATGCTTTTTCAGGGTAAAAGGGTAGAATGGAATCGTTGTCGTTCTATTTAGAGCCAACTTAACACTGTATGCCTTAAAGAATCTGTCTTGGAGCCAGTCAAAAAACTTTCTACTTACCCAAGCATCATAATGATTCAAAACAGAGACATTCACTAACAGAAAGTAATGCTAATCTGAGAACCACACTAGCACATATATAAACCTTGATGGTAAAGACCTAATTGAGTAATTAATTTTGAACCGAAAAGCAGTAACACCAAGGATTTCTTTAATACCAGTACCAAGGTACCAGGACAATCAGGACCTCAGATTGTATAAAAAAATTATGCCTGAAAGTAGAAGCAAGCTCAGTTCAGTAGCATATATGCATTTCAACTTTTAATTGCTAGCTATACTTGGCCCAGAACAATTCACTACTCGCAATCAGTTTGACTCAATAGATATGGATCCATACTCTATAGACCTAATGAAGGGAAATTAATAAACAACATAGACTTCAGACAGTCATTAAAATTTTAACCTGCGAATAATGCTGTAGAGTTCTGGCCTAGCTCTCATCCAGTCAGCAAAACTACTGTGACCAGCAGAACTAGAACGGAGTGTAGCCCTTTCTGAATGAATGTATACAGCAAAACATATTAAAAAGTAGTATCTCTCCAAGTACTCCACAAAAAAGGAAAGTGATGCCTCCCTTTTCATCTCATCTGGTTGTCGCAGAATGCTATTGCGATAGGTTGCTATTGCTTCACGCAAATTCTGAAATACAAGCAAAACAAGGATAAATGAGGCATTTGTAGGAGAAATGTGAAAATTCAACCCACAAGACACAAGAAAAAGAAATTCATAACATCACAGGAACAGTATAAACAACCAGCTTAGAAGCTATTTTTTAGTAACTCAAGATTCGAATCATACCTGCATTGAGGCACACTTGTCAATGACTTTGTCCACTTGTCTTTTCCCCTCAACACCACCCTGGAAGCATGTCAACTAATTAGGACAGATAGAACATATTTTTCCATCTTATAAAAGAAACATTGAAGTTGATACCAATACCTCTAACACCCGAATCAAGCTTCTTATGACTGCATATTCTCCCCTGCGAATTGCCTCCTCTGAGTTGGGCAAATGGTCAGCAGCATTAGTCATATATTGAGAAATTTTACCAATTGAGTTGCTTCTTGGAATCCCTATCATGTATTAAGATAAATACAACATTTTGTTAATGGCAATTCAACTGGTAAACCCTACGATCAAAACTAAATGACTAAGGAGTAAGAATAAATGAAAGGAAATGATTAAAGAAATTTAATAATGCTAAGCATCAGTTCAATTCTTTCCAAGCAGTGGTCCCACAATAATTTTAAACAGTTATTCAGCATATACAAGAGCAATCCCACATTAATGGAACTAAAGTCCTATGTGTACATTCATGTCCTAGGAAAGCAGTGATTTATTATAAGAGTTGAAAGAAACTCATGACAGTGATTGGATTAAGTATGGATGGCAAGTATTGAAAACAAATAGTCATGAACTACTATTCTAATTCAGGAAATTAGTGCTCAATCCAATGGGCATATTGAGCTTCTCTCTCACTCGCATAATAGGTCAGTGCTCCCCATGATCACTAGCTAGACACAAGCCCTGCAACCTAGCAGTTATGAACAAAAATGCACCCTTTGGAGATGAACTAAAGAGTTGTATTTCCATACATACATACATACATATATACATATATATATATATATATATATATATGGGGTTTGCTAACATCCTCCCACTTTTTTTTACATTGGTGGATGTTAGCAAGTTCCACTTTTTCATTTGGACAATAATGTCCTATACTCCTATTATTTTATGCTAAAAACAAAATATTCTAGGATATTTAAGATATTTTATTAATCTCTCTCTTTCTCTTTTTTCTCAATAATTATTTCTCTCTTTTCTCTTTTTTGTTGACTTATTATTTTTTTTTTCATCTCACTCTCTCTCTTCTTTAATAAGTTGAGATAAAAAAAGATGAGAAAGATTATGATTGAAAAAAAAGAGGAGAGACTAACAAAATGCCTTAAGTACCCTTGAATTTTTTATTTTTAAAAATAAAAAATAGGACATTATTGTCCAAATGAAAAGGTAGAGCTTGCTAACATCTACTAATGTAAAAAACGATGGGAGGATGTTAGCAATCCCCTTTATATATATTTCTAGAAGCTGGTGAAATAACCAACTCCTCGTCTATAAAAAATAGAAAACCCAGCTCCTCTTGCAAATTCCAATAAACTCGTAACTTACATCATAACCATGGTAGAAGCTACCAAGTATGGAAAGGATGTAGCCAGCTGCCTGATGTTACCTTGGCAATAAATATTGCCACACTTTTAAAAAATATATAGACATTTTATGTTAACTAAATACTGAATGTTTATTCATATGCTCTGCTATTGGTGTAGCAAAGTAGTGCATCTTCAAGAATAAAAGATTCCATTTTTTTTCCATTACACAGATTGATATCAGATACTGACTATGCAAGAAATCATTTTCTTGTATTCAAATTTCTTGGATGAACGATGACATAAATGAAAGAAAATTAAACAAAAAAGTCAGAAAAGTTGAATAAATAAATAAAAGGAGTACCTGAGGCTCCAATTCGGTTGAGGTAAACCAAAGTTGCAATGACCATTCCAGTTGTAGTTTCGTCCACGCCCCATTTGACAATTAAAAATTATCTCTGTATCTACCTCAGCTTGAGAAATTTTATGAACCTAAAATCAAGATGAAGATTCCTGAATATGAGTTTTCTATGTTAAGCATTGTTCATCAGCAGCTCACTGACAAGACAAAAAAGAAGGAAACTACATCACCTAACCCCTTGATTGTACCAACAGAATATATGTCCAGATAATGGCATTAAAATTGGTAAATAACAAATAGAGTGAAAGAAGGATCAATCATAATTTGCTTGCAAACAAAACTCATTCAGAATCCTTCAAAAAAAAAAAAAAATTCAATACACAAGAACTGACCAAAATATCAAAATCGAGTTCTTTTGGTGATTTTTCATCAGTTATAGGAACACGTTCATAATCAACAAGGTATCCTTCCACTTGCAATTCCTCGTACACCTACAGCAAAGAAAACAATTTTGATACATTTTTGTCAGAAAACTGATTGAGTAGTCTCACACTCCCATTGTAAACAAGTTTCACCCATACCTCTAGTGGTGTCTTCACGGTATTACATGACACAGGTTCCCATTGGTCCACCATCTGACCATCTGGCAGTTCATCAGTCACAAGGATCTTATTTCCATACCTGTTATGTCAATGTGCAAATAAGATTGGCTATCATGCAATGCAGAATATAATAGTAAATACAACCATGAATTCCATGGGACAAACTAGAGATAAATACAGAGACAGAAATACCTTGCAGCTTCAATCAGGATGTCTTCTTTCAAACGAGCTTCCATTTGTTCAACCCTTTCCCTATTAATTCCCTAATTAAGTACAGAATGCCACAAAAGTTAGAAGCCAAAATAATTTCAGTTGTAACATTAAACCACTCAATTCAACTGAAACAAGTTAATCCCCAAATGGTAAGGGTTACAGTGGGTTGACAGCCAGCATAGAACCTAGACATAACTCGTAAATATGGACCATAAGGAATTTCACAATACCAAGTTGAAGCAATGAGAATTTCATAATAAGTCAATAACATACCGTGTACTCAAGGTTGGAGAATGGTCTCTCCACATCGCGCAAAACAAAGGGGCGTCCATTAATGTACACAAGCTGATTTCAACAAAGGAATAGAATGAAAATTTAGAAGAGATGCTTGGGAGAATCTTATTATAGCATTAATCATCAGAGTTAGAGTAAAATGTCAAAGAACATCAGCCAAAGAATGAGTTCAATAATAGCCTCAAATATACGACGATTCTTTGAAAATTTCAATTCATTCCACATAGGTGTTCTCAGAACTCTAGAAATGTAAGCAAAGAGAGCATTCAATTTGTTCTTGTATATATTTAAAACCTAAGATTTAAAGCTGCAAACCATAGAATACCAGGGAAATGATATAAATGGTCCTCATGACCTCCTTAGAGGGAAAAGATAACTACAGAAGGAATACACCCAAAAATATCATTACAGAAAGAAAAAACTTAGCTAAATCCCAATGAATCAGTTAGAGTATAAGAGTATTAACATGTATGAATATATAAAGAGAAAAAATTGTTGTTCACTAGCAAACCAACATACAGGTTCCTCACGAAGGCTAATCCAAAGAACTTGTGCTCTCTTCCCTTCTATTTGAGCACCAATGTGCTTAAGAACATTTCGGATTCCATCAATTGTTGGGATCGCAACTCCATGAACATGTAATGAGTCGGCCTAGCAACAGTAACCATTTAAAAGAAAAACAAAAAACAAAAAGATGTTAAGCAGAGAAAGGCCAAAAGGCAAAAATGCAATACAAAGCAAAATAAATACGACAATGAATGATCAGTAAACCCCACAAGGCCACAATGAAGATTTTGCTCCCTCCTTGAAGATGTATTTTAAACGCCTAAAAGACATAAGTTCAAAACCATAATTCCCTCAGTGATACCACTTTAAACCTCGGTTGTAATGCCGTTCATCATAAACTATTTTCCTAGTGTGCAGAAGAAAACTGAGTTTGACAAAGCCAAAAGCAGGCGAGACAAGTGTGGCAATTCCAATTTGATATCAGAGAAAAGGAATCTGTAATTGCAGACTCAGTAACTTTTTTATATCAGAAAAAAAAATAAAAAGAAAGATTAAACCCCAAAGGTAGAATTGAGTCCAGTTGAGGCCAATGAACAAACATGCAAAAGGCGGCAGAAACAAGACCCAGGCCAGAACAGACAAAGGGAAGGAAAGAGAATAATGTCAAGGACCTGACGATAATTGGGAGCGCCTTCGATCTGGGGAGACAAGCGCTTGTTCTGGCAACCAGGAAAATGGTCGCTTTTGAGAATGGTCTTCTTTCCCAGTACCGATCCTCCTCTCAACTTCATCACCTGCTCCAGTTCTTTGGGTATCGACATCTTCTAGAATCTTCACTGCCCTTTGCTCGCAGTATGAGTACAGTACTCACGCAGACACACACTCACTTCGTTCTCGATTCCTTCTTCTCCGTTCTTGAATCACGAGCTCCTAGCACCGAGCTGGAGAACGACGAGAATGCGGAATGCGAAGACAAGTGTAAAGTGGCTGCTCGCAGAATGAAAACAAGAAAAGAAAAAGAAATATCTGACTTGTGGTCTCTTTTGAAACTCGGAAAGCCGAAAGAAAATCTAGAGAAAAAGGGCGAGGACGACTTCTTATCACCTCATTCCATCGTACAGGTGCAGGTGATTCTTTGTTTGTCCATTTCCCGCAAAGTTCGAATTAGCAATCATCAATTTGCCTTTTGCTTCTTTCTTCCTTTTTAGTTTTCCCGGAAAATTCTCCTGATTTCCAAAACTACTACTGAAACATTATCTTCCACACATCACTCGCAGGTCACAGTACAACGAGAAGGGCGTGAGGCTGAGCCGGGAGACAAAAGAGAAATTATACACCAGATCTTTCTGACGCGGTATTATTGAGTATAAACAGGTTATGTACTATTATGGTTTGCCGTTATTCATAAATGATTGTAAATAACAATTAATATTAAAATATCTGATATATTATATATTTAAGGTAGGATGTTAAGTGTGTTTTTTAATTTATATTTTTTATTTTTTGAGTAAAAAATATAATTTATATTTTAAAATTTATTTTAATATTAAATTATTTTTTTAAAAAAAATTTACTAAATTTTTTAAATTTTGATCTGATTTAAAAATATTAAATTTTTTACTTAATGAATATTAACAGTCAATTTTAAGTTACACTAAATTTTAAATAGTTTAGTGAGATAAAAAAAATTTAAAATAATTTGATATAGGAATAAACTTTAAGAGTATAAATTATATTTTACTTTATAAGATTTTATAACTAAATGATCACGTGGTGTGTACGAGTATGCACGTGAGTCACATATTGTGCATGTGGCAATAATTTCCGTTTTATTTAATAATAAAATTAACATTTTTAAGTTAAACCAAATTTTAGAGAGTTTAATGAAATAAAAAAATTTTATAAAATAATTTAATAAAAAAATAAACTTTAAAAATATAAATTATATTTTATTTTTATTTTGTATTTATATAATTATTTTATAAATTAATTATTTATAATTTTATTATTATTATAAATTAATTAATTAATTAATTAAAAATAATTTTATAAAAAACATAAAAAGATAATTTTTTATATTTAAAAATAATTATAATTATATAATATAATTATAATAAAATATTTTTGCTTACAGTTTTATTTTTTTCTTATTTATGCTCAAGTTGTTATTAATAATTTTATAAAAAATTAAAAATTAAATGATTCATAAATGAATAAAAATAAATTAATATTATATTTATAATTTATTAAAAAATTATTAAAATTATTTAATTTATCGTGATAGTTTTTAATAAATATATATTTAATTTATTCATTGATTTATTTTGATAAATAAATATTTAATTTATTTATTTTTACCTATATGAATATAAATTTTTTTTTGTTTAAATATATTATATATACCGAATTATATAAATGTTCATTAAGTATCTTATAAATATTTTAATTAATATTTTAATTATTTTTTAATTAATTTAATTAAATAAATTTTATTAAATTTAAATATAAATAAATTATTTATTAATAAATCTAATTAACGCTCGCTAATCATCAGTTGCCACCAACCCTTCCTTTGTAGGCAGGGGATTGGACTGTCCTCGTGTGCCATTCAGTCCCAAACAGTAATGCTCACCACAAAAAATAGTCATATATAGAAAATAAAGAAAAATAGGTAAGCTGTGAGGAGTCATATAATATGGATAAGGCTTAAAGAAAAAGTAATGCAACTTGATACAATTTATCGATGATGATCCTTTATATGGAGATTCATTTAAGTACTCTTTATTTTTACATACGTACGGATAACTGAATGCAGAAAATATGTGTATATATATATATATATATATATATATATATATATGTGTGCGCGCGCGCGATACGGATAACTCTAATAATGAGTAGTTAATACTTAATTACTTGTTTCACTAGTTAAAATTTTTTTATATGAGTTATAATTAATTGTAATATTTTATTTATAAAAATTAAATTGATGATATAATCTGAATTATAAATAAGTATTAATAAATTTAATATTATTGTAATCTAATTATCATAGACTGTAACATTTTATATTGGATTAATTTTGATTGATAATAATATTAATTTTAACCTAATAAACTTGTGATAAAAAAACTTACTAGATTATTTATTTGTGATTAAATCTCTTACACATTTTAAGAGAAAACATTCTAACTTCACATAGAATATGAACTCTTTTAACTTGCCTCATTAAAAGTTAATGCAAAAAAGAGTAGAAATGCATAGAAAGGTGTAATCCCTTGTTTCTTGCAAGTTTCTAGATTGACATTGACACTTAAGAATAGCTCTTTTTCGAATCTTCAATGGATTAGATCTATTTTTGTATTACTTAACATATAATTATTAAAATATAAATATAATTTTTATATTTAAATTAAATGAGACATATAATCAAATATTAATCATAAACTATAAGTGCATGTTTAATAAGAAGGAAATAAAATGAATAGAATGAAAATAAAATATTTTTTTATATTTTAAACTTAGAAATTTTGTATATTTTACTATTAAATATGCACTAAAAAATACCGATACTCTTAAAAAAAAAATACCGAAAAGAACTCCTCCTTATATGCACGTAACTTTGTAGAAAATTCATCTAACATGAGCTATGGCATTATTTTATGATTGGATAATGTTATTTAAAATAATATTAAAAGAAATAAAAATAAGTCAACATAGAGTCACACACATGTGTGCGATGATATTTTATACAAAAATTTTTAATAATATCGTTCAAATTTAAATTATGAATTTATATATTATAATGCAATTTATATAACATTCCCTTTTTTTTTATGTCTTTATCACGTCCGGAGCTGTATATAATTATTGACATTATTGTATAACTTTTTTTTTTGTGTAGCCTTACATCAAGATTTGTTTATAATTAGAAGATTTAGTAAATAGATTTTTTTTTTCAAATAAGTAGATAAAAACAAAGGAAAAACAAACGTAGAAGAAATGACATTTGAATTGGTGGACCGCGACGTGAGTTGATCTAAAGGGTCACTGTACAGGGGCCCAACAATAAAATTGATTCATTCATTACAAATATTAATTGTAGACAAAAAAAACACAAAATTAAAAATAAGAAGAACTTATCGCTAACTAATTTTGAGTAGCCTGAAGATAATGCGTCGCACTGTTCAACATGCAGCAACGTTTCTATCGTATGGAACAGTTATAATTTATGGCCTTATTTTGATACATTGTACAATAGGTATATAATATGATATAATTAATATTATTTATATTTAAATAAAATATTAAATAATGATTTTTTTGATTAAGATAATTTTATTTAATTTTATTTAATCTTGATTATATAAAATAAAATAATTTAATTTTAATAGTCAAAGTTAAATAAAATTATTTTAATTAAATATTATGTTATTCAGTATTTTTTTTAAATATTATATAAAGATGAATAGTATTAATTATATTATACTATTTATTATTTATATAATGTACTAAATAAAGTCTATTTAAAAAATATCATACATGTGAAGGGTTGATGGATACATATTTTTTTAAGATATTTCTAGTGCATATTTAATAAAGTGTAATTTAAAAAAAATATTTTTTTAAAAAATTTATTAAAAATAAAATTTTAATTATAAACTATTTTAGATATAAAGGAAACTAATACAAATATGCATTAGTTTTATAATTATTTTTTACCTTTTTTAGTACAAAGAATTTGGACTCATGAAACAATCCACATAAATGACGGGCGATTTCACAGCTGGAATTTGATTTTCTTGCAATTAATTAATATAATGACAATGATAAGCTTTTACCTTCGGTCAAAAATCCTACCATGGCTACCACGAAGCATGGGCGTCTAGACTCTAAATTGATCTCCGTTTAGAGATTTTAACCCATTTTTGTTCGTTTCATAAACCAACAAGATATTCACGTCAAAAAAAAAAAAACCAACAAGATAGTGATACTGCTTATGGATTCTTTCACCGCCTTTCCGTCCTGTATGAGAAGCATTGCTCCATCGCTTTCCTTATTTTTTTTTTCTTTTTTTTTCGGCAGAATCCCCAGTTTTCATTATTTAATATTTACTTAAGAAAGCAATATTTAGCAAGGAGATTAAATGAAAACCACGGACAGAAATTAGTGTGCGGTCACTCTCATTCCTTGAAAAGGTTGACATATTATGTTTGGTTTGTTTACTGTTTCTATGTTCACTCCACCATTTTCACCATTTCCTTCTAAGTTTGAAAACAGGAAACATTCTTGTAATTAAAATTGAAAACTTATCTGCTAAAAATGAAAATAGAAAACAAATTAAACACTACTTTAATTTCTATACGACGCAATTCATAGCAAAAACCAACCTAGCTTGTACTTTGGCGTAGTCCCCGATGAGGAAATGTCTGTCCCTGTCAAAATACCGGGTTTGAGGAACGAAAGAGAACACACTAAGGCTGGTAGGAAAGTGTACCCTTGGAGAGCTTTCTATAATATCCATGTAGACAGAGCTGCCAACCTGCAAGGCTGCAATGCATATCCGCATTACAGAATGCCCCTGTAATGCCCTTGTTACCTAGCAATTATTTCAAGAATAGAGTGCACTCTTTTTATGTCAAGTTCATTGAGCTCTGCCTCACGTTGTGTTATTTCAGGACCAAATATAAGATACAAGCTAATGCTTTCATACCTTGAAAATCAAGCCTCATCATAAATTCAGCATCATTATTGACAAAATTAACAAGGGGACTATTTACTCCAAGTGCTAATTACTACTAGTAATTACAGCAGTTATTATTTCGTATGATAGCACCCATAACCTATAAAAGCTTACAGAGTCTTTCAAGTTTCAACATCATAATTTAGATTGTTCCCCTTAAAATAAGGGCAGAGTATTTGGTGCAGATTGTTCAATACCTATACAGAATCTAGTTGGTTATATATTTACATTCAGAATGAAACATCTGCGTCAACATCCACATCAGCCACCTGTCTTACGAGATTTTTGGTGGAAGGCAAACCCGCAGTAACATCAGCTTCAATACCACATTCGTTTGTCCCTCTTTTGATCTTGAAGTAACCATCCTGCCATTTAGATTAAATTAGATCATTAGTTAAGGCATATCTTTAGTGACAAGAAATTCGAGCTGACTAATAATTTAAGAAGAAACATACATCTCCCCAACTTCTATTCCACTGATTTGCGAGAAGCTGAAACACAGAAAAGTACACAATCAATATAAAATTCTGGTAACATATAAGTCTACAGAAAAAATTGAAGGTCAATCATGGGGAACATGTCAACATACCCAATAGTCCTCCCCATCATCAGTCGTTCCCCACCCAATTAGCTTTACAGCATGACCGCCTAGTGCAGAACCTGTGATGTGTTTGTAAACTCCTGATTTGTAGTGAGCAAAATCCTGTAAAAAGGTCAAATGAGTGAAAGATATCCTTATTTTATTTGAAAAACAAACAAACAAAACACATAATTTGCTTGCGACTACTCCACACACAAGAAAACAAGAAGGTTCTATATATAAAAATGTAATCATTATATTTGAGGTCATGCAAAAGGAAGGGAGAATGGATCCAAATGTTTTTGTTAATTGAAAGGTCATTGGCAAAGAGGTGCTCTCCTCAGAGCTTAAACAAGAAGAATGTATAAATTAATCAGATAAAGCATTTGGCCTGCCTCTATGATGGGGACAGGAAAGTGATCTAGAAAGTTGCACACATCATCCTTTTACAGCACACGAGACCAAGCAACAAACAAAAACAACTGACTCTAATGTTCATGCTTTTATAAAGTTAATCCAATAACTTAGAAACTCTGCTAAAGTTGCTTAAATGTTAGGTGGAATCTTGTGACCCGTGGAGCACATAATAGGACCATGCTTTACTGTAAAGTTTGTTGTATTTTAGGAGTGTAAAATTGTGTCCCCAACAGTTCTAGTGCATGTTTGGTTTTGATTAATTTTTAGAAAAAAAAAATTGCTTTTTTTTCAAAAATTCTTTTAGTAAGATTTTGATTATAAGCTATTTTGAGCATAAAATAAGCTAATCCAAATACACACCTAGTACATACTAATTTCTAATTTGGAATTCTTATTTTCTATCCTAAGGTCAATCAACAACATCAAAGTAGAAAACATGACAATTGCGGAGTTGCCCAAGTTTTGTTATGATTTGGATATGAGCAGCCAAACTGGGGAAGAAGAAAGCAAGATATAAAAAGATCAAAGCTTTTTGCTCATTTGAGTGTTGGACCAAATGTTTGTGATTGCCTAAATTTCTTTCTTTTCTCACTGACTGCAAAGAATCAATCTTATATTCAAGAACCCAATACATTCTAAAACCCTTCTCAACCAAACACAAATGCAATGATCCCTTGAATGAGCATCATATATATCTTTGCAAAGCCAATCACTACTTTTAGGGTATTAATAAAGTCTCGGAATGGAGCATGAACATGAACTTTTTGATCTAGTATTTTGATCCCAGAGCTTTTCCATTTAGATCCATATAACCACATGCATTTTATTCTCGTTTGTTTTCTCACTACCAGACATCTTATGACTTTTCTTTACTTGAAAATATTAGCCTTGAAATAGCACCAAAATCAGCAGATTCTTTATTTGAAAACATCAGCTTTAAAATAGCACCGAAATCATCAGACCCAGCACGAAGATGCCAGTAGCTCCAGGCATCTGTGAGTTAATACCAGCTCCAACAAACCACTAAGAATAAGTGTACATAATGAATCACAGAAGATGAGAGTAATGACACACCAAGGACTAGCTATTACATACTTTAATTGGGTGCTGATGCAAGCAAAGGGATTTGACAAAATATTAGCCTTATCAAAGAAAACTAGGGCCCATTTGTCCAATAACTTGCGGGTTTAAGGAGCAAACCTAAAAGAGAAATAAGCCAAAAAAAGAAAGCATTCTGAAAAAAGTTAAAACCTCCTACAATTGAATACTAATTTCCCCACTAATTCTTCTGCTAAATCATTAAAAGTTAAAACCTAATAGAGATTTCTCATTCTTCTCAATACTTATCCCTAGGTTCATGTTTTATAAATATCTTTTGCATGTCAGATCACAACATGAAATCCAATCCCAACCATTCTCAAGCATTCTCTCCAAAATATCATTGTTTAATTATAAAACTTACAGATCCAAGACCAAGATAAATGTTACAGCACTAAACTGTCTTGTCTATGAATAGAACAAGAATTTAGCAAATTACGCAAATGATTATAGACTTAGCGTCAATGTGGACTAGTGTAACAAGTTATAATTCAACTATCAGGCTCGAAAAGAACTCTAACCCAGTGAGCATAGAGCTGGAAGAAAACATAATGCCAACTTTTCAATCCACAAAAATCTAGGCCGCCACTTTTTCTTCACTTTGATTTTTTTATTTGTAGCTAAATAATGCTCTTCAAAATTTGTTTTTATATTATAAACTAAGCAAGCATTCATAGCTTGTTAGGTATCTTGTTACATTTGACTTGAATTGATAAATAACATATCAATTTTTTTTTACAGTAAAAGCTTGCTACCAAGTAACTAAAATAGGAAATCAAAATTTGTCCAGAGAAGTTGCAGCAAATTCAATTATAAATGCATAGGTAAGAGCTTTCATATACCTCAAAAACAGTGAATGACACTTCTACTGGCCCATTCTTATAAACTTCTGCCATGACATCATAAGGATCAGACTTGATCCTATATGCACTGACACTATAGTGCTTTGACTTCTTCCAAAGCTGGTTTCTGTTTACACACTTTTTAACACACTTGGGAGTTCGATATGCAGGCTCACAACCAGGGTGAGAACAGCCAATATCATCAAAGTATGGGTCACACTGCACATGTAAAAAAATGCTGATCATAAGAAAGCGGTGAAAAACAAAGGAATATATGGCTAAGTTGGGAAATAAAGTCTTTGATAAAACATTAGCATCTATTAAAGGGAAGATCTAAGTGAAGAAGGACCCTTGGATTTTTGTCACTAACCAATGACCAATTTTATAATTTTGCAGCAATAGGAAACTACCAAGGCAAAATGAAAACTTGTTACCTCTTCAGTGACAACACCATGGTGGACTAAGTATCGCCATGCATATATGGGATACCCCCCATTACAGCCAGATCCACACAAAAATCCGCAGCATGCCAGAAGGTCGTTAACAGAGAGAGAGATGTTCTGCAATTAAACATATAGGATATAAATTCCTCTTCAAAGCCCCTCAAGAAGGGGTGTGTATGTGTGTGTGTAGCGAGAGAGAGAGAGAGCGAGAGAGGATTACACAAATTTGTGGAGAATAATACACACACACACACACACACAATAAGCAAGATAAAGTTCAATGTTGTTTCTATAAGAAGATTTCATTACCATGCCGAAATGAATGCAAAAACGATCTGATAACGATTCAACAGCACCAAATGCCCAACAAGAACCACAGTGACCCTGAATCATCAGCACATGGATCAGCTAAGAACTTTCTGAACCTTGAATGTATGAAAGCGACTAACATGAGAAAATAAGAGAGTTACCTGATCTTTAATCAGGAAATTGGTTCACCAATCCATGTTATTGTCGAAAGAAAAAGAAGAGTCAGCACCTCCTTCCAAACAACCATTTAATTAGAAAAATTCAAGGAGAAGGAGCAAGTAAGTGACCTAGAATTCTTCCAATAGTGCTGCACTGTGACCAAGCTGTCCTTGCATCAAAATTTTTGGGCAATTTCAATGATTTTGGATGAGCTATAACAGGGGTACTTTTCAGTTCCTTTCTAGGTGTCTCTTTGACTCCAAGAATGTGCATAAATTGTTGAACCTGTGCATCAAACGCAAGATATTGGCAACTCAAAACCATATCATGTAACTAAATATGCGCAAGTCAAATGTAAATTAGAGGGTAAATAATAATAATAATAATAACAACAAGACGGTAGTCAAGTTGAAAGGTAACTGTATAATTGGAGAAACGTGGATTTATAGCAGCCTCCCATCCTGCCTCTGGGTTTTCGTTAATCTGTTTAGCGATAGAGTCCTGCATCGCAATGTTAAAAAGTTTCGTCACACACGGTATGAAGCAAAGATCCAAATATTCATCTCAAAAATCTAAGCACCAGCCACTTGCGCAGGCGATAACACCATTCAAGACCGAAGTCCAGCACGGTTTTTATGTTTTTCCCAATTAATTAGGCAAACGATATCTCTTGTGACCAAATAAATTAACCCCAGTGGCATTACTATCGCATAGGATAGGAAGTGATCACCTGAAGAATACGAGAGTTAAGCTTGTGACTAGGAAGCTGTTCTGTTTCCGCCTCAGTGATCTGTCACAACGTAGTGATTTCAGAATTTTACAAACTAACACACACCCGAAGAGTGAACATGGAATAGACCCCCAAAAAAAAAAGCCTACGGAGAATGAATACATCAAGAAGACATAAAAAGCAATGAAATCCGTCTAACAGAAGGAGAAATCGGTCCCTGGCAAAGAAGGGAGGAGGTGAAAAAAATACCTGGAGAAAAGAGGCGGAGAAAGCTAAGAGCAAGGTCGCCAGGGGCAGAAGAGTTGAAGCCATTTCCAAGCCTCTCTGGTTGTTGGAGTCAAGACAGAATGAAGGTGAATTGACGACTGGGAGCTGATATTTTATTCATAGATTGCTTTTCTTATCATTCCAACTGGAGCGGGGCCCAACTGCGATAAAGGAAAATTAGAATCTTCTGTATACCCAGCGATGGTTGTTGACCAGAAGACGCAAAACACAACGATGGTTGAATAAATAATAATAATAATAATAATAATAATAATAAAATAATGCGTATGGGCAGTGCTCAATCGCATTTGCTAGCTTTGTGTTGAAGGCATAACATGGGTTGGGACGGGATTTGACGAGGAGCACAAGACGACGAAACCAGCGTACCCAACCCTGTTCCGAATTCCAAGATTGCTCCATTTCCGCTTTTTTTTCCCCAAAACAAAAATAGCTTCAAGTTGCAGCCTCAATATCCCAAAATCCGCCCTCCTCCTTTCGGGCATGGCCCGGCTCCAGCGGGATCCGTAACCCTATCATCGGATGTATACAAAGGAGGATTTAGCTCCTCCAACCCAGCCCCACTCTGTAAAGCAAGCATTTATAAATTATTGATAAAAAAACTTAATGATTAAAATTATAATAAAATATATATATAATAAATTATAAAATTATTAAAATTCGTTTTATTTTTTTTTTGTTAATAATTATAAATACTTATTTAAAGCAACTAAATTCGAAAAAAAATAAATAAAAAAAAACAAATTTCTTTAATTTGGATCAAAAGAAAATATAAATAAATAATAAAAAAAATATTAAAAAAATCTAAGTTTTTTTCTATTTCAAAATTTAAAATTTTCTCACTTCTCTTATTTTATTTTTTCTTGTTTAAACAAAGCATAGAGATTTGTATATAAGCATGAGACGTTTGCACAATAGAAATGAACTACATTACAAGAATTGTGATTAGATTTTTTAAAATTACAGTTCATGAGAAAGGTTATACAATTATCATATCGACTTAAAAATATTAAATTTATAAAATAGTTTAAATACATTAGATTCTATATGAATACTTTGATTCACAAAAAAAAAAATTCTATATATTGTAAGACTACTGCATTATGACTAAAAATAAAAAAATTATTGTATTATATTAATAAAAATATAACATTTATCACGTTGTAATAATATAAATTTGTTAAATTAAAATTATAATATTATATTATAAAATTTAAATAAAATCTGAATGATTGACTATAATATTTTTAGAGTATTTAAAAACTTGGGGTGGAGTACTCACCAGCCTTCCAATCATTCAATTTGTATTGTTTTCTTGATTGTACTTCCAAAAAAATTCATACACAAGTTTTTTTATTTAATATTTTAATTATATATTTCATGATTAAAAAAATAATACAAATAAACATTTTTAAAAATAATACTAAAAAATGTAAAAATATCAGTTTCTAGTTTTTATTTTTTTATTTTTGTTTGATTTTTCCTAAATTATTGCAAGGGTTCATAAAATAATAAACAAAATTTCAAACAAATAAAGTGATAAATTAGAACAAACTGCAATTATATCTTAAAAATATATAAAAATATTGTTCAATCATAAATATTATATTCCAGTTAGTGTCAATTTTATTTATAAATTATTTTGATAATAATTAATTTTTAAAACAAACAATAACAAAAATAGAAAAGTAGATATTTTAAGATGTAAATATAGTTATTTAATAAAACTTTGAGCTAAAAAAATAATATGAAAATTATTTTCATGATACATTATAATTTTTATTATAATTATACTTATACTACTATGAAGTGGTCATTTTATTCATGCTTAACTAGAGTATCACATCAAACACCAAAATAAGATTCACAGAGTTTTCCAAAATTTATTACTATTTGTGTTACTTAATTTAAAATTGATTTTCATCCATGTACTATTTTGTTTTTTCTTGTACGTAAGGTGAACTAGACTATTATTTTAGCTACCCTTAGACAATAGACAATAGAGCCTTTTGTTTGGTCCACAAGCTAATTCAATATAAGGGTCAAGCTAAGCCACTCTTTCAAGAGGGAAGATAACGTTGAAATTGTGTCTCTCACTCGCGTTTTAGCGGCCTTGCTAACCCTTATAGTCCTACCCATATGAATATGTTGCGTTTTGCGCTTTTGTTGTTTCCCTCGGTCCTAATCTCATTTTTCTTTCTTCATGTTCATCTATCTCAATTCTTATCTTATCAAACCACCACCAACCAGCCTCAAGTTCTTTGTCTCTTTTTTGTTTCATTTATTCATTATGTAACTAGAGCAACTATTATTTGAATTTATGTGACTCACTTTATCTCACAATATTGTCACTAACATTTTAATAACGTTAGTTTTATTTCCAATAATTGCCTATTGCCATCAATGCTTTGCTTTTCAAGGTGATTGTCCTTTTTTCCGTTGTCATATCTCAAAAAGAGTTGTTAGTGACTCAGGAAATCCAGTAGTTTTTATATGTATTTTCTTAATGAAAAAAATATATTTCAAACTCTTATACTTTTTTTATTAAAAAAACATACTTTTTAATGTTTAAACATATTTTTTAATGTTTATTCTCTTTTTTTTTTTTCTAACGAACGTGTAGGAAAGTTGGTATATAATTTAAGTATATAAATAACAATACTTTTTTCTAATTCCCTTCTTCGTTTTTGACTACTCAACCTCCTATTTGAGTATCCTTTCACCAAACACTCATACCTCATACAAGTGGAAAGGCATTTGTTTGGCCACAACATATGTAAGGAATAAACATTTTGATGACCCATTTAACATGTAGGTTTTTTATTCCGACCTAAGTGTGTTAAGGCCATGTTGGGACAACGTAACCCACTTTGATAAAAAAAAATTTTTTGGTAACATGAGACATTTAATTTTAATTGTTATTATAAAAGTATTGAAATAAAATTATTTAAAATGGTTTTTTTTGTTAGATTATTTAAAATGAAAATTTGATAATAGGAGCACAGTCGATTTTTTTTATTAAGGGACTAAGATTAAATGTTATAAAAACTTTGAAAATAAAAATATTAATTATTGTTTACACATATAAATATCATATAAAATAAAATCATTTCATAATAGATGTAATATTATTATATTTTTGACCAAAAAAAAATGCATTCGTAAGTCTCAAATATTCAAAGTTATGAAATTTTAATACATGGCCTTATTTGGTAGCATAAGGTATAATAGTATAAGTTTATATTATATGATTTATTTTTATTATATACTTAACATGACATATGATAGGATAAATTTATATGGTTTGTTCATGTTTATCTAATAATTATAAGATAAAGTAATCAAGTTTCAAATAGTTTAATAAGATTTGATAAGATTATTTTATATCAGGTTAAACAAAAATTTAATACATCAATTCCAAATCAACTCTAATTATCGCTCTCATGTTTTTCTTTTACAGTTAAATTTTATATTATCTTATACTATACTATCACATGTCTCATATTATTAGACCTTATCTTATATAAGGTCTAATAACGCTAATGTTACAGTAGTCCTTTTTTTTTTTTGATCCAGGAGAAGGGATTGGAGGAGAGAGAGTAGGATTCGTTCCTTTTCAAATTGGATCTTGAGTGAGATTGAAATAAGGCTTAAAGTTATCTCATGAGACTACTAGCCTGCACCCCTAATGTGATAGTAGTCACCCCTAATGTCATAGTAGTTCGTAGAGTCAATATAACATGATTTATAGTAACTAACGGAGATAGGGCTATTGGGACTCCTATTTATCTATTCATATTCTCCACTAACAACTTATAATTACAATTTTCTATAGCTCCACCTTACCAGAAGGCCAGGCGTGAACCTTAATCCGTAAACAAATGTCAGGCCGGGGCTAGTTGTGGGCTTTTGGTGGCTCGGCCCAAATCTAAACGGACCCTTATGCCCACCCTGCAGTCACTTTTCTGGTTGCTGCAGTTAAAAACCAAAAAACTTGTCCCACCATCCAAACTTTTATTAGAAAACAAAATTTCAAAGGAAGTTAAAAAAAAAAAAAAGCACCCAAAAAAAAAAGAAAAAAAAAAGGAAAGAAAAAAAACCAACGAGGAGAAGTTGGAAAGCATAGCAAAGGTTACAAAGCAACTCATATGCCTGAAATCCTCTCATACAGAGCCAGGTTTTGCTTGGTCTTTATTTCCGTTTGGTTACTCGGAAAAACAAGAAAGGAAAAAAAAAAGAGGAAAGGAAAGGGTCACGGTTGTTGACAAGGGAAGAAATTCATGTGTTATAACTTGATGTCGTTAAGGTGCGTTCACCATCAATGAACGCACATTCATCAAATCTACATGGAGAATTTGAATTTTCAAAAGATTTGAACTGAATCTGCAGCGCCGAGTTCGATCCTGACTACTCTCGGAAGCCATTTTTCAACTCTAGTTAGGTATCAAAACAGAAAAAGATGCTGCGCTTGAAAGCGTTCCGGCCGTCCAATGATAAAATCGTCAAGATCCAATTGCATCCGACGCATCCATGGATGGTCACGGCCGATGCATCAGATCGAGTCTCTGTTTGGAACTGGGAACACCGCCAGGTACAGTGTTGTGTTGCCTCTGGTTAAATTTATTGCCTATAATCTATGCGCCTCTGATTTTCGTTCATTTCGGCTAGATATTTTTCCTCCTGTTATTATTATATGTTAACAGGAAAATTCCTTCAGGTGATTTATGAGCTGAAAGCTGGTGGAGTAGATGAGCGACGTTTGGTCGGTGCCAAGTTGGAGAAACTGGCAGAGGGAGAAACAGGTTGATTACTATTAGCGTAACTTATTGGCATCCTTCATAATTGCTGTTTTGTCATAGAGCTGCTGCATTTGCTTTTATTGGATGGATTTGGAAACATAAATCTCATTATCGGTAAACATTAGTTTACTACTGGTCTTGTGTAATGTTAGGAACCTGCTTCTGCTATCTAAAACTGGAAATAGACTCCTGGACTTACAGACAGTATAATCGGAAAACTGGAAAGAAAAACATTACACAGAAGAACAGAATGATATCCCAAGCTTTCGAGAGGCTTGGGTCTCTCCCACTCTCAAACCGAATCCTTTCCCAAAAATATCCTCCCCCCCTTTTCTCCTCTCTCCTTTCCTCTTATTTCCTTCCCACTACCCCCATTTTGTCCCTTAGCCCAACCTGCCACATCAGCAGGTTGTTTACAATGCAAAACCACCCATGCCCCACCCTTTCCCACATGCCCACTCACGTCCCCATTTCTCTGTGGCCATTTCCTTCTTTCCCCCATGGTACACCTTAGTTATAGAACAGTATCTATCATGTAACAACAACTGTCAACAGGAATTTGAATTTGGCATTATGGCATTTTGTGGCAAGGAAAACATTTAATTGTCATAATTTAGCTTTATTTGGTCCTAATTTGTAGGAAGGTTCACAGGTTCCAAAACAACTTCGATAATAAGTAGAATTGTTGGCTACTCTTTATCGGATGTCACTATAAGGTCCTACATATTGAGGAATTAACTAACTATCTGTGGTTGTCAAATTGTTTTATTCTCAATAGTGTAAAATCTGCTATCAGGTACATTTGCTTTGTGAGCTTGGATACTGAGATAATTTATAATTTCCAGGCATAATTTGTTCCCGTATGGCAAAAATTTCCTAGAATGCAAGCTGCTTTCTATTGTTTTATTCTCTGACAGCAATAATTGCTTGAATTTCCCTTAAATGTCACTGGTTAGTTTTGGCGACATACATATCTTGCATGGTTGAAATTGTTACTTATTAGTATTATTGTGTCTTGGAATTGTAACAAGTGAGTTTCACTTTATGCAAAAAGAAAAATGGCATGATTAACTGTTTTCTATTGGTGGCCATCAACATTTCTGTACTGATCTAGTAACGGAGCTTTATAATGATATGTCTTATGTTTGGTAGAGTCCAAAGGGAAACCCACGGAAGCCATTCGTGGAGGAAGGTAATATACCATTGCTTTGTGTTTTTGTATCCTTTTTTGGCCTTTATGGTTCATTTATTTATCATGATTCTATACCCGCCTTAAAGTGTTAAGCAGGTGAATTTTTATGATGATGATGTACGCTTTTGGCAACTTTGGCATAATCGCTCTGCAGCTGCAGAGGCTCCATCAGCTGTCCATCTCACTTCAGCTTTTAGTTCTCCCGCCCCATCAACAAAAGGAAGGCATTTTCTTGTCATATGTTGTTTAAACAAAGCTATATTTTTGGACTTGGTGACAATGCGTGGTCGTGATGTACCAAAGCAGGAGCTTGATAACAAGTCCCTTCTCTGGTAAATTTTTATTACATTATTCAATTTTCTGCAGCTCCTTCTGTCATTGATATTAAAGTTGTTACACACTATCTATTAATACAAGACATGTTGACTATCTGATAGCTGCTGGTACTTTTGTGCAAAGCCTATCCAGATCATCCTTTTCTAGTTCTTTTTGTTGGTGTGAAGTTGTCATTGGTATAATTTGATGTAATCCAACTTAAGCAATGCTTTTATGTTGTATCAAACCATGCCAATACTTATTTGTTTGCGGCATTATTGCCTAATTCATCTGGAATCATGACAACTTTGTATGAGTTTGAATAAAACAACGAGAACAGTTGCATTCTGGTGGAGTCATCTTACAAATTCTGTAGGATTCCTTAAATTTAATTATTTAAAGGCTATTGTCATTTTTTCAGTAAAATAGTTTACTTATAAATTAAAATTTAGTTCTCCTTAAATGGTCTGTACTGTGTGGGGTTATTGCCTTCCCCAGTCCCAAATATCTCTTCTTCACAGACAAATGTAGACTCAATCATTGAGACTTACAAATACATGCTGAATGGATGTGCATTTGCATGTATAAATTGCTGAATTCCCAATGGAGATTTCACTCTTGGCAATCATTTATTTGCCCCTTCTTCTTTGCTGTTATGTAATTATTTTGTACAAATTCCAGTCCCTGATGTAATTTTTGCATCACATGTGATTAATCCTCTGTGCTTCATATGACATAATTTTGTATTGTAGTTATAAATGAATTGCCAAGAACAATAATGGTTATTTACCATATTATATTTGTGCACACTGTATAAGTTGTTTCCTTTTTCCATTTTTATGTGCTGTTGCAGCATGGAGTTCCTTTATAGATCTGGCGTTGGTGATGGTCCTCTTGTTGCTTTTGGTGGATCTGATGGTGTCATTAGAGTTCTCTCAATGATGACATGGAGGGTGGGTAAAATATTCTTCTAATTACAACTATTAGCATGTCATGTGATACTTTTGTTCCTTGCAGCTTGTGCGAAGGTACACTGGAGGTCATAAAGGATCAATCTCTTGCTTGATGTCCTTCTTGGCTGCTTCTGGTGAGGTAAATCTCGATTCCCCATTGAAGAAATTATGCTAATTTATTATGTTTTACTGGCATTACTGTTGAGATTCTACCACACTCCTCATCTATGCTTTAGCAAAGAGTAATGTTATTCATACACCGTCATACTTTTCCTATATTCGGTATAGGTAGCCATTTGATCAGACTTTGTGTAGGTGTTGATTTGACAGCTCTGCACATATCTAATGGCTACCTGTGCAGTTGTAAGAGTAACATTTTCTTTAGTAAAACCAGGTTTTGTATGTGAGTGGACCTATTTTAATTGGTTATTTTATCAAAACTTGCAAACTTAGCATTTAATTCTATGCTCTCTTGGATACTACATTTGTTCAAGTGGAGATAATTTCATTTGAAGGGAACATTTTTAAAATTCTATTGTTTTTATTTATTTTCTGATAAAAGAAGAATTCATTAAGATAGAAAGAGTACAACATTGGAGGATTAGGAATCCTCCTAAAACAGGGAAGAAAATGACAAAGAAAGGAAAACAAAGAAGAAAAATGCTTAGTAAAAAGAGCAATTTGGTCCCTTTGAATATCAGACAAGGAAACTTCCATGAAAAACCCATTGGCTGAAATCCACAGAGCTAAGAACACAAGCCTATCCCACCAAAGATGAGGAATAAGAGATTTCTGGCTCAAGATTCTTGCATCACTCCAACCAAGTGCACCACACTCTTGCAAAGAGCAAAACTTCAAAACTCTTTATTCTCTTTTCTACTCCCATAACTTCTAAAATCGATAGAAAAAGGCCTCCAAGTTAGGCCAACATATCCACTATTCCCCGAACAACTTACTCCACAACTACATAGCTATCTCACGCTGCAAGATGAGATGGCTTTTAGTTTCAGAGCTTTTATGGCTCATAACATAAATGTCAGAGGTGGGTGCTTTTGCAAGATACTTCTGGATTATTGGGTCTTACTGCTCTTTACCTGTGAATGACTCTGTTATCCGCTTGTTCTAATTTCTTTAGGTTATAATTATATTTGTGTATTGGCATTGCCAGTTCCAAGATTATTTGCAGAAGTTGCACTTTGCAGTAGCATTGTGTTCAACAGGATAATTTATTGGGAAATGAGCATTGCTAGTTAATCTTGTTAATGCACGTGCAGGTTTTGCATGATTGCTTATCTTTATGTATTACTTTTATGCTTGGAAGTTGTTGTTGTACTTTGGTGTGAAGTTTCTGTTTTTTTTGTTTGGGTTGTGTTTGACTTTCAGGCTCTTCTGGTTTCGGGTGCTAGTGATGGATTGCTCATACTTTGGAGTGCTGACCATGGACAAGATTCACGAGAACTAGTACCCAAGCTAAGTTTAAAAGTACCATTCTTTTCCTCTTGCTAACTCCACTTTGTCAGTTAGTTAAGTAATTGGTGAAAGATGAATTAAATTATTGCTTAGTATGGCTACAAAACAGGGATAAGGCATCATTAGTTGTGGTGTGGCTTAACTATGGTAGTTATTTCCTCTCAGGTCAAGTAAGTGCATTGATATTTGGTTGAGTTTAATACAGATATGAGATGTAGAACATATTACCATAATAGAAAGGGAAGGCTTAACATATTACCATATGGTCCAGTCACAAGGTGAAATACAAGATCAAATTGAGGAGAATAAAGTTAAATTCTGATATTTTTCTTCTTATTTTGCATCCAGCTTATTTTTCTTTTTCTTTTTCTTTCTTTACCCTATTATTGTTTTCTGTATGACTTGTATCGATTCATTGGTTTATGATACCATGTGATGCATCTAGGCACATGATGGTGGGGTTGTGGCAGTTGAGCTTTCTAGGGTGATGGGTGGGGCTCCTCAGCTAATTACAATTGGTGCAGACAAGACATTAGCTATATGGGACACAATCTCCTTTAAGGTGTGGTAGCAGTACTAACACCCGGATATTTTTAAATCTTTGAAAATTTTCCTGGTGACTAGAAAGACTTAGCATGAATTATTAGTTTTATTATTGTTTTATCCTTTTAATTCTCAGGAACTGCGGCGTATAAAGCCAGTTCCAAAACTGGCTTGCCACAGTGTGGCATCTTGGTGCCATCCTCGAGCTCCAAACCTTGATATTTTAACTTGCGTCAAAGATTCTCACATATGGTATGTAGTTTTATTTCTCCTTTGTTGGCTTTAAGTTTCTTATTTGTTTCTTATAGTGTGATGAAGAAATATATTCATTATCCATTTAAAGAGTTTTGTTTTAAAATCTTGTTAGGGCAATTGAACATCCCACTTATTCTGCTCTCACAAGGCCTTTGTGTGAATTGACCTCAGTTATTCCTCCACAGGCTCTTGCTCCTAATAAGAAACTGAGGGTATGTGGTTATCATTTAGCTTTTTTTTTTGGTTATTGTCTGATTTGATTTAGTATGTCTTTTGTTGGTTGTATAACTTTTTATTGAAGCTATACAAACAAGAAGAATGGATATGAATATAAATTCAAAGCATCTAAATACTTTGAGAATGATTATTTTAAAGAGAGTTGAGGATAGATCAACATTGAGTGAAACAAAATCTGTGGAAAGCTTGACTTCATTCTTGCCGTAAATTTCGGTTTGTTGTAGAATAAGCTTATCATGTCCAGGGCTTTCTTTGAAGGTAAAGGTCAAGTTTCTGAACAACATGGAAGTCTAATAGGGAAATTATTGAAAATTACAATATATGCCATGTAGCATATGACAATAATATTTTTATATAGTTAGTGAAATTGTTTGTTTTAAAATACTCTTTTTGTGAACTCTACCTGGTTTATTAGGATTTGTTCAGACTTAATTTTCCCACTGATTTGTGCTGCAGGTGTATTGCATGGTTGCACATACTTTGCAGCCACATCTTGTTGCTACTGGAACCAATATTGGTGTTATTATCTGTGAGTTTGATGCTAGATCTCTTCCACCTGTAGCTCCCCTACCAACACCATCAGACAGCAGGGAGCATTCTGCCATATTCGTAATTGAAAGGGAACTAAAGCTATTAAATTTTCAGTTAAACAATGCAGCAAATCCATCTCTTGGAAATAATAGCTCCTTGTCGGAAACAGGAAGATCTAGGGGAGATTTTTTTGAACCATTACCTGTCAAGCAGGGGAAGAAGCACATTAGTACACCTGTTCCACATGATTCATACTCAGTTCTTTCTGTGAGCAGTTCAGGAAAGTAAGTTGCCTCTGACTTTTGCTGCAGTTCTATTGATGTTAATTTTTTAAATTTCTATAAAGCAATTTTGTACTTAAGAAGTAACTTAATATTTTTTAAATATAATTTAATGGTCTTGCTTTTCACTACAGAATATACAATGCATAAAATTCTAACTCTTGTATTCCACACATAACAGTTGCAATAACTTTATTTTATTTACTGTTGTAGTCTTTCTACGGTTAAGCTACCTCCTTCTTCTAGCCTTTAGTTTGTTAAATTGGAGTGCCTTATCTGAACTGTGGTTGCTTTCTTCTGCATCATAAAATTGCAGGTATCTTGCAATCGTTTGGCCAGATATTCCTTATTTCTCTGTCTATAAGGCTAGTGATTGGTCAATTGTTGACTCTGGTAGTGCAAGACTTCTAGCTTGGGATACATGTCGTGACAGATTTGCTATATTGGAATCAGCATTGCCTCCTAGAATTCCTGTAATTCCCAAGGGTATTTCTTCAAGAAGAGCGAAAGAAGCTGCTGCAGCACAAGCAGCAGCAGCAGCTGCTTCTGCTGCTGCCACAGCTTCTGTTCAAGTTCGCATCTTGTTAGATGATGGAACATCAAATATACTAATGAGGTCTGTAGGTGCACGCAGTGAACCAGTAAGACTCTTTCTCAGTCCAAAATTTTCCTTACAGAAATTTCTCGTAATAATCTTGGCTTTGATGATTTCTGACTTTCCTGGTGACAATAATTATGATATCATTTATCTCAGCTTGCATTTGGTTTGATTGATAGCTACTTCAAATGCAACTGTCAATTGTTTCTTATAAATTGTGTATATAAAAAAGAACAGGGGGCTGAGAGCTTTTAGATAGATTAGTGCTCACTCAGGTAAATTGTGTATATTAATTGGTAAATGACTAGCACAAGATTGTCCATGGGTTGGTATTGTAGGAAACTATTGCTATTTTTACGCAATTGCCAATTTGGTGCTAATGTGCTATAGGAACTAACTTATCAGATAATTCACTGGTGAAAGGATTTCGTGTTTACTGTTTTAAGCAAAATATTGTATTGAAGGTTCACCTCTTCCTGACTGCAGTAGTGTTTTCCTAGATGCATTAAACAGATCTAAGGTTTTAGAAATCTTTAGAATAAATGCACTTCTTTATTGGCAACAGTGAGAAGACTGTCTGCTTATATTAGGCATCCCACGGTTACTAAAGTGTGTGCTGTGAGTAAGGGCAGAAATGGGAATTGGCTTGTAACAAACTTGCCTATGTGGCAAGGAGGGTGGGAAGCAAATGGGAATTGGTTAGGAGTCAGCATAAAAGGGGAAGGAATTGGTCTGGAGCTGATAGGCATGAATTGAGTAAGGTTTTGGGGCCTTAGGGCAGGGAGGTCTGCAGACCCTCGAAGAGCTGCTGGTTCTATCTCTATTTTCTTCTTTGTTATTTTCTTCTTTCAAGGTTGTAAGCTTGTCTGGACTGGTACCCCACTGGTAACAGTTTCAGACTTCTCATCTACAGTGAGTTTATACATAAATAATACCATACAGTTTTAGATACCTATCAGCTTATAAAGATAGTATAACCTTCTGTGCATATTATTCTTCAAAGGGTACTCCTTGAGCACAGGAACAGTAATTTGAATGTTAAGGTACCTTTCTGACTCGTGTATCTCTTTTAGGTCATTGGTTTGCATGGAGGGGCACTACTTGGCGTTGCCTATCGAACATCTAGGAGAGTCAGTCCTATTGCTGCTACAGCTATTTCAACAATCCAGTCCATGCCCTTATCAGGTTATGGAAGCAGTGGTCTTTCTTCTTTTACTACTTTTGATGATGGATTTTCTTCACATAGATCTCCAGCTGAGGCAGCACCTCAAAACTTCCAGCTATACAGGTCAAACTTATAATTGTTGTACTATAATTTTATTTTATTTTTGGCTATTTGACATAGTTCATCAAGTTTCCTTATGTTTCACATCCTTCATTCCTTGAAGTTATCGATTATTTTTTTGGCCTGCCAAATAAAAAAAGTGTTGCCTCTTTAAGAGTGGAATGCTCACATGAATAAGGGTGTCATTTTGCCTCTGGTTTTGATTTGGCATAGGATTGTGTTTAGGGATTCTCTCTGGTGCTATGTTCATGGCTATTTTGAGGGAGTTTCCATTTTTTATATGCAGAGAGATGGGCAGCCTTGCTGCATTATTGATTTTCTCTATTTCCTTTTTTTTTTTTTCATTTTCTGTTTTGGAGAGTATTTTATCATCCTACTAGTTGTACTTTCCCTCTTTTCTATCTAATGCTATTTCTTTTTGTATGAAAAATATAAAACAAAAAGTGGTTCCTAATTCCTATGATGTTCTTACTGACACTATTCGAAGGATGGGATGTTGGTTTTCTGCAGTAGAATGAAAGAAGAGCAGAGAAAACAGAGAAGCAATTTCATGAACCAAAGCCCACTTGTACGAGAGGCTTTCATTTCATACTTATATATATTAAAGTGATACAAAAAAATATCATTACAATCACATTAAGTCAGAAAGATTTCTACCAAAAGTATGGCTAACAAGTTTAACCAACTAACCAAGACTTGCTTCTCCTAAATTTCTGGTATGCCCATACCCATTTACCAACTCATCAAAATATGTAAATAAAATATAAGATGTGACAGCAAAATGTGTCACCAGTTCAACACTCCTCCTTGACACTTTTGCTTGGAAACTTCAAGTCTCTTTCTCAGCTGCCTAAACTTTGCTTTTGGTGAAGCCTTGATCAAATTGTTTCTTGTCTGGTCTTTAAATTTGCAATTTCATCTTCTGATTAACATTCTTCAACTTTACTGACTTCATAATGGCATGGTGTTTAGCATTTATATACTTGGTTCTTCCTTGCTAGACAAAATTCTTGAATATAGTAATAGATGACTTGTTATTAGCCCTCTTGCAGTACCTTGTCTTCATGTTGTCCCAAATCAGTTGCAATTTTTTTGAGCCAAATAGATTGATTTGATACTACTTCAACTTCAGAAAAGCTTGTAGGTTGCAGTACAGCTACATTGCACTTTTCATAAATTTTTTCTTTGCCTTCAATATTTTGCTCTAGGAGAATATTTTTTTTTTGAGCTGATTCTTGATTGAAGTTTCGGCCCTTTTGTGCCATAGGGCTGAGTCATCAACTATACTACACATAGCTTTGTCAAAGTTTAGGATCCCATTGAAAAGTTCTGCCTTTCATTGCTACTGACATTAATTCAAAACCACTAGGATCTAAGATTTTGCATGTGTGGTCTTGAAAGATTAGGCTATAGTTATTTTCCAACATCTGTCCAAGACTCAACAGATTAAGACCTATATTTGGAACATAAAGAACATTTGGAATGATCTTATTACCTGCAGTAGTCTCGATCAAAACAAACCTTCTCCTTCGGGTTTGATGACATTGCCATTTGCAAGCTTTATCCTTGATGTCATATGATTTAGTGCATCCACTATCAATTAGCCATGATTCTTTGTTACACTACTTGCTGCATAGCAAATAGCAGTACATAAATATTCCTCCTCCTTAATTTTGCTGCTCATGTTTAGCAACTTGATCTTCTTGTCTTTGCTGGCTTTGTCCTTGATGGTTTGCTCTATTTTTGCAAACCTTCTCTACATGACCAAGCTGATTACAGGCTGTGCATTTCACTCCTGGCCTGAACCAACAAAAAATTTTCTGAGTGGCTTTTCTTCTTGCAATGAGGGCAAGGAGGATACTTTCCTTTCCAGCCTACTCCTCCTTTGTTGCTCTCTTCCTTTTGTTCTTTTTCATCTATTTCTCCATATTGCTTCCTCCATCCACTGTTGCTTACTTGTTGTTTACCTTTGAACCTTGCCACAAATGCTCCTTTGCAGCTTCTTCAAGTCTTATAGCTCTTCTTTGTTCTTGGGCTTGTAAGGCATTGACAATTTCTGTCAAAGTCAATTGAGAGAAGTCTTTTGAGTCTTCCAAAGAAGATATTTTGGCTTCAAACTTCTCAGAGAACACTAACAAGAACCTTTTCAACAATTCTTCTCTCTGTTAACTCCTCTCCAAGCAACCGGATTTGATTCACCACATTCATGAGCCTGTCAGAGTACTCCTTGACAGTCTCATTGTCTTTCATTCTGAGAACTTTCAAACTCCCTCCTTAAATTCAGCACTTGCATTTGCCTAGTCCTTTCACTTCCTTGAAACTCCAGCTTGAGTGTATCCCATGCTTCCTTTGCAGTTTCACAAGCCATAATCCTTGTGAAAATATGTTTTGATACAGCTGATTGGATGCAAGCTAAGGCTTTGTACCTTTTGGCACATTCCTCACTGTGTTGCCTAATTTGAGCAAGAGTTGGATTTGCTCCAAGTGGTGGTGGATCTCTGCCTGTTTCCACCACTTTCCACAAGTCAAAGGCTTTCAAATATGTCTTCATTTTGACTGCCCAGATTTGGTAGTCTTCTCCTGTAAATTCAGAAGGCAAGGGAGCTGAAAAAATTTGATGAAGCCATAACTGATTTTCTGGTTTTCTGGTTTGAAGAGAAGGAAGCCTTGCTGGTTTTCTCCCTTTCTATCTCACTGATTCTTCATACTATTCTCACATAGGCCCTCAAAGATCTTTTAAGCTCTAGATACCATGTTGGTTTTCTGCAGTAGAGTAAGAGAAGAGTAGAGAAAAACAGAGAAGCAATTTCATGAACCAAGCCCACTTTACGAGAGGCTTTCATTTCATACTTATATATATTAAAGTGATACAAAAAAAATATCATTACAATCACATTAAGTCAGAAAGATTTCTGCCAAAAGTATGGCTAACAAGTTCAACCAACTAACCAAGACTTACTTCTCCTAAATTTCTGGTATGCCCATACCCATTTACCAACTCATCAAAATATGTAAATAAAATATAAGATGTGACAGCAAATGTGTCACCACTTCAACATGGGAATGGGATGCTTGAAGGAGCAAATGAATGTTAGTTCTGTAGTAAGTCCAATTCATCAACCTTATTCCCCATTTCCCCATTTAAATTAAAGTCAAATTCAAATATGTATCATCTGTCAGTTAGCATGCAACCTTCCTCTGCCTACTGGAATGTCTTTTGAGAATGGTTGCTAAAGTCCAAGGTACTTCATTTTGTAAGCATTGATATTTTTTTTCCACAATCATATAGTTTAAGGTAGAATTGGAAAGCCTCTGAACTAACAATCCTAAACTATCTCTTCCTGTCCCCTGCCCTCTCTTGCCCACCCATTTGGATCCTTTGGTAGTGTGTTGCCTTCACAGGGTTGTGGTGTTTATGATTAGAGTGAAATGCCAGAGTTTGTAATCATAGATTTCTTCCTTCATACTTCTGTAGGATAGATAGTTGTTTTGGCTTCCTTGTGGTTTCAGTTTGTGGTTTTCCAGGGGTTTCTCTAATCGATTCATGGACTGGATAGTTCTTTTGAGTTTATGTCTTTTCCGTTTTTTTTAATGGTTCTAGGAGGTTTTCTTATTCTCCTTCATTGTACTTCTCTTCTTTATCTTAATAAATTCTTTTGTCAGAAAAAAAAAGATAAATCATATCTTAGCTGCCCATATGGGCTGTAAGTTTTTGGCTTGTATATTTGCAAGCAAGTTACATGTTTTGATGTGGACACTTCATATGTAAACTGAAAAATGTCAGCCACGTAAATGTATCAATATTTAGCTAGAAGTGAAGATACATGTGGGCATTTCATTGAATTTAAATAGAATCTATCCAAATAATTATTAAGTTGCTAGACAAAAATAAGTTTCATTGCATAACAGTTTGCGGATGATGTCAACTTGAGTGTATGGTAAATTCTGGTCATTAAGTGTTTGAAACTAAGTTTTATACTATCCTGTAGACCAGAATCTTATATACAAATACACTAATAAATCTGTATTATAATGAAATCAGGTGAAGAAAGCTTGTTGGTCTAAGTTCACTGTGCATTCTTAGATTTGAATAAATTGTCCCAGCTCAGACTAGCCTTTCCCAGTGAACTCTATCCTTGTTTGACACTCTAGGATGCTTATGTGATGCTTCACCCTCAAATACCAATTAAGGATTCTGCCTAAATCATGTGGCTGAAAATTTTATTATATTTGTTGCAATTCTGTATGTACTGTAAACTATTGATTTCCATAAGATCTATATCAAGTTGAATGCCAATATTGCTTTAATCTATATAATTTTTGTGAGGGTACAAATTTTCAGGTTTTCTTTATAATTAATATTGCATTTGATTTTGTTTGTGATTCAGTTGGGAGACTTTCCAGCCTGTGGGTGGTCTACTTCCTCAGCCAGAATGGACAGCTTGGGACCAAACTGTCGAGTACTGTGCATTTGCATACCAGCAATACATAGTCATATCTTGTTTGCGCCCACAATATAGATATCTGGGAGATGTTGCAATCCCTTATGCTACTAGCGCTGTTTGGCACCGGAGGCAACTATTTGTGGCTACACCAACTACTATAGAGTAAGTTATGGGCGTTGTCTACAATTCATTTCTTATCAATTTTATTTGGTCCTTATTATAGTTTTTGGTTTATCGGTCCATTGTTTTTCGTAAGTTTGTTTTAGTTGTTTAATATTGTTTTCTTTTTTAATAAAAGAAGAAAATTATTAAGACGAAGAGAAGAAAAATGCAAGGAATTAGGAGGATAAGGGACCCTCCATAATGGAAAAAAGGAAAATAAAATGACAAAGAAAAAGAGAAAACATCAATGGAGCTAAGGTATCCAAAATCTGACAACCAGTCAGCAAAGCAAAAGATGATAGAGTCTGAGTATCTACATTAATAGGCCTAAAATATTATCTATTCATCATGGCCAAAGAAAAAAGGGAAAATTATGATTTAGGAAAATCTTGACGAATGACGGACATATATCCAGTTTAGGAAGTCACCACTCACCAAATAATGGTTAATCCATGCTCAAAGAATGGTTAATGGTTAACTAAACATTAACTCGATTAACCATAAATCTCAACAGTGGTTATTTTTCCCTAACTGGAAATTTGTTCGATAGGATTTCCTAAATTGGACTTATCCCAACTACAACAACAAAACTTCATTCCCACTAAGTGGAGTTTATACGCCATTGTGTTTGCTTCTTTACGCCATTCCTCTATAGGAGCCACTCAAACCTCCCTAATGATCTCCTTCTTAATCTTATCCATATTAGTATGCCCACTCATCCATCACAACATTCCCATTTCTGTGACCTTCATCTTTTGTTCATCATTGCAATTACCACCTAGCATTTTGATCCACACAACATTACAGGTTTAACTCTGGTTTGGGCCGTTTGGAAAAACTTTCCCTTCAATTTTATAAGCACTCTACGATCACACAAAATACTCGAGGCTCTCAACTTCATCTCCCCTACTTGGATATGATGTGTGGCATCATTATCTTTCCCTTTGTCCTTTTGTAGGTTAGACCCCAAGTATTCGAAGCTCTCAGTTTTGGGTACTTCTTCATCCTCAATTCTTACTATCTATCTCATCATCCTCACTCCTCTGTTGATTGAACTTCAATTCCATATATTATATCTATGATCTACTCAAAAGGAACCCCTCGGTCTCCAAACTCCAAAGCATTTATGCAAAATTCCAACTTAGCATTTATTCTCCTTTTGTCTCATCCACCAAAACAATATCATTAGCAAAAACCATGCACCAAGGCACTTCATCTTGACTATGCCTAATCAGTTTGTCCATTATGAGTGCCAAAAGGTATGGGCTTAATGTCAAACCTTGATGCAAATCTAGGCTTAATTTTATAAAAAGCTATTCATCTATCTGTTTTTCTGCCAATCATCTATCAGTTTATTTGTCTTTTTATATAGTACTGTGGTAGGGAACTTCCAATACTTCCATGTGTTATTCAAAATTTTAGTAATGAAATAAACATGTCAGAGGAACCAATGTCAATGAACCAGCTATCCCAGTGAACATTCTTGAGTGGTGTTTAAGTAATATCTCCAACAGCCAAAATTTATAATTTATTTTACCTTTACCACTTATATGTTTTGATTTTCAGAGTTGTTTTTGTGGATGCTGGTGTTGCACAAACTGACATAGAAACTAAGAAGATGAAAGAAGAGCAAAAAATGAAAGAAGCACAAGCAAGAGCAGTAGCAGAGCATGGAGAGTTAGCACTAATTACAGTTGATGCTCCCCAAGCCACTACAGAAGAAAGAATATCGTTGAGGCCACCAATGCTACAGGTTAAAAAAATCTCAACTTTTATCATCTACCAAATTGATTGCAAACATTCAGTGTGTATTTGTATTTCCTCAAAGATTTAATTTTTTCTTTTGTATCTAGATATGATTGATGGATGTTGCTGGAATGGATTTGATAGGAACCTGATATTTGATTACAGAAAAATGGGAATAATCCCCAATTACAGCAGCAGATTCACTATCCCGCACTCACAGCAAAACAGAATTCACAAGAAAACACAAGGAAACAATTCTGAAACATAAAACAAAAAGGATAACACAGTTTCTTCTAGGGCACCTGCAACCTCCTTACCCAAAAGGGTCCCCTAAACCTTACGAAATGACTGCCTGCCTGTTCCATGCCTCCCACTCCCTTTATCCCAATCTCCGTCTAACAGAATCAGTGTTCTCTTCCGCTATCCCTCTCTCCTTGCCACCTAGGCATTCTGTCATCACAGGGATTGTTATTCCCACTAACTCCCTCCTTGGCACGTGTATAAGGTTCTTTGCAGTCCCTCTTTGCTCTTGTAAGGTACACCTGTCCGTGTGATCGCCCATGTGAGGTCTAACAGAATTCAAGTCTCTTGAGAAGTTTATCTTTTTCTATTAGTATCTGAGAGTTTTTGTCAGTCTATGGCTGCAATCTGCAATGCTATTCAATTCAAATGAATATTTTAGGTGGAAGTGTGTCTAATCAGAATTTTTTATTTCTGTTAAGCCTGCTTAGAATAATTTTGGAAACTACACTTTGGAGGTATGTTCGTGGACAATTATGTTCTATTGGGCATCTCAATTAGCTCTTTGGTTTCTTCAGTTGTAAGGTTTGTAATGAATATGTGAGTCTTGCTTGATTTTAAAAATTAAACACAATTCAAGTTTATGATTCTGGCTCTATATTCAACTATTCTCTAAATTGTTCAACATAATGGCTTGTGAGAAATTTGAGAGCAGAGGCAATTTAGGTTCTTGGTTATATATCTGGTGTCTGCTTTTTCATTCTTTGAAAATTAAAATTTCTATTTTTAATCCTCTGTACCTGCGGCAGTTATTTTTCTCTACAGCTTCCTTGTTACAGTATAAAACAGACTTCTCAGTAGACTGCCCAGTAACGAATTATTTGTCTTAATCGGCAGTATTTCAAGGTCATCAATACCTGTTGGACAAGCAGATGACATCATTGGATTTTTTTTTATTTTTTTTTTTTGCATGTGTGCTCACTCATCCGTTTTTGGTCTTAGGTATATTGAACTTGTATACTAGTTACTTTGTCGTCTCATGTGGTTAAAGCTAACATATGTGTGGTTTCTTTTTGAAGGATATCTCATCCTCCGCTCTTGTACTTTTTTGTTTGTCTTAAGCTAATCATAAACTTTGTTCTTCTTTTTTATAACAAAATGGTAAGATATTTCTTTCTTGTTCCTGCTCTAGGTGGTTCGACTGGCTTCATTTCAGCATGCTCCTTCTGCGCCACCTTTCTTATCATTGCCGAAACAATCTAAAGTTGACGGTGATGACTCTTGGATGGCAAAAGAAGCAGAAGAGAGAAAGGCCAGTGAGGTGGCTGTTGGTGGTGGGGGTGTGTCTGTGGCAGTTACTCGTTTTCCAATGGAGCAGAAACGTCCAGTTGGGCCTCTTGTTATGGTAGGTGTCAGAGATGGAGTTCTTTGGCTAATTGACAGGTAATCAGGACTTCTCAGTTTCAGTTGTGTGTTTAATCTGTCCAAGCTTATACGTATATGTGCAGTTATATGTGATCTAATTTGCTGTTTTTTGAGTTATGTTCTTTTTCCTTCCCTTTAATGCATAAAACATATGCATGTAACTTGGATGCTAGAACATATAATCCTTGCATGCATCTTATCTTGGTGTCTCTGAGTTTTAACATTTGTTCTTGGGGTCATTTATGAGTTACGACAGTTTTTACATTTGTTCTTAATGCGGTTCATGACAGAGAGTTTGTGTGGAAGTTGGTTCTGGTACTTGTGTGCAATACCTTCACTTAAACACGGAGTTTTGTCTGTAGTCTAGATTATAAACTACATAGCATGCAATGGCTTTAACATTAGGGTAAATTATGCTGACCCCCCTAGAGGTTTGATGAAAGTTTGCTGACCTCCCCTATAGTTTTGGAAATTACACTAACCCTCCTTACTTTTAAGTTATATAAACTATATAGCATGCAATGGCTAATACATTAGGGTGAATTGCATACATTAGGGTGAATTGCACTAGTCTCCCTTGAAGTCTGATGAAATCACACGACTTCCCCTCAAGTTTCAGAGATTACGCTAACTACCCTACTGTGAATTTTCACCAAACAAATTCCTGTTGTACACATATACCCCTTCTGTACAGATGAAAAATACACAGAAGGGAGGTAAGTGTCCAAGGGGGAGAACGTAATTATTAAACCTCAAGAGAGCTCAACATAATTATTATGAGGTTACTTCCTAGGGGGAGAATGTTGCAATGGATGAGTGGACATACAAGAAAAGACAAGTTCAGGAACGAATGTTGAGTGTTGAATTTTTCTTCGTGTTAGCTCTAGGTAACTTTTAATTGACGTAGTTAACATGGCCATGTCTTGTTTATAGTTGGAGGTCAAATTTTAAGGTTATTCATTTGTATTAGATACGGTTTCAAGAGTGATCTAATGATACCTGGGTTGTGGTAGGTACATGTGCGCTCATGCCTTATCCTTGAGTCATCCTGGTATTCGTTGCCGATGTCTTGCTGCTTATGGTGATGCTGTTAGTGCAGTAAAATGGTATTGATTTTCTTCTCTTTTTTTCATCTCCTACTAATTCAGATATTTTTTGTATATCTCACATTATTCTTTTTTAAACAGGGCTAGTAGGCTTGGGAGAGAACACCATGATGATTTAGCACAATTTATGCTGGGAATGGGCTATGCTACTGAAGCGCTTCATTTGCCTGGAATATCTAAGAGGTATGCTTTATGCTTATAGCCAAGAGCTAGCAATTTTAATTGACATCCATATGATTTTCCTTTACTTTGGGTTGAATAAGTATCAAAACTCATACTCCTTATGTCAAGGTATGGTTAAACTTGGAACATATTGCTGTTTTACGTTCTGCAGGTTGGAGTTTGATCTGGCAATGAAGAGCAATGATTTGAAGAGAGCTCTTCAGTGTCTTCTTACCATGAGTAACAGCAGGGATATAGGACATGATAATACTGGGCTTGGTTTGAACGACATTCTTAATTTAACAGACAAAAAACAAGATCTAGTTGAAGCTGTTCAGGGTATAGTGAAATTTGCAAAAGAGTTCTTGGATCTTATTGACGCTGCAGATGCCACTGCACAGGGTGAAATTGCTCGTGCAGCTCTCAAGAGGTTAGCTGCAGCAGGTTCAGTGAAAGGTGCTTTACAGGGTCATGAGTTGAGAGGATTAGCATTACGCCTTGCAAATCATGGAGAGTTGACTCAGCTAAGTGTAAGCAGTCTCTCATAATCCTGCTTTTCCACTCTACTACTTTTTGGCTGTTTGATGCATGCTGGTATAACAATCAAAGTTTGCGTGTTAATTCATTGGCACATTTCTTTTTTATAAATAAATATGACAATTTTTTGTTTCCATACTGATTATTTTAAGTTTAGTGATGCTAAGAAGTAATTTTGAATATATCTTGAGCCATTGCATGCATTAGTAGCACGGATTAATCTTGTATTCTTTTGTGGCAAATAGATTGCTTCGGTGGGTCTAGTTCTCTATAGTGAATGGACAATATGGCCCATGTTCAAAATGGAATTTGTCAGGACTCAGGATTGTGCATGTCACTTAAGCTATTACTTCGAATGCCTCTACTTTTTGGCCATGATCATTTTACTACTGTCGGTTTAAAGGCAGCACTGTTTCATTTATATCATGGTCAAGACTACTTGAAGCACATGGTTTGAGGAAAAAAGAAAGGACTAGTGTTTGTGTCTGTAATGTATTAAATTTTCCAGTTTTTATTGAACTTAACACATGCAATTTATTTTAAAATGACTCTTTGAGATAGCTTACATTCTTCTTCCTTCAGGGATTGACTAGTCTTTATCTCTTTAATTTCAATATTGTTTTTCGTTTTCATCATAAACAAAGGATTACGTTCATGCACTGCAGGGTTTGGTAAACAACTTAGTCACTCTTGGCTTGGGACGGGAAGCTGCATTTGCTGCTGCTGTCTTGGGAGACAATGCTCTAATGGAGAAAGCATGGCAGGATACTGGAATGCTGGCAGAGGCTGTGCTTCATGCTCATGTAAGATTCGTTATGTACAACCAGTTGATCCCTCAATTTAGTACATGTAGTCTGACCTAGTTATTTCCAGGCACACGGACGTCCAACTTTGAAGAACTTGGTTCAGGCCTGGAACCAAATGCTACAGAGAGAGGTTGAGCCTACTCCAACACAGAAGACCGATGCTACTGCTGCATTTTTAGCTTCTCTTGAGGAGCCTAAGCTTACAAGTTTGGCAGAAGCAGGGAAGAAACCGCCAATTGAAATCCTACCTCCGGGGATGTTGTCTCTTACTGCTCCTATCTCCACTCAGAAAAAACCAGCTTCTGCTGCTCAGAATTCACAACCACCATCAGGCAAGCCATTGGCACTGGAAGCACCTCCTACAACCACAGGAGCGCCGGTGAGTGCTACACAGCAACCTGAATCCACTCCTGCACCAGTTAGTGATTCACTTCCATCAGAACCTACCTCAGACTCCATGCCGGTTCCAGTGGCTGCCCCACCTCAACCAGAATCAGGTGAAACCATTGTAGATAATGGGGGTCCTACCTCTGCATCAGTAAGCGACGGAGATCCAATTGCTAGTGAGGAAACTGTTCAAGCAGTGTCTACTAGCAATCCAGCACCACCTGAGGTCCCATCACAAGTGGCGGAGGTTCCAGAGACAAATGTTCCAACTACAGCACATGTGAGTGACCCCCATGTATGATTGGTATTCCTTCCACATTGTTGACATCAGCACTTGGAAAATGATTTTATTTACAATTCAAGTTTTTTTACATTTGTAAAAACATTATTTTAGAGATGAAGGAGATCTTGTAAATTAGTTTGTAACAAGTCTAGACTCCAGAGATACAATTGTACCAGGCAGCTGCTGTGTTTTCCTCTTTTTTCTCTCCATTTTTGTAGACAGTTGTAGTGAGCTGAAGTGTTGTCTCGTATTATTGTGATATATCCCGACACATATAAGAGTTGTTTTCTTTTCTTTTTTGAATTTTTGTTAACTGAATTTAAAATTTTTGCTGTTTTAAAAATTTACAAGTTCAATGCTAGTCTCTCTCTGCCCCTCTAGCCGGTAACAAGTTTATGAATCAGCTGCAGCGTTTTTATCTTTTTTACTCAATTTTTGTGCACAGTTGTTCCAATCCAAGCCGAAGTGTTGTGGCTTATATTACCGTGACATATAGCAGATGTGTTTTCTGGATTTATTTTTGATTTATTTTTAATATAAAAGTTTTATACATTATTTTTTAATTATATATTATTATATTATTAAATTTTTTTAATTATAACAACAATTAGTTTGAAACAGTTTAATTTTGACTTGAGAGATTCTTTTGTATATTTAGTGTACAATTAAATATTTCTCAAATTAATTATATTGAATGCTAATCATTATTTTTGTATGAATAATAATAGATAATGGTAACTATAAAATTAATATGACATTCATTAAATGATATAAGAATATTATCTTAATTTTTTTATTCGTGTTAATGTAATATTTTTTATATTATTATTTAATTATATACTAACATATTATTTAATAAATTATTCTATGATAATAATTATTTAAGTAATAACATATGATTTGGTCATAACCTAAAGAAAATTTTATTAATTGTATATTAAAATTAAGCTAAAATAAAATAAAATTAAGCTGCTTTTCCACGTCAATATGTTGCATTCAAAAGATTACTTTTTCTGCATTGGGTTCGATATCCCAGATGGTATAGGTCCTTGTCTACCATACGTCTGTAGCAAGACGCTGCTACGGATGGTAAAACTTTATTTATCCACAAATGCAAGAAAATAAAGTTGTAGTAATTTTATTTTGGATCATTTATCATATTAATTTGGTAGATTTTATATGTGAATTTTGGTATTTAAATAACTATATCATTGTATACACATTTAGTAATAAGATAAAAATAAAAAATTATTTATCTAGATGTTTAATCTTCATATTTTGAGACTTTATTTATTTTACTTTTTAATTGTTTAATTAAGTTTCTTAATTTGTTATTTCTATTTAATACAATTCATATCAATATCAGCAGCTTCATCACAAGAACAGGTCGCACCGATGAGGAACCACCTCGGATGAAAAAACGTCCACACAAATTTAAGATTAGACTTTTGATAAAAAAAAAAGATTTTACATTATTATCGGAATAAAATTATACATAATTCTTAAAAAATTGTATGACTGTTTTATTTCATTGAATATCTTCACGTCTAGCATCCATGCCTTTGTCTTACAGGTAGAAAGTGATTCATGAACAAAGTAGCCAGAAAAACCAAAGTATAAGCTGCATATTATCATGATTTTCTTTCATAGAAACTGCATATTATGTTACTTTAACATAATACAGAATCGCGTCAACTCAATTTTTTATGCATATACCACCCGTTTTACTTGTTTAGTCCATGTACTGTTTCAATAATTTCTTTTTCTTTAAACAAAATCTGAGGAGTTAGTAAACAAAGGTTTGAGAAAGTACCAGTACTCTCATTAGGCATAGGTTGCCCTAAACTTGCTTTGAGCAACAATATAACGAGTGCTCTACATGACTGCAAGCGATTAGCAATGACACCCGAATTACTTCATATAACCTTAGCACAGGTTGATAAAATTGAATACATTGCAATCTATCAGGGACATAGAAAGGAGGGTACCTAATACAGTAACAGGAAGCACCATCTACTTACTAGTACTACTGAGCATGTCACTAATTAACACACACAACTTCTATTCTGCGCCTAGGGCAAGATCATGCCAAGTGTCCACATTAACTTGGTGTGTCTCCTGATCTGATCAATAGCAAAGCACAAGGTGTTAAAAGTCAAGAAGAAGAAAACTAGAAACAAGTCTACAATAAAAGACCCATTTGTTAACAATAATCATGTCACTTGTCTACGTACAGATGTCTGTTTTCTTTTTTACAACCATCTTTGTACAGCAACTTCATTCTTTTTTTAACTTCTCAAGATAACATTAATGACCAAATGCGGAGTTATCTTCCAAACAAACGAGATCAATATAAGTGTTTGATTGATTAATTTTTTTTAACTAAACTGAAGAGATTATCCACAGAATATCATTTAAATGAACCACATTACACAATTAAGAGACATACTTGAGTCCTCAGTATCATCTGTTCGAACAATCAGTGTTGGGGGCAGTGGAAGATCTGTAATAACGGTAGGGTAAAGACTTCAGGAGACTAAAACAACTTATCTGAAAAGACTTCAGTATTGTCTACCCATGGATATCAAGCTGAAAAGACTTCAGGAGAAACAGCTTATGTGAGCACCTACTGCCTATCCATGGGGAGTGAAGGAAACTAAAACCATACCATCATCAGGGAGTGTGTCTCTCATCCATTCCTCATCAACAATATCAATAAGAATTCCCAAACTCAGTTCTGCCATATTTGACCTTTTCCACAGCGTATTTCCTGTTGAGTGTTACGTGTTAACATAACATGAGCATTCTATTGTAAAAAAAGAAATTAAATAATTCTCATGTTATGGAATATCAGTTGAATAGCTGATCAAAACTGAATCTCTATACATGTAACAATGGAATCTTCTAATGAAATGCCAGATGTCTACCATGAGATAAATCTACATTTTTTTATTGTTAATTTCCTTCAATTAGTACTGCAGTATTTTTTTTTTCAACAAAAAGAGGGCTAAATCCCAAATTAACTAGCCAAGACGGAATCTTGGAAAGCTCACACCTGAGCTGTCTTCTCGAAAGAGACAAGCAGGGGGCAAGTTTAAAGGATGAAAGCTGTGGAGGAGATCATGGGCATAATTGGCTAGAGTGTCTGCAGTTCCCTCATTGAAGAGGTGCGGGCACAAGTTGCCAGTCTGTTGAAAAGAAACTGCAAATTTCCTTGACCAAAGCAAATTTCCTTACGAACCAAGATTACCTTAACTATCAAATGTTTCAAATAAATTATTATAACTGAAAATCCTAATTTATTTCCCTTTTATGCATTCAATTTGCAAAATTACATCATTGTTTCCTCTTCCCCGTCCTATGGGGATCTCAGGTCTCTACCCATTCCCACTTCCTTTTAACAGTTTCCTCTACCTCAATCTATTGCGCTCCAAAAAGTGTACTGAGAAATAACATTATAATCTCTCAAGTTTTGGGCATCAATGACAGGCAAACCACTGCTATTCTTTGTTAGGGGACAGTGGGATACCATGCTAGTGGCAATAGAGAGTATATACATCACTGAATGAAACACCAATATGAACCACAGACTTGGAATTGCCACCTCGAGCAGGCAGGTACACGGTAAACAGTTGCAATTCGAGGAAATTGGAACCAGGCATAGCTGACAGGGTTTCAAATTCTAAAAATTCATTGATCTAGGTAATCAACCCTAAAATTAAAAAATTGCGGATATTTGCTTCTAAATGGTATATATGTCAGGAAATTGTAAAGAGATTGGGTATTTGACTTCATACTTCGAATGCTAATTGTTGATCCCAGATTTGTCCATGTCGCCGCCGTCAAGCTCCCTGTCGGAGACAGGAGGAAACCACCACAGCAAGCTTAACGACGGAGAACATGCCCAAATCAGGTATCACAAACGATTTTAAGTATTCGACAATTTGTTTTTCCGTTCAAAGAAATCTCTAAATGGCAGCGGATTCTGGGAAGAATGAATCAAAGCGAACAAAAATAGAATCCAAAAAGAAAGTAAATTTGGACAAAACAAGAGAACCAAACCTGAGAACCCCAAGGAAGGCTTCAATTTGAGACGGTCCTGCCACTGAAAATGAGAGGGACGCAACTAGGGCTTCAATTAATTAACATTTTTGTTTCTTTTTCCCATTTTTTTTATTATTATATTCATTTTTTTTAATAATTACTTATTTAGTCTTTTAATAAAAATTGACACCATATCAAATTATAAATAATAAAAAATAACATTAATTTAATTTTTTTTAAAATTTAATATTAATTTAATATTTTAATTATAAAAAATAATATTCATTTAATTCATTAATAATAAAAAATTATATTAATTTAATTATTCAAAAAAAAATTTTATTAATATTATTCTGCTCATAATATAAAAATTATTTAAATATTATTTTTTATGATTAAAAAATTAAATTTATATTAATTTTTTTAAATAACAAAATTAATATCACTTATATATTTAAAAAATTAAAATAAATGTTCACTCTTTTTTATTTTATGTAAGTGCTTTTCTTTTGAATAATTCAATACGTACTAAACTACTAATGTTTCATTTTTTTATGTTTAAAAAAATTAATAATATAATTAATAATTCAAGTATAAACCTATAAGTTAAAATTGTCTAACAAAAATTTTATGTTGAAATGTCATCGTTTAATCAAAATACTATGTTAAAAACTCAATAGTATTAAGCATGTAAGATTGTTTTGTATGTATTATTACTAGTCTTCCGCAAAATTTGTTACTTCTGGCTGGAATGAATTTGGGTCCCTAATTGCTGGTGGGAGGTTCGAAAATTTTACACACAAAACACAACATTAAAATAAAGTTCTTTGATTTTCCTTTTTTATGAATTTACACTCATTTTTATTTATGATTATAAACAGTCTCAAAGATAAAATCGAACAAAACATTGAACAAAAATTGGAATTATATATTGAAAGAAAAAAGTGCAAAAGCCATTCAAAACTTCTTGACTACCGTAGCCACAAGTTCATTCAGCGCTACACCTGGAAAGCTGTAAGTCTACAACATGCTACCAAGAACTTATGAGGCCAAGTTATATTCATTGAAGTGCCCCTCAAGAAAAAACTTGCACGCATAGCTGGCTGCACTCTTTATCTAGTCCTTGTAATTGAACTGCAGAGCCAGCCGTCCAGTTAGAGTCTTAATTCTCTCTGTTATTTGTTTCCATCCATATTAAAGTTTGTCAATGAAAGAATTATAAGCATAAAAAGAACTAGAAATATGCTTATAACTGAATTTGCTCCCCAGCATTCAAGCTCTACCAGCAATTATGCTGCCAATGTCATCCTCAAAAAAATCATGATTTGAAAACGAGAGACAAAACGATGGACTCATCTTTATCCGTTTCTGACAAAACTGGAGCCCCTCGCCTTTCTCACATGTTCATTAAGCATCAATTTCCTCAACCTTTCAGCCTCCTCCCACTTCTCACCCATAGCATACAAATCAGAAATGAGGCTATAAACCCCTCCATCATTTTCTGGTTTTACCATCCTCAAGACCTGCACAATCACCCTCTCAGCCATCTCAAATTGCTTGTGCTCCTTACAAGCTGACAAGAAGGAACCCCAGACAACAATATTTGGCTCCAATTTCATTGTTTTGATAATCTCATAAGCTTCCTCCAGCATCCCTGCTTTTCCAAGCAAATAAACCACGCATCCATAGTGTTGAATTCTTGGCTCCAGACCAATATCTTCAATCATCTTGAAATACTTGCGTCCCTCCTTGACTAACCCAGTGTGAGCACAAGCACTGAGTACCCCAGTGAAAGTCAGTTCGTTGGGTTTGACCCCTGCCATCTGCATCTTCTCAAATACAGCTAGTGCTTCTTCACTGAAGTCATGTTGTGCTGCGCCACAAATCAGTGCCGTCCAAGACACGACATTTCTTTCTGTCATCAACTCAAAAACCTGGGCAGCATTACTCAAAAATCCACATTTAGAGTACATGTTGACCAGAACGGTGCCCAATTCCACATTCAATTCCCACCCATTCTTCACGATGAAACCATGAATTGATTTTCCAGCCAATAATCCAAGAGAGCCCATGTGGCGACATCCTGATAAAACTGAGCCCGCAGTTATTTGGTCTGGTTTTGTTCCCTCACCCAGCACCATACGTCGAAAGAGTGACAAACCTTGCTCATAACTTCCAATATTCGTATAAGCAGCAATCATGGCAGACCACGATGCCGCATCTCTATGGGGCATTTCCTCAAAAAGTGAACGTGCTCTTTGGATATCCCCTGACCTTGAATATCCCGTAATCATCGTATTCCACGTGACGGTGTTTTTGTGGGGCATTTCGTCGAACAAGAGAGAAGCATCCAAAAAGGAAACGACAAGATAGGCGTTGACAAGAGAAGTTGCCACATAAACGTGAGAGCTGAAGCCAAGTTTGATGATGTGGGCATGGAGGTGTCGAATGATGGTGAAGTTGCGCAAATGGGTACAAGATTTTAAGGTGAAGAGGATGCAGAAGCTATCAAAAGGAACCCCCTTGCGATGCATTTTAGAGTAGAGATGCAGGGCATCCCGAGGAGAAGAGGCATTTCTCAAAGCTAGAGCCCATGAACCGAAACTTCTTACCAAACACGACACTGCGCGGTTCATACTTCATAGGTTTCGCTCTAGTGGAGCATCAGCACCTGCTGCGTGCGTTCACTTTCAATGAAATGATTTTTAAGTGACAGTTAAAAATAGGATAAAATTGAGAAAATAAGTAATTTTGTATTATTTGTTAAATTTTTAACATCATATTTAATTTAAAATAAAACATAATTTATGCTATTAAATTTTATTTTAATATTAAATTACTTTTAAAATTTTTTTATCTTATTAAATCTCTAAATTTTAGTCTAATATAAAAATATTAATTTTTTTATTAAATAAAATAAAAATTAACAATCAATTTTAAGTTAGACTAAATTCTAAAAAGTTTAATAAAAAAATTTAAAAAAATAATTTTATATAAGAATAAATTTTAATAATATAAATTATATTTTATTTCATAAAAATTTTTAATTAAATAATCACGTAATATGTACGTGAGTCATATATTATGCACGTAGTAATGACTTCCGTCTTATTTAATAATAAAATTAATATTTTTAACTTAAATTAAAATTTAAGAATTAGAGAGATAAATTTTTTTTAAAAAATTAATTTAATATTAAAATAAAATTCAAAAATAAAAATTATATTTTAGCCTATAATTTAACGTTTCATAACAAATTATTATGAATTATAACAAGGAGTACTTATTTTGTTAGAAGCTCATAAAATTTTTTAATAAAATAATCACTTATAATAGATAATCATATTTTTATTATGATTGTTATTTAACTATAAATTTTTTAATGGATAATTTTTTAGAAAAAATGCTAATGACACCAATTTATCATGTCACAAAAGATAATAATTATTTCTATAATTTTTTATAAATAATTTATTAGCTTCGTTTGATACGAAAAGAATATATGTTTCAATACAATATGGTTATCAAGTTTAAATGAATTTTTATTTATTTTTTATTTTTTTAAAAAATATATTTTTTAAATATAATTTTAATTTTAAAAATTCATTTATTTTAAATGAATTATTTTTATTTTTAAATTAAATATAATTTTTTTAAAATATAATCAAATTTTAATTTATAAAATTAAATTATTCTAAAATTTAATTTAAATACACAATATACAAGACTAAAATTAAACTCTATATATAAAATTAAAATTCATGAAGATTCATCGCCTGGCGCCACCGTCCGAATTTTCTAGAAGGATTGGATCACTGGAAACTGGAGTATGAGGTAAGAGTATTTCTTGCTTAAAGCCGGCTGAACAACGAGAACGCACGCGGAGCTGAACTGAGGCATAGAGTTAAAAAAAAATAAAAATCAATGGCTTTCTCTGGCAGAGTCACAATCACATTCACAGCAGTATCTCGTGCTTTAATTTTCGCCGCTAACAGTAACAGCTCGCCGTTCTTATTTTCCAACCCCTTCTTCCGCAGGTGCCTCCAATGCAGATTTTCCCCACTACCGTTACCTCCTCCTTCTGCACCCTTTTCCACAAACACGTACCCTTCACTCAAAGTTGCGCACTTTGGTGATGCCAAACGGCGTTTTAGCTCTGAATCCAACGCCACCAAGAAGAGCGTCGACACCAAGGTCAATTTCTCTCTCTCCGGTTCTGATTCCGAGAGCGATGATGAGGATGAGAACGATGCCAGGACCGCCAAAAATACCCAGAAAGAAATCGACAAGAATACGAAGCTCCCACCTCCGTATGACCCCTTTGGCAAGAAGCCAGCGATAGAGGAGCCCAAGGACCCCAAAGATTTGCAGGAGATTTTTCACAATATGAGAGCCGGTGACGGGTTGTTAAACCATGCGGTCAAGTTGTTCGACGCTTTGTCCAAAGACGGTCTCACCCACGAGGCTCTGGAGCTCTTCGCCCAGATCAAAGACAAGGGTCACATGCCCGACGTGGTGGCTCACACGGCCATCATCGAGGCCTATGCCAATGCCGGTCAGCTGAAGGAGGCCATCAAGGTTTATATGCGCATGCTTGCTTCCGGGGTTTCTCCCAATGCTTATACCTACGCCGTACTTATCAGGGGACTTGCTGCTGATGCCAAGTTTTTGAGGGACGCCAAGAAGATCGTTTTGGAGATGATGGACAAGGGGATGCGACCCAATGCTGGGACATACACGGCCGTGTTTGAGGCATTGGCCAGGGAGGAGAAGCTGGATGAGGCTGCGGAGTTGTTGGAGCAAATGAAGGCGAGGGGTTTTGTTCCTGACGAGGAGGCTGTGCGGGATGTTCTGAGCAATAAACGGGGACCTGTTTTCAGAACCGTCATGAACTTTCTTTTTGGCAAGTAGCTTAGTTATCCAACTATCTGTGGCGTGGATGATTTGGAGCATGTATTCTTGGGACGAGAATGAAATGGCATCTGCATCGTGTTTCTGTCTTTTGTTTTATGCATAACGTCTTTGTTGGTTATGTTCTTCTTCTTCCTTTTTTGGTCCACATGCGTCACATGGATAGTAGAATACTAACATTATTCACAGACTTACAAATTCGGAAGGAGTTAAGAGAACCCTGTTTAAAGGAGAATTATAAAGGACCAACTTGTAGTGATATATATTTATTAGTAATATGATTAATAGTTAGATCTAGATCATGTAGTTATAACTGCATTTTTAAAGTTGTTTTTTGTGGTTATAACCCCACAATTTGGTTTTGGAGCGGATTCAATATTAAGCATTGGTGATACAAAATATTAGTGTAACTCTTGGTCATTGGAGCCTCCTTCAAAGATGATCTCATTGAAGATGGGGTTGGGTCAGATCGCTGTTATGCTGCGTGTAACTAAAATCCAAGAGCTCTCACCAGACCAATTCCAACCCAAAAATGATCCTATAACTTTTCTGCCAGCCATTCTGACATCGAGAGCAGAAAGTTGGGGGAAAAAGAACATTCACCATCCTAGTTTTCTTAAAAACCCTGCTCATGGATTGGCAGCTTGGAGGGAAGCATCTTCTGCATAACCTTTGGCATTTAATTTTCCATTCATTTAAAGCTATTCCTGTCTGTTTCTAAACCATCAAGGTTCAAACAGATCATAAACAAGATAGTTAAGCAGAATACAGGACCATACAGTTGCTGTTCGTGCCAAATATCACTGCCTCGAGACAAATGATAAATTTTACATCAAGACCAAAATCCGAGATCTCTATGGAGATTACGCCAACACGAGACATGCAAATTAACATTGTTTCTGTAGTTCTTTTGGGAAGCATCTTTCAATTTCCTGAACCCATTAGGCCAAGAACAGTGGCAGCAGCCACGTCTTGGACAAGGTAGTGCCAAAAAATGAGGATGAGGAAACTAAAAGAAGTCTCTCTTGTTCGGACAATCTGATGCTCGATGCCCAGATTGTCCACAGTTAAAACACGACCCTCCAAAGCCTCTGCAATGCACATTCAGATGTCATATCAGTTATACATAGACAGCTAGATTAAATATCACACAGATGAAGCTTATTATAACTTGTATAGGAAGAAAATTACCAAACAAAAATAGAAGTGTTACTATAACTTGTATACTACCTGTCTGATGGTGAAGACCTGCTTGATCTGTCTGATGATGACCTGCTTGATCGTCTACCTCCAATTAGCCAATCATCCCCACTGCTTCTCCCTGCTCGAGACCAGCTGTTGCCGGTTCTATAATTTCTACCACCTCTCCTATATGTATCACCAAACTCATCATCAGAATCTCGGCCACCTTCCCCTCCCCATGAAGTTTTAAAGCCTCTCCGATCTCTAGAACCTCTTTGGTTACTTCGATCTCTGTCAGAAAACTTCCCATAGAAATCACTTGGAGGTCCATCATCTTGCAAAGGGGGTAACTGCCAATACAAAGTAACATATGCAATGCATTTATATAATCAGTAATGCAATAAGCCGATACAAAAATATATGATGTTTTGGTTAGGGAAGACAACAGGCAGAAACACATAATCCATGAAGAACTAAAACAAAAATATTAACCAAATATTGTTAAACAAAAATATTAACCAAATATTGTAATTTACCTTGGTGATCTTGGAAAGAGTGTTTCCAGGTGGTATGCCCTTATTGAGTAATTCTTTAGCAATTTCCTCTGGAAGATCAAAAACAGCTCCTTGAACCTGACATTAGGTATTGGCAACGTCAAACAATTTGAACAGTGTAAATGCATTCCCAATAGAACTGAAGTTCCAAACAAGACAAGCACAGAAAAGAATAAAGAATATAATTCAGATACAAACCCTTTCATCTGCAATTAAATGTATTTTTCCAACTTCATCAGCAGCTGGAGAATAAACATCAGAAAGAAACCCAGTGACTGATCTTGCAGAAAAAAATCTTCTAGAATTATCTGAATCTCGAGTTAGTTGCAACGTAATCCATCCCTGCAATACCAAACAGAGTTTTAATGAGCTAACCGGATAACAAAAGGATGACAAACAGCTTACATATGCAAAATCAACTGAATTATAATACAGCACAATGGGCTTGTTCACACTAAAAACTGTATAACCTCCATGGAACAGTGGATGGCCCTGAAACTACTTTTCCATGCATTAAAGATATAGCTGATCACATTTTTTTATTATAATTTGGCGGTGACTCATGCTTATGATTTATGATATGATTGTTATCCTGTCATGTTACTTGTTGCTGGTTGCATATTGGTGCTTTTTTTAAATTAAGGGATGACTTTCTTTGCTTGAGAATCATGTGATTGTGATGCATTTTTCATTGTTTATTTTTGAGCTTGCCGCCATTGGCTGCCATAAGCCATTGACAACACTGTGCTTAGTTTGTCTTAAGATTTGGTTTTGGACTAGTTTAACATCAAACATTGTTTGGTGAATCTTCTTTAAAATTTAAGATGAAGTAAAACGAGAGAAAACTTCTAATTTAGAACCAAATTTGTCTAGTATTTTTTTATGAAACGAAAGCAACCACATTTCAGTACTCAGTATTGTTTACTTAAAACAAAGCAACAGCTAGAAACTTGTTAGACTTGATAACTTCAATTGGAAATATAAGTTTCTTCAATACCTGTTCATGGCTGATGAGAGACCGGGATGACGGAGGTCGAGAGAATCCACTCAGATGTGCTAGTGCAGCCGCAAGGGCACTTGTTCCTTGTTCTTCAACCAGTTTTTGTGCAGTTGGGGTGAAAAACTCAATAGACTCAGGATGAACTCTATTAAGTGTGGCAACAACTTGCTCGGCAGATGACTCCAAAATCTCTTCTATAGCTGGTGGATTAATAAATTCAAATTTGCAGCCTACATCACGCTCAAGAGATCTAACTGTTCTCTTCTGGCTGCTGGTGTACATCAGAATGGCAGTACCTTCCTTTCCTGCACGCCCAGTACGACCAGAGCGATGTACGAAAGTCTCAGGATCATTGGGAAGCTCATAATGGATAATCTGAAGGAAAAAAAGGTAAGCCCAACAAGCTTTTGAATATGTTGAGAACAGATAGCATTTTAGAACTAGACCAAGGCATACATAAGAACTTTCTAATTCAAATTTAGATCTTAAACTTCTCTGGTGGGAGACAGATTTTCGATTGAAAAGAAATAATTAAACAATGAAATCAAAATGAACATATATTTACATGTACTGTTTAGAAAACACACACACACTTTATCAAATATAAAATTCTCTTTCTCAAGTCAGATGAAATAGTACACAGTGAAAGAGATTGAAGAATGAGGTCAGATGTAGTGGAGACCATCTCCTTAACAAAACAGACAACCCTAATTCAACTAGGACAAGCAACTCAAACTTCAGACTCGAAAAAGCCTACTTCATAATAGGCAATAAAGTCTTAATTCAATATAGGGGAAAAATAAATCCCAAGACCCAAACGATAAAACCCAAAATTTCCAGAAATTGATGGTTAGGCACCAAATCCCCAATTTAAAACCCTAACCCAAAAATTACAATTATCCAATTGGTTCAGTTTATTACTTCAGCCTCAGTTGGCATTAAATCTGAACTAGAAAAAATTGCCAGAATTTGGGCAGATCCATAGAGAACCAAGACTGGAGATAGGATTGTTACATGTGGACCACAAAGCATCCCTTTGAACTTACCAAATCAACATTGGGAATATCAAGTCCTCGAGCTGCAACATCAGTGGCGACAAGCACTGTGAATTTCCCTTGGCGAAAACCATTCAATGTTCTCTCTCTCTGATGCTGAGATATATCCCCATGCAGTGCTTCAGAAGCTATACTACTCGTTAATGCCAATGACACTTCATCAGCATCTCTTTTTGTCTGCGTAAAAACAATAGTCTTCCCACCCTTTGCATAAACCTAAAAGACATAGTAACATTTAGTGAAACAGCCATAACTTTGTGTTATATACATACATATATACATACATACATATATATATATATATATATATATATATATATATATATATATATATATATATATAGACAACTAGAAGTTTACTTAAGAATGGATTTGATAATTTAAAAATAAACACAACATAAAATAATGCATATTTTTAATTAGAGTCAACAAAAAGATATTAGATCATCTGTGTACATAAGCAGATATTGCACTGAGCAGCAATATTGTATCTTACTTGAAATCATTTTTGGTTACCAAAACTAGTAATAACAGTAATATTACTCAATATAACTACAAAACAAAACCCTCAGAATGCAAACTGCAGAGATTACCGAACATGAAGCTAAGATAGGAAAAAAAAAATAACAACTGGCAACTTACGGTTATAAGATCAGAAAGCATTGTCCGCTTTGAAGTGGCAGTGGCTGATATAGCATAAAGTTTTATCCCTTCAGCAAGCTTTTCTTCTTCGTCACCGACCTTGTTTAAAAGAAAAAGGGAAGGAATCACGGTCATGATTTTTTGTTTTTGGTTTAAAAAGCATCATAATCATGATTAATTTTCATTCTACAATAACTTAAAACATTAGTATGCATAATTATGGCCTGAATTATTTGATGATAGGGTCAGGGAGTCTACAAGTAATTAAGCCTATGTTATGTAGAAAGAATTTGAAGAGAAAAGAAGCGAAAGCAGATGCATCTAGAGTCCAAACACATCAATAGTTTCCTTTCCTTTCTTTTCTCTCCAAATCCATTGTACCAAACATAACATAAGATGTTTCCGAACAGATGAAAACAGGATTATGATCAGTAATTGCACCACTACTGTTAACTAAATTATTCAGAACAGAGGTGTACATTTGCAAGAACACTTTACTACTAGATTTTTACCCACGCAAAGACTATTATCTGTAATAAGTCAGTGATTCATGCAGTAATTGCTTTATTAGAATTATCATATCTGGAAAAGACAAGATAAGATAACAACATAAAGCCTTTCCCATGCATCTAATTCCTAACATTCAGTTGAGTTTACATAAACAAGCCTCAAATTTTGGGTAGGCTGCATCTACGTGACTCTATAATCAACACTGATTGGGAATTCAATTTGTAAATAACAAATAAATGCGACATCTAATTGGGAATTGAATGCATCTATTCACTTTGAACAATATTTTGACCCCTTTCTGTAAAAGTTTTCTGCACATACTCTTCTAGCATGCTCACTGGCAAGGCTGACACTGTTTTATAGCTATTCTTTTAGCCACTATCCAATATATAAAACAGAGCATGTTTCATACCACCTAAGATGACATAAGATGCCATGTTATCCACTTAATTTGTCACATTTAGCTATATCAGCATCCAAAACTATGCTCCTGTAAAAGGAGCAAAGTCAACTCTGGAAAAGCATCAAACAATGTCTTTTATGATTAACATCCAAGCAGGTCACACAGAACTACACAAACAGCATATGGAGATATATTAGCCAAAAACACATACATATATTTGAATGTACTAAGAACAAATATTTCCTTATAAAGAGAATATTGATGACACAATTATATGCTGTAATCTATGCCTGCCTCGATAAATGAATAAATTATCAATTGACTATATTCTATGTATTTTAGAGGAGAAGAGAAGCCAAAATTAACAAAAATCTACCAAATCAATTGTCAATGGATTGTCCAAATATTTTCTTGCCAATTTCTTCACCCAACCCGGCATGGTTGCAGAAAAAAGCATGCTCTGCCGCTTAGATGGGAGCTTTTCTAAAATTACTTCCACATCCTCCTCAAACCCAACAGCAAGCATCCGATCAGCTTCATCAAGGACCAAATACTGAACTTCACTCAGTTTGAGGCTGTTCCCATTTATTAGGTCAATTATTCTACCAGGTGTTCCAACCACTACATCAACACCACGTGAAAGTGCACTTTGCTGTGTAACATAAGAAACACCCCCATAAACACAAACTGTGTTTAGATAAGTTGCAGATTCTTTTATCTCTTTCTCTACTTGCTTTGCTAACTCCCGGGTAGGTGCAAGGACCAATACTTTAGGAAGACGACCAGACCGCCTGCAACAGACAAACAAAGGTATGATATATATCAAGCCAGCCTGACATTTAAAAGGGTGTATTGTGCATGAATGATGAGTACCTCAGAGGACTTCTTTGTTCATCTTCACTGAGGCCTTTAATAATTGGAATCCCAAATGCTAATGTCTTCCCAGTCCCAGTCTTTGCCCGAGCAATGAGATCTCTACCTTCTAGTGCAGGTATTAAAACAGCTCTCTAATCACAAAAAGAAAACAAGAATAAAAAAAGTGGGGTAAATTTGCAGGGAGAAAATTATAGTCAAATTCCACAACGATGTTTTGGTACAAGTCAGACAATTAACATCAACACTAAACCCATATTTATAAAAATGAAGTTGAAAGAACACAAGCAAAGGAAGCAGGTTCCTGCATTACAAATTTACCAGAAGCGACGGGCATATGCAAGAGATAAGTAATTTCACATTTCACCCAGCAAGAACCATATGTAAATATGAGGAATCATTGAAAGCGTAAAGAGAATATCCTCAAACAACTAATACGACTAATTGGACCTGCAAATGCATAAACTTCATGATTTGGGACAACAACATTAAGCTATCATATTGGCAGCTTCAGCGTGTTTGTGATATTAGAATATTTAGGTATCTTTTCTTATCTACACTTTTTAATGTAAATAATAATATTTAGAACAACGCCGCCCCGTATATTAAACAACAAATGAAAAGAAAAAGCAAACGAGAAAAATATAAAACGATTAGGAACTAGCTAGTGACAGAGAAGACAGCGGCCACCTGAATGGGGAAAAGATGAGTAATCCCACGATTCCGGAGTGAATCCACAAGGCGCGAAGGAAAACCCAGCTCGGAAATGTCGAGCTCCTCCTCGTCGGTCGCAGAAACAGCGTCGGTTTCAGAGTCATAGACAAAGTCCTCGTTTTCGCTGACATCGTCATCTAAACCCTTGAATGCTTCTTCACTTAGGACGGAAGAATTGGGCGTGGCAATCGCGGAAGGAACAAAGCTAACCCTGGGCTTAAACCCGCTCTTGAAGTTGGCACTACCATTGTTACTACTAACAAGGTGAGCTCGCAGAACGTTGTTAAAGTGGGACTTGCTGTCTAGCGACTGCAACGAAACGGAGGAAGCAGAACCCGTTGTTGTTGTTGTTGGCCTCTTATATAGTTCCAGAGACGGAGTTTGATATATGGAGGAAACACCTATAATTGAAGCCATTTTCTCTCAGGGCAACAGCAGCAGAGCTCAATTTTCGGATTTCAGTGCCTTAGGTGTTCGCTTAAAGTCCCCAACCACAATGAGAAAGAGAGATATGGTTGGGCGTGAATGAAATGAACGAGGGAAGAAGCGGCGAGGGCTGCAAAGAAAAGCAAAGCTGGGTTTGGAGATAGGGCGTAAGGAAAGAGAGAGACACGATAAAGCCACGCACCCTCTGGGAATGTATGGCCTTTCAAACCTCCACCTCGCTCCTGAGCGGCGAGGGAAGTATATATTTTGGATTAGATTTTAGATATTTTCAACTCGGGTTCTTCCGGGTCCTGAAACGCAAGAAACAAAGAATATAACTATATATTGGTTCTCTTGGATCTTCCGGGTCATCATCGAACAAATACGGGGTATCAGTGTGTGTCCCAAAAAACAAAACAAGTACTGTGTGGAATGAAAAAACAATTAATATAAGGCTGCATTTGACGCATAACTTGATCAATGATATTTATACAACATTTTTATTATATTATTTTTATTTGTTAATAATAAAATAAAAATATATATATTTTAATAGATACTCTCTTAGCATGAGCACAAGCAAATAGTATCTGAACCAATATAAGTGGATTAGTGATAGGAGATTTAAGTATTTTGAAAAAAGTCGTATACTCAAATCTCTATGTTACTATTGTACAAAAAAAATTATCTAACTTTAACAATTGTTTGTTGTGAACAGTTAAAAAATTTAATTTTGATGTATTATTACCACATATTTAGTAATAGATTATTTTTAGAAAAAAATTATTTTTTTCAAAAAATTTTTAATAAAATTTTAATTATAAATTATTTTAAATATAAAATAAATTAATTTAAACACACAATAGTATAAAATATTTTTACATTATCATCTATTAATGTGTTAACCCATCATATAAAGAATTTGATTATAATCACAGCTATATAAAAAGTCTTGCTTATTTAGTAATATAATAACACATAATTTAATAATAATGTAAAAAAAAATTACACTAACAATGACTTAAAAATTCAAAAACAAAAGGTCAAAGATTTTTATCCCATTAAAACCATAGAACACTGTTCTATTCCTCCATTAACGTGTGTCTGAGAAAATGGGTGAAGGCATTGAGGTGGAAAAGTGTGAGATTTTGAAGATGATATGAAAATGAACAGGAGAGGGAAGCAAGTTAAAGAGAGGGTGGTCCATGATTTAATGGTCTCTCTCCCATCTTGGGAGGAACGCATGAATGGAATCAATGGTAATCCATAGTGGAATGTTTTTGAGCGATGGACAAATCCTGGTGATTGTTGAACTTCCATTCGCAATGCACAGAGAATTGGGCATAATTATGGGCTAATTCTATTTGTAATTAATTTTTTTTATGGAAATATTTTTGTCATGCAAAATATTTATATATATAATTAATTTATTTATATAGTGATGGCCAAAATAAATAAGTGTTTACTATAATAATAAAAGAATTGTAGTGATAACCAAACGTATACATTCATACATATAATAAAATTGGCTTAATTATAATAAATGCTATTAAATAGTAGGGTATTCATAGGTCAGACTTGATCTGACTCAATCCTAATTTGATATTTTAATCAAATTAATTTTTTTTCCTAGACTTGATCCTAAACAAGCAAACTCAATTGTGTTCGAATTTATGTGTGGCCCAACTAGGATCAAGATTAGATTAACGCAGAGTTTGAATATAATCTAAATTTTTTTACATATATAATTAGTTAACTAAGTAATACAACTTTAATATTTATAAACATGAAATTTAAAAAATAATATTTTTAATGTTTAAATAATAATATAATAATATTCATATTAATTTTATGAATAAATAGGAGATGATATTTAAAAAATAAAAAAATTATGTAATTTTAAGTTAGATTAGTATGATCTCGATATTAAAATAAATTGAGCCTAATTTTTTAAACTCAAGTTTATCTTGATTTTTTATTAAAACTGATTTTTATCTAACTCAAATAATTGAGACCTTAGTCAAATTATCGGCATGGGAGGGGCATGAACAACCTTAACTTATGCTATCACGCAAACCAAATAGATCCTAAAAGAATTAATCTTTTGATGCACAATTTAATTTAAAAATTAAATAATTTTTTAGAAAATCAATATTAATTGAGTTATAACTTTTTTGGGAATATAACATAATTTAATTTTAATAACCCAACAAATGTAAAATCGCCACCATTGAGAAATAGCATAATGATCTTTTGTAGAAATTAGCATAAGTGTTTTTCAAATATCTTTTACTCAAAATCACTAATAACTAAAATGAAATTTGCATAATTATATTTATTTAAAATTAAAATTAAAAATTTAAATAAAACACACATTTGTGATTATAACAAGATTAATTTTTTTACTCACAATTATTTATTTATTTATATAATAAAAATTGTTTCTCATTTTATTTTTTGAATTTATAATTATTTGAAAATTATTTATCATAAATAAATATATTAAATTAATCATAAAATATATTTAAAGCTAATTTCTTAATTTGTTTTACACGTTTATATTAAAAAAGACAGAAATTTTTTAAATTTGTTTTTGGGGAATATATTGTAAAATAATATTTTTATCTGATCTGAAAAATAAAATTAAAAAAATTTTCCATAAAATATCTTCTTGTAATTGTATGTGTTTTTCTTAAATTAAGATAATTTTTTATTAGTGAAATAATAATAAAAATATTAATATTTTATTAATGAAATAATAGAAAAATTAATATCTCGTTAAAGAAAGAAAAGTAAAATTTATAAACTATTATAATAAATCCTAATAAGTCCTAGCATAAGAACATCCTATTACAGAGTATCCAAATTCGTTTTTCTTACACACGCCTGCCGCGGGCGTGATGCCAATTCGTTTACCGAAAGCAAAAGCCGAGTTATTAATTATTTTTCATTTTTGAATTTTCATGCTTTGTTCGCAGTATCCCCTCTTTTTCCTCCGCAGCAACGCCAAAGCCAAAGCCAACAGCCGCCATTATTGGTACCAGTACAGCATTATTCTTCTCCTCTCTGGAATTATTCGCCACGTTCTCATCGACCAATTTCACGCGCTCCCCAGATCTGCTTCCTTTCCCCTTTTTTCCTTCCTCTGATTTCGAATAATCAAATTTTCGATTGTCGCTAGGGTTTACGCTTTCTGCTGAGGTACGTATTATCATTCTCTGTGTGAATTTGTGTTTATGTATGTGTTGGAGTGTGGAAAATGCGTTGTTAACAGCTCAATGATTGTTGCTGATCATGCTGTTAACGCGTGAAGGGGAATTTTGGTGGGTGAGCTTGCCCGGAATGGGGGTACTGGTTCCAATTTACTTCTACATCGTCGCTTTCTTTTGCACATGTGGAGCTACCGCTTTGGCTGTTCTGCACATTTACAGGCACCTTCTAAACTACACTGAGCCTACTTATCAGCGGTTCATTGTTCGGATAGTCTTTATGGTCCCGGTGAGTGGTTTAATGAGAATGACTCTTTCTGCTTATGATCGCTGGAATTATCAATTATTACTATAATTGATATGTGCGAAGTTTTGTTGCGTGGCATAAGGTTTCATCCGTGTTTTTCATTGTTGATGAAGAATAAATGATTTTCAATAATACTAGTTTTCATCTATTGTCCATGTGTTTCTAATGAACTTATTTTCGAAGGCTAGATATATTATACTTTATGTCATGTATTAAACTTCCCCGGCAGATGAAGATATAAATTCTTTGTTTCAGAAAGAGCTCATCTTAGTGTTGTTATTTCAGTGGCTGAAATTGGTGTCCTTATGCATTTTGTATACTGCACAAAGTAGTCTTTAGTAGCTCAAATACTCAGAGTACCCAACCCTTTATGTACCAAAGTTGAAATATCAAATCAGATGCACATTATACTACATTGCTTTGACTTCGGAGAAGCATTGTTGAACTTCTCCAGTGTAAACTTGGAAGCAGAAAAGGGGTATGTGAATGGGGATATGTGGTGATTCCATTTCCACCTCCATCCATTTTGTTAATCTAGGAAGTAGGATATTCTGGAATTTTTTGCAGCTCCTTGACTGGGCGATGGTTGGTTTAACTATTTGATTCTGAACCAACTCTGTTTACTTGCAGTATTTGATGCATTTTCCTGTTTCTCATTAATTACAATTACGAACGCATATCTTGTTTGTGTGTTTTCTCAATAGTTCTTTTGTTTGGTTAATTTGATCTTTTATTTTCCTCTTATTTTCCATATCATGGTGCCCTTGAAATTCCAATGGGCCTGATACCAGTTTGTGTTCTGTAATATGCCTTTATGATTCATTTTAACCCGTTTAAATTCAATTTTCTCTGACAGGTTTATGCACTAATGTCATTCTTGTCCCTTGTTCTACCTGAGAGTTCAATATATTTTAATTCCATTAGGGAAGTGTAAGTTCATCCGTGTTATTGTATTTATTATTGGTTGTTGCTGATATTATACTTTTTTTGTATGCTTTTTTGTTCATTCCTGTTTGATGTTTCACATGCTTTCCTCTCTATTGTTGTTTGTATGATTGGGGAAATAAACTTGTAACCAGTACTGGCTAATTGTATGGGTATATAAATTATCATATATTGTTATTCTGCACAAGTCTTGATTTAATGAAGACTTAGAAGTAGTTATGACTTATGGGTATCACACTGTCCAGAAACCCCTTGAAGTTGCTACATTGAACTAACTGGTTTGATATCCTAGATATAATCCAAATTCCTAGGATAAAAGTCTAGTCCTTCTAATAGATTGATTTATCTTTGGAGCTTGTCTGAAGACATGTCATTGGGGTACGTAGTTTTTACTCTGTTAGCCACTAACTGCCAAACAATGCTTAAGAAAAGTAATATTCTTCCATTTCCTTTGATGATGTGACTGGGCTGGTTAAGTTTTGCATATGCACTCACTAGAGTGGAAAGAAACAGCCTTTTTTTCCTATTTAGTGTGATTTCATTCCCTTGTACCTTCTTTAGTGCCTGTGCCTGTGCTAACTTTTAGTTCCGTCATCTAATTTCACCCTGCGAATTGTTGTTGTTTGTTCTAAAATTATCAATGGATTTGATAGGAACTTGGAAAATCAAGATGGATATATGTATTGGAGACTAGCTCCTAAACTCAGGGGTGGTCTTCTGTAATACAAGGATTTCAGAAACACAATGCAGAAAAAGAAAACAAAAGATAACAATGGGGTTCTGCTACACACAGAGAATCCCTAACCCTTCCCAAATCCTCTCAATACTAGCCTACCTCCTCACATTCCCCTCCCTCATGTACATTTCCCTCTGCTGGTGCTGAAGCAATGATTATCCTTCCTTCATTCCCAGCTTGCCAGCTGTCCTTGCTGTTAACTATCTCCTCTTTTATCTTTTTCTCTGCTGTGTCCTCCCCTCATCCACACACAGCCCATTCTGCTCATTCAGCCCATTACGTCGCAGCCCATGTCTCCTCTTCCTAACGTAAACTTGGGCTGGGGGTGTATCAGGATTTTACAGATCTGTGTTTATTTGCTAGAAGCAATTTATTTATTATTTTCTCTTGTCTACTGTTTCAGCTATGAAGCTTGGGTCATTTATAATTTCCTGTCACTGTGTCTGGCATGGGTTGGTGGTCCTGGAGCGGTTGTGCTAAGTTTGAGCGGTCGGATTCTGAAGCCATCATGGTGTCTGATGACTTGTTGCTTTCCTCCTATACCGCTGGATGGGTGCGTTTGTATCTGATTCATACTTTTAGATTAAGAGCTTTTGTGCCTGAAAATATTGTTATGTATTCCCTGAAGCAAGGAATCCTTTGAATTTTCCTTGGAGATTTTTTGAATTACCTAACCTTTGTAAGTGGCTAGGATGATATACATGGCACACAATATGAAAATTTGTTTTTATAGATTACTGGAAAATCATCTAGACATCCCACTATCCCAGAGAAGCAAGGAATTTTGATTCACACTTGGCAGCATGATCATTATATCATAATTGATGATCATCTCTCATTTCTGAAACTTTTATTGCAGGCGTTTTATACGTAAATGCAAGCAAGGGTGTTTGCAGTTTGTGATTTTGAAGCCCATTTTAGTTGCTGTTACGCTTATACTTTATGCGAAGGGGAAATATAGGGATGGGAATTTCAGTCCCAAGCAATCCTACTTGTATCTTACAATCATATATACATTCTCATATACAATGGCTCTCTATACTCTTGCTTTGTTTTATATGGCATGCAAGGATCTGCTTCGGCCATTCAATCCAGTCCCAAAGTTTATCATAATAAAATCTGTTGTATTCCTGACTTATTGGCAGGTAATTTTCATACCTCTTTTGTTTTCATGGTCTATTCTTCTCTTGTATTCTCAACTCTATCTTGTTGCCAGTCGGTAATGCAGGAAAAACAGAAAAAAGTGTCAATTTTATTTCTGTTTTTTGTGACCATGAGAAAGTATGTGAATGTTAGGTAAGAAGAATATTTCTCTTGAATAAGGTTGCATTATTTTATCTTAAGATGATCAGTAATTTGTTTGGAGGAAGAAAAGGAAAGGAAAATAACAATTTTGCAGCTTAAATTCTGATATATATAATCTTCCCTTATCGATGAGACTGGATGTATTTTGAAATCAAATGTTTTGTTTTGTGATTTTGAAAATCGAGGAAGAAAAGATTTTGTATAATATCTCTGTTAATATATATGCCATAACTTGGATTTGGTGTCTTTGTTTAATTCTCAGACATCAATACACCGACTTGACACCCATGTATGTGTGTGCTAAGACGTTAGTTTGCTATATTGGCAAGGATTTTTTTTATAGCTTTATCTTTTATTACTTTTGTTGAATGCACAAGGTCTGCTATGGTTTGGGATCTAATTTAGAATTGGAAGATGAATCTGTTAATTTGGTGTTGCTTGGTACTTCTACTATATTTACTCTAGGGATTTGGAGCCGGGTGACTATTTGTTATTCATTTCTTAGGGGGTCTTATTCTTCCTTGCTGCGAAGTCTGGATTCATTGAGGATGCTGATGGAGCTGCTATACTTCAAAATTTTATCATTTGTGTTGAGATGCTTGTTGCTGCTGTGGGCCACTTTTATGCATTTCCGTACAAAGAATATGCTGGTGCTAATATAGGTGGATCCCGTGGTCTGACTGCTAGTCTTGGGCATGCTTTGAAGTTAAATGACTTTTACCACGATACAGTCCACCAGGTGAGTTTCGCTTTGTATATTCTGCCCATAGGTTATGACATTGCTAGGGTATAGCTTAGCAACTGTTATGCTTTAATTCTAGTTCCATGGGTTCTTGTTGAAAATTATGGCCCTTCTTTGTTTGTCTTGTATCTGCTGATAGTCTGATACTACTTAAACTTGTGGCAGTTCGCGCCAACGTATCATGATTATGTTCTCTATAACCACAGTGAAGGTGAAGAGGGAACAACAAAGTATAGGTCACGGACTTTTGTTCCAATTGGCCCAGAGATGGACAGTGTGAGAAGAAATAAGCATATGTTTGGAAACAAGTTAGATGACATACAGCTCTCAAGTTTCTCTTCTTCTAATAGTAGCACCCCCGCAAATTCTGGTCCCATGTCTAATGCTTCACATTCTGACATAATGAAATCTTCCTTGCTTGTGGATATGTCCAATTCTGTATCTGTACCATACGATTTGACACTTATTGAATTGGATGTATCCAGTTACCCTGAAAAAGTTCCTGCAGCTGATAAAGCGGGTAGTACACAATCATGAGGAAAATTCAGAGCTAGGTTGGTGGGAAAATTGTTATTGCTAGAGAGGAGATTAGGAGGGGCATATAACATTGTTTCTGTTCGTGGAGAGAATTATGATCCAAGTGTGGTTTCTTAAATTCCAGGAACGGATTTAAGCAGATCCAGTGCCAACATTTGTGTCAGTCTACCTTAAAAGCCCTTAGTCAGCCTCACTTCCAATCAAAACGGTCCTTGCTATTGGTCTCGGTTCTCCAATGATTGTGTCCAGTGTGCACATTGTAGATACAGAACTTGTTGACATACATTAAACATATCAGATAATGAGTGAGAATGAATTAAAATTAATTGATTAATTCTTTTCTTCCATGCAACTTGAGGTTACTGATTCCTGTTGGGTTTATAGAACGCCATTGCCATTATTTACACCTTTTTTTTGGCATCTTGTCGTATGTAGTTTGTTTGATTATCTTCAGAGATTATTTATGACGAGGATCATTACAGTTGTGATTAGTACCATTAACACCATGTGTTGCTTTCCTCCTAAGCACCCTTGTCCACCGCTGAGTTATTCTTAATTCTCATGTGGAAACTACTGAAGCCAATTGAGATTTTTACTTCAAATTTTACCTTCTGCTCCTGGAAAATTTGAGTTTAAACGCCACAGTCACGCGCTACTTGAGCAATACAACATGTTTGGCATCGTCTGAACAAAATTGTCTCAACCACAAAAGCAACGTAGGTGTTGTAACAGTAAATTTTGTCTACGACGCCTTATTTAAACAGAAGAGCCGAAAACTTCCTTGCAGTTGCTTTCATATTATGCATTCGATCATTTTCCATATTCAACATATTTTTCCTTATCTTATACTACATCTAGTGAAGTCTGGATTAAAATATTTCAACTGAGCAAACCGAAGCTTTCTAATTTTGGAAGAAAGTGCTTAATGCAGATCCATATAGGAATGTTAAAACTTGCGGTTAAAGCAGTAAGATGCCAAATTCAAGAGTTGGTTGCATCTATCCAGGTGATACCCTGTCGTGATTGGTAAGAATCCCAGAGAATTGAGCTCCAATTGCTTATATCTTTGAACGAGCACAACACTGTTATATTGCTACCTCAGCCGCATTGCGTACCATGCTGGTATTGTTCTTATTTACATTCAATATTACTAATTCTCATCACCCTCTCTTTGATTGGTAAGGAAACTCAATTCATAACTCCAAGTTGTTTACCTAACTCATTGAACAATTACACCAATGCAACCTCAGCCCAATTGCTTATGCTTCTTGAATTGCTCATATATCCAATTCACAAAACCAATTATCGTTATCTTTATTACGTGGTGATCGTCGTCATCATCAAAATCGTTTTATTTTATAGCCTTTTTTTGTTTTGGAGGGGGTGGGGGGATTGCGTTAGGAACTGTACTAATGTTGTCACATGTGTGCACTGTGCAACGATTAGTGATAGTCGTCCTTGCGTTTATCGGAACACGCCAAGGGTTATGTTGTTATAATTTAAACTGGGGAGTTGCTAAGATTAGCAAAGCTTTTGGCCCCACGGGATTGGGAAACGATGCTCCTCCCCTATTGGACAAGCTGCTGATGTGGACGGCTCTGATTTAACCCCACCAAACCATCCGTGGAGACCACATGAAAGGAAAATTCTTAGGTTATTATGTGTTTGTCTTAACTGATTAGTCAGCAACGTTAGTCATGTCATCAATGAACACAAAGATTAAAAAGATGGATACTTATGAGGTGATATCATAGCGATAGTTTTTTATATTAAAAAATTTATGTTTCAACTTTTAAGAATGAAGATTTTATGAAGAAGAATATATTATTTATTATTTTTAATTTAAAAAAATTATATAATTTAAATGAATTAAATTTTATGAGACATTTTTAATTAAAAAAATCAAAAGATAAATCAATCATCAATAATAAAATGAGGGAAAAATTAAAAAAAGGACAAACGTAAAGGGCAACACAAAAGGCACGTGATAGTCCATCTAAAAGAACAAGAACTTATCCCGCTGTCCACGTGTTATAGTGCTTACAATAATATTTAAGACACCCTAATGTGTAAGGGTGGAAGACTCTCCGTGTATAAAATTTTGACAGAAGGAGAGGGGCAGGAAGAGGAAGAATAAAAAAAGGACTTGTCTTTAGCTACTGCGGCGGCGCCGGTCGGCTCGCAGAGGAAACAAAGCAAAGCAAAAGCAACCCAAAATCAGGTGCGTGGAATTTCTACAGTTCATACCCCCTTCTCTAGAATCTCCACTCTTCTCTCTCTGTCACCTATTTGTCAGTGCCTTTCACGAAACCCTTTCTTCCGCTATTTAATGGCTCTCACTCAAAGAAGGAGGAGATAATTATTTGTTTGTATTTGTATCTTTTCTGTTTTTGTTTCTGTTTGTCCTCTTTCAAGGACCCCACCGTTTCTCTTTGGGTGCCTGCTAGGCCATGACTCTGATTCAGAACCGTGGTGAGCAGCATCAAGTCATGGGTAGTCTGAACCCGATATTTAGGAGCGAATCTTTTGGGTATTACTACCCCGACCAGAACTACACCATGATGGAGAAGAGGCAGCTATTCCTCAGAAGCTACCAGTTCTGTCGGAAGCAGAGCCTAGCCGAGAGAATCAAAGGGTCTTTCTTCCGCGTGAAGAAAGTCGTGTGGCTAAGGCTACGATCTGCTCGGAGACTGAACAAGTTGGTCTTTTCCAGGTTGAAATGCGGCTTTTATTACCGGAGGACAAGGTTTTCCCGGCTTTTGAACTGCCACAACGGCAAAAGCGACTCTCTCTCATGTTTCTGGTAGATCACTAGTCGCTTGTCATGACCAATGTGACGCATGCTCTGCTATTTATTAGTTTTTATTTCATGACTTATCAGTTACAGTCCTTAAATGTTAATTTATGTTATGATTTTTTTTATGAAGTATTAACATGATAATTTGGAAGTAATATAGATATTATTCATTAAAAATCTCAAGAGGGTAGCTCTGCCTCTTTTTTTTTTTTTTCCTCTTCCTGTTCTTTATCTTGTATTCTAGTTTAATCGTTTTCGTATTTCCAGTTATAGAAGATGATTTGAAAGTAGTAGTAGAACAGAGTTGCTTGATTTGAGGACGTATTTGCTCTTGCTCATAGCCTCACAAACCATATCTTTATCTGCTCTCTGCTCGTCTTTTCCCTAGTGGCGTTAGCAGAATTCAAGAAGTCTGAAAGCTTGAACTATATCATATTTTAGCTTTTCCTTATCAATTTCATTTTTCACCAAAATTCCGTCTTTGCTTTCTATTAGTTATTCAGAAACGAAGTTAACAAGACGGGAACAGGGAAAACAAAATGGTTAATTCTGAAGCGAGGACTTCATACACAATAATATTGAAGTTAGAATCCCAAGACATGTATAATGAATGGGGCCATCTTATCTGAAAATAGAAATTTTTAAATAAATATAGTTTATTTTATAGAGACATGTGTATTTATAATACAATTTATTAAATTTTACATTTTTAGCTAAGGAATATTTAGTTAAGAATTTCTCTTCTGAACAGGAATTAGTAACCAAATTTGTTATTCATACGAAGTACTATAAAATGCGAGGTCTTCGCTCTTCTTTGCTCCGGTAAAGCTGCTAGGGCTATTAGGCCAAGGATTTTTTGGTGGGGGACCCTTTGCAAGTCCGAAGTTTGAATTCACAAGGATGGGGCGAAGCTAAAAAAAATTCAGGTAATTCAAAGTTCCGGGTTTAAATTATTGACTGGGGTGTCACTGGGGCTGCGTAGAATTTTTTCTACTTTCCCCAGCTGTGTGGGTTGCATTTTCCAAGTGTTATCATAATAAATAATACTATTATCAGTACTTTACAGTTTCCAATTTGAGGGGCTTAGTTTCTGAACCATTCTCAGTCCATTGTCGCTGCAACGGACTTCAAGATTCATAGGCAGCTCTCCGTTTGGGCAACTCTGACCATTCATGATAAAGCAAAATGTGGGAAACATAAGCACTCAACTGAAAAAGTTGTTCATAGTCCGGTCTAATTTATTCACTTTCCATAAAAGGGTACACCAGCAACTATAAAGCTTTTCCACCGGAAACTAGATGGCAAGTACATATTTTTTTTCCCTTGGAGGACATAGGTTTTTTTTATATATACCAACTAAAACGAAGTGATATTGCTGATTGTAGTATTTTCTTTTTTTGGGTAGGAAAAAGAATTGTTCATTTTGTTCTGGAGTAATGCCATGGGGGAAAAATTGCATTCTATATCTTTTTTTTTTTTGGGTAAGCCTTTATTTTTTTTCCCGAAAGCTATCTTATAATTTTGTCGTAGGGGTAAACAAAGTATGTTTTTAGTCAACCAAATAAATTGTGAAAGTCTGAAAGATCAGCTAGAAAAAAAACTTATGGTGAGAGGTGAAATTGAGGACTTATCTAAGTTGAAGCACTTTTAATTCTTAATTTAGATCACTCACAAAAAGAAAACTCATGCAACTTATCAATATCATCATTGACTAGCTCTGTTTTGCGATTCAACTAGATTTGCCGTTTGGGCTTTGGCTTGAATTCATTTTATTTTATTACTATAATACTATATAACATGGCCTACTTCTTAGGAAATCCTGGTACTTTGGTCGAATTGAATATGAGCTATGTCAATCTGATTCGTCATTTATTTAATTGTATTTATTTTCGGCTGACGAATGTGAAGATGAGATTTGAAAAGCATTTTCCGTTATAGACCATCGCATACCCAAAAGTAGAGTTTTTTCTACTTTCCCCAGCTGTGTGGGTTGCATTTTCCAAGTGTTATCATTATAAATAATACTATTATCACTACTATACTGTATTTATTTCAGAGATTCTACTTGATCCTGAAGGCCATTTAATAAGCAGTCACTAACGGATAAATGCCACTGTCACAGAGTAAATAACGTGCATGTAAGCAAAACACAGACGAAAGAAAGTAAATGTAACCGCAAAACGTGTGTGATTTTCCCAGAATCTATGATGAGTGTTTGTGAATGGAACTTTGAAAAATTATTTTTCTAAACTTACGATAATCAAACAACAATGGCACCTAATTGATAGGCTTGTAAAATTTATCCCAAGAGGGTTTGGCTTAGTAATGAAAGCCTTAATTACTTAAGCTTAAACTTTGAGCTAGTATTCCGGAGAATACACTAGGCCCACGTGAAAGATTAACTCTTAAAATTATTTGAGAAGAAATGTAATCTTGAATTGATATAAAAGCTAGCGTAAAGACACTTTACAATTTGCTTTGACATTAAGATAAAGTGTGGATTTGTTAGATTATATTTCCCACCATTATTGCTCGAATAAAAAACAGCAAAATAGTTATGTTTGTGAGTTTTAGAAGAAAAAAAAATTAAATAAAGGTTTTCTGTGGTTTTCCATGGTATAATATGGCCTAGCGTATTATATGACTGCAGTTCTATAATACGGTTTATGCCTTTGATTATTGATATAAGATGATATGGACATATGCTTGTGATGGTAGGATAAAACACATGTGAAATTATTAACCGCATTTTTGGGACCTAATCTCAAAGAGTAGTATATAACCCTCTTTATCAGAGGACTATCCAGTATCCAGCGGATTTTACATAGTTAGCAGACATTTCTCATTTACACAAGACTCATGGTACAACTTCTATGTACTATGCATGAGCAGAACAGATAGATTATTATTATATATTATAAGCCTAATATGTACAGGGGATGATTTTTAAAGGCCTATGAGCGTGTTGAAAATTAAACTCATGGTATTAGGTTGCTGGCATGTGGGTTATGAATAGCTCTGTTTCTTCTCATGCTCATCCAGTGATGATTATAGTTACCCATGTCTTTATTGGGCATTCAGACTTGTTACTCTTGGGCTCTGAAGCACGGACTTGATGCAGAATATAGACCATAGGTAGGGCCCATCTAAATGGAATAGCCATGTTCACAGGATTCTACTGGTTAAGTCAGTCAAATAAGGACCATAGACTAAACAAGTAGTAGATACTATTTTCTGCTATAAAAGGACAAATTAGAGGAACAGTTGATAGGCTTGATTTTGTGACAGTTGCTATCAAACACATCTAGAAATAATTAGATATTTCTTTCATTCTCTGCAAGTAAAGATCACAGCCACATACATTTCATAGTTAAGCAAATGATTGATTTTGGCTTATATTTTTAATGGGGACATCAATCATTGCACATGCATCCAATATTCCTTTAATCACCAATTAATTTGGATCGCTGTATTTAACTGAGAACGCAAAAGAATAACTTATATAGACTCTGAAGTGGCAATGCAAGTGAGTTGGAGCCATGCGTTAAAAGTTGAAAAATGAGGCAATCTTGTCTCTATCTGCCTCAAGGCAGACAAATTAAATTGTGTTGAAGAATGATGGAAGCCATTTCCATCCCTATATATAAGGTATCAAGTATACACTATCCAGGCCATTTTCATCCCTCTGTTATTTGTATCTGCATATGTTTTAAGTAGAACCGGTTTTTTTTAGCTTTTGAAGGAAAGTTACAACCGGATTCCCCTTATAGTTAAATCTGTTGCTTCCTGTTGTGCAACACTTTACCTGCTCTCTCCTTATATACATTTCATTGTCTTGCATAATCCAGCAACAGAACGAAGTCCTAGCTTCTTTTTCCATCTTCTCTCTCGTTTAGGCCTCAATGCTGCAGATGGGTTTCCAATATTTGGCTAGCAGACGCATGAGATGTGGCTATGAAAAGCTAACGAGTCCAGAGCAAAAGATGATGAGGCAGGGAAGACGCTGTTGGGTTAAGTCTATGAATGGGCGATTGCGAGGCCTTCGGTTATCACGGTCTAGGAAGCTTTCCTTGAGGGCTTTTTCTGCAGTTCTATTTCCAAGCAGAATTGTAAGAATCTACACCGATGTTGTCAACCGAATGAACCTGGAAAACATGCATCCCGCGATTGTTCTCCCCACCCAATGGGGTCTTCCTGTTCTGTCTCATCCTTCTGTTGTATGTAGAAGGAGGAGTGTCATCCCTCTTGACAGAAAAGTGACTTGCTATTAGTAACATTTTGCTGTCTGTTCTTATTATTTTCTGCTCGATGAACTTCTTTGCTCCACAATGTTATGGCTGACAGTTATTCTGCTTCCAATCTATAGTGAATTGAATTGAATTGAATAAATGCAATCAACCTCGTGCATAAACTAACAGTGAAATTAGCATTTACAAAAAAATTTGAGAGTTTTGCCTTCAGTATTTTCAGGAGAAGTTTTGGGCATAATGTTGCATTATATTCTTGTAGGCCAACGTTTCAGAGGGTTCCTTGCTTCTTTGCTCGATGCAACTTTTTTCTAGCTTTATTCGTAACTTAGTCAAATTTATAAAAGTCTCAAATCTTCCCTCAAGTTTGCAATTATTGAGCGGATGCATAACTTTTCTGTACACAACATTTAAGAGTTTAAAGGATAATCTGACTGCTCGAATGTTGGAGTCCCACTTCATAATAGAATATTCAATGTTATTTTAAGTAGCAAGCGAGGAGACTCTTTTTCCCCACAAGGGTTAATTCTGCAGAGTTGCTACGTGTTAAGTAATTCCACACTCGTGATTTGAGTGAAATAGGTAGATAAACATCTTCGAGATACAGAACATGTACGTACTGAAAATTTGAAATAATAGTCTGTACTCTATAGACTACACTGCCATCATAATTTCTGCACCCTTTTCTGAATGAAAATTGTCTATAAGCAATAAGGTTCTAAATTCTTAGTTCTGCCGCGCTCCATTACGGTATATTAAACTTATTATTTCCGAGACATTGATTATGCAGAAGGCACAAAATCTACTGCAACAGAAAGAACATTAACCACTGTGTAGTGTCATAATTATTTTGGTAGAATTTTAGCAGCCCGATATCCCCAAAAATATTAGGCCAAAATGGGAAAAAGGAGCCAGCATGAGATTACATACCAATCTTCAGCCTGTAATTTTTTATTGCGAGAAGGAAATAGACCATACATATTACATATAATAGAATAGTTAAGGATTACAGAACATCATAAATTGAAATTGGCTCACTGTTCAATCACTTTCTTCTGGTCTTTGCCAAGAAGAGACTTCTTTGTGTTCTTATTGGGAGTGGATGGGGGTTCAGGTTAGTATTGAAGATAGATACCCACCAAAAGTGCCTCTTGTAGGCAAACAGTAACAAATAGAACATAAGAGTGCTTCAGGTTGACATGGGGTACTAAACCTCTAAACAACGGCCATTCTTATCTTTTGCTAGAATCTTCTTTCCCTGCTTCTTGGCCATCCGCATATGTCTTGGTGGTCTTAGGTTCTCTTCACACAATTCTGGCTCTTCCTTGATAGTTGAAAGCTTAGTCCTCAGTATTTCCTCCATGTTCTTCCTAGAGTCAGTTTGCAAGCTTTTCCGGCTAGTGCAAGGCACTGACCGCCATATTTTCCGGCATGCCCTCCTCATTTTTTGCTTGTAAAGTCAATATTCAGCAATGGACCTCTTCTCTAATACATATATTTACATCAAAACAACTATGCTTGATGATACCTTGAGTGACCTTCCCCTTCCTGAAGTGACATATATGACTTAGAGTTCTCATCTTGTAGTGCTGACTCTTGTCTATGTATTACATTTGCTGAGAAAAGGGAGAGGAGTGGCTGCGTAAGATCGAGGAAATTTCCATGAGTGATTGGACTAATTGTTGGAAAGGTAGCAGCTGTTGAAAGGGGCCACAAAAAGCATTGACGGCTTACAACATCTCCTGTGTTACACCCTTTACAGCGATGGTTCAATTATAATGAGCTTATAATAAATGTTTGCCAACCAAGCTAGTATTCATTGGAAATCATGCACGGGATTAAGTCTATATTCCATGCGTTATCTTTTAAAGTGGGTACTAAATACTAATAATTAATAGCCCTTCTCTGTTCCGGTTCCAACCACAGATTTTCGAAATGAACGTTCACTAAAGAAGGAAAATATTGTCAGATACAAAATTCTCAGTGCTTGGTTGTCAGTGTCGTTTGTTGCCGTTTCCCTTTATCAATTGGTTATTAAGTCGCTTAAATGTGTGTTTGAATACCACAAACAAGGGGGAGATTCAAATATCGAGGAGGCAATCTTCCAGACCCATTACTCCCTAGTCCCTGCATTCCTCTACTTGTGCCTTGTTCCTCTTATTCCTTGTTATTCACACCTCTATGCAATCTGCATATTCAAATAACTAACATGTCTAATTAACCAGAGTTCTTTGCTAGTGGGACCTGACAATTTTAACAAAGTGTCAAAATCGGTCTGTGATTTATTAATCTGCCAGAGAACAGATTTTTCCTGCATAAAGTTGAGAGCATGACCAAGAAACATATATTTCTAATGATTTTTTCAGAAAGGTCTTTTTTTTTTTTGGGCAAAGGCTTTTGCTTCAGCTCAGCTACACGAACAAAATTAATTAGAATTTTTAATAAAACTTAGTTATAACTAAAAATAATTATTAGATAAAATGAAATGATAAGACTATTTATTTATTTAAGAGTTAACAAGTATTCTAATTTATTAAAAAAAAATTACATAACATTTTAAAAGAATATTAATAAAGAGAAGAGAGACACTTAATTTTATTTATTTATAAATAATTATTTAACGAAAAAATTATTCCTGTTGAATATTGCTAAAAAATAAAGGTATTTTTTAAATACTTAATTTTAAGGAAAATATTGCTAAAAAACACAAATAAAAAATTGAACGTCACTGTGTCAGTCTCGGATGCGATATTAGGTTTCCTTCTCCGACAAGCCCTAAGTTGCTTGGGTCGTTCTCGCCTCACCCAGGGCTCGAAGAGTATCTGGTTCTCTTCTACAACGAACACATTCACTCATTTGGGTTTACTGTCCACTATTGTTAGGGATTGCAAAGCCCCATCTATATATAAGCCCATTCACATTTAAGCCCATCAATTTCGACCGAAAGAGTGGATACCTGTGGCTATGGCGGTGGCAATGGCCCCCTCGCCGTCGTCGTCGTCGTCGTGAATCCTCGTCTTGATTTGAATCTTAACTGTCAACGTCTCAGTCTCAGACCCTCAGCTTAAGACGTAAAGCCAGAAGCAGAGAAATCGTGTCTCTGACGAAGTGTTGCAGCGCTTTGAGGGGTGAAGTCGAAGGCAGACCCCTCTCCTTTTGGTATAGATCAACTCCAACGCTACAGGTTTCTCTCTTTTTAACTTAGCAACATATGATTTCTTTGTTGCTTTTATGTTATGTTGACTCTCTCTGGAATCCGCTAGGCTTAGTGTGTGTTTGGTTGGGAATTCTATGGCGAGCCCATCAATTTCTTTGTCCAGTTTTTTAATGTTTGGTTGCCTTCATCCGAAATTGCTTCTGCCCCTAAAAGCCTGATAGACCAGAAGTGTCACAATTGAGAACTACCCACAAAACTTAAATGTCATCTAATTAGTTGCAAAATTAGATAAATCATGGCAGTTTCTTGACTTTTATGCGGTAAGCAGTTCAAGAAGGCAAACTGAAATTAGTTGGTTCTTGGCCAATGTAGTGCAGTGTTGAAGTTGCAGACTTGCGGTGTCAGGTTATCGATAGACTCGATGCTTGAATTTCTTGGTTTTCTCCTTGTTCTTTTGGCGTATGGGTCCATCTAATAGCATTTGTTCCAATTCCTGAATCAGAATAGTTGGTCCATGAAATAGCAGTTGTTTTTGCCTTATTTTCCTTTCTTTTTTGTTGGCAAGTTAACCAGTTCCTGTCATGATAATGGGCAAGTTGGGTGGGTTGGATATCCATCCATTAAGTAAATAAGTCATGGACGGATTGTATTTATTTTAATAATTTCTTAATGAATCTTATATAGGTTAATAATTTAGTTTTGACCCATCCATTGCAATCCAATCCAAAGTCAATCCTTTCCATCCACTTACCACACCTACTTTTGGATTTCCTATGGAGATGCTGAGCTCTCATCCAAGCTCAAGCTTATTCAGGTATGTGGTCTTGTTGGTGAGTTTGTCTCTGACAAGTTACAATGGATAAATATATTGGCTTCCCTTACATTCTTCTACTCATGTCACGGTGTCTGAGGTGTTGCGTAGGATACTAGAATATGTTATACATATATTACTTCCCTTGAAATGGAAGGATATTTTGTTTATAGATATTACCAAAAGCGATATGACTGTTGCCCATTTCGGCAATGATTGTCATTTTAGCAAGTGTGGTGATATTGATTTCCATGAATGCCCTCATCCAATTCTTGATTTCACAAGTCACATGTAGAAACTGTGAAAATTTCAGATACATGAAAAATCTCTGATGTGAAATGGCTTTTGGGCCTTTTTTGTATTATTGGGTCTTCTGGCCATCATCATGCTCCTTTGTGGGCTGGAACTTGAGAGGCCTAGAGATATCTTCCACTTACACAATATGAAATATTGGTCTGCACTTTGTGGTTGTTGCTGACAGATGAATAAATCCATCAATCATTTTCCCTGTCTATCATTTTGTAAATAATTTGCATTTGGCCTAATTTTGCAGAGTTATATGCTTATGAATGGCGTGGAGGGAACTTGGAAAGAAGGTAAATTGACTTTCACAAGCATATGTTCTTTTTTTCTTTTTATAATAATTTTGGATGGAGTTTTTCTTCCATACAACTTTACTGGGGCCTATATGTTGTGAAGGAGGGTGAGATGATTTATCTGGGTGCTATTTCTTTTTATTGTTGGAAATGCATCCATAGGCGCTAGGACTTTTCCTGTCAAAAATAGTATGTCATATAGCTCACTGACTGTGTCAATTACTGATAATGTCCTTTTTATTACCTGAATGCAGAGAATATATATGAATTTTTTTAGAGCTTTGACTACAACACCATCTAGGCATGTGGTAGGGTCAAGTTTTACTTCTATCTTTGCTGCACAATCCGTTTATGCATCAGCAAGATGCGCGCCAGGTAATTGACATGTTTTATGCTTTTAATATTGTATTTCCTGCACTTGTTTGTTATAAACTCTCACATTCTTTTAACTACATGATGCAGATTTTATCAACCACTCATCTATGGGAGCAGCTGGTTTTTGCAATGGGACTAAAGAATGTGGAATACGGTAAGATAGCACCTTTCACCTTTCTTCTGATGTCGCATCTGTTTTCATATGTGTGTGTGTGTGTGTGTGTGTGTACACAAAGCGAGTTTATTTCATTCTAACCATGAAATCCCAGGGGATTTTTTATCCCTACTTTTGTTGAATTGATGTGTATGTGTTCCATGTATGACGCATATTGGATTGATTGGAGCCATATATGCAATTACAAGGATGCGTGTCCTTTTTGATGCACACTGCACACATGGTTGGTACTTTCTTTGGGTTATGATTACTTCTATCTACTCCCTATTTCTATCTTTAAAATTAAAAGTAGTTTCCAATATACTTGAGCTTACGCAGTTATCACTAGGAGGTGTAGAAATTTGAAGGCTAGTTCCCCTCCCACCCCCCTTCAAAAGAGAACTGCCTTATGAATTAATAAGAAAAGGAAAGAGGAAATCTTACCAGTTTAGGTAGTATAAGGATGGTAGCATCATAGGGCATATGCATGGTGTACGGGAGTGGGTTCAACTTCCAAATATATGCATTGGATCATTCACAGAGGCATGGGTTCATATTTAAGAAGCCTAAATTTATAGAATGTTAGCACTACATTGGTGATAGGATGGGCTGATTCCTATGTGGTACCATGGTATATAGGTATGGCAATTTGCAGCAACAATAAAGGATTTCATGAATTGTGATGTCTGTGAGATTGAACAGAGATGGATAAGTTTACTTTATTGTTCTTTGATTGTGAGATCTGCAATAATTAGTAGTAATCTTCTTGTTGTGGTTGAGGTTATGATTGTCACTTCTGATGATTATACAATGCAATTTGAAGGTTCAGGTAAACCACACCCAAGAGAAGGGAGGTGAATTGCGTGTAGGAAAATTTTCATTTTCAACCCAAGAAAAATTAGCTTATGAGCAAGCAAGAATCAATCGCATGTACACACAAACAAATCACTTTTGCTTATATAAGTATGTTAGAATATTTCTGTATGGAAGCTGATGGAGAAAATCATGCTCATACATCAAGGAAATTGTGCGCTTGCATGATTTACCATCTTCCATTGTGTCTAATAGGGATGTTAAGTTAATGAATTTATTTTTGGAAAAATTTATGGAAACTCTGACTCTTGAAGTTGTCTTCAGCTTTTCACCTTCAAACATATGGTCAACTTGAGGTTGTTAAACATAGTCTAGGTGATTTGCTTAGGTGTCTAATCAGAGAGAATTTGGTTTTGCCTACTGTTGAGTTTACTTATAACAGTTCTGTTAATAGATCCATAGGTAGGAGTCCTTTTGAGATTGTCCATGGATTGTCTCCTCGTTAGCCCATTGATCTTATGCCTTTGTCTATTGATTTTAGACTTTCAGGTTCAGCTTGCTTCCCATATTCATTATGTGCATGCTGATAATAGACGCAAGCTTGCTTTGAGTAGTGATAATTATAAAGTTGCTGCTAATGTTCATTGTAGGTATCCAAATTTTAACGCGGGGGACTTTTTTATGGTTTACATACGACCTGAACGTTATCCTTTAAAAGGTTGCTTGCTAGAGCCACAGTGCCTTTTCGTATTTTACTTAAGCTTGGGCCTAATGCTTATTTACTTGACTTAGCACCTGATATGAATATTAATCCCGTTTTCATTGTGGAAGACTGTTACCTTATAAAGGCACGTCACCATTTTTGTTGCCCTCAGCTATTTCTGCAGGTCATTCTTCTTCTTAGGGGCCCAAAGTTCCTACCATGCTGTGACAGTTTTCTTATGACCTTGAGGCACTCCTTGATGATGTGTTTGTGGGTTCTTCTTTGCTCTTTTTCACTGCTATCTTTTGAAGTGGAAGAACCAATTTGATTCAGGGATATTTCCTTTTAACAATTAGGATTTTATCTGTTGTTTGGATAGGGATATATCCTATCTTAGTTGATTACCTATGTAGTTTTTACCATGGTTCTAAAAACCGAACCGGTCATTGAACCGGTCGAGGTACTGATTCAAGGTTCAATGGTTCAACCGTGGTCGAACTGGAATATAATTAAATATATATTTATATTTATATATAAATATAAGTATATTTAATATAATATATATATATATATATATAATTATTTATATATTAATAAAATAAATAAAAATTATAAAAATACAATATAAATCAATAATAAAATTATTTGAAACATTAAAAAAATAGTGTCATAAAACAAAAAAATATTACATTAATGTAAGCAACACAATATTAATCTACATAGCAATATAGCATACAAATTAACCAAAATAAACATAATTCACAATTTACAATCCATATGTTATAAACATTACATTAGAGCAGTGGTAATATTTCTTTCATCTGGCCTTTTATCCCAAGTTTTGAAATAAGGATCTTTTGTTGAAAGTTGTAACTATGTCCCTACTTTATATTAAATATATAATAAGGCCCATTATACAATGAGAGTGTAGTTGGTTCAGTGGTAGAGTCGGCTGCCTCACTCTCCCGTGACCTGTGTTCGAATCCAGCTGGGAGCACTTTTATAAAAATGTGAAGTTATTTGCTGAACCGATCACAGGGGCTGAACCGGACCGGCCAATAGTCCGGTTCCCGGTTGAACCGGTCCAACCGGCCGGTCCGGTCCGGTTTTCAGAACCCAGGTTTTTACTTTATTTTTAGATTTTGTTTGTGTAAAGGGCTATAATTTCCCCTCTTTCCACAACTCTAGGACCTTTTGCTTGATAATGCATGATTGACAATAAAGAATTTTGAGAATTGTTTGTGTGTGTTGTGGATACTGGTTTTACACGAGAGGATTTCCTATCCTCTATGTACTTTCTTTTCTCATCTAATAATATTTGTTGTATAAAAAATATGTTATGTTGTCCTGTAACTTAAAAATTTCATCCCAGGTGGCATATATTTGACTGTATTTGGAAGAAAGAATTGGCGTGAGTTAAAAATTAGAACTGCATGGAGTTTGAGTACTTAACTTGTACGGAATAAGTTGCTTAACTGAAAAAGAAAAGGTACAGAAATAATGAGTGCCTTTTTTTTTTTTTTTTTACATTGGTAGGTGCTTCCATGCTAGTCCAGAAGTTTGGGCAAGAAGAAGTGATGAGCCATTTGGTTTGAAGACCCCAAAGAAGGAGAAGTATGTGAAAAGGGACAGTAGAAATCAGCCACCTGTTGAAACTCCATATGTCCCTTCCAATGTCAAAGCTACCAAATCTAATCCTGATAAAACAATAGAAATATTTGAAGGCATGACCCTTGTTGAACTGGCAAAGCGTGCTGGAAAATCAGTATCTTCTTTGCAGGATATTCTCATAAATGTTGGTGAAAAAGTTGAATCAGAGTTTGAACCTCTCGGCATTGATATTGCAGAGCTTGTTGCAATGGTATCTCCCCCTTTTTAGTCACTGATAATGTTATACTGGTCAATATTAGAAACCAGTACTCTCTGTTGATCCCAATACTTAGTTGTCAGTCCTTTCCTTTTGTAAATGCCAGACTTTGCACAAGTTAAATAGCTCATATTTTAATTATTCTTCACCTGCAGTGTATTGGATTTGAAGTTAGCTTTAATTATTTTTTAGTGGCTTGAGATAAAGTCTATAATGGATCTTGATAATGTGAAGTATTGATGGATCTGATGGGAATGAATGGAGCTCTTGATGACGTGTTTTTTCCCAAAATTAGTTGGGCATTAGGCAGTCATGTGCATCCCCCTCCCCTCTTAAAGGATACAATATGCATAGAAAAATAAAAGAAAGAAAAGAAACAGATAAGATTAGGCCTAAAGTAAGTATTGGTAGTTGTGTTTTGGAAATTTATTTATTTATTTTAACCATTGTTGAAGACTTGAAGCATTATGCTTTATGTATTCTTACAAGATTTATTTGTCTGCCTTCATTCTGGGTCATTGCCTCAAAAGCTTCATTCCCCCGTCTTTTTTCTCTGAATTTTCTAGTTGATGCATTTTTGGTTTATGTTTCTTGATAATTTTTTTACTTAATTAGTTTATTGCTGCTGCAGGAGGTTGGCATCAATGTAAAAAGGCTACATTCAGCTGAAGGTACAGAAATTTTACCACGCCCTGCAGTTGTAACAGTGATGGGTCATGTTGATCATGGTAAAACTTCTCTTCTTGATGCCTTGCGTCAAACATCAGTTGCAGCCAAGGAGGCTGGTGGCATTACACAGCATCTAGGTGCCTTTGTGGTGGTTATGCCATCGGGTGCGTCAATCACGTTTCTTGACACCCCTGGTCATGCTGCATTTAGTGCAATGCGGGCAAGAGGTGCGGCAGTCACAGATTTAGTAGTGCTAGTTGTAGCTGCAGATGATGGAGTGATGCCTCAGACACTTGAAGCCATGTCCCATGCAAAAGCAGCTAATGTACCAATTGTAGTTGCAATTAATAAATGTGATAAACCAGGTGCAAATCCTGAAAGAGTAAAACTGCAGCTTGCTTCAGAGGGATTGCTGCTGGAGGAGATGGGTGGGGATGTTCAGTTGGTTGAAGTTTCAGCAACTAAGAAAACTGGACTGGATAACCTAGAGGAAGCTTTGCTCCTTCAGGCTGAAATGATGGATCTGAAAGCACGAATTGATGGGCCTGCTCAAGCTTATGTGGTGGAAGCAAGACTTGACAAAGGACGGGGTCCATTGGCAACTATTATAATGAAGGCAGGGACTCTAGTTTGTGGCCAGCATGTGGTTGTTGGCTCAGAGTGGGGCAGAATAAGGGCTATAAAAGATACAGTGGGGAGGTTAACAGAGCGAGCAACGCCTGCAATGCCTGTTGAGATTGAAGGGCTTCGGGGGCTGCCGATGGCTGGTGATGATGTTATTGTTGTTCATTCTGAGGAGCGAGCTAGAATGCTTAGTTCTGGTAGGAAAAGGAAATCTGAGGAGGACAGGCTTAGGAGGATGATCCAGGACAAGACATCTACTTTGGAATCATCCGAGGAGGTTCCGCAGAGGGTTGAAATGCCTATAATAGTAAAAGCAGATGTTCAGGGAACTGTTCAAGCTGTCACAGATGCATTGAGAACTTTAAATAGTTCTCAGGTATGCAAAGAGATCTTTATAGTAATATGGTGAACTTTTATTTGTACACACACACACACACCCCCCCCCCACAGTTTAGGTTTTAAAATACAAGTGTTAGAGATATATATATAAATAAAAGCCATTGATGGGCCTGAACGTAAGAGGTTAACCTTTTGGTATTAGAGCCTCCTTAACCAACTGATTAGGAGTTTAATTCTTGCTGTTTTCATCCTCCTAATGAATTTAAATTTTAGCACAAGATAAACTGGGTTTGTGCATGTTCAATATTTCAAGCTTAGAGGGCTTCCAAGTGCAGAGTGGTGTTAGAGATATAAATAAAAACCATTCATGGGCCTACACCTGGCAGATCAAGATTTTGGTTGAAATGGTTTCTTGACAACAAGAAATCTTCGACTATCTGATATAATAATTATTGATGCTATTATGTAATCAGTTTAATAAAGATTAATAATGGTGGCTTGATGAAAATGACATGTAAAAAGTTATTTGATGATGTTATCAGTATAAAACTATTTATAATCAGTTCCACTTGATCACACCCTATGACAATTAAGAACGGTTTTGTTACGTTCCTTTCATTGTTTTTCTTGTAATGATTACTGGGCATGGCATACTGTGTGGTGTGAGTCAGCTCCATGACACTTGACATACTAGAATTATCATGAACATTTAAAATTTGCAGTTTTGGTTTACCAATATTTACTATATGTTGTTAAACATTCTGTAATTTTATTGCTAGGTTTTCGTGAATGTTGTCCATGTTGGTGTAGGGCCTATTTCTCAATCTGATGTGGACCTAGCACAGGCTTGTGGTGCATGCATAGTTGGATTTAATGTGAAGAGTCCGCCTAATTCTCTTAGTCAGGCAGCAACTCGTGCCAGTATCAAGGTATTAAGCTTATGCTCATGTTTAATTATATTGCGATTGCGGTTGAAGATTCTGTGATAAGAAAGCTTTGATTTCTTTCTGATACCGTTACCCATTTGGTTTGGTTGTAGGTAATTCTGCACCGTGTGATTTACCACCTTTTGGAGGACATAGGTAATTTGATAATAGAGAAGGCCCCTGGGACTTACGAGACCCAGGTAGCTGGGCAGGCAGAGGTGCTGAACATCTTTGAACTCAAAGGGAGGAGCAAGTCCAAGGGAACGGATGCGAAGATAGCCGGTTGTCGGGTTATTGACGGTTGTGTAACCAAGTCAGCAACCGTGAGGCTTCTGAGGAGTGGGGAAGTTGTCTTTGAAGGACTCTGCACCTCTCTTAAGCGGGAGAAGCAGGATGTGGACACTGTGAAGAAGGGAAATGAGTGTGGACTTGTAATCAGTGATTGGCATGATTTCCAGGTTGGGGACGTCATCCAGTGCTTGGAACAAGTCGTGAGGAAGCCCAAGTTCATTAAGTCCCAGAGTGGTGCTGTTCGAATTGAGTGCTAATAAAAGTCGATAATTCTTTCGATGCTCATTTTGGTGAGATATAATTACATTGAGCCAGCAAAGTAATTAAATGTGGATTGTTAGATTGATTAAATTTTGAAGTATGATTTGAAATTTTGAATCGCTTAGTATACTAGGCTTTTTGAGATGTGCGTTGTACTTGTAGTAACCTATGTTTAGGAATTATTTATTAGAATCACAGCTCTACCAATCCCTCAAAAAGAATAGAAATGTGTTAGTTGTACCATTTCCATCTCAGAATTTGCAATCATATTTTCTCATGTAAATTACAAATACACATAAAGTATTATCATAAAAGATTATTAATCCCCATAAAAGAAAGTGCTGGTTGATTAAAATAAAGAGTTAATTGTTTTGTCATTATATTTAGCATTTATGTTATTTAATTTGGTCATTTTAATTTTTTAATTTACAAATTACATTTAATGTTGTCCTTACAAGTTATTTTGTTAAATGATGGCATGTCAAATTGCAATACAACGAAACGTGGAAAAATTATATGAAGATGACTAACATATATGGTGATTGTTTTAGAAGTTCATTATTTTATTTATTTATTTATTTATTTTTTGCCCTTGGCAATGATTTTCTCATCAGTTTTTCATGAGACCACTACACATAGCAAATTTGTTAACCTAAGGTTATAATATTGTTACCAAAAGTAAATAAATGAAATATACCAACTGTAGTAAGAATCTTTAACAACGAGAAATAAATAATTTCTAAAATGAATAATTGCACAAATGCAAGAAGATAGCTTCTTTCCAGAAGGGAGATATCCAGACAATGATTAAAAAAAAAGAATAAGAATAAATTGACACTAACAAAATAATATTATCCAAATTCCAATTTGTCCACCGAAACGCTAGGCTTTTGCCCTTCCCTTTCAACTAGGTCATAAAATAAACATGGGGTCCCTAGGGTATCAGAAAGGTTTACTGGTGCTGCCAAGCTATGAAGTATCTGCAACTTAGCTCACCTTTTGTTCTCTGTCTATGACTTGATATGAAACGGCAAGAATCACTCATAAATGTCAATATCCCCAAACTCCCTTAACCATCAAAATTTGGCCAAAACTCTGATCGAATAATTCACTTGACGAGTCATAAAATATTCTTCTAGTATTTTAATAATAAAAATTTTCCTAATGTCCATGGAAAATTATCTTTAAATCATGAATTAAGGTCCTGTTTAAATTAATAATTTATAGAAGTACTTATCCAAATAAAATTTATTAAATATTAATAAGTTTTATTGTTAAAAGTATAGTTTAAAATAAATTAAATAACGTGAATATAAAAATATAAAAATACTTATAAGTATGTAAAAATTATTAAAAAGAATATTCACAAACACTTAAAGGTTAATTTTAAAAATTTATTAAAATTAATTTGTCATAAATTATTATAAAAATAATTAACATTTTAAGTTATTTTTAATTTTTATAAAAACTTATTTTTCATAAGTTTTAATTTTTAACTTATAAAAATAAGTTAAAAAATTTATTGAGATTTTAAAAATTATTTTAATAAATTTATTTAAATAAAATATTTATTTTTTTATAAATAATTATTATGATAGATAAATTTAAATAAATTATTAATAAACTCAGAGATAACTTCTAACCCACTTCACTTGCAACAACGGTACACTATCGACGATTGTGATTTTGCCACTTGTGACGACAGTATGGGAGGGTCTTTGTCTGGCGTCTAAATTTTTTTTAAATATTTCTAAAAGTAATAAACTAATTTAATTAAAATATAACACGTAATATATAAATTGAATACGTGTCCTAAAAGTTAAATACGTGTCACAAACTTTTTATAATAAAAATTAAATTGTTTAATTTATTATTCCATAATATGTAAGAAATTTTTGTCTTTTTTATTATAAATGAAGTTTATTACTTGATATGAAAAAAGACAAGAGAGACAAAACAATTTAAGTGAGATAAGGATTTAATTCTGAAGTTATGTAATTTTTAAAAAGAACTTAATGCTAGTTGAATTAAAGTTTTAATCCATATTTTTATTTGTGAGAAATAATAAATGACACAAAAGTTTTTTTATGAAAAAAATCTACAAATTGACAATAGTCATTTGATTTTCACTGCTGCTTGATTTTTGTACAAGTGAAAGCAAGAAAATTTACTGTTTAAATGGCCGCATCATTCATTATATAATTCGTAAAAGAGTTTTCGTGTAATATAACATTAGTATTTTATTTGTTTTTCTTTATTTTTGGGTATTGTTACAGTGTTTTAATTTTTTAAAATATTAATATTTAAAATAATTTATCAAATATTTATTTACAATTATTTTTTAAAATAAATATTTAAAATTTAATAAATAAAACTACAAATTAATAAATATTTAATAATTTAATTTGATTTTTGATTTTTTTAAAAAATAAATATAAAAATAATAATCTTATTTTAAATTTAAAAATAATATGATTATTTAAAAGTAATTAATTATAATAAAAATAGACTATAATTACAAATAAATTTTATTTATGATGTCAAAAGTTAAACTCTCAAAATTATTATTATTATTTTTTTAGTCTAAGAAAAGAAAATTTTTAAAAAATAGAGGAGGGGATTTGATCTGGGTGTGGATGTTCTCGAGGCAATGACCATTTCAACCGGTGGCTAATCCGCCTAAAATCAGTTCCAACCGGGCAGCTTTTACGGTGACGTGTTATTTGATGGGAACCATTGGGCCTAAGCCCTTCCAGAAATTTAATGATTGGTCCAAAAAATAATTGATTGCTACACGTGTGACGCATCATATCATTATCAATCCAGCAATTATTATTATTTTTTAAACAAAATGAAACAAGGAAAGGCGATGCTGCCAGCGTGTGCACTAATGATTACACACGTGGCCTGTACTGCGGGACTAGGAAGAAGAGTTTGAAATGCAAGTACCAAAAAACGAATTTAAAATGCATTTAATTAAGATACGGTTCGGATTTCTTTTTCCAATTGAATTTTGGCGATCGGCCACTGTTGCGAGGTTCACGAGAGCACCCACCAACTTCGCGATCACATTCACACAATCTCTCTCAACTCGTAATTGAATTCAAAATCCTAATTTTCCTCAGGAATCCAAGTGTTGAACCCCTCAATTCCCTCTTCAATATTGTTATATTCACTATTAATTCTTCAGAAATTAATACGCTTTGATTTGATGTCTGCTTCTTCCGATGAGGAGATCTCCAATGTTGGTGGCATTCGTCGTCGTGGTTGCCAAGGAGGTGCTGATGACGACGGCGACGAAGACGACGATGACCCTTCTCGTGGGGACCGTGGAATCGGAAAGAAGCAGCACGGAGGAGCAAGTTGCGGGTTTCGCAAGGATATCGGGAAGGCAAAGCGGGTGGTCCTGCGTCAATTCGCAAAAGCCAAGAACCGACTCCGCAGACGCAGAATCGAAAGGGTTATTCTCCTTCCGTCATCTTCTGGGGATGCAATTGCAGGTTCGGGTGAGATGATTCGCGGTGACGGTACTCGAACTGGGTGCAAATTTTGCTTTTCGCGCCCCCGAGTGCTGGAATCGCCTAATGGGTCTCCCACGAGTGACCCCAACGATCCGAATTTCACTCAGGCCATGTTGAAAGCTTTGATAGAGAAGAATGATTTCCGTTCCAAAGAATGCAATCCCCACTTGGATTAGTTCCGCGTCTTCACGAGATACACTGTTGGAGATTCTTTGCGTTCGGTTCCCTTCTAAACATACTGTTGATTTTTGGGGACGCGCATTGTTGTGCTTGTTTGAGGATGATCTCAAAGCTCTCCGTTTTCTGAACTCTCAAACCAAATGATGGTCGATGGGATTTGTCAGAAACCTTGGTTTTTTTTCTGTTCTGCCTTGTATCAAAATTTGAAGTGGTGTGCAAAATGATGAAATTACAAGAATGTGGCAAAATAATGGGTTGGATGTGCTAGTGCGAGATATACATGGTAGAGCATGGAGGTCTGAACAGCACGGGAACATGGAGTGAGAACGCCCTGCATTTGTATTCATTTAGAGCATTGGTCCAACAAGTTGTAGGCAAAGCACTTGCTGCCATTCAGTCATTATAGATTGAAGTTTAGAACAGGTTAATATGCATTGGAAATGAACGGCTTTTGTAGATAACATAAGGTTTCTTCATCAACTGCCGGTGTGGAAGAGTTTGATGAAAACTGGATTCCTTGACTTTCTGGAGCCTCTACTTTTCCTCAACCAAAGAAACGACGGCGTACATAGTAATACTGAAAATTTTGAACCTTGCTACTTGCTATTGTCACAATCTCTTTCTTGCTGTATTGGTTTGCTCGTGTACACACAACTTTTTCGTTCATCCTGTGCGAGGCTTTAAAGGTGATTGTCCTTTACAGAATTTTTCAGCATAGCAACTTATACACAAATCATTCTTCTCGTCATTCGTTGGATTTTGACTGCCATGGTATGATTCTTTTATATTACATATGTTTGATGATCTTTAGCAATGCATCCCACATTTGAGTCTGCTTAAGGCTGCCAACATTGATGTGTTTCTGCGTTGTAGATATATAAATAGTGTTTTATCTTTCTCTACCAAATGTCTGTATCATAACTATCCAAGTTCTAGAATTCTCTTTGGTTCCCTGCAAAATCTTTTCTACATCCAAAAAATTTTGAACTCTTAAATCTTCATTGCATTTGGATATTAAAATCCAACTTCAAGGGAATTACATTGTGAACTTTTCTAATTAATGGGCTCAATTCACAGATTTTTTATACTTTTAATGCTACAATAGCAAAGTAGTGGTGACTGGATTCAAATGATATTTCCAATTTATTGTTGTTTCAAATTATTTCAAAAGAATATATTTGGAAGGTTATTCCGGACTTTTGCTATCAATAAAAGTGTTATAATTTTGCTACTTCATCTTAAGAAAATTATTCCATCCAAAAGTAAACTTATAGCAGATTTTATGGAATTTTGCATTAGGCAGGATGGTGTTTCCCTTCCTTTTGATTGTGTAGCAGCCCATGCCATTTTCATGTTGTCTTAAAAAAAAAAATGCAGGAGTTACTTTAACTGTGGAGGTTTGTAAGGCCTTGTGCAATTGTTCTAGTGGCTTCTCTTTGAAGCCTGAGTTATTTAAGTTACTCATATTACCATAGTCAAGCAGTTCTGTTGTTAGTGATGTAATCTACTCCCTGGTTTCAAACTAGATGGTATCATGAGAGGTACGTCTTGGTCTTGGTTGAGACTTTGTATTGCTGACTTATAACAAAGTTTGAGATTTTAAGATTTGTCAAGATTCATTTAAATGATATTATATTTTAATTTGGAAGCATGAGATGCTTCCCTTTATGATATCTTATTTAGTCATTTAAGATATTTTTCTATTCTCCCAAGTTCTTCAAATTTTTGGGTTGTACAGAAGTTGATAGGTTTGCAAACTTGTTGCCCATGCTTTCCGAATTAGATGGCTGCTTCTGATGTGTTTGGCCTGATTGCTTTTGCTGCACTGTCCCCTTGTTTACTTGATTTAGAGGACTACTCTGTGTCCTGTCCTGTTGTTCTTTGTCTCATGCAATCGGGTTCATTATAGATAAAATAGAAAACAATGAAACCAGAAAAAAGATGGATTTGTTTGTTGATATCTAGAGCTACTTCAGAAATGAAATATTCAAAGAATGGCAAGTGAAAGTTGTTTCACTTTCTTATCATTAGTTTCTGGCATATTTTACATTCTCTGATTCTCATCACAATAATTCATAGGTTGCGGCTGCAATATGGATACATTTTCTATGGGGATTCACCTTACTATCACGTTTCTTATTTCTCTTAATTGAAAATTTGATTGTCTAACTTTTGATTTTTTTTTTTTATCATTGAACGAGTAATGTATTGGATGCAACTCATGCAAGAAAATAGGTGGTTATTTGGCAATAATGGGACAAAAAAAATGCTAGTTTTATTTACATTTATATTATAAGTGATTCAAAATTTATTGTGTCTATTGAGAGTTGTATAAAGCTTGTCGAAAGACACATTCCTTTATAATATGTCTATTAGTTAATGGAAGGATATGCCTATTCAATATATGAAAGACATATCTATTATTTAATAGAAGGATATGTGTATTCATTATAGGTTAAATTAAATATTTAGTCTATATAGTTTACATTTATTTTTAATTTGATTTTTATAATTTTTACTTTTCAAATATGTCCACATAATTTTAAATATTTTTAATTTGATCTTTTTTTGTTAAGTTGTGCATATGTAGCAAAATTATGCTGAAGTGGATATTGACTTGGCTAGTTATTCGTTTGATGTGGATGTGCAAGTTAACAATGTTATAACACTAAGTAATTGAGAGGGACTAAATTGAAAATATTTAAAATTATGTGGACTTGCTTGAAAAGAAAAAAATTATATGGATCAAATTAAAAATAATTATAAATTATAGGAACAAAATATATAATTTAACTTCATTATATGAAAAATCATGTCTATTGGTTAATGAAAGAACATTGTCTATCTTTCAAAAAGTACAATCTTTCAATGAAAAAATATGTCTATTCATGAAAAGATTTAATGTTTCACTGAAAGAATATGTCTATTTGTGAAAAGACATAATTAGTAATGTTTCATAAAAAAAAAAATGTCTAGTCATAAAAAGACACATTAGTAATGGTTCAAAATCAATGAATACCTATCTCCACCAATCAAAAAATTCACTCTCATCTTTCACTTCTCTCCAAAATTCTATCTTCATTCTAAGTTCTTTCAAGGGGAGTTCTTTGGATTTTCTATTTGAGTTCTTTCACCAAGGTAGTGGCGGAGTTTTACTCTAAAGACAGCGTCTTCCATAGGGTGCTTTGAACTGGTTTTTCACATTCAAACTCTATCCTTCTTTTATTGCATCTGTTGTATTGGGTGTTCTTCTCCATATCCTCATCTTTAGTTTTCTAATGGATTTCCAAGCGGGAGTTGTCTTAACTGAAAATATTGGTGATTGATGATTTGGTTACTGCCTCTAGTTTGTTAGAGATGGTACAAGAACAACGTTAAGCCTCCCTGTGCGCTTCTATTACATCCATTTACAAATCAAATCAATTTCTTTTACTCTTGCGTCAAATCAAACTCTTGCTATTCGAATATATGATTATATCCTAGGGTATTTGATTATTCTTAAGTTTGTTACAATCTTTTAATGAGTGGGAAATGTGAACTAGCTTAAATGATCTCACAATTTGAGTTCATCTATGTAAATGTAAAGCCAAACACGCTCTTAGTTCTGATTCTCAGACAAAGGCTGCAGGTTTTGACAAACAGATAACAAAAAAAGGTATCCCTATCCCATCCTTGGAGAATTTATGCCTAAGAGATTCCTTTATCCCAAAAGCTTTTACTTTTGATGACAAACATAGAAATCCCAAAAGTAAAAGGTTCTTATTCCAATTGATAATTGCCGAACTGGTACACAATGCTGTAAATAGATAGATAGTTACAAAGTTGAGTTATTAAAACGGGCCAATCTGACCTACCTGGATTAGCATACTTTGGGAATGAGGTAAAAATTGATCAATTAGGCTTGACCCATCAAGATTAGTGGATTAAACGGATTAATCTACTACAAAATTAAAATAAACATAAAATCATTAAAATAAATTAAAAATCATAAAAGAATCATCAAAATTAAGTTATAAAATGTCTAAAATTATGTAATAGTTACTAAATTTAATTTATATCATAATTCATAAGTTACAATCACTAACTTATATGAGTAAAAATCTATAAAATACAAATTCAATAAGAGAAAATAACTAAAAAATCAAATATCAAGTAATTCACATAATTTATGGGTCAACTAGTCCAAACTTACTTAATCCACAGATAAAGTAAGTCAGGTTAAAATGACAAACTATTTTATAAGTTAAATTTTAATAAACTCAATTTACTATTTTTATAGATTGAGCTAAATTGGCTTAAGACCGAAATCTATTTTGCCAGCTGTATTACAAAGTTATTGTACCATCATGTAAGAAAAAATGGTTCAAATTTTTCATTAAAAAAAATCTCGAATTGCGGGGGGGCAAAAAAATTCGGAATCGAAGGTGATAGTTATTAGAGAAAATGTAGAAAATAGTAGTGGTGAGATGGCCCCTACCATCCATAGAAGAGCAATTCATTTCATTGGCCTATCGTTGAGTGGTCTTTTTTTTTTTTTGAAATGTTTTGTGCTGTTTAGCTTTTTCGTAAACAAATTAGTGATATGGAAACCAAATTGGTGCCAAAAAACAAGGTGGTCTAAAATTAAGATGCAAATTACAAGGATAAATAAAATTTGTAGAATTCGGCTTTTAACTAATGTGAAACAGGCTATAATTGAATTTATGGCTTACAAGCAAGTTATAATTGAATTTGGATGATAACTTTTTAAGATAAAATATAATTTATATTCTTAAATTTTAATTTAATATTAAATTATTTTTTAAAGTTATTATTTCACTAAACATTTTAAATTTTGATCTGATTTAAAAATATTAATTTTGTTATTAAATGAAACAAAAATTACCTCACATACAAATCACGTGACTCATATGCATACCATATAACCATTTAGCTGAAAGAATTTATAAAATAAAATATAATTTATATTTATATTAAATTATCTTTTAAATTTTTTTTGTCTCACTAAATCTCTATAAAATTTAATATAACTTAAAATTAGATGTTAATTTTTATTTTATTTAATAAAAAATTAATAATTTTAAAGAATAATTTGATATTAAAATAAACTTTAAGAGTATAAATTACATTCTATCCTAACTTTTATCATTATTTAAAAAAATAAAAATAAAAAAATTATGAGTTTTAATCTGAAAACTAAACTGACATAAATCAAAATTCTAATGAAACGTTGTGTTAGTTTGTCCGTATTCATGGGATTCGAAAGCCATGGTCGGGTTGTGATAGTTGACTAGAAAGCCTTTTAAAGCTTCCGAGTACCAAAGTGCAGCTTATGTTTTTATGACAGCAACCCAACGTGCACATTACGCTATCAATGGATAAAACCAGGTTCCGTTAAAAGACGATATCTCCGCCCAAGTACCAAACTCATCCACCTCTAACTCTATTTGTAGGCACCTCTCCATTCATTTCTGGTCCATCATAAATATAATAAATACATAAAAAAATAAAGAAGAGAAAACCTTAACGGGTAAGAACTCCCACAGACGATTCCTTCTTTGAAGTCTTCAACATTACAGTGTTACGGAGTATTGGCTAATTTGGTGGTTTCTGTCAGTTATGAGTTGTGATCCTTAACACTGATCCTGAACCAGAGCCTGAGCTATGAATGCAACGGGGCATATGATATTGGCAAGCTGTGTTGTTTACCACTCAACAGTTACAACCCCTGCTTCAAGCCGCAAGACGCTGGTTCGAGGGCTGCACGTGACACCCATAACTCACTTTCTTGTTGGTATTCGCTATTCTTCCCCTTCTCCAACTCGAAGGCATGGGGCGGCTATCCAATGAGAATGAGTGACCCAGAAAAAAGTTTCCGTCTTTCCTCTTGTTCTCTTTTTAAAGTTAGTATTTTTTTATTGTTATCACTCATTATTAATCTTTAACTACTAGAAATCCCAATTAAATTAAATGGAAACACCATAGCAGAGTAATGATTGTTAATTAGGAGGGAACTCAGTTTGAAGGTTGGTTAATTAGGCGATATGTTTTGGATATTTTCCCCTTTTAAATTCTGACATCAATCCAAAATGGAAAGCCAGTGTTGAAGTTGAAGTTGAAGTTGAAGTTGAAGGAGGTGAGGAAGAGAAGCAGGGCAGTAATCTTAGTAAAAGCTGCATGTTGCTATTTATGGGTGTGATCATCAACTGTCCGTATCTTCAGATTTAGAAACACTTGCCCAATTGAGTCAGGCCTTTCCTCCACTGTGTCTTTTCTTTGATTTAATTTAATAGTGCCGTGATTGTGCTTGAATTATAACAATGACAATAATAAAATATTACCAAGTATCAGCATCAGCATCAGGGAGAGATTTAGCGGGTTTAACTGTGTTCGATGATGATTATCATTCACTCCCTCCCACATCTACATGGTGGTGGTACCATTAAATTATTATTACCATGGCATGGCTGTCTGTCTCTATCCTAGTCCTAAATCCTAACTGCTGAGCCCTGAGCTTGGAGGGGTTCCCTCTTCCCACTTCCCACTTCTCAGACAGACAGAGGGCGGTGATTGAGATATAGCTTGTTTTTCTCTTCATCAGATGGATGTAGCAGCAGGGTATGGTGGGCAGAGCTAGCTGGGATTTTTAATCCCTGCCTTCTATTCAAGGTTTGGGTTCAGTGTCAATCAGGTTTTTCCTTGCAAGGTAGGTAGGTTTGTCTTTCTTCTCTTTCTGCATTCTCTTTGTGCTCCCTTCCTCCACTCTCTCAATTCAGGTGATTCTTACTTCTTCTGGGTAGGTTGCTTATAAACCCTGGTTTCTTCAGTATGCTGTCCTAATGAATTCGCTTCTTTTGACGTTTGTGATATATATCTCTTCTTTTGGGAAGCAAATTTTTGTTTACCGTACTTCTGAAATTATTTCTGTCGTTTCCGGGGTCATCATTGTTCGTGGGGTTAACGTTCCGTACCCCATCACTGTTCTTGAAAATTAAGGGGAAAAAAAATATATAACGACCAAATTTTATGCTATTATGCCGAGGCATGTATAGTTGCACGCGTTCGCATAAGTTCCTCTGGGTTGTGGGGTTGCCATCCTTATTCAGAATTTACAGCCTGTTTACAGTATGAGTAGGCATGCATTTTTTTAGCTTGAGATATCAACAGTGTTAGTTCTCTATGATTGGGTCATAAATTGTCATAACTTACTGAAGCCTTTCAAAATTGTATCATCTTGAAGAAGTGTTGAAAAATTCTCTCTCTTCTTGAATTGTCACAAGGAGCAGGACGACAAAGTCTGTAGTAGAGCGCGTTCCATTGTTCCTTGTAAGAGGTTCTTATTATGATACTGATTAGCTTCTTAATTTTATGGTTCCAAGTGCAGTTCAGGTGAAAATGTCCTCCTCAAGGCCTAGCCAATCATCCAGCAATTCAGGGAGATCAAGACATAGTGCTAGGATTATTGCTCAGACCACTGTGGATGCAAAACTCCATGCAACTTTTGAGGAGTCTGGGAGTTCCTTTGACTACTCCAATTCCGTGCGCTTTTCTGGTACAGTTAATGGAGACCATGAACCATGAACCAAGGTCTGACAGAGTAACAACAGCTTACCTCCACCAGATACAGAAAGGCAAGCTGATCCAGCCTTTTGGGTGCTTGCTAGCTTTAGATGAGAAAACATGCAAGGTCATTGCATACAGTGAGAATGCACCTGAAATTCTGACCATGGTTAGTCATGCTGTCCCCAGTGTTGGTGACCACCCTGCTCTTGGCATTGGCACTGACATAAGAACTATTTTCACTGCCCCAAGTGCTTCTGCATTGCAGAAGGCACTAGGATTTGCGGAGGTTTCACTTCTTAACCCCATCCTAGTCCATTGCAAGACTTCTTGGAAGCCCTTTTATGCAATTATCCATCGTGTCACTGGTAGTTTGATCATTGATTTTGAGCCAGTCAAGCCTTATGAAGTTCCCATGACTGCAGCAGGTGCGCTGCAATCTTACAAGCTCGCAGCAAAAGCAATAACACAATTGCAATCTTTGCCCAGTGGGAGGATGGAAAGGCTCTGTGATACAATGGTTCAAGAAGTTTTTGAACTCACAGGTTATGACAGGGTGATGGCTTATAAATTTCATGAGGATGATCAAGGTGAAGTAGTTGCTGAGGTCACAAAGCCAGGCCTAGAGCCATATCTGGGTTTGCGCTATCCAGCTACTGATATTCCCCAGGCTTCACACTTCTTATTTATAAAGAACAAGGTCCATATGATAGTTGATTGTCGTGCAAAACATGACAAAAAAATTCCATTTGATTTAACTTTGTGCCGTTCAACCTTAAGGGCTCCTCATAGTTGCCATCTGCAGTACATGGAGAACATGAATTCAATTGCTTCTCTGGTTATGGCAGTTGTGGTCAATGACAGCGATGAAGACGGGGATAGCTCTGATACTGTTCAGCCACAAAAGAGAAAGAGACTCTGGGGTTTGGTAGTTTGCCATAGCACTACCCCAAGGTTTGTTCCCTTTCCGCTAAGGTATGCCTGTGAATTTCTGGCTCAAGTATTTGCCATCCATGTGAACAAAGAATTAGAGTTAGAATATCAGATTATTGAGAAGAATATCCTGCGCACCCAAACACTCTTATGTGATATGCTGATGCGAGATGCACCCCTAGGTATTGTATCACAGAGTCCTAATATAATGGATCTTGTGAAATGTGATGGAGCAGCCCTCTTGTATAAAAGCAAGGTATGGAGATTAGGGGTAACACCAAGTGAATCCCAGATACGAGAGATAGCTTTATGGCTCTCTGAATACCATATGGATTCCACAGGTTTGAGTACAGATAGCTTGTCTGAAGCGGGTTTCCCAGGGGCTCCTGCTCTTGGTGATGCTGTATGTGGAATGGCAGCTGTGAGAATAGCTTCCAAAGACATAGTTATCTGGTTTCAGTCACACTGCTGCAGAAATCCGGTGGGGTGGTGCAAAGCATGAACCTGGTGAAAAGGATGATGGTAGGAGGATGCATCCAAGATCATCATTCAAGGCTTTCCTTGAAGTTGTGAAGACAAGGAGCTTACCATGGAAGGACTATGAAATGGATGCTATTCATTCATTGCAGCTAATACTGAGAAATGCATTCAAAGATGCAGTGAGTATGGATATAAACACCAATGCAATCAATACAAGACTAAATGATTTGAAGATTGAAGGGATGCAAGAACTGGAAGCAGTGACAAGTGAGATGGTTAGGTTAATTGAAACACAACAGTGCCAATATTGGCGGTTGATGTTGATGGGATGATCAACAGGTGGAATACAAAAATTGCTGAGTTCACAGGTCTTCCAGTTGATCAAGCTATTGGAAAGCATTTACTCATGCTTGTTGAGGATTTTTCAATTGATAGAGTGAAGAGGATGCTGGACATGGCACTGCAGGGTATGTCTTTTTGCCTTTCCCCATCTTATCCTTATGTAAGCTCTTTTCTTTTCTTTTTCTCTTCCTTTTTTGTCATAACATTCATGAGCAATAACTTTGAAATGAATGAACGTGTCTATAAGTATTTAACTGTGAGCATATTATCTCCCTTAAAGCCATCCATGAATATTGCTTTAGTGAAGAATTATAAGAAGGATATTGTCTCTTGCTTCTCAATTTTATTCAATTTTGTCCTCTCACAATACTTAAGAAGGAGTGGAACACCACAAAAATTCTTTTGTCCCTCTTTCATATTTATAAACTATTGATTTGTTGTCTTACAATGTAATTAGGTGAAGAAGAGAAGAGTGTCCAATTTGATATCAAAACACACGAGTTCTAAGATTGATTCTGGTCCTATCAGCTTGGTAGTTAATGCTTGTGCAAGCAGGGATCTTCAAGATAATGTTGTCGGGGTTTGTTTTGTGGTCCAAGATATAACTGCTGAGAAGACAGTCATGGACAAATTCACCCAAATTGAAGGTGATTACAAGGCAATTGTCCAGAATCCAAACCCATTGATCCCCCCAATATTTGGTACAGATGAATTTGGCTGGTGTTGTGAATGGAATCCAGCTATGACAAAATTAACTGGATGGAAGCGAGAGGAGGTGATGGATAAAATGCTTTTAGGGGAGGTTTTTGGGACCCAGATGGCTTGTTGTCGTCTAAAGAATCAAGAAGCTGTTGTTAATTTTGGCATTGTACTCAACACAGCCATGGCCGGTTTGGAAACAGAGAAGGTTGCTTTTGGCTTCTTTGCTCGGAATAAGAAGTATGTAGAATGCTTACTTTCTGTGAGTAAGAAATTGGACATAGAGGGTATAGTTACTGGGGTCTTCTACTTCTTGCAGCTTGCTAGCCCAGAGCTGCAACAAGCATTGCATATTCAGTGCCTCTCTGAACAAACTGCCTTGAAGAGACTGAAGGATTTAACTTATATGAAAAGGCAAATCCGGAATCCTTTATGTGGGATTGTGTTCTCCGGAAAATTGTTGGAGGGTACTGAGTTGGGAACTGAACAAAAACAACTTCTGCACACTAGCGCTCAGTGCCAACGCCAGCTTAGCAAAATTGTTGACGACTCAGATCTTGACAGCATCATTGATGGGTATGATATCTGTGAATGTTTTGCTTTGATTTTTTTTCCCCCTTGCATTTGTGTGGTGTTAAGCATTTATCAATTAGAGCTCTCATTAAAGCATTGGAGTTCCTATTTCTCAACCTCATTGAAGCTCAAGACTATAAAGTTCCCAATCTCCTGCTTGGCTCTTACCCTGCAAAATAAATAAGCAAACTAAATAAATAGGACAAGTAAAAAGACACCTAATATTGAGTTTCCTTTGGAAATTGGTAGTCAAAATGTTTAGCTGGCAGTCATTCTATCAAGAAGAAATTTGGTTGTGCTTTAGCAATTATAATTTGATTTTGTTTGTGTACTCTTATCAAGCAAGAAAGGGGTTAGGATTTCGAATATGTCCAATTTTGATGAGTGAATACTTTGCTGAGATTATCTCCTGAATTTACAGAATCAGATTCTTACAACTAATAAATTTTCCAGTAAAAGCATATACCTTTATGTACTCACTACCCTTTTGTCAGCCATACTTCTGATTTAGTTTTTGCAAGAAGTAATTTTTTCCCTAACTGAAGATTAGCTTCCATCCAAAGTATTTGTTCACTTAGCACCTGTTTTTCTTTTTGGGATTTTGCCCAATTTACCAATTTGATGTGCTTGACAATATAGACAGGATGCCTTAAGCAACTTTACGGCTCTGTTTGTTAATGACCATGTAGGTTGCAGAAAAATTACATCTTTTCATGTTCTGGTGATTCTTACTATGTAGTTTCTGCATCATGCTATGGTAAGGTATACCAATAAAGTCTGGCAGACAATTAAACATCTTTGAAACAAGGTTTACAATGTGGATGCCTACTCTTCATTTACAAAAAGTGCTTTTGGAGGCAGTCTGTAGTGCTTGATGGGTTTGAGTGTGTGTGTGAAACTATGAAGTATGCCCAAAAATACAAACAGTTTCTGCCATTATTTGTCTTGGTGTTGTTTGTAACAGCAGTATGTTCCTTTCTTTCTTGTATGCTCAACAGCTACTTGGATTTGGAGATGGTTGAATTCACTCTGCATGAAGTATTGGTCGCCTCCCTAAGTCAAGTCATGACAAAGAGTAATGCAAATGGTATCCAAATAGTGAATGATGTTGCAGAGCAGATCAAGACAGAAACCTGATATGGTGATAGTCTTAGGCTTCAGCAGGTCGTCGCTGACTTTTTATTGATTTCCATCAAGTTTACACCAACTGGAGGTCAGGTTGTTGTAGCAGCCTCTTTAACCAAAAATCAGTTAGGCAAATCTGTCCATCTTGCTAATTTGGAGCTCAGGTAACTGTTCCAGACTCAGATGGCCATTTGAAACTCTCTTGTTAACTTACCTGGGTCTGCTCTTAGCATTCCTGCTGAATATGTTATTTTAATGTAGAAAGAATAGATGTGGCGTGAACTGATGCATGTTGTCACATTAACACATTCTTCTCTTGTGCTGAGGCACAACCTTAGGAGGAAAATAAACTAGCATTCTTTTTATTAAAAAAAAGAAAGAAAGAAACTTGCATTAGCATCATTGACGGTTTACTTCTGTTATTTTTGCAGCATAACACATGCTGGTGTTGGGGTGCCAGAAGCATTGCTGAACCAGATGTTTGGAAGTGATGGGCATGAATCCGAGGAGGGTATTAGCCTGTTCATCAGCAGAAAGCTGCTAAAGCTCATCAATGGAGATGTACGTTATCTAAGGGTAGCAGGCAAATCATCTTTCATCCTATCTGTGGAACTTGGCGCAGCCCAGAAAGTTGAGGGCTTAAATTTTTGGAAATAAAATGATAGAAATCTGTTTTGTACATCAGAAAGTGAAGGAAGCAAGAAATTGCAGTCCTTGTTCAATGTAACTCTAATTTGTTTCATGTTTTCTCCCCTGGGCACATTTCTGTAACTTCTTGTGAGTTGTAACGAACGTTGTAGATATGCATTAATCTTCTTCACATCCTTGACCTATTCTCAATTTTTCATCATGTTTTGTTTTTTATTCTTTCCGCAATTATGGATCATTTGCTGCAAAGTAAAACATGAGAACATGTTTACTGGCATCGTTTTCTACCTCGGAAGTTTTACATAAACCTTATCGTTGGGCTTGCAGTGCTGTCTCCGCGGCAAGTTGGATATGCAGGACCTAAACAAATCTCTTCGAGATCCAGTTTATTATCGTTGCAATCGAATTCCTCATCATAGGATTGGATCGAAGTATGAAGTGTACCCAATAAATGATTTTGCATTTCCATGTCTTGATGCTGGAGAAGGTATCACACATGCCCTTCGATCTAGTGAATACCATGATCGCAATGCTCAGTATCACCGGATTCAAGAGGACATGGGAGTTAGAAAAGTTAACATGTATGAATTCAGCCGATTGAATATGGTCTATACTCTTTCTCAGCAAGCGAAAGCTCTGTGGTTTGTCCAAAATGGGAAAGTTGACGGATGGGATGACCCACGATTTCCAACAGTGCAAGGAATTGTGTGTAGAGGTTTAAAAATTGAAGCGCTGATACAGTTTATTTTTGAGCAAGTACGTAGAAGATTTTTCTTTCATTTATATATTGAAAAGAAGAAGACAAGTTCGCTTACAAATTGGAAATGATACAGTAAAATGTGTTTATCATGCTTCTCACATTCTTTTTCCTTTGTGCATTCTATTCTTGTTGTATTACTCAATTTCTTGGAATGTTGATTAGTGTTCTCTTGTATAGGGTGCATCAAAAAATCTCAATCCTATAGAGTGGGACAAGCTCTGGACCATTAATAAGAAGATTATTGACCCCGTCTGTCCCAGACATCCTGCTGTCATTGCAGACAGACGGGTGATGTTGACCCTCACTGATTGATGGTCCTGAGAAACCATTTATCCGCATCAGACCTAGGCACAAGAAATATGAAGATGCAGGAGAAAAAGCTACAACATATACTAATAGGATATGGATAGACCATGCTGACGCAGAGTCCATATCAGTGGGTGAGGAAGTAACCTTGATGGATTGGGGAAATGCCATAGTGAAGGAAACAGAGAAGGACCAAGATGGGAATGTCACAGGCTGGTGTTTTGCATCTTGAAGGATCTGTAAAGACTACAAAATTGAAACTCACTTGGCTACCTGATATAGATGAACTTGTTAATCTGAAATTGGTGGAGTTTGATTATCTAATTACAAAGAAAAAGGTGCGCGCTTGTCCACTGTAGTTAAGCCTATTGGCGTCTATCATTAAGAAATATAAAAATGTCAACGGAAATATAGTAAATTACTACTCATGTGAACCCTGTTTTGTTTATATCATTACTATCTTCTCCTCAGTTGAAGCCAATGCAGTGTTCAGATGATTTCTGTTAACATCACGCTGAAACATTACTTCTTCTAAGAATTTTCCATGAAAAGAGTTCTTAAATTAATTGGCTATGATTTGCTGAAATGGACTTGGTGTCCGCCTGTCATATGCATCTTCAATTTTCTAGAGCCTTGGTTCTATTTTCTTTTCGTCTCTTACTTTGTTTTGAAAACACTGAACCTGTCCGCTTCCCCCTGAAACTCAATCAGGAGGTGTTTAGTATTAACCCAAATTTATTTGTCATCAAGGTCGTACCCAATAGAATTAGTATTATTAACAGCTTATGTTTCTTTGGTTGCAGCTTGATGAAGGGGAAGATTTCCTTGATGTGGTTAACCCATGTACAAAAATGAAGAGTGCAGCATATGGAGACCCTAAACATACGAAATCTAAAGCGCGGAGAGATATTACAGTTGAAGAGAAAGGGATATTTCAGATGTGATGTACCTTTCATTCGCCCCTCAAAACCCATCGTGCTATTTGCAATCCCTGATGGCAGGCAGCAGACATGTTTGAAGTAATTTTTTTTTGTTTTTAAACTGTTTTAGGACATCTCTGTTTTGATGACCGCATATCGTACGAGTATAAAATAAAATATCCTTTTCTCAAGGATTAGGATTAAGTACTGAATTAAGACACTAATAAAGTAATTTGAGAAAAACTAAATAATTAATCAAAATTTAAAGTAAGAAAATAAAAATTAATGAATTAAACTTAATGAATCAAGAATTTAGATCCAAGTTTTCCTCAATTAAAAAATTACAACTATTATTAACACTTTTTTAGTTAAGGTTGACATTATTTTTAAAAAGTAAATTATCTTAATATAATTTAATTCTCTCTTGAGTCAAAAAAAAAAGGTGTTAAAATTAAGATAGTATTTACTTTCGTGATATTACATTAATTAAAATCTTTTAAGTTTTGTAATAATTTTTAAAAAATTCTCCAAGAGATTTAGTCTATTTCTATACTATAAATTTTCAGGTTCAATTATTAGAGTCTTTAATGTTTGATTTTTTCCTTAGTCATTCACTCAAATGTCTTATATATATGGGATTTTACATGTAACACGTATTAATAATGTTAATAATTAAATCAAAAGTAAATATCTTTAATAAATTAAAAAAAGAATCAAATTGATTCAGTTACTTTCCTAATTTTATAAATATAGGGATTAGCCTCTTATAATTGTAGAATAATTCATGAAATTTAAGAAAACAAAAGACAACATAGAGTAAATTTAACTAAAAAAAAAAAAAAAAACTACATAAAGAATGATATATGATCTCTTCTTCGTTGCTCTCTAATTTTCGAAGCCATTCTCCTTGATTCTTTGTCTTTAATTCTTCAAAATTTTAAAAATTTCCTTTTTTTAATTATTTTTTATTTATTATGTCTCTTTTTTCTTTTAAATCTTTTAATTTTACGTCTTGGGTCAATTTAAACTTGATTAAATTTCTTTTTTAATTCAAAATTTAAAATTTTTAAAATTAATCCAAAAAATATAAAAGAAATAAAAAATAAAAAATAGATAAAAAATCAAATAATTCAAATATAAAATATGTACAGTTTTACATCACATCACATCAATCTCCCATATATTCACGCTCAGCAATTGATATAGGTAATAAGAAGTTTACGGAATTATTGTCATGTTCACCATCAATATCTTTTATAAGCAAACCATTATAATTGGGGCTCTAAAATTGGAGTTGTCTTTGGATAAAAGCTACTGAAACTAGGATGTTTGTTCAGGTGGCAATGTACCAGATGAACATGGGTTGTCGGTCTTAAAATTAGTTAATTTATTATGAAATTTGTTATTTGTGCCACTCGATAGGGATGTGGAAACTACAAAGCTAAGCTAGTTTATGACAATATAATTAAGATTGGCCCATACTTTGGTTGCCAGCTTTGTTGCCTTGTTAAAGGCGATTGAAGGAGTCAAAGCGAAAAGGAACCTCTTTGACAATAAATTGGGCAGTACGTTTAAATCACCTTACGGTATGGCAGTATGCATTTTATTTGCTGCCATTACGTAAAATATAAATATAAAACCCCCATAATTGGTTTAAATAAGTGATATGGATTGCAAGCATATCATACTTCACCTAATCTCTAATGAATTAACGACATAAATAAAGGTCACACTAGCGATTTAAAAGACATCTTTCAATCGGAGGGTAAGAGATATTAATCTTTGTGTAATAAAAAAAAAAAATTCCGATACTTTTTATCTTTGTAAAGTACTGCTACTTTTTTCTGTGTCAAAATATAACAGGTTAGTTAATAATTTTTTTTTAATAATTACTTATTTACTTATCTATTCAATAAATAATATTTATTTATTAATATTTCTTATTTCATATTTTAAATTTATTTTATTTATAAAATAGTCCAAATCTTAAATTCATCATTTCCAAAAAAAAATTATTAAACAGTTTACAATAAAATTTTAAATTTTAAAAAACTTTTTTTATAAAAAAATTTACTAAAAGTCAAAGAGAGAAAATTAGATAAAGTTGTCGAATGTTAGATAAAGAAATTATAAATTTATACTTTTCAAAAAGTTCGTGAAGACCAAATTCATGTAATCTGATTTTAAATGGTATAAAATAATATTAATTTTTTTTTATTTATGCCTTTTTTTAATGAATTTTTTTTTTAGATTATTTTTGAAGTTTCTCGAGCGATTGCTTGCTTGAGTTTTTTTTTAAATAAAAGAATTTTTATATATAAAATTATAAATACTAATGAAATTTTTAATTTTTTACTATTATCAAAAAAATTAAATAAAAAATAAACCAATACTATTATATTATATTATATTATAAGAATACCAATATCCATATTATGAACTGAATACCGTAAAAATCTTAAAAAAAAAAAAAACCGAGTTTCATATAGAATTTTTCTTTATGGGGTGATAGTCCTTACATTGAATCAATAATATTGTCAACAAATGACATTAAAGAGGTAAGCTGAAGGAAATAAGAATATTTTATCAATAATATTATTTACAGATTACTTTTATCACATTATTCTTATATTATTTTTTTTTAAAGAATAAAAAAAGATAAATACACATTTCAACATATTTTTTTATTTTTCTTTTTTCAAACAAGGTGTAGAGAATGAAGTGAAGATATTAACATGTAAAAAAAAAATTTATATTTTAATATCACATTAACCACAACTGTTTAATTCAGTGAATTTCACAATTTTTGTTAGTACATCAAGGAAGGATTATATTATTTATTACTCCAGAAGGATTAGACTGACGGTTCAAATGAATCTACGAGAATTTTTCAGTATTTTGACAGTCTACATTTATTTACTTTGGCGCACGTCGGTCACAGTCTCTTTCATCCGGGGCAATGCAATGCCAAAATTGACGAGGTTGATACTTTGGCGCTGTATGTTGGGACAACAAAAAAAGTAGCGTGGTTATTTGGGACAGCAAGTTCTGGTGGGATCAATCTACCCATCAGAAAGGAGCTATCTGTATTGCAAAGTTACCACCATCCTGGAACATTCAATTCAATGGCTCTGGTAGGAAGCCTCAGAAATTTCAATTTCGCACAAATTATTTAGGAAAGAAGGAAAGGAAAAATGAAAAGAAAAAGAAAGTGAGAGAGTAAGGGGTGCAGTAACTTTCACTATTCCTTCACAGCAGAACAGATACAAGGCAGGAAGAAGTCAGCAGAACCACTGAGCACATTTGATAAACAAGCACACAATACAATCATCTTTCAAATTTCAATTATCAAAGAAGTGAAAATAAATGTCCCCATTTGCTGTCATTCTTCCTTTATGATGAGTTTCAAACATGAATTGTAAAGCGAAAAAGATTTAAAGGGAAAGGGTAAAAGAACAGTGATTATGACAGACACACAGACAACCACACTCCACAATTTCTACTTCTTGGGTGCAAGCCTAGACTTGATTTTCTCAACCTCCTTGGTGCCCACCTGGAACGCCTTGGTCAACACGTTGTCTGGAACCGGTGGCGTGGCGGCAAACAAGGTGAGAGAAATGGCCTGTGTGCCGGGCAATTGGCTGTTGAAGGCTGCAACCACGGCAGCAGGGACCTTGCCGTTGTTCTTCTGGAAGTGAACTAGGCCTTTTGGGAACACAAAGATGTCACCCTTGCTTATGGTCTTGGATATGAGCACATTCGCTGTGGTTATGAACCCAACGTCTAGTACCCCTTCAAGCACGAACACTACCTCGGTGGCGCGCGGGTGGGTGTGAGGCGGGTTGAGGCCACCGGGGGCGTAGTCAATGCGTGACAGAGAGACACCGAGGGTGTTGAGTCCTGGGACTTTCTCAACGTTGGCCGCGGTCACCACCGAGCCAAAGGTGGTGTTGGTGGCTCCTGGTTTCGCTATTATGCTCGAGGAGAAATCAGCGGCATTTACCTTGGCAGCGTCTTTGCAGGGGAACCCATTCACTTTAACCGCTGTTTTCCATCACAGTGCTTCAAGCATTAGATATGCAAGAAAACAAAAACAGAAACTCACTCCTACTAATTAATTATCATTTAATTATAGAATAAGAAAAGTTTTTGGCTACATTATTTCCTCTTGCCAATCATGCTGGAAAAATATGCAATGATTTCCGTGCTTTGGTGATTTTTTTTCCCTTTAAAAAAAGAAAGAAACTGTTCATCTGGTGGGGTCGACAAATACAGGGAAGGGACAAAGAAAACTTGGATCATATCAGAGGGAATACTTGTACTAGAAATAACATGATTAAACATTGGAGTCAGGAAAAAGCAAAATTAAAGTAGTTGGTAGGTCTCAGAGAGTGAAAACCAAATGACAGAATTAAAGACAGAAAAAAAAAAACCTTGAAGAAAAAGGATCAAATCTAATTAGTGAGAGAAAAAGCAGAAAAAAAGGATACTTTTTTCCCGCTCACTCTTCCTGGATGCGTGAAAGTTTGCACTTTGCATCTTCCTCTACTCTATGCAATAAAATGATATCAAAGGAAAAGAGACAAGAGCAGCGTAAAAGGGGTACCGGAGGTAAGGTCGGCGACACAGATATCTTGAAGAGGGTCGGGATCTGCTGCAGTGGCAGTGGCCAACAGCAGAGCAAGAGTCAACAGAAGCAGCGAGCCCTCGAGCTTCATAATTAGCTAGCTATTGCTGTATGATGGATATGCGTGAAAAGCAAAATGGAAGTGGTCAAATGCTAAGAAGCCAGAGAGAGGACAAGAGAAACGCGGGTTGGAATTTCTGTGATGAGTTGGAAAGAATGGTTGAGGTTGTTTGAGTATTTATAGCAAGCCTCAAGACACAGAAGACGGCTTGGAAGAGAGACAGACAGAAGAAAAGAAAATGGTGTGTGTGAATTTAAAGCATGAAACGGTAGTTGTTGAACTTCAAAGAGAAGTCATTCGGATTCGGATCATACCCGAGGCAGAGGGCCTCTGTTTTGGGTTTGGGCCCATCTCAAGCTATCATGCGTTGCGTCCCATGCGCGTGCAGTACAACTCACCTGACCCACATGACCCACTCTGATTAATTTATAACTATTCTTTATTTAGTAATCAGTACTAACAACTCGTTTTAGTGTTCCAATTTTGCAGCTGCATCTAGCCCGGTTTGCATCCAAATTATTGTTCTGATGACGTTTCCCTTAAACTAAAATGGTTATATTACTTATGAGTTTATGACTATTCCGTGTCTTTAATTTAGTTCTTGTCTTCTACGGCATGAGTGTGTTAGAATTTCATTTTCACTTCTGCTACAGTATACACATGTGGTTGTCTTCATATCGATGACGTTGATATTCCTTGAAATGAAATGTTGGGTTTAGACTTTAGAGGCCTTTTCTTTAATTGATTTTGATAAACAATTGACATTTTCCAAACGTATTAACTAATAATTGTAAAAGCTTATCCAAAGTGCAGAGAATCTTAAGACGTCTCAGCGCAAACAGTTGACGAACAGGCTAAAATGCCGTGCCTCCTTTTCCTTTGCCTTTGCCTGTTGTGTTGGTGGTAACTAGTGTTGCTTTCATTTGTGGGTTTTGTCTCTCGGATTAAATTAAGTACGAGGCTCCTGCCAATGTTCTGTTGCATGCAAAGAGTGGTTACACGTTAGGACTTTGGTGTTGTGGGGATGTGGGAATACCTGAATCTCTACCAAGGGAAAATAGAGACACAGGCCATCCTCCAAATTCAGACCTAATTATAGGACTCTTTGTCTCTTCCCTCACTTTCAGTTGCTGTTTTCACACATTGGCTTTTCCCTCATCGGTTTGCTAAGCTTAATACCATTTCTGCAAGACTGCCACTGATCAAGCTCTGGTTCGTATGGATCATCATGCCAATCCATCAAATTCACCGACATTGCAATTAGAAAGAAACTATCCAATCCCTACGTCAAATTCACAGACATTTTATTTTTTTTATAGTTAATTTTTTTTATTACACCTATTTTTTAGATTATTCATTCATAATTCAGACAATATAATTTTAACAATATTTGATTAAAGATAAATAACATTTTTATTAAGTGGGTGTTTACAAAATTTGTATGTTTCTGTTTTTTAAGAATAAAAGTAACCAATGATATAATATATGATTTATCTATATTTTTTATAAATTTTAAATTAAAATAAAGATAAATTAAAAATAAAAATAAATTAATTTTAATTGTAATTACACGTGCATAGGCACAAGTGAAAGGGAGGAAGAGGGAGAGAACAATCAAGAATTTGACGAAAGCACACATAAAAAGTAATTTTATAAAAACACAAATCACATGACATTATAATGAGAATTACTCAAATTATGTCTTAAAGAGAAATTATTCAAATGTCAAAAATTAAGTAAAAAAATTAAAAATAAATTAGAATGTAAGTGAAACATAATAAGGAGAATGTAGAAATAATTGCACTGTACTTCTGTTGTCCTGTACTGATCATAGAGTAGTTATGGTTGTTAGTGGTAGTTGCCTGAGTTAATTAGATGGAGCTACGGTATAAATAAACTCATGCATAGAAAGTAAGCATTGAATTGAAGAAATAAGAGAGGATTCAAGAGGATCAGAGGCCAAAGGACGTTCCTCCAGAGGCACATTTCTAGTAATCTACCTTTTGAGATAAGAAGTTCTTATGAGTGGGACTACAATGTGACATTAAAAATAGTCTCATTAATAAATTTACAAAATTATTGAGCTTCATCTAGTGAAAATGCATGCTCTTAGTTCTTATCCTACCCACTAGGTCTAATGAAAGTTATAATTTTCTTTTTTTTCTTTTCTCTAGTCCTAAGACTCATCAGTTCTAGTGAGAGGACCCACTCCTAAGGGAGCCCAAGTGAAGGGGAAGAGAGAGAAGAATGGAACAGGAGAGATACAACAGGAGGGATCAAACCCTCTCTACCGAACATTAGAAACATTATATGCACCGCTGAACTACAAGCTTAGAGCGCAACCGCTTTTAAGTTTATAGAAATTTCTACGTTGTTGGGCCGGCAGAGAACAACACAACATTAAGATCTTTGTGTTGACGTTATTAATTCCATTGGTTCGGCCTTCCAATCCAATTCAATAATCCTGTACTCGTGAACCACGCGTCATTGCTTGCCTCATTATACTGAACTGAAGTTCGCTTTCAAGGCTCGAGAAGCCATGACCACGTCAAATAGTGATATTTATTACACAAATGGAAGATCTTAATCTAGTCCACAAAAATTGCTTGCTTTTCCTTTCTGTTCATTTTCTTGCACACTTCTCTCACTTTTGTATTTCATCATTTTTATCTCCACTGATTGGATTTTGTGCAAATGTCACTTATTTATGTAAGACCTGTTTTATTTTGTGAAAAATCATAGGCAAATATTAAAACTAGTATAAAGATAACATTACAAAATAATGTCCAAATGTAGCTGTTCGTGTCTCAAATGCCTAAAGACTAAAGGCACTCAAGTCTTAATCTTCACTGTATGCTTATACTGCATACTTGTACCGAAAGCCCCAACCACTGTTGACCAAAAAAAAAAAAGCCTCAACCACTTAACTTCCTAACAAAAAGCGAAATATTTGTATATTTGATTTGATAATTGATTGTTTAAAAAAAAATTAAATATTCTTCAGTGAGTCTTTTTTTTTTTTGTTATTTAAGCAGAGGCAGCTGGAACAGACACATACCAACCCTATCTAAAAGAGTATAATCCCTCAAATTAGTCTTGCTCGGGGATGAACCGGAGCTATTTTTGGATATCCGCTGCCAATTACAGTTTTTAGCTCAACTAAGTGGCAATCCAAACTATAATATATATGAGATTATTATTATATAAATAACTCTTTAAACATGTAAAAATAATTATGCTATTTTAAAATTGTATATTTAAACATTTCATTATGTAAATGCAAGAGTGACAGCAAGTATTAGAAGAATGTAGCCTTGTAAAAACGTTAGCGCACACTAGAGTATTTAAAGGGTTACTCCAATGGTCAATTATTGCCCGCATCCGATTCCACTTGAAAGTAACTCCATTCTTTCAAAGCTTGTTTTTTAATACAGCTCGATTATAAAAAGGTAGTTGTGGCGATAATTCGCTTGTTTTGTTGATTATTGAAAGGCCTGAATTTCCATTTACGTTATTAGATTCACTAATAGCCAATCGCCATCAGTAATGCAATTTGTCAAAATTACATACTAAGTATCCACGTATAGGCCTAACCTGCAACTGCATTCTCCGTCCTTCTATTTTTTCAGTGGCATGGGTTGACTCACTGGTACATTTTTCTCTCATGAAAATTGAATGATTTGAATTTGAATTCTGATTTGCACTCTCCTTCAAATGGAGAGAACTTCCCCCTCACCCTAAATTTTTTTAATACCCAAAAAAAAAAATAATAGCATCATTATTTCTCATTTGTATTTTTTCTTTTTTTTTTTGTGAGGAACTACGATTAGGGAAATTTGGAACTAATCCAACTCAACTACGATAACCCAGCCCAAATTTCTATATGGGTTGAGTTTAAGTTACTACAAATTTGGACTCAATGTAACCGAAACCCAACCCATCTCATATGCTAAATATGAGATGAACTCTGAAATTGCAAAATCGAAATTTGCAGTGACTCTTTCAACTAAAATTGCGAGCGCTGCGTGCACATATCCAAAAGAAACAGAAGATAATCAAGTAGTCACGCAGAACAGCAGGAACGGGAACCACAGATCCTATCAGCCCAAAGTTAGATATAGCTTAAGGGTTTAGATTTTAGAGCATCTCGACCAAATGAAGTACCGCATCTCATATTGTCATTGTATGTAAGATGCAGAAAACTCTAGCTTACGTTAGTCAAATTCCACGAACCTACATCACATAAATATTTTACAATTTGAATTTTGGAAGGCTTAGCATCAGTATGGCAAATTGATCCTCCTTCATGCAAACTGCAAGAAAGATGTCACTGTGAACTACTACCCACATCAAGATAGTAACTAACAAAAGATGTTAATTTGTTATAATAAAACTTAACTGAGATCCTTCCTTAGTCTCTCATTCCAACAAACAGTACATGCCAATGTACATAACATTGCAGTTTCCATTCTTGTACTGACACACTAAATTAGAAAATAGCTACTTATGAGAAAAACATTAAACTTATTCATTCCACTCTTTACCCCTAACAAATCATGCTGGAGCAAATCCTCCCCGTCCTAAACGCAGCATAAAGGTAATTCAGAACCACTTGTCTTCATTTTTTCTTAGGGTAATATATGAATCAAGTATATATTTTACTCTTCTGATAGTTGTGCCGAATATCCATCAGGTGGGTTTTGAACCGCTGACCTTTGAATGAAAAAGAGTGCAAGTACCATTTTACCCAAAATTCATTGGCTTACCAGAATACCAGATGTCAATGCATGCAAAAGGTACAACCACAATAATAGGGGATGAAAGAACAGAAGACATCTGAAAGAAACTCTAACCTGTTCAACATGCAAATGGCTCCGTCAAAAAAAAATTTTTACGTCACAAAGCCAACTATTTCCTCTTCTTACCACCACTGGCCTTGGTCTTTTTGTTAGACTCTTTAGCAATATTCTCTGGTGTTTTCTGTCAAAAATTAAAAAAAAAAAAAAAGGCTAACTTGTCAAAGGATGGAGCTTTCAAACCAGAATAGTAACTTGTTCTGGGAATTTTCAGGGTTAGAAAAGGATGACTTTAATTTTTGGCATTACTTATTACGGGAACTTTAACTTTAAAAGCAGTATTTTGTTTGATTAGTTAAACCATCAGAAGATATTCTGAAACTGCCGGTGCTTTCATTAGGGTGCTTCTAAAGCAGATCAAAGGCCTCAAATTTTCTTTTGAAAAAAAAAAAGACAGAATTAACATAAAATCATAATAATTTATGTCAGTTGATCTTTACTACACATAATTATGCCATATTGCCATTTCAACGTTAAATGTCCATATCATTATTATAGCACCTTACTACACACTATTCTAGCAATGAAGATGCATTTTGAAAAAACATCCAACTGAAATTCTTGAGATATAGAGTGGAAAATCCAAACCAGAACCTATAAACCCATATAGAGCAACACTTCTGCTCAATTAAAAATCTTAACCCCTCACCCCACCATCATGTGGGAGCAGGGCTTGGCACACCAATAGTGACATGAAAAATATGTTAAATAACAATAAAATGCTGGCTGAGGAGTGTCGAGGCATATCACTCTAGTATTGGGGGCAACTGTGTACCAAATAGAGAGAATGCCAGTTATAATCAACAAAAATAAGGTATAAAGTATTATTAGAGGGAAATACAAAGAGTCCACAAGAGGAGGATAAGATATCCTCCTTAACAAAGACACAAAGAAGAAAAGACAGACAAGCAAGATAAAACAATAACGCTCTCCTGTCCCTTTGCATCTCTGCCTAATCATTGAGATTTTGTTTCTATCAAGTAAATAGCGGCAAATTCAAGGACAACTCATCCACAAACTTTGGACTTTATGGACTTTTCCGGGCTTTCTTCAAATAATCCTGGACAAATAGATAGTGGATAAGATAGACTTTGTGGATACAAACCTTCCGTTTTATAGGTGCAGATGCATTCGCTACTGGTTAAAAAATGATTTCAATCTGTTGTTTCAGAAAGAGGGAAAGAGGAGTTAGGTAGCAAGATAAGAGAAAGATCTAATACTCATGTTCAATGAGTTAAGATTCACTTACCGGCCTTGTGATGACATATTCTTTGCCGCTTTAATTTTTTCTATCGCCTAACATGGATATAGAAATCATAACAAAGACATATTCTGAAGAAGCAATAAAAGCCCTTTGAAACCCTACTCAAACATTCCATAATAATAATATTTAAAGCTACACACCTTTGTCACCCTATCACTGTTGAAACCACTCTCATTAACCAGAAATGGTATTAATCCCTGTAAGAAAGGTAACATATTGCAACCTAGTTATCTTGCCAAAGAACTCGATGTATACATAGAACAAACATATGTATGAGTATACATGTGTATTTGAAAGCATATTTAACTTCTCAAGTTCTCAACCAGGATGGTTATTACTTCTTCATCTGGAGAGTCCACTTAAGATCACGTTCCTCTTCTTCAGTTAAGACCATTGGTTCTTTAAAAAGCTTCCGAGCCTCCTGATACGGCCAATCATCTGGTATCTGGTACCTGAATCAATGCACTGTATGTATTAGCAAGAATGAAAGATGAACAGCATAAGTAAATATCATGAACCTTGCATTTCAAATGAAGGATCATCTAGATAGCATGCTTGAGTTTGTAAGCTACCCTACTCTTCTCTAGTAATAATAGACAGCACTGATCTGATATTAATCACAAGACAAATCAGCCAAATGCCTATCAGGTTCCATTAACTTATAATTGATAATATATATTAAAGTCTAACCATGGCAGAAACACATTACAAAAGCAATTAGATGAGATGCATGCAGTCATATAAGTGAACTCATCAATAAACTTAGAAAGGTCAAAATAGCTGAGCCAGATGCCTAATTGGTGGTAACACAGCATAAATATAGCAAAGAGAAACAAGTAATACTAATTTTACAAGCTTTCATCATGTGACTAATAATTATTCCCAGCATATCCTCAAAAGCCAGACCTAGAACTGTGCTCATTAATCATGTAGAATCAATGAACACTGTACATACAAAAATTGCATATAATGGAAATAGTGGTTTTCAAACCTCTCTTTGTTTATGTTCTCCAGTATATTCTCAATAGAGCCATGTTGACAAATGAGCTTCAAAGCAGTCGGTCCCCCGATCCCTGCAGCACACATAATGTATCTTTTATACATATGCATATTGGGCTCACATAGCAATCATAAAACTGAAATCAGACCCCAGCATCATATGAATGAAAATGGGACAAAAAGTATCTCGAATGCTTTCACAATAATCACAACCAGAAAGAATGCATAAGTCAATAAATTGATCCATGGTCAGATTTAGCTTCACCAAAATCTGAAACAAGAGAAATATCAAAATGAGCAGATCAGACAGTGAAAATCTCATAGGTGTTGAAAGCCGTAAGGACCTTTGCAACTTCAAATTCCATCACTGGAACTTTCTTTGAGCTAGGATCCATTAAATGGCGAAGAAATCTGGGAGCTCCAAATGTTAAAGAATCCATGTCTTCAGAAGCCACAGCATAAACCCAATTAATATAAAATGTTCAACATAAGTTATAAAGAAAGTTTGTATTTAAGGAAATGTTGCCAATTACATCCAATTAAATCTGAAGGCATGAATTGAAAAATTGATATGAAGGCATAACAAAAGTTAAAATTATCAAATGAGAAAATATGAAAGGAAGAGCTTATCTACAATTTTAATGGATTTTATAGAAAAATGATAGAAATATAAAGAAATCTTTGCTTTCCTTTTTTTATTTCAAGAAGTCTGTTCAAAAAGGAATAATAACTTGGTCTTTTCATTTTAGTTCTTATGAAGCCTTCTCGCAAAAACAAAGTGATACACAGCAGATATGAACTTGCCTTTCCAGATGTACAAAGTGCAGCACACTGTGCCTCTGCTTCTGAGGGTGCCTGTGGAAGCACAAGCCTTCACAAGATGGTAAACACATAACAAAGAAATGCACATGGTACAATAAATACTTGAGCAGTGTGACGTTACCTCAACGACAGGTACTCCCATGAGTCTTAGAAGTCTTTTGCAGTCTTCATTATGCTGCTTTGTCACCTGAAAGAGTAAGGAGCTATGGCCTCAGCAGCATGCACTATAAAAATGCTTCTGTCTTCTCAATATGCAAAACTTCTCAAACAAAAGTGTGCCTCGGAAAATAGAGCTGAATTTGGTAGTGATGATAAACTTCATCAAAGAGAAAATGCAATGAACAAAGACACACCTTCACTGTCGGTTTACTGAATTTTTCTTTGTCTTCCTTATTGGCAGCCTAAAATGACAAGAAAAAGCAGCCATGGGATACACATTTTGATTTTATACAATAAATTACACACACAAAAGGAACCGGAGAGGAAAGTCAATAGCAAATTCTGTATATACCTCTATGGCTTGTGACAAATCCTCACCAGCCTCAGCCCTCTTCGAGAAACTATAGCAAAGTTATAGCATTGAAAGCATATTATTAACGAAATCCACATCTTTATCTTTTGATAAGTAACAATTCTCCTCTGTTAGAACCCAAAAAAATATACATATAACTCTCTAGAAATAACAGAACATTCACACAAAAAACTGTTTTGCCAGCTCTTGTTTCTTCAAATCTGGTGGCTTCCCATCAAAAACATATCTGGATATGAGCATTAGAAACTCAGCAAGGGCACACAACTTGCACAATAACTTGAGGGTTCCAAGGAAAGAAAGGTAAAGAAATAATTACACTGGCTTCAGCCCGGCTTCCAGAAGTCTGATTGTCCGTGTAAACATGCCTTGCAAGTGACTACAAGAAACAAAACCAATGCCAATACACAACAGATTAATAAATGGAAGAAGCTGAAACGAACAATGAATCAAAATTAAATCTTTTTGTATGCAGAGAATAAACAAATTATTATTAATACTGGTCAGAAATTAGCTTATTAACTTTCAAGAGATTACCTGGTAACCTCACCAGCCTCATTAGTTAGCATCTCGGTCCCACTTCTTCCCACGAAAATCTGCACCAAATCAAAGACACTCATTAACATAACATCACAGTATGGTTGAAATATGTTGAAGCCCGATAGTGGGAAGGTGAAGAGTACGGACGAGGAACTCGTAGATGCTCATGCTGGCGTCAATGGCAATCTTGCGGCCAAGTAACTCTCGAATTTCTGCTCCTTCATGGCTTTGGGGGAATTGTCCGCTAAAAGCTTTGTTAAACCCTACAAAAGCCCCTCGACAAAAATGGGCGTGAATTAGGTTTTATCTCAAAAATTACAAAACTTGAAAACACAGCGACGATGAAAAATTCAATACCTTTATACCCTTTTTTTTTTGTATAATTTTATAGCGGAGAAAAGAGCAGAACTCGAAGATATGGATGACAGGAAAAGAACAACGGAATGCCTTTCAGGAGAAACAAACCACTTCCCGCTCGATTCGCTATTTAATTATAATTATAATAGACGTAATTTTCTCTTCTTTTTTTTTTTGCAGTTATATATCAATTTTTAGATTTATAAAATTCCGGTGCTTTTTTATTTGCAAGTATCGTTCAACATCTGTCGTCACAAACATTAATGAATAATATTTAAAAAATTATAAAGATATTTAGTTATTATGAGATTAATCTTTTAGATATTATTGTGTCTAATAAGTCTTTAAAATAAGTATTTTTTTAAATTTAAACTTTATTAATATTTAAAAAAATTAAAATAACATAACAACTTTATTAATGTATAACAATTTAAAGATATGTGGTTAACATAAAAAAATTCCTTTGAAAATGTTTATGTAGAATGATGTGGAGACATATTTTTTAAAAAAAAATTATATACACTTACTATATAATTTAATTTACGTATTAAATCAATTAAGATTGGAAATTAAGATAAAAGAAAAATATGACAATTGATTTGATGTTTTCAACTTTAAGTCCATTACAGAATATCAATCAAATAACTATTTAGGGCAAGTTTGGAAAAAGATTCATAGCAATGTAAAATGGATTACTACTATTTATGACAAGTTTGTAAAATGTACCGAAAAAAATTGGATTGTAACAATTCAATCAGGCCCAAAAAAAATGAGCTGCGCATGCTTGGTTGAGTGTCACTGAATTTCTTTTTACCATAAGAATGGATCCTAATGACAACGACTTGTAGGTTAAAAAAGATAAGTTAAAGGTGAGGTTGTACCTATTCTTTTGTGACATGTTTTTTAAGGTGTAGAGTTTATACTACTTTAAATTTTGTACTGAGATTGATCCAATTCATGCTATGGAATCCAACCATGTGTAGAGCTTAGATATCAAACCATAATTCCTTATGCAAGGAAAATTGAGTAAAAAATAATGTCATGAAAAAAACTGAAGAACAATTTCTCAGAGAGCTTGGGGAGTGAATCGATTGTATTAAAAGGAATAATTTGAAAGAAAAGAAATGACAAAGAATTGGTAAACAATAGAAGCTACTATAACTTAGATATATTTTGATTAAAAATCACATTTTTATGAAATAGCTGGGTTGAGTGGATCTAACTATCCAAACTTGAACTTTTGACATTAACCCAGAATTCCTCTTTCAAAACTATCTACTCCATGATACCCCAGCCTCTTCCCTCTGTTTTGGTCCTTAATTAGAGTGAGTTTGGTAGGAGATAAAAATGAAAGTGAAAAGATAATTTTATTTTTACTCTCTTTTTTACCCAATACTAAATATATACTTAATTATATAGTAAAATAGTTAAATTTGGTGTTTACTTGGATGCTTTTCTTAATAAGAAAATACTTTTCAAAAAAGTATTTTTTAATATTTTCATATGTTTGGGTGAGTTTTTTTTTTTAAAAAAAAGTTGAAGTATTAAAAAAATATATTTTGTATTTTTTTAAATTAGATTTTGGTACCTCTAAACAAAGACTTTTTTTAAATATAAAAAACTGTTTAAACATAAAAAAGTACTTATCAAATATTATATTTAAACATAAAAAATAACTTTTTTTAAAATATTTTTAAAAAAATCTCATATAAAAAAGATTTTTTTTTAATAAGTTCATCCAATGCTCGTCAGGCAGCAACTTGACATTTTATGTGGTTTAGAATAAATAACACAAGGCCACAAAGTCAAAACAGAAAGACCCGGTTCAGGTCCTTACCTCCCAGAAAGATCCAACAAACAAAAAAATGAAAATCATCCCACGTTTGGAGAAATGACACTTACTGTTTGGCTATGTGCTATATTTTTTCCTTCTTCTTTTTTTCGAGATTTACTATTAGCTACAGGAAGAATCACCTCCCATCCTTTATAAACGTTTTAAGCAACGCGTTTATAATATAGGAATTATATGCTCTTGTTTATTTGTCACATTCTGCAAAATTTCTCTTAATTCTTGAGCCACTCGCACACGCACACACAAAGAATAAAATCACATTCTGCCATAAATTCAGCCACAGCAGAAAGCAAGAGCATGTCGCAGGCAACAAGATATAACAATAATAGAACTGCTAAGGTTGAAAACAACTGGTACACGGTGTATCTTTGAATTCGGAGCAGAAAAGGGGAACAGAGGGAAAACCAGAAGATATTGAGATAAACTCAATCACTCGTGCACTTTGGAAAAGCACGAACGGAATTTGTGGGGAAAGTGATAAGAATTGGTGTCATTGAAAAAGCACATGAGCATGGAAGGTGGGGTTAATAAATCAAGCTTTATGAAAAAGAACAGATAGGGAAGCATCATCAGCAACCTTGTGAAAGTCTATGCATTCACAGAAAACCACCCACACGCAAAAGGATGCACTATACAGACTCAAATTGATCGGTCTCAAATTTTCAGGGGAGCATTAACAACTTCTCTTAGCTGTGGTTATCGATTACTGGAGTGCCCACCAGGGCAATAAATTGCTTTGTTTTCTTTTGTTTATAGCTGTCGCTTCCCTTGTTTTAAAGCTAATAACGAAGTATCTTCCCTGCATCAAAGTGTAAACTTGAAGGCGACCACAATTCATTAATATTTAAGCTGAGAATTTGTTTGAACCAGAAGAGAATTTGTTTCTGACAAGTGGGATGTTGGCAAAAATTTGACTTTTCAATTCCTTTTCCCCTATTTATGTATCTTGGACGCTTACTGCCATGTGAAGTTTAAACTCAGAATTTGTTGGCACTAAAGCTTCAAGTTTCATTGAGGTTGGCAAATGCCAAATAGCAATTAAAAATTTGTTGGACACTTGCTGGCTTCTGAAGTTTAAACTTAGAATGATCCCCGGTTATTGTTTAATTGTATTGTATGATTTGCATTATCCTGGGCCATTTTTTTTTGGGACATGCAGCAACTTGAATACAGATATTGATCGGTGTATTTATTCTGATGTCTTCGTTTCTCAGGAACTAGCTAGGACCAAAGAAAACTACCACAGGTGATGACTTGTACACATACTGCAGGACAGCTATAGGCAGGCTAGGTTTTACTGCCCATGCTTTCAAATTGATTCACTTCAAGGTTGAAAGGTCCATGGGGATGATACCAACACATCTTTGCTTCACCCACCAATCAAACAGGATGTAACACTCAGAAAGTGTTTCTCAGTTGATAGCGATTTCCAAACAAAAAAAGATTTAGCATGATAGAGATACTAGAAGTTAGACTGCTATCTTGAAAGAGACAGTTCAAATGGAAAATGGATTTCATCAGGTAGAATGAGATCACAAGGCAAAAGCAAAAGGCAAAACTGTGAGTTTCTGTGGGATGATAAGAGGGGGAAAGCGACATTCATGGACTTCTATCAAACCATGGAGCTCCAAAGGACACGAAGGACACCATCCGAGCTGTACCATACCATGTGACCCATAGTTTGAATATTTGACCTAGGATTTTTCGGTTTTTTTATACATTTTTTTGCAGCCCTGGGGGATGGAAGGTCCACTTTGGCGAAATGGGTGGCTTTATGTGTTGCCTTCGTAGGCATGGAAATTCTTGTGCTACATTTGGTTTTGTTTTCCCTAGCAAGGAAAGTATAGGATCCATTTCCGTCTGACAAAGTTGTCTAGCCACTGAACAGGGATAAGTTTCAACGTCAGTCCTCTCCTCGGTATCACGAGAATTAATAATCTAAGCTTTGACTCAAGGTGGTTGACAGCCTTAACTGGCAATAATAAGAGTTCGGTCACACACCCAACTCATTTGGATTACCAACTTTCCAAGGTCTTTGTTAGGGCCTGTCCTATCAAGGTGACTCTTATGACATAATTAAGAGCAAAATGATTAGGGAAACCACGTGATATATGTATTACGCAGCCTAAAAGTTTATAAATAATTGATGAATTTGATATATGTGATGTGACCACTTAAAATCACATGATGCTATGTATCAAGCAGGGAAAAGTCTAGCCGATTTCTGTAAGCAGTCTTTTCTTTTTCAATTTGACTCGTGAGCTTTACTGAAAGCTTGTAGTTTAGGAAATTGATACAAAGCCAGAGAGCCAGTAACGGATTTTTCAACCAAGACAAGCATATATATCAAGGGGAGTGGGGCATCTATGTTGGGTTGATTAAGATAATTGATTGGTTAAGCATCCATAATTAGCACCCTTAAGCCACTCGTTTTTTCATATCAATTTGTTGTGTTCTGTCAATAATACCATCCGAAATATTGTTTCTGTTTGAATTTGAAACTGTCAAACTGGTGAGCAGAAGAGACCGAGAAAAGGGAGAGACAGAGCATGATAAATAGCATGGAGGAGGACAATTACTGAAGGATAGAGGCAATCAATTTAAGGCCATGGACATAAAAAACTAGGCCCTCTTGCGCATTTTATACTCAAAAGTTACTCTCTTTACCATCGTTGTCTGAGCTATAGCTTTTCTTGAAAGCTTCCTTTTTGGGCTATATGTTCAGCAACACCATTTCCTCTGAACTGCCCATTCTTGTCTAAAACTCTCCATATCTCGAGGATGGTAAGCCTAGCCATTCAGCTCAATCCATCCTTCTCTATCTCTTTATCTTCTCTCTCTGTATATAGTTGATGAATTTCAAATCTGGTCATACAGGCAGACCAAGATGTAAAAGAAGAAGAGAGGCCCCTCACCCAATGGGAGAAACGAAAAGGTGGATTCAGGGCTTCCATGTTTATTTTCGGTAAGCGAAAGTTATGAAGCAGAAACTCTTTATTTGTTCTTTGCTTAGCTCGCAAACTATCTTAATATTTTTCTCGCTTCTCTTCCTTCTTCCCGTAGTCTTGTCAGCATTGGACAACATGGGCTTTGTGGCGAACATGGTGAGCTTAGTCCTATACTTTTATGGGGTGATGCACTTTGATCTGTCCAGCTCTGCCAACACTCTCACAAACTTTATGGGTTCAACTTTCTTGCTCTCCCTTGTTGGAGGCTTCATCTCAGATACTTACTTGAACAGATTCATCACGTGCTTGCTTTTTGGATCACTCGAAGTTCTGGTAAGGGGTAAACAATAATATCTTTGAGAAATTCCGAGTCCCAATGGCCTGCCCAAATAGAGAAATCAACTGGTTAAAAAATGTTTCTGATTTGCAGGCTTTGGCACTGCTCACTGTTCAAGCTGCTTCGAATCATTTACACCCAGATGCCTGTGGCAAGTCAAGCTGTGCTGAAGGTGGCGTAGCAGTCATGTTTTACACATCACTGTGTTTGTTGGCATTGGGTATCGGAGGAGTCCGAGGATCTATGACTCCATTTGGTGCTGACCAATTTGATGAAAAGGATCCAACTGAAGCAAAAGCTCTTGCAAGCTTTTTCAATTGGCTTTTGCTCAGTTCCACTCTGGGAGGAACTATAGGAGTTACGGGTGTTGTGTGGGTTAGCACCCAGAAAGCTTGGCATTGGGGCTTTTTCATAATAACCATAGCCTCCTCTGTTGGCTTTGTGACCCTTGCTCTCGGTAAGCCATTCTACCGCATCAAAACTCCTGGGGATAGCCCCACTCTGAGGATTGCTCAGGTCTGTATCTCTATTTGGCTTCCCTCCTTGATAAGCACATACTATCAATAATGAGCAGAAAACCATTTTTGTTAACTACAGGTTGTTGTTGTGGCTTTTAAAAACCGAAAGCTATCACTGCCAGAGTCACATGAAGAACTATATGAAACCAGAGACCAAGATGCTACAGAAGATAAGACTGCCCACACCAACCAGATGAGGTGACTCTCCTTGCTCAAAATTCATGCTTAACAGTTAACAACTTGCATACACTAAACAGTACTAATAATTTTCTGCAAATGATAAGGCAATTAAACGAAAAAAATGGTCCAGCAAATTGGCATGTTAGTATGTTAGGATTCTTTTTCTTCATGTACGTCGTATTAGGTAACGCCAAGGACATTGGGCCCACCATCACCTCTGCACGTTTAGGAGCAGCAGAGACATGGAGAATGGAGAATGATCATGGAAAAAAATATCTATGCCGTGTGTAAACTGCAAAACGCAAGAAAAAAGCAACCTGACAAGGTCTTTAAAGAACAGTACTCGGTGCAATCAATTGTTTTTTGTTTTAAACAGCATCAAACTCAGGGAAAAGCAGTACTCCTTTACTGGGAGAAAATGAAAAGCATTTGATATTTTTATATTGAAAACAAACAGGATATAATTATATTTCCTTCCGAATTGCAGCGGTGCTGTCAAGCTCAATGATTTCTTTTTTATCTATTTTTGTTTTGTTGCTGAAATCAAAGCCTTACCATGTACAATAATTGAAAAATAATTGATAACAAGATTGGGGTTGGAAGTTGGGGCATTCATTTCCCCATCTCTTTTTTTTTCCTTTATATTGTACATGCAAGTTTAAAAAAAAAAAACTCTGGTTTGTTAAATCAGGTTTCTGGATAAAGCGGCCATTCTTCAAAGAAACTCAAAACCCCAGCCATGGAAGGTCTGCACAGTGACACAGGTAGAAGAAGTCAAGATCCTAACCAGAATGTTACCCATATTAGCCAGTACCATTATAATGAACACTTGTTTGGCCCAGCTTCAAACATTCTCAGTCGAGCAAGGGAACGTGATGAACTTGAAACTCGGTTCCTTTACAGTGCCTGCACCATCCATTCCAGTTATCCCCCTTCTTTTCATGTGCATCCTGATTCCCATGTATGAATTCTTCTTTGTGCCATTCGCACGAAAGATCACTCACCACCCTTCAGGCATCACACAACTTCAACGAGTTGGTGTGGGGCTGGTACTCTCCTCCATTTCAATGGCAGCAGCTGGGATTGTAGAAGTAAAACGAAGGGACCAAGGCAGGAAAGACCCATTTAAGCCCATAAGTCTACTTTGGCTGTCCTTCCAATATGGAATATTTGGAATTGCAGATATGTTCACTCTTGTAGGACTCTTGGAATTCTTTTACAGGGAATCACCTGCAAGCATGAAATCACTGTCAACTTCTTTCACGTGGTTATCCATGTCTCTTGGCTACTTCTTGAGCACCGTCTTTGTCAATGTCATCAATGCAGTTACCAAAAGGATCACTCCAAGCAAGCAAGGATGGTTGCATGGTTTCGACTTGAACCAGAACAATCTGAACCTGTTCTATTGGTTCTTAGCGACCCTGAGTGGCCTTAATTTTTTGAACTACCTCTACTGGGCCTCCAGGTACAAGTACAAATCTGAAGACCGCAATTCAGACCCAAAGTTGAAGGCTTTAGCTGAAAAGCCTCTCAAAAAGGTTGAGAGAAAACAAGATGGGGAATCCAAGAGTGATGGAAGAGCCCAAGACAGAGGGACCCTCGTCCTCTGATGACAGACACAGAGGATTGCATGGGAAAGAAAAAGTAGCAAACTCGAGAGATTGGAAGCGTGGATAAAGGCATGAAGCTGAAGACATGATTGGATGTTCAGGACTGAATAGAATAATAGAACGAGGCTGCTATGTACTGAGGTTGGGTTGTGGAAATAGCTACGTAGTAGTGGTTGAAATCTCTTATCATATAGTACATGTGTGCTAGTAATTGTATGATCGATTATTGGTGTTGTTGGCTCTGGCACGTATCTGTGTGTCCGTGTGTATCCAGAGTTTAAACTTAAAAGGTTTTCTACTTTTCTTTTGTAGCTTGTTCTTTTTTGTTATGTAAGCTGAACAGAGCTGATTGACCCGGGCTTGTAATTGGGCTGTTAAGCCATGTTTAGTGGTTAATAGTAATACTTATCAGTTGGTCAAATGAAAGAACCTGCGGTAAGTTTGTAGCAAACTTGTATAAACATCAATGGGTGCAATAACGTTAATGCCACATTTCTGCACTGGCAAAAACACGACTCTATTTGCGCGTGAAGAACTTTGTTAAAACTAACGACACAGAACAAGAAAGTGTGTTTTGCTTTACCCAGCATGCAAATGCAATGTCAACTCCCCTTTCTAGAACCAGAGCTGATCATCGTAAAGATGAAAAAAGAGATAAGGGAAACGCTAAAAAGATGTTTCGTGGGTGGTGACTGGTGACAAGCCGTTCCACCAGCAATGGGGGGAAAAATCAATTGACAATTTCGTTTTGGTATAGAACCGAGTGACCGTCCTCGTCCTATTCCTTCCTATTCCAGTAACGCTTGACCTACAGGCACCATTCTTCACCACTCACCATTTTATTACTCTTTTTGACGTTTAAAGTTTTTGTATAAAAATTTAAAAAATTATTAAATAATTTTAATTAAAAATATAAATTAAAATAATTAATTTATTATTTTTATCACTTTATTAATATTTTTTAATTTTATTTATTTTATCTATTTTCTCTTTATTTAAAAATAAAAATAAAATTAAAAAATTAATTAATTATTTTTAAATTTTTTTAGATGACAAATATTATTAGATTAAAAAAAATTCTTTTATACAATAAATAAAAAAAAATTAAAAAATTATTGCATGTTTTATGAAATGTTAAGTAAATCCGTAATTCATTAATTTTTGAAAAATTAATGACTTTACTTTAATGATTGTACTTTAAAAAAAACATGTTTTACAATTATTTAATATTAAAATATTAAAATATAAATAAATATAATATAACTTTACGTGACACTTAAAAAGATTTAATAATTATTTTTTATATCAAAGGGTAGCATTGTGAATCTGACATATAAAGCGGAGAATAATAACGTTTACGCATTAATTTTTGGTCAAACTATTCACATTTATAAGTCTGTCATTTTCTTCTTCATTAGCAAGTGTCCTATTCTCGTTCATACAAACTGATAATGAAATGACACATATGTAACGATAAAAAAAAAGTCACATCAAAATAAAAGTATCACGAGCGCTGCAAAAATTATTTTAATAAAGAAAAAAAGAGCACCATTTTTTTTATCTTTAGTATGAAAGCAAAACTAACGTTGACTAGCAAGAGGAAACCCAAAAATTAATAAACTTTTCTAAAGATAAAATAAAATAATAAATTAATTCAACCATATACTTGTTCTACCTAAGGTTACATTTGAGATACTACTGCTAGAAATTTAAGTATAAATGAAAAAGCTTTATATTAAAAAAATTTAGAATAGGTAAGAATCATATAAATAAAAAATCTAAAAACTTAAGATTACTTAAGTATTATTAGAGTACGTTTTGTACAATAAAAAAAATGAGATAAATATTTTAAAATTTTTAAAATTAAAATATAAAATATCTCTTATTTTCATTTCATTCATTTATTTTTTTTAATATTAAACAAATGTTTAAAATATTACATTCAATGAGCACAGAAGTTTGAATCTACAATCTTGCAAACTATTTAAACCCTATCACTATTAATTCACTCATAGTGACTTATTCAAATACAATTAATTTCAGTTAAATATTTTTCTGGGAGATTAAATTAAAATTGGCTGAGATGACAACCCTATAGTTTAGAGATCACCCATCTTTTTTAAGTTAAGACCTGGGCGTTGTTGGAACTTGGAAGTGACGGTGTTCAGATTTTGTTTTGGGCCGTGTTCACCAATATAATGTCTGTTTACTTGCACACGGTGTTTGGCCCAAAAGCCTTGTTCAGATTAGGCCGAATAGTGCGACGAGGTACTGAAAGTCGGAGACAAACTACCATGGCTCATTTGAAAAAATCCATTTCTGGGACCCAAAAAAAAAGCACATTGTACCCCAAAAGAAAAAAAAAGAAAGAGAGGGCTCATCAGCAATACTTTTGAGTTTTGACAGCAAATAAAGCCCCGACAGAAACACTTCACAAATCACAATACAGATATCCGTATAATTTGGGCGAAATTGTTGCCATTCTTAATTATGAATTGACATTATTTATAAGAGGAATGCTATATTTTTTTTTAATTTTTTTAATATTTAATAAAATAAGTATTGAATAAAAATATAAAATAATTAATATTTTAAAAATATAAAAAATATTTATTTTATTTTATTTTTTAATTAAAATAATTATTAAGAATATAAGTTAAGATGATAGAAAATTACTTTTGTATATGTGTATAAGAGTGATAAACCTATGAGGTGTTGGTATAATAAAAATAAATTATACTTTTATATATAAAAATTATTAAAAGTTTCATTTTATGAAAAGAGTTATATTATTATTAATTTTATATAATAATTTAAATAAATTAAATCTTGAAATAAATATTAAAATAACAGATGTCCGACATTAGTAAAAATTTAATTAAAAATATTTGATAATCTAAAAATCCAACAATTTACTTTTACTCATAAAAATAAATAAATAACAAAAGCGAACGCGTTTGAAAATATTAAAAAATAGGAAAATCTTATGTTTCAATGTTGAACTTGCCAAAGATAAATGTTAAATGAATACATAATCAACATAACTTTAATATATAAATAATGTGTTTGATTTAACATTCTAAACAAGGTTTTATATAAATTATGATTTAAAGATTTTCACAAAAACTGACATAGAGAATTTAGAAAGCATCGGCATCACCGACGCATCCCGATGATGGATTGCCATTTGCTAGACCGAACTGAACAAAAGTCCTCTCCATATATTAATCTTAATTTGCCCTGTGGGGCCGTAAGCCATTGAGAATAAATAATAAATTACTATGGTGTATTTGTGCATCTGCAACGCGGAAATAAATAACAAGGTTTAGGTTATATATGTATAAAGACCATGTTTTGCTTTGCTAGATGCAGGCCAGACATAGATTTGCCCCCTTCTATCTCGCGGCTGCTTCTGCCTTTTAGCTTCCCTTTTTCTCAACTTTTATACCTCAATTAGGGCCTGCTCAATTTGTTTGTGCGTGACAGCAAATTAAAACTGGTGTGCTAGCTAGCTGTGTGTTCTAAAAGATGAATCAATGCATCATGCATGTGATTACGGGGCATGGAGCCCTCACATGCACCCCCAGTATCTTATCCGTTCTACTATTAGTTATGGTGAGGATCATGATTGGGGACCAAAATTGGGGTTCACCATTAATCTTTGTGTCTATTGCACGTGATCACAGACAACATCATGATTTATAATTTGACCATGCCGCTTCACTTTGATGACAAAATTAAAAATTTTAAAAATAAAAAAGGAAATGGGTTGTTTGGTCCTGTACTTATAAATTAAATAGTCCATTCTGCCATGAAAATTACATAACTTGGATAATCAAGACATAGATCAACATGAACAACTTGAGTAAATGACCCTCGCATGTGGTTTCCTCGCCTCCGTGCAAATGGATGGAATTATTAAGGCGCAAGTAGGTCCATCAGCCCAAGCGAAGCACTCGAAAATGCCCAAGATTTTGGTTTATGTACGCGTTGCGTGGAGAAGTGTGCGAGTTGAGTGAATGTATGTTTAGAGCACCCAAAAAAAAAAAACCAAAAAAAAAAAAACAAAAACTGATAGGCACAAAATGTAAATGGGAGAGAAGTGGTAGCCTAGCTAGATACGGATCAGTTGCGTAAACGCAACGGAGATGCTAGCTTCGGTAACCGAGTGTCGCTAAGTGGTGGTGGCTAGATGGAGGCCATAGCTGCACCCCAAGTCACTGCTGCGCCTGCGATGCCGTCGTGACCACTCATCCACTAACCTTGCTGAGGGCAATGGGCATTGAAAAGAAGGCACCGTCCAATTGTGTCACTTAAAAAATACACATTGCATATTTGAAAAAAAAATTAAGATTTTTTATTATTATTAAAATAACGAGATTATTTTATTAAAGAGATAATGATATAAATAATTTGAACATAATTAAAAAATTTATAACTTATTATAATAATTTTTTGTAAATAAAAAATTTGTATTTATTTTTATCTAATAAAATAATTATGTGACAGAAAATAATCTAAATTTTTAAATAGGTTATCAACTTTATAAAAAAAAATTATAACATTTTAAAATATAATTATTTAAAAAATTTTAAATTACTTAAAATTAGTTTATTTTAAAATTTTATAACTTTATTAAAAAGATTTACAATTTCTTTAAAAATTATTATAGCTGAAATACCCTGCATCATTTTTTGGATGATGCAAAGTAATATACCCATGAAAAGAAACGCATATTTGTCCCGCTAAGTAAAAGTTTGGTACCTTATCGCCGAAAGAAAAATAAGAATCGAAAGCAATTCGTTGGTTTGGAAGATTCCATACTTGGCTTTGCATCTAATTTAGAAAAGTGATGAAAAAACGGACCCATAGATTGAATTGGAGCTTCAATTTTCTTTGTCTGTTTGGTTATGTCGGCAGCTCTGAACTGGGTGCCGCAAGAAAACGTTGATCCGTTTAACTCACGTCTAATTCTTGTCAGTTGTTGTTTTGCTAATTATATTACTCCAGCTATGGCTCGCCGCTCTTTAACCGATAACTCAACCTCAATTTGGAACTTTTTTGGGTTGAAATTATGGAAACATTTAAGTTTGGCGCTAGTTCTAAGCCAAAGGTTTTTGACTTTTGAATTCATTTTAGGGCAATCAAACTCATATTCCATCTTTGTTTATTATAAAACAGTTGAGTTTTGACTTTTGCAAATATAAAGAAAGGTGAAAAATTCACGGTATTGAAAGATCATTTTTACAATTTTATGTTTTTTCCACATACATAGATTCCACCAGAAGGACAGACAATTATTAATTTTTATAAAATGACCAGTAATTTTAAATTTTATGTATCATAAACTTTAAATTATTAAATTCTACTCGTAAACTCACTTAACTAGTGCATTAACACATTAAACTCAAAATTTAATAAATTAGTGATTTCTCAACTGATAAGATCATATTATAAAATGTGGGCATAGGTTTCAAAAATTATCAAATTATACCATTTAATTAATTTTTGACAAATAATAAAATATATAATTAAAGACAATCTAAATACAAATTTTTTTAACATTTTAGCAATATACAGATCCAGTAAGGTAAAAGCAATGTAGAGAAAAGAAAACAAATAACAGACACATTATAATTCGGCCATTTTAAAAATAAATGCTTTTAATTATCACAAAAAATTACTTTTAAATAACAAAAATATTTTCGTTGTTACTTGTAATTAACAAACAAGAATCTTTTGACGCTTCTTTGTCATTTTTAAGAGTGATTATTCAATTCATTTTAGGAATGAATAATTTTATATTCTTCTAATTTATCTTATTGATAATCTTCTTAATTACTAAATAAAATAAATTTTAAATATTTTTATATTTTTAATATATTAAATTATTTTATTTTTTATTTAATACTTACTTTATTAAATATTAAGAGAATTATTAAAATAAAATTTTAAAAAAATATAACAAAACTCTTTTAAAATACTCTTTCTATTTATTTTTATCTACTTTTTTAAAGTTTTTATTAAAAGATTAAAACATTTATTAAATAATCTTAATTGCAAAAAAATTTAATTTAAAATGACTAAATTACTTTTTCTTTTATTTCATTAATATTTTTTTCTTTTTTAATTTTACTTATACTATTAATTCTTTTTTCATTAAAAGATAAAGATAAAATTAAAAAAATAATTAATAATTTCTTAATATTCTCAAATAATATATATTTTTAGATTAAAAAAATTATTTTACATAATAAATAAAAATAAACAAAAGAAATATCTAGCAAAGGTGTTATTGAAATAAATAGGTCGAGTTTGTATTTACCTGGAATTTATGTCCATTCTGAATCTCTGATGTTGATAACATATTACAATCAGATTTAAAAAACTTTAAAAAAAAGAAGCTAAAACCAAGTTTACAAGCAACCATTTTTGCAACTATATAAGAGATTTGTTATTTCGAAGATTTGGATTGAAAATGTAAGCGAGTGGGTGGGCTACCGCTACTTTTATTGTGTGGAGTTTTCTTTTATTATAAAATGTGGTGTGTGTTTTCAGCTCGAAAAATGTGAACTGTGGAGTAAATGATGATGAAAAAGGCAATAACTTTATTGTTTTTATGAATTTTCAAACAAATGTATAACAATATATATATATATATATATTATTTTGATTTTCTCAGCCTGCAAAAATGAAATATAATATTGGTTAAAAGAAATTAAAAAATGAAAAAGAAAGCCAACAAACCATACAACAGGCCAATGAGGAGCAATTGTTACTGTTATATTTTTCGGTGAGAATAGCAATTACTGACAATAAAGAAAAGGGGGAACCGCTCACCGTCACCGCATTGTCCCGTGCTCTTAGCAAAGGCAGAGCGCGCTGCTTTAACTTTATATAAAGTTCAATTTATAAAATTTAATTCAAATGCACTATTAACAACATATAGAATTACACGGAAAGAGCGTTTAACTTTCCTTTCTAAAATCTGGAACCTTTTTTAAGGTGAGTTGTGTAATATGTTCTTAACAAATTATACTAATATTCTCTTAATTATTTAAAATAAAAATATTAAATAAAAAGTTAGAATTATTTAATATCTTAAAACATATTTTATGAGAAATTTAAAATTTTCTAATAAATTAGTTTAATAATTTTTTAATTATTTAAAAAAACATATTAAATAATTTTTTAAAATTTTAAAATATTAAATGCTGTTGTTTTTTATTTACTGTTTATTGTTTTTTATATATTAAATGTCTATACTTTTTTAAGTATCAAGAAATTATTTTAAAAAAATTAATATTACTAATAATATGTTAGAAGGAATTTTTTTTAAAAAAATATATCATATAGTAGATTAATATATTAATAGATTAATTTATTAAAAAACTTAAAATTTCTTCTTTTGCAGATTCCAAACGTGCCCGCTGTTACAAAAACCTTTAAAAAGCCCGGCAAACACTGTTCTGTGTATAAATCTCCCACCTCTTCTTACTTCCCAAACGGTACATTCCCTATATCTACATCTCTCTCATTACCTCATAATAACTCTTCCCTTAGAAATTTAAGAGGGACAAGCAAAACATTTGGAATAAAATGGTCTTCTTTTCTTGCTAATGGCAGATTTGGCCGTGCATTGTTTGCTCCATTAGCCAAAGTAAAGTACCTTCTGTTCTGCCAACTGCGGAGTCAGAACTCAGAAGAGCCATGGCGAACCTTTTCTGGGTTGGCATTGCAATAGCACTTGTTTTTAGCAACTGGGTTGATGGGTTTTTGGGCTACCACTTCAATGAAACAGAGCTTTCTTTGTTTGAGGTTCATGAAGCATCCCTATCCTTGGTTGGGAGGAATCCTCTGCTGGTAGGACTCACCCTTATTCAGGGTGCTGGTGCTAAAGGAGCAGGTACAATCTAATTGCTACCTTCGTTTATTTCCCGTCTCTATTTTATATGTTTTCCTTCTGATTAGCAAAATAGGTTCTGAAACAGATTGAAACATAATTGGTGAATTGTTTTCCTGTGCCCCTATCGAAACCGTGCCTTCTTCTCATTTTAATAATGGATTAATTGCAACTTAGATTAGAATGCACTTCATGTAATTGAAGATTGGTTTTTCATTTCTTTTTATTTTAATTTCTGACAAGTTTTGTTTCTGAAAATTTTTATGCACATACAATTTTTTTCCAGTTTTCTTTGTATTTATGTATAGAAGTGTTGCCTGTTATTTAATGCAAATCTTTTATTCTAGGAACTAATCTCGTTTGATTTGGTTTATTTGACCTATTTGTCAACCTGTTCTATTTATTTTCCCCCTTTCTTCCTAGCTAAATCCTTGCCCGTCTTTATTTTCCTCATTTGCATGTATGTATGTGGCCTTACTGGCCTTCAAGGCTACATTAGCCTTGTGTATGTGAATTAATTGCTAATTGACTAAATATATGAACTTCTCTGCGTAGAGAATCTACAATATATTATGGCAAATTTGGCATAGAGCCTCAGTTATTCACAGTATTTGGAAAAACGTTGCATTTAATTTGGCTAAATATACTTCTTTTCTTTCGCTCTGGCAGTGTGCTTGGATGGAACATTACCTGGTTATCATTTGCATCGGGGATACGGATCAGGAGCAAACAACTGGCTTATTAATTTAGAGGTATAGCACACGCTTCATTTTATTTGCTGTCTTAGATTTGTCTACCAAATAAAATTTCTCTTGCAACTGTAAAGAACGTTGCATTAACGTTGACAAGTCTTTCTTTTGGCTCTTGAAAAAGCATTTCTTGTGAATGTGTTGTCGAAATCCAACTTTTTTGAGATAGAAAATGAAAAAATATTCTGAGATAAAATTTTCAGGATCTCCAAATGTCACTGAGTCCTTTTTAAAGTATCATGTATCGATCAAGCTACTTCCCTGCTGTGCTGTAAGAATTTATGTTGATATTAATTCAAGTGAAAATCTGGTGGCAGGGAGGTGGATGGTGTGATAATATCAGAACATGTGTTTACCGCAAGAAAACACGGCGCGGATCATCAACATTCATGGAAAAGGAGATACCTTTTACGGGAATACTAAGCAATAACGCTGAAGAAAATCCAGGTTTCCATTCAATTGAACTACCTGGACCACTCAAATTCTGCTCCTCTCTTTTTCTTGCTATAGGCTTTAGCCGTTTTGCTCATGTTATTGTTCATCATGTTTGCAGACTTTTTCAACTGGAACAGAGTAAAGCTTCGTTATTGTGATGGAGCCTCATTTACTGGAGATGGTGAAGAGACGGTAAAGTTTGATATCTATGGGTAGTGTAAGACTCTTTACGGTAGTTACACCATGAGTGGACCAAAATTGAACCCAAGTTGAACTAAAAGGAAAAAGTTTAAGTGAGAAGTGAAAAATAGGACAAGTTGAGAATAATTTTCAACAAAGAGTGAAAATGAAGCACTTTTTATTTTCCATCTTCTCCTGATTTTGTTGTACCAAGGAATTCTAAAGTGATTTTTATTCCAAATTTTACACCTTCATGCTTTCCACTTACCCAACCAAGTACATTCTAAAGGAGAATACTAGATACCTATGCTTAACTCTTTTTCCTTTCCCAGCTCCATTCTTTTAAAAGTTTTAACTTTGACCTGCTTCTTGGAGATTTCGATGAATATGTTTGCAAGACATTGGTTTAAAAAGGCCTTATTTTCCTTTTGTTTAACTGCATATTCTGTGTCTTATGAACTTTGCCAACTTTCTTCTTTTAGTTTTCCTAATTTTAACATTCTCTTAGTGTTAGCTGTAGATTCATATCTTGTTTGGACAAAATTTAGGTGTAGATACTCTCAATGTTATAGTAAAAAACTGTATGAGTGAGGCATGAGAAAGAGAAAATAACACTGTTGATATACATAACTTGAATTTTAATTGATATTCATCTGATCAAATGAGGGTTATTCCACAAGACTTACTTGTGTATATTGTCTGTTGAGATAGACTGCACAACTGCAATTCAGAGGACAGCGTATTTGGTCAGCTGCAATGGAGGATTTGATGTCAAAGGGAATGCGTTTTGCCAAGCAGGTTGTACACACACATGTACACACACATATAACGCTACTTAAATAATCTTTCTTCTCATGTACAACAACTATTTTTGCTTCAGGCTCTTCTTTCAGGATGCTCTGCAGGTGGCCTGGCTACCATTATACACTGTGATGAATTTCGAGGTCTATTTCCATGGACTACCAAAGTGAAGTGTCTAAGTGATGCTGGGTTATTTCTTGATGCGTAAGTGGCTAACTGCACGGTGCAGTATTTCATTCTTCCAATGCCATCTCCACCATTACATTAGAATTTTTGTCCTTAAACAAGTTGTTAATTGTTGTTCCCTTTGGAATTATAGGATTGATGTATCTGGCGGGCATACTCTCAGGAATTTATACAGTGGTGTCGTAGGGTTGCAGGTACCACACTGGTTATGAGGCCACCGATTTATTATAGTATGAAAACAAAATGTATTATGAAAGCACTTCATATTTCATTGGTCATCTTGACAATGGACTTATAGTACGTGGTTCAACAACTTCAGAACCATAAGCTAATGGAAAATCAAATGTCAATTTTGTTGGAATTCAAGTATGAGTGAAAGTTTCACGTGGGATAAGAATAGGCTAAGTAAAGATCATATAAGTAGGAATACCCATAAACTTAATGCCTTAAGATTTTGGGTTAAGATGTGTTATCAAACCTACGAGTGTGGTTCTTGCTCATGTATCCTGTTTTGGTCATGGATCTTTCACATGGTTGGTTTTTTGCTCAACATGAGAAGGAGCTCATATTGTTAGTTGTTAAATTGAATTTTGAAAACCTTTGTCTAATCAATGCAGGGAGTGCAGAAGAATCTGCCACGCATTTGTACTAATCACCTTGATCCCACTTCGGTAATCATTGATTTCTCTTATGCCAAAAATTTAGAAATATCAGTTTCATTTGAATAAATATGCAGAAAATGGATCCGCCATTGTTGCTTGCCCTTAATTGAACTTTCACTGATGTTTTTTTAACCCCCCTCCCCTTTTTCAGTGTTTCTTCCCTCAGAACTTGATTGCCAGTGTCAGAACCCCGCTATTTATTCTTAACGCTGCCTATGATTCATGGCAGGTAAATTGTGTGATTCTATCATCGTGTAGTTTTGACTCCTGCTAAATCATATTATAAGATTTCTGGCAGTAATGATGCAATAATTAATTGTTTACAGATTAGACTAAACAAATATATTTTCCTGCTTGTCATCAGATCCAGTCCAGCTTAGCTCCTCCATCAGCAGATCCCAGTGGTTATTGGCATGATTGCAGATTAAACCATGCTAAGTGTACTGTAGCACAAATCCAATTCCTGCAAGGTGATTTGATATATGAGAAATAGCATTCACTAGAGGGGCAGAGAGGTCATCAATAAAATAGTCAGTTTATTAAGACATTTCACTGTCTCTTTGGTACAGGATTCAGGAATCACATGCTGAATGCTATTAAAGATTTCTCAAGATCAAATCGGAATGGATTGTTTATTAATTCATGTTTTGCTCACTGCCAAACCGAGAGGCAGGATACATGGTTTTCTGACAATTCTCCTGTCATTAGCAACAAGGTGAGCCTGGCACTTTTGTAATTCAGTTTCAGTTGAAAATATGACATGTTGGTATGCGCTAGTTTTCCAAAAGAAAATTATAGTCAATCGAAAGACTCCAAAGAAATAAAAGAGGAGGATGAATATTAGATGGAGCTTATAATAACTAAATGATATGATGTTCGCTATAGAATATTCACCTTGAGAAAAATACTAGGAAACAGTAGATGTTTGCTTTGTTTTGGAATCTGCTTTTTCATGGTGATTGCTTGATAATATATAACTCTTTCTTCTTTGAAGTAGAAACTATGTATATTCATTTAATTAGATATATAAAATATTAACTTCCTTGAAGTTTTTTCTTCATTTTTTTCCACCTCCTCCTTTTGGAGTCTGACAATCACGTCCGTGGATTCAAGATACTTCATATTGTTGATGGAAACAATGTCAATATTCCATTTCACAATATACTGATGCAAGTTCCAAAAAACTTTTTTTTAAAAGAAAAAAGAAAGATGGGAAACTCTTGGATCAGGTACTCGTGCAACTAAGGGATTGTGGTCTGTTACCACAGAATACATGTCAAGGTCTATGATGACTTGGTATGGTAATGCTGTGGGGATTCTATCATCTTCAATGTCTCTTTCCTATTTAATACTTAATATGTTTTTGTATTAACTTATTTTGTGGTTAAAAAAGTTTATAATCAAAATTTTATTGAGAATTTATTAAAAAAAAAAATTTATTAAGAGAATTTTTTTTTAAAAAGTAATTTTTTTAAAAATAAATTATTTTCAAATATGTACTTAATATGTGTTTGGATTAGTTTATTTTATAATTAAAACAGTTTATAATCAAAAAAATTTTGAAAAAACATTTAAAAAATAAGTGATTTTTTCCCAAGGAAAAAAAGCGTTTTCAAACATGCTACTAATATGTTGTCTTTATGGTCAATATTTGTAATTTCCTTATAATAACAATCTATAATTTTTAGATATTTATGTATCTAATATATACATATATGCATTGACAATATGCAGGCCATTGCTCTGGCTGTTGGAGACTGGTATTTCGACCGAGCAGGTGTTAAGGCCATTGATTGTCCTTACCCATGTGATAATACATGCCACCATCTGATTTTCAGATGAGCCATCTTCTCAGTTTCACTCAACTCATTCATTTTTACGCCCTCTTCTCATCTGCAATGGAGAATTAATATTATGCTATTCAAGTAACTTGTAGAAGACAATAAAAGAAAAAAAAAAGTTGCTGAAAGGTGCAAATTTAATCAGCCAACCTTTTCTGTGATTTAGCAGTTGGTGTCACTTTTCTTATATATAGATGAACTAGTTGGGAATCCAGAGGCAAATGCTTTCTATTCCCCAATATGCTTACAAAGTGTGGGAGAGAGGTAATAGATTATTAGACAGTATACACTATTAGGCCAAGCCTTGGCTGTGATCATTTCATGTTCCCCTTTTAGCTGGAATAAAAAGGTTATGGGATTGTTTGTTCAGATTTTTTTCTTTCTTAGTTTAGGTGCTGCACGGGGGGTTAAAATTGGTGGATGTATCTCTCTCACTTCCACAAATTGTTGCAAGTAAATTTATTTTTTCAATGTCAATTTGAATCCCGTGAAATCTTTATGACATTGGCGATTTACAGTGAATTTATCTAAAGGAAGGTTAATTATTATTATTTAACTTATGAAAAATGATACATTTATATTAGCGGTATAATTTTTTTCTTTTTTTTATGCACACGATGCTACATTTTTTTAAAAGAAAACCCTGAACTAAAGCAAGATTTTTATTACGAATTCAAATTTTTATTAGTTACTCAATTTAACCCAATTTTCAAAGCATTAGAGGTGTTAAAATGGACGGACTGACCCGCCTTGACTCTAATCTATACGGGTTAAGGCTTTGCAGGTTAAGACTAGTAAAAAGCTCACTTGTTAAATGGTTATGAAAGTTTGGTCTTAACTCATTCCATGTAAATCAATTCATAAAATACAAAAAATTAATATTTTTAAAAATATATTTAATCTATAAATTTCATAAATTTATAATTTGTCTAGTTGCTACACATGAAAGTTATAACAAATATTAAACATGTTTTAATACATTGTAGAATTGATCCTGTTTGTTAAGTAATTATTGTCTTTTAATCAAGTTATTACTCATACTTGCATTATTTTATATTCTATTATTATTAATGTCGGCTGGGCCACAAGTCAACTCCTTAGCCCCAACTTATCCAGCCTATAGGCCATTGGGTTAGGGTCCAAAAATGAAGTTTCAAATGACAGCCCAAGCCCACGGCCCACTCCACATGTAGGGACCAAAAAAGAAAAATCGATTGATCACCACTAATTTCCAATCTCAAAAACTTCTATTCCATTAGCTATGAATTAGGGCCAGGCCATGTATTCTGTACAATCATGGAGACGATGGGATAACATTATTCTAACCCTAATTTTTTGAGAGGGAATAACTCCCGCAGAATCATAATTTTGCAGAGTTCACCAGCAATATTCTGTTCAATAACAACCTCAACTGGGCACGAAGTCTTCAATTTTCGATGAGTACGTGGCGTTGATCCTTGCTTCCAATACACCATGCCTTCATAGTTGATAGTTCATTGTGCTGTGCATTGAACTTATGCCTTGGTCTTATTTGCCTTCGCTTTCTTAGAAACTACGCATAAATTATCGTCACCAAGAACAAATCTTCTGATAAGGCAATTTTATATACCTCCATCAACACCGTCATTGTGTGTTCAATCATTGTCATCATCATTTTGTTCTTCATCTTTATCATAATCAACAATTCATTTATTAGTAGTTTATTGTCCTTGCCCTTAATATTATATAATACAGATATATATATATTCCTTTACACCATTTTATGAATGCAAAGAATTTAAAACACACAACTTTCTGAGGCTTGCTAAACTACAATATTAATATTCAACGGGGGATCAAACTTGAGATTGCTTTGCCACCACCCCATTATCCTTCCCGGGATTTTTGTTCTGTTCCTGTACACTGATGATTGTAGGGCCCCAGCAAATAGACCCCAATAATTTGTTTCACATGCATGGAGATTTTAAACATACAATCACTATCGCCTGCAGATTAAACAATGAATAAGCTCGGAAATATTTAACGACTAAGAAGACTTATTGAAGGTGTGTGCACATGGACAATTACATAGCAGGGATGCTAATTCAAGCAAATGGTGTTTGAAAGAAATGAAGAGGAATAGAGGATGAGTTAGTAGTACCTATTATGGCTCCAGAATATTTTTTGTCCTTATGTATGAATAAGCAAAATCCTAATGCCGCATAATAGGGACATCTCTGATCTAATTTGACGTGCGAAGCTTAATTTTCTTCCTATTGACAAGGTGGCTTGTAAAATTTGAATCTTTTGTCATGTAATTGGAAAAAATGGTATTTTGAAAGGGAAAAGGCATGCATCATTGTCTCGGCTACTACATGCTTTGGAACAGTTTGACTTGAGCTTCTTTGGTGATGCCAAATGAAAAAGAGTACTACTGTAATTTTTTACTTTGACACTAGTTTTCACCTTGCGGATAGGGTGAATATGAACTCTGTATGTACGTTTCTGTACACTTAATTCTCCTGTTTCTGGGTTCCCAAGCAGTTATCATCCTCAACCGTTTTCACTACGAACTTTGAAAGCAGTATAAACCCGTTTCCCTATCTAGGCCACCCAAGGGACGAAAAAAAAAATTGTCTGTGGTGGGGGATTCTTCTTCAGAACAAGCTCAGCTTACATGATGCTTTCTTTCATTTTCAGAGTTTTTTTTTTTTTAATTTTTCTCTCGGTCATTTCTGTCATGTCTGTGAAAACACCCCAACCTCCTCTTTTTTAATCTTGCTATTTCAGCATCAGTAGATGTAGATGCCCACTGAGGGACCCATTCTCTGGCGCAAAAGTTGTAAAGGCTTAGGCCCACGCTAAGGACATTCACACAGAATCCAATTGTTAAAAATGGTACAAATCGTGTCTCCCCCCAATGCACTATACACTAAAATATCCTCTTCTCCACTCTAACGATGAATCCATTTTCATTTTTTTTTTATTTTAGACGTTGCTGCGCCCTTGATAACACTTTAAACTGAAGAAATTAGGCCGTTTTACCCAAAAAAAAAAAAAACTGAAGAAAGCTGTTAAATAAGTTCTCTTATGGCCTTCATTAACTCAACTGAATTTCTTAACTAGTCGGTGGTGTGCCATAAATTTGCTGGGTGGTTTTTGCCTCTCTTTCTACAATTGTTCAGTTGGAAATCAAAACCATGCCTGGCCACAGGTTTTGATTGTGGACATCACAGGATGGTCTTTTGAAAGAGGTGAATCAAAGGAAGACACGTATACTTTCTTCAGTTTCTTGTCGAGTCATTGAGGGGGAAGGGAAGTGAGCTCAGGCTACCCAAAAAGTGAAAACAATCTCTATCTGTAGGAGACAGTGATAGACACCCATTTAAGAAAAATGGTCCCTTGAGCTTTGATACCGATAGATTTCACAAAGATGGAAGTTCACTGGATTCCTAATTTGAAAAGAATCAAGTGAAAAAGTTGACTGTGCAAAAAAAGAGAGAGAACAAATCCCGGACATCCAAAAGATAATAGGATTTGAAACTATTGAGTCACACGCATGCTCCATGAGCTTAATGGCAACTGTTACAGTGTTGGTACAAAACCCTTATTGAAACTTGAAGGTAGACAAATGTAAAGAATGCTGTCAATCGTGTACAGATAAAAGACAAGCTACAGATCCATAATAACTGAAGAATGGAAGAAGCGAAGACCTGGAACAAGCCTTATCCTGCGGTAATGCCTCTGTGTTTGATGAACAAAGTGATGAGAAGAAGCTTGAATCAATCACAAATATTATACTGTAACATAATGCTGAGAGGTTTTTCTATCAGACACATTTACAATATCAAAGAAAATTAAAAAAAATTTTACAGCACACACCTGTGGTCAGAACTCAACGAGAATTTTCTGACCTAGTTCATATCGGATATGTCGGCATCTTTCTCTTTGGTTGAATTGACGTTTCCACATGTTAAGTACAGGCTACAGGATTTGTCCAAACGCCGCTGAAAATCTCTGCAGATCCTTGGTATATACATCTGAAGGTTGAAAAGCTGGTGGGTGCTGGCTATGGTGCCAACTAGTACTTGGCTCATCTGTTATGAAGCCTGTTTCTGGTTTAACCTCATCACTGTAGATAGATTGAGAGGTTTGATTCTGCACCGTGTTTCCCAGAAAAAACGGGGTGTTAAGATACTCAGACCATTTCATATCTTCTTGTTCTGCTTGTAGTAAATGAGCATCTTTATCAGCCTTCACAGACTCTGCCAGCCCCCACGATAGGGTGCTGTTCTCAAGGAAGTTAGTGCTGCTTTGCAATTGCATACTGCTACTGCTTCCATTGCTTATGCTTCCGTTGTTACTGAAGGTACCGGCTTCCCAGTTCTGAACCCCATCAACATGGCCAGAGGATATGGAAGGATTATTGGACTGGAGACTAACAGTGGGCTTTATAGGTGTTGGAGTTGGGAAAATTGAGCTTGACAAAGAATGCAGCATGGAGGAAGTTATACTAGAATTAAGCTCTGACATCACCTGGGAAGAAGTGGAACTTGGCATGAAGCAAAGAGAGCTATTGGGATTTGCAGAAAGCCCCATATTGGGTCCATAGTTCAACTGCTGCAAAGAGAAATATCCTATTCCCACCATATCAGAAGGTCTGCAACTAGTCATGGAGCTGTCATGACACTTACCAAACCTATCTAGGAATAATTCCTGGGTGGGTGGGGTGCTGGTCAAATTGCTGCTGCTACTGTTGCTATTGTTTATCTTGGAGCTGGAAGAAACTTCAAGTGGGTATCGCTCCGCAGACATAGAAGCTGGCTTTGGTATTGGTGGCTCAACCAGACGCAACTCATTGGATCCCACTGAGGCTTTCTGGTTGCTTTTGTCGGCTGTGGGTGGCTTGTCCTGGTCGTTCTCAACCTCAGAGAGCGGCTTGTGGGTGTTTGGGTCAATGCCTCTTTGCCTAAGCTTCTTCTTGAGGCAGGAATTCCATAGATTTTTTATCTCATTGTCAGTTCTTCCCGGTAACTGAGCTGCAATCTGAGACCACCTGATAAAGCAGCAAAGCACATATTAAATTCATAAAACAAGAACAATAATCCGAATGGCTAAAATCCAAAAGTAATAACTACATTAAAAAAAAGGCCTTTTGAAATAGCTAGTTTCTCGACTGAATTATAACTACCTGTTGCCAAGGACTGCATGGAGTTCAATTATCAAATTCTCTTCCTGCTGTGAGAATGCTCCTCTCTTCAAATCTGGCCTCAGGTAATTTATCCACCTCAACCTGCAGCTCTTCCCACACCTCTGCAAACCTGGCATATACAATACACAAACACAGATTGAGAGAAAGAAGGTTAAAATGACTCTTGTCTTGTCCTTTATTGTGTGCACTTAAGGTAATGCAATATCGATATAGACACAAAGTGTTGAAACAATATAGCACTACCAGCTAGTTTGGGAACCGAGCTCCAACATCCATGGCCATGCTTGGTGATGTAATTCAAGAGCTTCTCGTCTTCCTCTGGAGACCAGAGGCCTTTCCGTAACTTCTGTTTGTAGCAGCAAGAGTGCCTTCCCATGTGCACTTCGACCCACCTTCGATGCTTTGAAATGTCTCTTTGAAGTTGCAAACTCTTGTGTCTGAACCTACGTAGACTGTCAAAAAGAAGACACGAGCTTTGACATGAGTTCTAGGAAACGAGAGGGAGGTTTTAGACAAGCAAGTTGAGAAAATAAAATGCCAGCTTGACAGAGAATCAAATAAATAGAAGGAGCCTCGCAGAAGAGGAAGTTGTACTCGAAGGGGTGATTGGACAGTGCGATTTTGAATTTATATCTGACTTTCCTGATCTGGCCCCCCTCCCCTCCCTTCTTCAAGGGACAATCCACATAATCGCCTAGGTCCCACCAGGTGGGTCATCATCATCTTTGGACGGTCCTGATGCACTGACAAGATAGGACTACAGAAGATCATATGGTTTGACTTGTATATGAATGTCCCATTAACAAGGGCAGGGCATTTTCTTTAGAGACCACAAATTTTGATTGAAAAAAAAGGTCTCATCCTCTTAAGACAATGAATCAATTCTTATTGATAGGTATATGCCATTTTTTGGCCAGTAATCTGTAAAGGTTTTCTTTTTCTTCCTTAGAAAAATAAAATTTAGATTATAATACAGATAAAATAACTTAATTGAAATTCAATTTAAAATATGAGAGAAGGGTATTGCCCATATTTGCTGCAAAGCTAGCTAGAAAAGGTTTTCACTTTCACCAACCTTGGTGGTTATGTACCATGCTGCTTAGACCAGAGAGTTCTTATCTGGTGTATTTCAGTTTTGAAACTTCCCTAGTGTGACGAAATTTAACCAACTTAACTTTGTTTGGAATTTCTAGGAGTGGCTTGGCCTAGACTAAGCCTACACCAAGATTAGCATTATGAAGTACAAAATAACCACAAGATTAGAGAAGGGCAAGTTTCTGGTGGAGAAGCAAAGGCTGAGAGTGGCAAGGTGTACAAAGAAAGTATGCTGCATTAAATTGACGATAACAGAACCTTCTCTAGGTTCTTTTGTTCCCTTTGGCGATGATACTTGAAATTTTGAAAACTCTATAGCCCCTTCCCTTTTCTCGACTAACTTTTCTGCCAGGGACTCTTCGGTAGAAAACTGACCTTCTCATCCTTTTGGCTTTTTGGGATGCTTTTTCAAAATCATGATCGTTTGGAAAAGTTTCATCGTTTGGGTACAAATACAAAATTACTTCTGACGTCTGAGCAGGTTTAGGTCATGTTTCTTCCTTTGGAAATTGCTGGGAATTCAACCAACTATCCAAATGATTCATCTTTTTTGCAATCTGAAAATTACGTCTCTTTTTAATTAAATGTGGATTTCTTCAATTTCAATCTTCTGACTTCATACAAATTTTGTGTTTGTGTGGAAAGATATTAAAACCGTCGTTTTTTTTAGTTAAGAGTACTAAAACAATAGTTAATAAAAGAAATAAACAACTGTAATTCTATATACAAAACAAATGCCACAATCACAATAATGCCACTGTCCCTTGTTTATTGAAGCCTGCAATTATACACACACACGTACTAAATAAATATTTAAATTAATTCATTTTATATTTAAAATAATTTATAATCAAAATTTTACTGAAAAAATTTTTAAATAAAAAAATAATTTTTTCTTAAAAATTAAATTGAACCAAATATGTGCTAAAATAAATAATTTTAGATAATTAATTATTGCTTATAAAGTACGAATATTTAAAAAAAAAGATCATATTTATTTTGAACGACACTTTAAAATATATGTCAACACATCAAATTTTATTATGTTATTATATCCGTATTTATATTGTATTTAGTGTTATTATATTTGTATTTGTACTGTATTTAGTATTTAGTATCATTTTTCATACTTTTTTTTATACAATGGTAAGACTAAAATTTAAACTTATAAGTTATTATACTTTAGAGTATCACACTCATGACACTTGGATGAATAAAACTTTTATTGCAGCCTGAGCTCTGTGCATAGTTTGCTAAGAAAAAAAAAAGTTCTTACCATTAACTTAGCCTACATGAAAATTAAAAAGAAAAGCCAACCGAAGAAGATACACAAAATCCTACTAACCAGGAGAAAACGATGTTAGAACAAAGGGGTTGTGACTTGTGCCACTTCAGAAACACTAATGGGAGACCAAAAACGACTGCAAATTATCCATCTAGGTGATAGCTATTCCATAGACATACAATTAGACAGAAAAAAAAAAGATTAAGCTAATGATTATGAGACAAAGATAAAAGATTTGGTGTTTGGGGAAGAAATGGTTCAACGATTTTGGCTAACAGTACCTTTTCCCTCTCTCGGGAGGGACAAATCACAAAAGCAGAGCAGAGAGACCACAGGTCCAAAAAAAAAATCCCACTGTAGATTTGTCATTCCATGAGCTTTCTGACTTTCGTTAGAAAAAGTCAATTTTCAAATGGCCTTCCTTTGAACTACGAGATTCGTGTCATCAATGGAGGATTCCTCAATATGCAATAATAATGGGGGAGGAGGGTTGAATTCTTGCAGTCTAAACTTGAGCCTTTAATTTTACCCTTTTTAGTTTGGCTGCAGGAATCCAAAAATTTAGAAAGAGAAAATGCCCTCACCAGTTAGTTACATCAGGCACCAGTTACCGTGCATGCCAACAGAGGGACATGGTCATCAAGTAGTAAAATATTAAATTACTTTTACCCCAAAATAATAATAATAATAAAATTCTTGACATAATTAAGCTCCAAATCATTTCAAAACAGGAAAACTTAGAAGACAACAATAAGGGTCTCAGCATGTGTCTAAAGTAATGTAAATTGAATTTAGAATGAAATTATGAAAGGGTGAGCTCTGTTTTTTTTTTTTTTAGAAAATTAATTATATACCTTGGAGTAGAAGTAATTAAAGGGGACATTTGTACGCATAATAAATTAAACATTTCCTTTGTCCTTCTATTAGATGGCACAAATTGCACAATATTCCCTGCAGCTTACTCATGGCACAGAAGCAGCCAAACTAGTAATTTGTCTTCAAGTGCTTAATTTTTTTCATGAACACGTTCTGAGCTGAAAAAAGTATCTTCACCACTCAATAATAAGAATTTTATATCAGTGATATTTAATATTGATATCTTTCTGTAATAGCCTGTCTCTTTGTTCTGACATTGTGAGCTTCCATGGCCTAAGCAATGTCCTAATTCAGCCATCCAATTATAAACAAGTCCTCCATGGGAAGATGCCCTGTAATCTCCATGCCTCATCATGAGCTTGTAAAAGCTTATCTTATATTTCCCATATGAGCTGTTCAGCCAAGTCAAACTCCAAACATTGTAAAATGTTTATAAGCTGCCTCCATTACTCTTGCTGCCACTACACGTTAATAATATATGTCGGCTTCGTTGTCCTTTGGATATTCATGGCAAAATAATCAAACTGGGTCATTTAATTAGTGACCAAAATGAAGTTGGTCAGCTGCATAATTGAACCAATGTTTTCTAGTCCTCTCCTTCCTCTTTTTTTTTTTTTTCCTTCCCTGCTGAAATCAAACAGTGATGTCTCTGTTTCTGGGAATCAATCTCTGACTGCAAATGATTGGAACGTATGAAACCTCAATATTTAAACAAATTAAAAAAATTAAACTTGCTTTCTTGTGATCAAAGTTTAGTCTGGAGAGGCAAGTATTCGCTGTTAGGAAAGAGGTTAAGGTGGCACTTTGAATCTTGTTAGAATAAAATTGTTCAAGAAACACGCATTTATGGAAGGACTGGTTCATGGTATCTGTTGTTTAACTGAGCCTTTGCCGCAGAAGGTAGGAGCCAATAGGCATGTCAAGTTCTCTTGAAACATTGTCCACAATCACTTGTACACTTTGCTGTGTATTTGTCTCATGAGTTGCTTAGCTGGGATTCCTTTGGGAAGAAGGTTGAACATGTATGGAAATTTTAGTAAATGGAACCCCTGGTCCCCCAGTTTTTCTGCAGCAAAGGAGGACTGCATAAGAAAAGAATTGTGGCATTATTGTCAATGGGAATATGTGATCTGAATCTTGGTAGGCCATAGCTAAAATTAAGCTTGTTATTTAGGTCCAATGCATAGTGCCATAAACCAAATATTAAAGAAGGACTAAATCCCCCTTTTTTTAAAAAGAAAAATTGTTTTCAATTTTACTTCAAATTTGTCCAGAAAATCATTGATTACTAATGTTGAAATTGATAGAACAGCAATAATCTTGTCCTTGCTAGGAGCCCTCGCTTACATCAACACGGTCCTAGCAATTATTCATAAACCCCCTTCGTATAGACATATTGGAAGCCACTGAACTTAGTCCAACTTTGTCCCAAACACCTCAGAATGCTTTCCAAATTCAAAAGTTAAAAAACACAGCCAACAAATCTAAAGAAAAGCTGAAATTTTCAGGCACTAACCAAAACAAAGGCAGCATAGAACAATTGGTGACAACCCTACTAATGAATTGGGATTCTATTGCTTCAATGACATGATATGATTGTAACAGGTTCAGTGAAAAAAATGTCTCTAGGGTCTTCTCATTCTTTATTGACTAGATAAAGCTTGCTGAAGTATAATTTGGTCTAACAAATTATCTTCTTTATGGAAACTTCCCTGGAACTGATGCCAACTTGAGGCAAATATTCTGCAAAGCCTATCTTATCATGCGGGAGGCTTTGATAACAATTAGTACTGCAAACGATTTCATCATTTTAACAAACGCAAACGATGGCATCCAAGTAAAGCAAAAGGTATGATTTGAAATAATGATTTGAGAAGTGAAATTCATGAAGAGAAAGATTTGGAAGATCATAATGGGCATTTGAAATAGAGGGGGACATAATCCACTTGCCCTTGAAAAATGGAGATGCCTCTGCATTATCCTTAAAACCAACTTTTCTAGATCTAATTCTACAACAGGCAACTAATTGACAAGAAAGAGCAATTGTTATGTTTCATTATTTCCCGATATGAGGTAGCCTTTCTTTACTTAATGTAAAAATATTTGTTTAAAATAAGCAAAATGGAACTGTAGAAACAGATGTAACCACTTTCAAGTATTGTTTGCAAAATTTGGTCTCTGTTAAAGTTCCCACCAAGACTATTATTTTGCATGGGCCTTAAATTTGAGTGTCCTTCTAGAGTGAGGCCCCATGAAACAAGAAGTTATACCAGAAATGTATTATTAACATTGCAAATTAAGCAGAGATGGACATTCTTTCACAATTTTATGAATAAATTCAGGATTTCAGATAGTTTGTGTGGTGGTTCCTTTAGATGCAGAATAGAATATCTTCCTTAGTTAAGTGTTTAGGAAATTCCTATGAGTAGGAGTATCAGTAGTGCAGCTATATGATGGATCAGAATTTGTGGCCTGCCAGCTTCCACCTTGATTTGTTGGATAACTGAAGCTACTAAGGTTCACAGAAAGTTCCAATCTGAGAAGACCTTAAGTTATCCTGCTAAATTGGCCCATTAAGGCCAGTTGGAAACACAAGCACATGCATATTTCATGTGTTCTAGTTAACAGCAACTTAATTATCTTTTGTCTTGTCAAAGCAGTAAGCGATGATGACAGAAACATGAGGTGTCTCTTTCATGACGTTGCTTTCCATATATGGAAGACTATGATCCAACTAAAAATCATTATTAAGTTAAACTCTAGAATTCATTGCCAATTAATCACCGGGATTCGTTATTATATATTTTGTCTAGAACATGTAATGCAAGCATCTAGGAAGTGTTTTAACAGTGTAAATGTGAGGGGAAGAACCCACAGACAGAGGAAATTGACTTCAATAACAAGGCGAAATTATAAAGAGTTTTTAATGGCATATAAGCCCATCATAAAAGCCCTAACCCCCATCAATTATCAAAAGCTTTGTCTGGTTGAAATGTTCCTTTGTACCCCATCCTTGAATAATTACATTTTCACTTTTGCTTTGTAGTGGGAAATGATAGTCAACTTTATTGCTACATTTGCATCATTACTTTTGATTTTGGGAGAGAGCTTATGCCTCTACGTGAACTGTTTGAGATTCTAACAGGCATTTGCACAAGCAATTGAGTCTTCTCAATCAATCTGATTTCAGAACCTGTGTTGAGCTCAGAGAATACTTAACAGATTTTGATTACAAGGGTCTAATCAAACTCGAAAAGAAGAACTTTCGGGAAAACTAGTGCCAGACACGAGACAACCCAATATCTAATCCATCATCCTTGGACCTAGTAGATGGTTACTTTACAATACAACTCCATACATCAGAGCCAACCATAATTTTTATGTCCTCACCATGCCAGTGCACCTTTGTACACATACTGTCATCATCTTCTTGTTCACATTGCCAGCTTTCAGATTGACCTACAGTTACAAATTTATGGATATATCCATGAATTTTTTTTTGGGCTTTTTACAATCCTAATTTTATCTTGTTAGCTTTACAAATTAACCATTTACAAGTTTTACCTACACAAGTACATATTACATTTACCTTCATTTGCATTATTTCATGGAATTTCACGAGATTGCTTTTCTGTTGATTCAAACATAGTGTCAAGCCTGGTTAGTCTTCCGTTTATGTTTTGTTATTACTTAGGTTCGATTCTTGATTTTTAATTGGTGAGTTATTTATAAATATCTCTATAAGTATTCAATGAACTCAGAGACATGTCTTAATATTGAACTGGGAGATCCTTCCTCTCAACTTAAATTTTACTTAAAGAAAAAAATATAGCATTGAGCTAGTATATTATTTTTTTCATTATTACTAGATGTTCATTTTATGCATCGACGACACCTGTCGTCAGGAATAACTCCTTAAAATTACTAAATTGGTCGACCAACAATAACTCTTACGTGACAATGATACCAAACTACAACGCTATTTGTTTTTTCTTATTAGTCTCAAATAGATCAAGGTGCTGAAATTTCTATGGCCGTTGGCAGTCAAAGTCACTAGATTTTGCAATATTCCTTGTGCTGTACTTTAAATACAGTGGATTCAAATTAACAAAACAAGTAAAATTAAAACAGAGAACCAGCGGAAGTACACATAGATGAGATTATTAGGAAGAAGGACCACATGAGTTTCTGTTGTGCGAAAAATGAGAAATGACCAGAGGCTCCTAAATCCAGAAGAAGTGAAGGGTCTAGGCTTGAAGGGCAAGAGAATGTAAAATGCGAAATCCAATCTAGCGTCTTGTCAAAAGGGGGGAGGGGGGGGGGGGGGGGTTGGGGTTTAATTGTAGCCCATTTTGAGGAAGCATCATGTACACCTGCACCATGTTGTTTTGTCACATTTCTGTTTCTGGCAGTGGCAGACCTCAAAACTTGCCCTCAAGCTCGGACTTTGTTGGGAGCTTGATAGTGCGCGCACACAATCACAAAATGTGTCTTTACATTAAATTTTGTAAATTTAATTTTGAACGAGGTTCATTTTATAAACTTAGTTTTAGTCAATAATTTAAATAAAATAATTTATATTATATCAAAATAAAAAGTAATTATTTTAAATAAAATTAAATAAAATTAAAATTAAAATTACATTTAAAAAATAATACAAATATTAAAACAAACAAAACAGAAAATAAAACATCCAACCATACATACTCTAAGTTTGAAACTGCTAACCTACTACTTATAACTTATGGATAACGATCCTTGTACATAAATTTTTATTAATATCCCTCACATATGCTTATGTGGATCAATAGTGTTTAAGAAGAAAAGTGATAAAAAAAAAGAAAAAAGAAAAGAATGATGGCAATTTATTAAATATGAAGAACATAAAAAACAATGAATATGTGTATTTAACGTTGCCTATAACTTATAAGCGAGCCCCTTCATGTCGGTGTCCGTGTCATTGTCATAACTCATAACATCAACTGTGGTATATTAGAGATAATGCTATTTATACAATTTTATATTTATAATTATGCACAATCTCATATGTGATCTATTTAAATTTAATAACAAATTAAACATTAATATACCATTCACATCATCTCCTTTAAAAAAACAAAAAAAAATTATAGTTTTATATTAGAAGAAAGACATAAAATTTCTTGCATTATTAATCACTAATTTTTATAAAATAAACATACATAAATTACAAATTATGCATACATAGAGTAATTACGATTTACAATTTACTCTCTGCAATCACTTTTTCCCTTTGACATTCTTTATTGTATATTTGGTGTGATTGAAACTTGAAAGAATATAAATAGAATAAAATGTAATATACAAAATTTCTAAACTTAAAGTATAAAAAATATCTTATTTATATTCCATTCCATTTCTTTCTCTTTTACCAAACATGCACATAGAGTTTCGCCTTAAAAAAAAATTCATCTCATGAGGTGAGGTGTGTATGGCCAGCATATCGTCGTTGGCATCCTCTGCAAAGCTTCAAACACAACCAAAGGCTAGTAACGGATCAACAACTGTGAAAAAACAAAAGGGTGATTTTTCTTGGATTTGGACTGCTAAATTGTAAGATGAACTTTAGATAATGAAGTGAAAGTGGTAACTAGTGATAGAAAAAAAAAATCAAAAGACTAAAATCTAACAAATTCATTGTTTTTTATTGGTATATTTATATTTTATCAAAATCTAAATGATTATCAACATTACATTCTGCTCTTTAATATTCACAATGCACTGTAAACAATTTTCATCACATTTTTTCTTGTGGAGGCATTCGTGAATTTGGTTTTGTTTGTAATCAAGGCCTTCCAAATCTACACGTTCAAGCCCAAATGTCTACCTACACTAAAATACGAAGCAAGTGGAATTTGGTTGGGCTTGACCGTATCCATCAACTTTAACAAAACAAACTCGTTATCAATGATGGGTACACGAATCGATCATCTGGAAGTTTCAAGAGTTGGGGAGACATGTGAAGGGGGCCAGCCCAATAGACAAAGATGGGCTTTCGTTGTTAGCTGTTCACCCAAAAAAACAAAAAACCAAACGAAAAGGCGGATGCACTCTCCACCCTACAATTTTTCAAAACAGAGCTGGTAGCTGTCATGATACTTGACAATCATATTTCCTTGTTTGCAAACAAAAGAGAGGGGTTATGAATATGATGAGTTCAAGGCCAAAAAAAAAAGATGATGAGGGTGATTTTCCTCTGGGTTGGCCAAAAGTATTTAAATGTTGAGTGGAAAAACTATAGTGAGATAAGCGTTTTCAAGCATGGATCAACCACATAAAGCATTGCAGCGTTGAATGGAAGACAAAATGTGCAGTTTCAAATTGGTCTTTCCTTATCAATCCTCATTCTTTTTTTTTTTTTTTTTGTGATATTGTTCAATCTTGATTTATTGATAACAACAAATAATACATAGCAACTATTCTCGAAACATCACTAGAGAAAAAAAAAAAGGAGGGGTGGGGGGAAGACACAATAATGTCTTCATGTGACACGAGGCAGCATTGTTTTCTCGTTAAAGAGACATGTTCTGTTTTAATTCCATATAGTTTTAAGTGAATTATGCTATTTTTTCTTTAACCCTTGATGCTTGAAAGAGATACCATACAAGATTATACTAGACTGTCGCTACAGACAGCTTCTTCAAATTTCTGATGCCTTCCTACTCATGCTCATGACATTAATGAACACAACTGTGTGTTAAGTATCCTGATCTTTGCATATTATATAGGATTAGTCTAGTTCTTGCTAAAAAAAAAAATTACAGGTGTGTGGGTCTTGCATAAATGTCAATGTTTTTGTCAATATCAATATCAATGTTTTTGTCTAAATATATGAATTAGTATTCACTTCATCATTATAAACCGCAAGGATATCAAGTTTGATATTAGGGCCCAAATATTTTCAACCGTTAAATGGAGGAGTCTCTCGCTGTCCCTCCAATAAAGCTTGTCACTTTGCCACAGCCAACAGCTATATGATCAGCTTTTCTATTTTACACTTTTATTTTTTGTTTTTAATGGGAAAACTTTAGTGGCAGCTTAATCCTGATCCTCCTAAATCATTGAGACCATACCAGCTCATGTGATACAGTCTGTCAAACATCCCTGTTTCTGCTTTTCTCTCCGTGGAAAACCAAGCGTTTCTTCCTAAAGTTGAACTGGCTTTCCTTCTTTTTCCTGGAGTTGTTATCAACCATATTATTCCTCTAACTTTCCTTGTTTCTCCATAGAAGTTCTCAGCGACTTAGAGAAGGTTCTTTTTTGCTCTTGGATTCCCCATCATGGCTACTGAGACTGTTGCCTCTGATCATACTTCTACTACTGATGAGGTATGTTGCTTTTCCAAGTTTTAGAGCTCATATGATCCTCAACTTCTTCCAATAGTATCTGCGCTCAAGTTTAAGCAGAAGCTACTTCTATCAAGCTTACATATATATATTTTTTTTCAGGGAATCTAGCTTACATATCTTTACTTAATGGATAACTATGAACAAATTTTGCAGATATTTTCTTTTCACTTTTTCTTTTCTGGTGAAGACCCAGTTAGACATATAACTCCAATTACTGTAAAAATAAAAAAGAAAATGGATAATAGGATCAATATCTATCCAGATTCAAGAAAGATATACCTGCAGTAGATTGTTATGTAATAGATACCCTTCTGATAAGGAGATAACAGTACAAGGTATCAATATTGTGAATTCGAAAGATGCCTTGAGCATATGTACGTTCATATTATGAGAGAAAAAGCTATGTTCTGTAGGTATAAATTTGGTGCAGAATCAAGGTCCAGGAGATAATTCAATGAAAAGCCAGAAAGAAAAATTCTACAATGGTATCGATGATACCCTTCCTCTCACAAGGTTCTTTTGTACAAGAGTGTTAGACAAGTTAGAATTATGCAGTATGCAAATATTTTCCAGTATTTTAACAATATTGTTATGTAGAGTATTTTCTGCAAACTTGTGAATAAACTAAAGAACAGAACAGCAGTAGACCAAAGATATGCCAGGGATTCACTAACAAGTCTTCTTCTATATTTGAACTTAGGTGGATTTGTTTCCATAAGCCCTCAACAGATGCACGCATGTGCCTTTCTTGTTTATTACATAAGCATATACTTTCATGCTAACTTCCATTTAAAATTTAAATTGTTCTATGGTAGCAGATTTGAGATGATGACGGTCTGTGATTTCTGTGCTTTATTCTTATCGTGTGCTTCTTACATTATCCACTAGTTCCAACTTTTACCGTGTTCATAGAAAGTTTCCTAGTTTGATTTTATCTACTTTCATATTTTGTTAGTGTCTAAAACGTTGAATTGCGTATCTTCAGTGGGCACTCTTAATTTAATTATCAATGCTTTTACATGTTTTATTATATAGCAATTGGAGAAGAAGGTAAACGAAGAAGCTATTGAACAAAAGAGCGTTTGTTTACCCAATGAAAATGAAGGCAAACATGACAAGGCTGAGGATGCACAAGGTCTAGCTACCCCTTCATCCAAGACAGAAGGAGAAGCCGAAGGAGATGAGAAGAAGGCCGAGCTTGCTGCAGTTGAGGTTGAAAAGCCTGATGATTCTGCAGCATTTGAGGCTTCTGCTGAAGATAATCTGAGACATGACAAGGTTGAGGATGCACAAGGTCCAACAGCTCATTTGTCAAAGACAGAAGAAGAAGACGAAGGAGATGAGAAGAAGTCTGAGCCTGCGGTTGTTGTTGAAGAAAAGATTGATCGTTCTCCGTCATCAGGGGCGTCTGTTGCAGACACTCTGAAGGAGGAGAAGGAACTGATCTCTGACTCACGGACAATCAATGTCACCGAGCAAGCACCTGATGCAGCCAAAGGCCAGCCAGAAGAGCCACCGCCCAGGGAACCCACAGAATATACAGAAACAGAGGAAGAGAAGCAACCAAAGACAGCTGACATACCTGAAACATCAGCTGAAACCGTCGGAAAATCAAGCTACACAGCTGAGGCTAATCCTCTGATAGAATCAGAAGCAGAGGTAGTTAAAGAGACTGAAAATTTGGAAATAAGTTCCCACAAAGCAGAGAAGCCTGAGCCCGTGGTTACAGAAGTGCAGGAAAAATCACAAGAACCAGAAAAGGAATCCCAAGACCAAGAGGCTGAGCAACCAAATACAGTTGCAATTCCTGACCCCTCAGCTGAAAACAATGAGAAACCGAGTGATGATGCTATAGAGGAAAAAACAAGGGAACCAGAATTTGATGCAGAAGTATTGAAAGAGACTAACAACTACGAAGCAGGGCCTACAGAAACAGAGAAAGCAGAACCTGTGGCTACTGAAACTGAGGAAAACCCAAGTGAACCAGAAAAGCAATCATTCGAAAAAGAGGAAGAGGAGCTGCGGAAGACGTTTATTCATGAAAAGGAAACTGACAGTGCAGAGCAACCAATTGACATAGTTGAGGTTCACCCTCCGCAAGAGTCAGATATTGAGGTAGTGAGAGAGAGTGGTAACTCAAAGTCAGAAGCAGTACCTGTGAAGGCAGAGAAACCAGAACTTGTGTCTACTGAAGTGGAGGAAAGGCCCAGAGAACAATTAGAAGTAGATGAAGAAGTTGGGAAAACAAGTAAGAATGCTGAGACTGAGCAAGAATTTGTGCGTGAGACTGCTAAGAGTAAGGGGACTTCAGATGATACAGTCAAGGAGCCAATATCATTGACGGAAGAGAAAACTAACAAAGAGGAGGAATCTAGTATCCCGGGAAGTAGTGCACGAGCTTCATTAAATGAGGAAGCTCAACCAGCCCCTGCAAATCTGGTGGAGTCTTATCCTGCAATTGGAGAAAAGGCTGTTGAAGATGGCAAGAAAGAATCAAGCTGCACCAATGAGATTCAAGGGGTATTAGAAGAAGTGGTTGGAGTGTTAAAAAATCCTGACCAAGCTTCCATTAATCTGGAAGCAAAAACGGACCTTAAAGAAGAAAGGGAGTATTCTGCTCCTACCAGTGTCGAGGAAAAGGCTGCTGCAAATGATGACAAGAAGCAACCAGGCGCGCCTGACGCTGTTGAAGGATCATCAAGGGAGGCGGAGGTAGAAATAAAAAAGGTTGAGGAACAGAATGAGGCAAAGACAGCAACAACAGAAGCAGGAGGTGTGAAGGTAGAGAGTGTCAAAGGTGATAAACCAGAAGTTGATAACAAGAAAGAACGGCACCCTGAGTCAAAGGTGGATGAACTCGTTGCAGCTGCAAGTGAACACGTTAGAGAAACCTTGGCATCTAAATTGGAAGAAAAAGAAGAATTTATTAAAACTGGTGTGGATAATCTGGAGAAAGTACAAATAGAGGATCCTGTGAAAACTGACGTTCAAATTCCAGAGCCACCCAGAAAGGAAAGTGATGCAACAAAAACATCCAAGGACCTTCCTAAAGAAACTCCAGCCAAGCCAGCTCTACGGCAATCAAATAACATTATATCAAAAGTAAAACAGTCACTAGTGAAAGTAAAGAAAGCTATCATTGGGAAATCTCCATCCTCCAAAGGCCTCTCCTCCGAGGCCAAGGCCAAAGGTGATATTAAGGTCAAATAGTGGGATGGACTCAGTAAGTATGCAGAATTTACTCAAATGCTTTCTTTCTCATTGTCGTGTTGCATAGCATACTTGTTGGTTTCTATACATTATTATTTTCTCTTTATTTTGCTTGAATGCAAAAAGGATGTACAGAGTGCAGATTACCTAGAAGATCCAGGCTAGGCTTAGGCAGTACTGCAAATTTTTTTTTTTTTTTCCTGCTTTATAAATGATGGAAGCGATTTTAACTTGGTGATGTAGAGGTGACTTGTGCGTTCTGTAACAACCGTGAGGATTTACATGACCTCATAGTATTCTACTGTTGATTGTTTATTACATAACTGCGTGAATCCTTATTTGTGTCCAATTTGCTTCCTGGTTAAGAGAGCCTTGGCCAATCACAACCAGAATCTCTTCCAGGAACTTCTTGCCAATCATGTCATGAATGTGAAAAAAATATTATAATCAGTTTCTCTTCCGTTTCCATACAGAAATAGGTCAGAGGCATTAACACACGAGAGAAATATAGTCCCGGCACCAGGTTGTCTGAACAGATTCTTCTCAACCACAGATAATCATGATTTACTAAAACCCTATTTCACAGAAATCAGATCGTCATGCGGGAGTAAATGAACAAAACCAGCCAATCTGCATAAACCATTCTTACATACTCCTAAAGGTAATACCCCACGACCACTAAGATCCCCTACACAGGTTCATGACACTTGCACAGGTGTCTGCCTCTTAGTAGTCCAGGAGTCTTACTCAAGAATCAAGATGCTAAACATTCTTATATATTCTTAGAACATGTTTTTTCTTATTCCCTACACATAAATGCAAGACAAATAAACATATAATTTCAAGTTTAACATCATTTTTATATACTTATCTTGCATCCACTTACATGCTAGGTGCATATAAGAATTTCTCATCAAGATGCATGTAAGAATTTCTCCCATTTTTAAGTATACGTGGCACCCTTTTCTCTTTATCTAATTTTGCAGGGTGGGAAGGGGGAGACGAGATTGCTAATGTCTCCGAGAAAAAAAAAAAAAACCTATTATGTCATTAATCCAAAGAATCGCTACGAAAGATCTGAATCAAACATTTGAATGCATAATTGTAAGATTTTAAGCTTTTGACGCCAGTGGATTTGAATATTTCACTAAGTGAATGTACAAATAAGTGTCGTCTCCAAAGATAACCAAAATCTCTGCAATTTTGTGAGTCCAAAAATTTAGGATCCTAATGGTTATTGTGACGGGTCAACCTCAATAACTCTCAAGTATACTGTGGTACTCAAGATTGAACTTGCAGAATGAGAAACAGGATATTTTGGACTCACAATTCTGAAAGCCTGGATTCTTTTATTAGCCACAGTTAATGCGTAGCATCAATCATGACCTGCAAGTACAACTGAACAGTAAGTTGACCTATTATGACACTCCTTAACTTAAAAATTAAAATATCAATGTAAAAAGTCAAAATGAACATGTATTTGTGCGCACATACATATACTGATACTTACTCACAAGATTTACCAGTCACAAGGTTATCTTCTTTGCCAGGATTAACAGCTCCACTGTCATTAACCTCAGAGGCATGACCGCTATTCTGTACCAAAGCTGTCTGTTCAAATCCAACAGTTTTTGCTTCACACTAGCATAACAAAAAGAACACAAACATCAAAAAGTGTATGACATGCAGAAAATAATTGACGAAACAAAATGTTTTAATTAGGTGTAAGGGTTGATGTGCACATTTATCACCCACTATTATCTGAAAATTCTATTGTCTTCCAGGTGATAAAACAGTGTCAAGATTACTTTACAAGTTTCAATCTTCATATTAATAGGTAATAATCCAGTCTTATGAACATGGTGGGTATTCTTTAAGCATCTTTTTTAACCTCCCATTTTGTTCCTACATGTTTTTTTCCGTCTCCAAAATCAAAGGTGCTCTTAAAGTTGTTTTGTTAGATTCCACTTGCCTAAAGATGAAACAAATTGACAGCCAACAATCTTAAGCAAGAACACTTGCAAAATTATGCATCCTCTCATGTATCTTCTTTTAGAAGTAACACAGTTAAATAACTAGAATAATTTAGTAATTCAGAATGATGATTTCAGGAGACCTACTATTAACACAGACAAATCCACATGAGCAGAACTGGAGAGCAATGAGCAACGAAGAAGATCACTCAGCATAATTTGAGGGTATTCGGAATTACATATACAACTGAATAACATGCCTGGGTATATGCTTCCACATTTGTTGTAATATATATTTATACAAAACCTCAAGAAATATGTCAGTAAACAGACCTGGGTAGACATCTGACTTGTTGAGTTACAGCCACTGGCACTTTGCACAACTTGTGAGTTTACATTTGGCACTGGATCCTTTAAGCCAGAGGCTGAAGCTGAATCTACAGTTTCCATAAGTCCTGCTGTTCCACAGGCATTTAGTCCTAGGGCTGATGAGTTCATAAGAGGTCCTCCTGAGAAAGAAAATACAGGAGCACGTGGCATTGGCATGGGAAGTCCCAGACCAGGAAGCCCAAACACATGAGGATTTGATCTTGCCATCCCATGTAAAAATGTGGGTCCAGACATATGTGCACCAGGGAGATGAGTTACTTGCATTTGGGGCACCTGAACCATTGGGAATCTAGAAGGTCCACCATTACTATCAGGCATACCCATCCCATAACCCACTCCCAACCCCATTTGCATGCCAACACCTATAGGTGAAAAAGGAGCCATATGTGGAGCATGCATGTGCTGCATTCCCGCAGGTAACATCATCGGAGGCATATATAAACCAGCTCCCATTGACATAATCTGCATAAAAAGATGAAACAATCTCATGTTATAACTGGATTATTTATAATCTGAAAAATTAAAATTAAAAAGATGAAAGGAAGAGGGAGACAGAGACAGAGTACTTGAACTTGGAGCTGAAGTTGTTTAAGATATTCAATTGCCTCATCCAACATTGAAGCTTTATCCATCTTATACATACGAAGTCAGAAAAACCAAGTAAAAGAGGAATCAAGCATAAGAATAAGATTTAATTTTGTTCCACTAACAGTGTAAAGAGTTTTACACTGTCAGTTAACCATATGGTACCACCTATTTAAAAAATAGTTAGAAGCTTTTACTGTAAGTGAAAAACCTCAGTTAACTGCAGTGATGTGGCACTTTCTTATTTACGCTGACAATAGATCAAATTTAAATATCTCTCTCTCTCTCTCTCTCTATATATATATATATATATATATATAAAGTATTTTAATAGTTTATATTCAAGGTGTTGAACTTCTGCTATTTTGACTACGAATTTGCTTATAGATCATGTTTCATATTCAAGTTGAGAATAGAAACCCTGCAAACAAAAGCAGAGCTTCAGTTTTGACATCTATTGCTGTAAGCTCCAATAATTTGATAAGACCTTCTACATTCCACCACCACAAACTTTAATATATCTTATAGAAGTTTAAATCCTTTGTAATAATCAACATTCCATAATGCTATAAAGTTTCTCTGGTGTACCTAGCAAGAGCGAAAACAGAAAAAGTCAACCTTATTGCAATTTGGTATGAGTTCTTGTAATGCACGCATCTTCTCATTGATCCTGTCTCTTCGCTTCTGTATACATAAATCCCAAAGATCACCACATATAATCATGTAAATCAGAAACAACAGAACATACACTTAAGCGGGAAAAATGAAAATGTGTTGTTTTGTATTTCACACCACACGAATGGCAGATGGCCTTGCTCACCCTTTCAGATAGATTATGCACTTCAGCTGCACGGCTTCTCTTGGAGCCCATACCTCCTCGTGCAGGAGCTGCCTTTTTAACACCTATTGATTCTTCCTCAACATCCTGCAAGTAAAAATGTTTTCTAGGTTTATAAAGGAAAACTATAAAATAAGTAAGAATTGAATTAAACATAGACAGTGTAATTCTAAGATATTAACTTCACTGTGCCACTCAAAGTCCTCAGTGTCACGACTTTTTCGCTTCAAATTTTGATTTGGATCGTCTGAACCTCTCTCTGCGCCATTGCCAGAGCAAACAGAGGAAGAGGCTACTGCTGGCTCCATACTTTTTTCAGCAGCTTCCTGTCCTTTACTGCCACTTTCACCAAGAACTTGATTGGAAGTTTGATCGATCTTAGAGATGTCTTCTTTGCAAGCAGGGTCAGAATGTTTAGAAGCAACAGCATTCTGTTCAAGACATTTTGGCTCTAACAGTTTCAAATCAGCCTCGGATGGCTCCATAACCTGCTGATTGTGCATGGTTAATTCCTTTGGACATTCGCCACTTGCATCAACAAAAGTTGATTCAGGAGGATTGCCTCTAGTTGCAGTAGCACCTTTATTTTTAGTTGCCATACTTTCTAATCTTGCTGAAGACAAACTCTGAAGATTAGCTCTCACAATAGCAGCAGGTCTCGCAAAATGGGAGAAATTCATTATGGTGGAACTATTGCTGGACATAATTGGATCTTGCTTCTCCATCTTTAAGCTAGAAAAATCACTTGAGGTAGATGGAATCTGAGTGATTTCCCCACAAGGTGCATGCTGGGTTGCATTATCTGTATTATTTTCAGTTATATCTGATACTCTGGATCTAACAGATGCCAATGATGCTTGAGATTTATGCGATAACAATGGGGGGTATAAACGACTGGTGCTAGCTTTAGGTCCAGCAGTCTCAACTTCTCCATTTGATGAGCCCATCCCTTGTTCTGAACTAGAAACATGACGCACAGAGTTTTTCTGAGAGTCCCTAAATACCTGATTACAATCACTTCTTTTATCCAGTAGAGTAAAATTATCTGAGGAAGGAAGCTCATTTATGGTGATCCCAGAGAGTTCATGTAAGAAATCAGAACTATATTCATGTTGCAAAGGGTCATCCATTGTATAATTCAACCAAGGTAGCACGTCTTCATCTTGACTCAAATCCACTTCACCAGATGGGACTGGCATTGGAATTTCATTCAATCCGGTGTCTAAATCCCCAAACTTTCCCATCCTTGTATTGGTAGCAAATCCTTCATCTTTATCGTGACCCCTGGGACTGTGAGATGGTAAGCAGTGAGATGGCAAACTCCTACTAGTTGGGATCTTTCTAGCTTTACAGGATTGACCCTGCATCGAAATCTGACCATTTCCCCAAACCAGCTCAAAAAAATCATTCTCAGGTCTGCATTCAAACCCACAAACGCAGGGTTAAAACTAAAAGGTCAAATCAAATGGGATAAACAAAAGAATGTAATACAATACAAAAACATAAGAAAGATATGAAAAGATTACAACAGCGGGTGCTACTGAACTTACGCGGTAGATTGATCAGCTGCACGTGAGCTGTTTATCTCTTTAGAATCAAGCTTCCCTTTAGCCAGCCGGTATAACTCGGAGAGAGGCATGATAAATCGATGGATGAAAGCACCGCTAAAACTCAGAAACACCTAAAACTTAGGCACTTAGCGATTACGTTGCTTCCGACATAGTACTATATTAACTGGGAAACCTTTGAAAGCCCAAATAAGGTTTGAAGACATGGAAACCTGACGCAAGCCCCATTACACTATGAGACAAACGCTATTGATTTTAGTAAGAGAAAGAAAGACAACAGAAAGCTACCCTGTTTAGTGTTTACAGTAATGGTTACGAAAATAAAATATCTTTTTAATACACAAGTCCTTGTCAAGAAACAAAACTATAATACAAAATTAAATTAGTAATAGAGCATCAGTCAAACAAATTCTTTAATTGCTATATCATGCACAAACCTTGCCAGGTAAAGAAAGGTCTTTAACTTTAAAGATTCGATCTTATTACAGTTTTCTAATCACCATTCAGTTCTCCCACCTACAGCCACAGCCACAGCCAGTTCTGAGTTCAAGGGAAAGCCATGTAACTCCACTCACAGCCGAAATCTCAGATTACCCAGTAATCACCCCGCAAAATGCTCAACAGGGCACGGAGAAAGAAAAAAAATTTCGCGTAAACCTGAGAGTTCCTCGTGACCGACAAACTTCCCTAATCCAAATGCATCCGTATTTGAGTGATCATTCATTCGCAGTTCACACCAGGAGTTCACAAAACTCTAATAAAAGAGTAATCTTTCAGAGACTGCGTCTCAGCTCGAAGAAAGAGAAACCCAAAATTTCAGACAAAATGGAAACGCCCCAAAGGGACGGGGATGGCGGCGAAAGACTTGCAGAGTTTGCAGAGGACCAATGCAGGAAATCAGTGACACGCACAAAGGGAACAGAAAGAGAGAGAAAGAGAAAGAGAATTGATTCAGGGGTTTTTCTCTAACCATAGTTAATCAAGCGATCGTGGTGGTTAAGTTCCTTGCAGCTTTGTCTGGGGCCCAACGGTGACTAGGCCAAATCTTAATACAAATCCAACGGTCACCTTCCAGTACATTGTGTAATGTTAACAACAGAGGCCCATCCTCGTGATGAGCAAGTGAACCACACGCGTCCGTTATGGGTTTTTGCCCTAAATGGGTGGGTGCTGGGTTAGGTTCGCCGTGGTGTGACACCATAACAAGCTGATGAGAGAGAGAGAGAGACGTGTCTGCGTCCCTGTTCTGTGCACTTGGAAGAAAAGGGTCATGTTTCACTCTGTGTATATTATCCTTTCAATTTTGGTTAAGGTGCTGGCGCTTATGCTTAATAGTTGATGGTTGTGGTGGGTGTGGGCTTTTTGTGTGTGAGGAGTCATCCATGCCACAACGCAACACAACGAAATCATATCCGTATCATTATAAGCTGTTTGGCCACTGACCCTCTTTCCATAGATAAGCTTAAATAATAATAATAATCAGATTTCTGGTTTGCTGCGGGTTAAGGCTAATTAATAAAGTCATTGACGTGTGCATTATTTTTTTTAGTTTTATTTCTTACTTGACGAAAAGAAAGAAAAGAGCAATGGTCATACAGAGACTGTGTCATTAGTGGTGGGTTTTGATATTTGGAAATTTGCAATTGCAATCATGCTGCAAGCCCCGGGAGAGGTGTCCTTTTCCTGATTTTCTGTTTTTGTTTCTTTTCATAAAAATTTTTTTGTATATTTTTATAGTATCAAGATATTAACGTAAAAAAGTGAATTATATTATTAGATATAAAAATTATAATTTAATTTTTAAAATTTTTATAAATAAATCTTATAAAAATATTTTTGATTTATATTTAAAAAAAATGACTATTACACTTGATTTAAATTTCAATTAAATTTTATTATATAATATTATAAATTAATCCAATGGCCCGTATTATTATAGTATAATAGTTTAAGAATACATAACAATCTCGTCATTTTGTAAGTTTTGGATTTGTTATAAGATGGGTTTGAAATGATCATTTCAAGTTTAAATAAAGGATTAAGGACAACTGCTTAGGAAAAGAATAACTTAATTGCAGTTCTCTTTAAGAATTCCAGGATCCTTGTCATCAGGCAGAATCTAAGAGATTGGTTTTACATGCGATCTCCTTAATTAAAGGTCACTGGAATGTCCTTGCTGCCCTTTGTTTTAAGCAAAGATAATCTAAGGTACAAAGGTTACTGTTGCCCTTTCCGATGATGCATTTTATAATTAGTTAGATTAGCAATCTAAACACCGTGACCATCAACTTTGGAAAAATTAGATAGAGGGTAGGGACCACCTAAACAGTTTATAAAAATGTCTTGAGATTTAAAAAAAAAAAGAAAAAAAGAAAATGGATAAACAAATCAGGGAAGCCTGCCAAAAAGTGATCATTAATAAAGAACTGAATTAGGGAACAAATTAGATATTGGTCAATGAGATAATCAGAAAGGGATTGGATGTCATGTCCTTTAAAAAGAGAGCAAATAGTTTTCCATTTTTTTTTGGTTAATATCACTCATTTTTTAATTCTTTTTTAAATTACCGAGTAATTAATAAATTTTACTTTGTTGAACAGATCAAAAATTAAGATTATGCACATAATTTTTTATATATTTATACAAATATCATTGTTTTATACTTTTCCGCACACTTCTTTCGTTATTAATAGTTTTTTTTTTATTATCATAGAGTTACTTAACTTATGCAAGTGACAATGATTAATATATAAATAAGTTACGAAAAAAAGTAGTAAAAAAATACAATGTAAACAGCATCAGTGAAATAATTAAGTATTGATATGGAGTTTGACCCATTAATACTCTTTAGACAAAATATACTTACGCTGACCAAAACTATTGAGTTAAGTGTTTAGTTTAAGTTTTGTTAGTGATCATTCATTACTATTTGACGTATAAGTTTTATTACAATCTAGATTTGTGATATATTTTGACATTGGAATGGATAATTTCTCTTTTTACTTAATTATTTTAAAAATATATATATATCTGATGGATGGTAGAGCCCATCAGCCGAGACATGGGAAATGCGCAACGTCCCCTTGGACCCTTGCTGTGCCGGTAAGGGATTTGGCTGCATTCATGTGGATTGTGGACGGTGGAGCCACATGGCCCACAAAATTTGTAGTTGTGGAGGGCATCCGTCTTTCTCTGGGGCATTGCATGTGCCGTTTGCATTTGTGAGGGGAATAGAATAGGGATCTGAGAGACTCAGACTGAGAGAGCTGGGGATGAAGAGTTGGATATGCAGAGAAACTTTTGGAGGTCCTAAAATTAACCAAACAGAGTAGTGATTCTGACAAGTGGGCGTGGATTTCACGTGCATGGATGAATTTCACACGTACTCCCTGTTTGGCTGTTTCTTTTCCTTTTTTGTCAGGTCAGATGTGACTCATTCTTTCGTTTTCTTTTTTTGGATCCATCATTTTTTGTACACGGTACCGGTGTCGCTGCACGAATGCAATCACAACGAATACGGTGACAATGGTCATGGCTTGTTCTTTCGTCTATGTTTCATCGACTAGCCATCCAAGAACGTAACACGTTCTTCGGTCCTCATTGCTTTTGCTTTGAGGTTTTGATTATAGGATCGACAAATACATGTCGATCTGTGAGTATTCAACTTATTTTGTTCCGTCTGGAGCAGGTTTTAACCTGCCTCAACGAATGTTTAAAACTCCCCCTAACGCGAAGCAGGGTGAGCTAAAGTTAATTTTACTTGTGAGGTGATGCGGGTTCGGATTTAAAATAATTTGTCTCGTTTCATCTTGTAATTTTAATATTTTAATATTTTATTTTTTTTATTTTTATAAATAATATTATAATTAATGATGAATAAAAGAAGAATGATGAAAAGTTGATTGCATGATTAAGATTTATGCAAGAGTAATTGCTGGACTTTATTTTTTTTGTTGACTTCATATTCAATACTTTAATTTCTATGATTTATTATATTTAGAATTGATCATGTTATTGTATCAAAAAAGAAATGATCATGTTATAAACTTGTTTAACTTCTGACTTGTTAGAATTTATATTCTTTTTAAAGTATATATTTTAGTTTATATCATGTTATAGCTTTTTTTTATATTTTAATTGATTATTTTGTAAATTTATAACTAGAATGATCATAGATACGGATAGGATGCGGGTTCTCTGTTTATGCTGCGGGACGAATTCTGCTTTTTTCATTTAAAAGCTGCAGGGGCCGGTTCTCACAAAAAATAGAAAATGCGGGACAGGATGAGATGAGAGAAAACCTGCCCCTACTCGTCTTATTGCCATGCCTATTCGACTATTGAATTCATTAATTCAAAGACAAGATTGTTTTCATTTTCACTATTTTCTTTTGGTATAAATCAGGAGTGTTTATTTGAACTGCTCTACAAGACTAATTTCTTCAAGTTGAAAGTTGTAATGGTAAAATCCTCTCCATGAGACGTGACTCCCAAGAATTGAACCATAATCTTTATATCTGGGGACATAACTCACTTTAACTACACTAACACCTTTTGTAAACATTTTCACTAAATTTAAGAGGATACTTATGTAAATGTTCTTTAGTGTAATATAAAAAAGTAATGACTTACACAATTGCTTAGACTTAACTTGATTCGATCAAAATTTATTATGAATTTAGCAATAATAGTTCATTAATATATGAAAAAAAAAATTAACAACTGATACTAACCGCATGGTAGTTTATAATTATCAATGAAAATCCCCCTCCCACTATCTAAATAACAAGCTTCATATTAACTGTTTGTATAGCATAAAAAAAATAACAATCTTAAAATCTGATGATTCGGGGAAATTACTAAACTAAGGCACTGCAAAAGATAGCTAAGAGCATACCTTATGTGAATGCATATTAATGATTATAAACCACTATGCTGCTCACTGTCTGGGGAAAACATGAAACAAATTATTTTCCCAGCATCCCAAGCAAAAATCTCAGATACAAATTATAGAAACAAAGAAATTCCATTGTCTGACACAGAAGGGGAACCAAAACAGATAATGTTAATAAATGGTTACCTGAATGATTGAAGAGTAGGGCAGACCTGATAATTTATTGTAGTCTTGGCCGTGGAGCCTAAAAAATTGGACCCAAATTAATACAAAGCATGCTCTCTCTCTCTGTGCTAACCATTTCTGGAGGCAGTTGTGTCTGACTCTCTGCAGTCTGCACATGACCGCTAGACCCATCAAGCATGCACGGTTTTTTTTATAACTAAATCTTCAATCACTGCATGCGCAGCAGAGCAGGAACACATAGAAGCAGAAGCAGGGTGCAGGAAACAACACCCAGCCTATTTTTATCACTAATCTAATCGATGGTGTGCTATTAACAATTGATAATGTTCCCAGGCATATAATAAACTTGAGCTTCTATATCATGTGCGTTAATAGAAACAAAAAATAACGGCAGTAGACAGATACTAGTATCATATTTGGAGTTAATAATGTTGACAATATATATAGCAGCACTTCATAAATTTGCGATATATTACTTTCTTTATCATTGTTGTACTCTTGCGCGTGGAATGGATATGTGCTTCAAAGAAAACAGCAAAGCATGCATTAGAGAAGAGAGCAACAGTAGCAGCCATTATGTTAACCAAATGATCAAAACTTGTCATTATTCCAAGAATCTGAAGCGCCCACCTACTCTTGTTATATTATCCTGCCCATGATGCTTTGAAGTTTGGAATTAAAAGTAAAAATTAACTCATGACAGAGTTCAGCCAAAACAACTGGAAAGCATCAAGATGAAGAAGGTACTCTGTCACGATATCAATCATTTAGAAAGATATAATGAGTGTGTCCCGAATTGATCTTCAGAGAAAATATCGAACAACAAAATTATCTGAAGGGATTTTTGAGCTGTCACTCTCAAACAACCAAGAATAGTTGTGGTTAACCCAAAACTGACACCACGTGTATGAGATAAAAAAATAAAGCACAATCAAGTAGAATAACAATGTTTACTTCCGTACAGACATAGACCTATTGTTGCATGTCTTTCAGCACATGAAAGTCATTGTTCTCTTCAGCAGGAAGTTTTCATTCATATCAGTTGCACTTCTATATACAGCTGTCATTCGTTGTTCTACAGATGTGACTTGATAAGATTCTACAACAATCCAAGGAAGAGCCATTTGATTTGCTGGCCACCTATCAAGTCTGAGATATATATATATATATATATTCAATAAAAAGAGACAAGTTCACAGTACATAGATAAGATTATAGATATGCTAGTGTAGTCTAGCTATGCAACTTGATCTCATGACGTAAAAGCAGTCAGATAAGCATAATAACTCATGGTTTGTTCATGAGAGACAGTTTTGTAATTTTTTAAATATATTCCTCGAAGCAGGTAGAAAGAAATTCATAGTTCATACTATTGACAGCGTGTAGTTGGTATTGGCAAGTCTCACTCTCAGCGTTATAATATCGGGTAATAGTGACCTCCTGTCTTTCTGATCTTGTTTTAGTCCCTTCAATGGTGGTTCTCCCTGGCATCAACTGGGTTGATTGAAATGAAAAGACCAATGAAAATTTAAAGAGAGGATCAACGAGTTGTTTCTAACTTCAGGAAAAATTTCAGATAAAAAGAAAATCAGAAGGAATCTCTTGAGGTTCGGTTCTAGAACAGTATCACCCAATAACTAATTTAAAATACGGTTTAAAAAGTTCTTTAGAATTTCCTTACACCCACCTAAATTTGCTATTCTCTTAATTGTGATGATCGTTATCCACTCCAAGTATATAATTAATAGGAGAAAAATAAAAAAAATGGAAAAATATTTCATTAAACAGAAAGGACATGCTAATAGCTGCAAAGAAGCAACAACAAACCTTAATATAGAAAAAGAGTCAAATAGTTATTAGTAAATTTTTCTTAATATAGGTAAACAAGGAGAAAGTGATGAGCATCCATAAACTTTGTGGCCCATCAAACAATCAAAAATAGTACGAATACCTTCAATGAGCAATGGAAGCACTTTTGTCGATTAGCATATACAAGGCTCTCCACAGGTTGCAGTATTGATTCAGTGCAAGCCTACCTGGTACTAGCCGCCTATCCAGTACAAATTTGATTCAGAAAATTTCATATTCTCCAAGCTCCAGTGTTAAAAATCTATAGAAATAAATCTCAATGGTTTTTTTTTTTTTTATCGGAGGCGAGAGGGGGAAGCGAGGGTTTGGTGCAGAAAATGCATTCTACAATTTTTCGACATATACATACGTTTTACTTGTGAAAATGGTTTCTGATGTTCAATGCTTCCATATTTAATTGTCATTTCATTCCAAATACCCCGAATTCGACCCCCCCCCCCCCCAAAAAAAAAACCCTCGAAACAACGACATATCTTCTATAAATGCTGCAAAAACAAATAAACCACAATCGGATTTGAATTAGGACAATATAATAGGAGGAAGTACGCTTAAATGAATAATGAAATTGAAAAGGGCCTCAAAATAATTAACAACAGTAAACTTTGTCGTATTAAAAGAATCTTCTGATAAGAATATACATTTGAATTAAGGGAGAAAAAGAAGATCATGTTGGCCGTTTGTCTCTCCCAGAAAAGGATTGTTACCAACAACATATAAAGAACTGCAAAGCATACATTAAGTCTTATACTTGACACTAAGTGAAAAAGGGTGCTTAATGGTGGCCTCCAAAAATTAGGCAGTTGTGTTTATTTTGTTGCATGCGTTTCAATCACCAATAATCTCTACAAGAGCACAAGCCATTTGTGAATCGGTGAAACCTGTTAATATCTCTTACAATAATCTCCCTCTCAAAAATCTCTGAAGCAAACTTCATAACAGCGTGACAATCACCACAAGTCCTCAAATTCTTCTTTATCCTTACTGGAGATCCAACTGGGAGGACCAGAAGACCAAAAGCAAGAGCTAATTTCTCACTGTGATACCACAAACTCTGCTCTTCAGACCCTTCTACACTGTTAGTTGCAAACTGGATCTCAGCCACATATCCTCTCTTCTTTACCAACTCCTTCAACTTTTGCAAAATTTCATAAATTTCATCTGTCCTTGAATGTGACCTATCATTCACAGTGAATACAAAGGTCCTGTTCTTAACATCAATCCAGCTACATCCAACCTCTTTCCTTACCCTATGGATCCCCATCAATCGCCTGACCTCATCAGCTTTTTCCAACATCCCATGTCGTGTATAGATATTAGAAAGCAGCACATAGTTTCCTGGATTATCTGGTTCCAACTTGAAAAGCCTCTCTGCAACCTCCCTGCCCATTTCAACATCGCCATACTTTGCACATGCCCCAAGCAAAGCACCCCAAACTGATGAGTCAGGCTTGATCGGCATCAATTCAATAAAATTCCATGCTTCATCCAATCGACCAACACGACCAAGCAAGTCAACCATGCAGGCATAATGTTCAGGCCCAGGCCTAATATCATGGATGTTAGCCATGGAATTGAAGTACTTAAAACCATCTTCAACCTGTCCAGCATGGCTGCAAGCTGACAGCACGGAAACAAAAGTAATGTATTCTGGCACAATCCCCTCTTTGAGCATCTCCTCAAATAATTCAATTGCTTCATTTGCACAGCCATGTTGGTGGCAAGCGGCTATCATAGCTGTCCAACAAACCACATTACGATCCTCAGTTTCTTCAAAGACCTGATAAGCATCAAACAAGTTCCCACATTTGCCATACATTGTTATCAATGAACTCAAAACGCATGCATTTTTCCTATGCCCAGTTTTTGAGATCTGGCCATGGATCAAGGTGCCCTGAGTCAATGCCGCAATGCTTGCAGAAGCATGAAGAACGGAGGAATATGAAGCCTCATCAGGTAATATGCCTTCCCTTTTCATGGCCTGGAAATAACTGCAAGCTTCTTCAAAGTGTTCATTATGGACACATCCCATGATCATCACATTCCAAGTAACAACATCTCTATTTCCAGCGGTATAGAACAACTTGGTTGCATCATCAAACAACCTACATTTACAGTACATGTCCACCAGTGAGTTCTCCACATAAACCAACGTTGTCAAACCACGCTTAACAATGTTTCCATGCACTTGTTTCCCAAAATCTAAGTCAACCACATTAGCACAAGCACTCAACACACTCGAAAAACTCACTTGATCAGGACCAAGTGAAGTCTCGCGGAGAACCTCCCTGAAAATTGCAATCGCGCGATCATAAAATTTGTTTTTGAGAAACCCCACGATAATAGAATTCCAAGAAACGAGACTTCTGCTGGGCATTTCGTCGAACACCCTCTGCGCCAAGAACATATCGGAGCACTTGGCATACATGTCAACTAACGCGCTCGCTACAAACGTATCGGTTTCAAACCTATGTTTCCAAATCAAAGCATGCACCTGTTCACCGTGAGCGAGAACCGTCGTATCCGCACATGCAGGCAAAACGGCCGAGAAGGTGAATTGGTTGGGATATATACCAGTGCACCTCATGTGTTTGAAATAAGTGAAGGCCCCGAAGGGGTTCTTGAAACGTGAGAGTTGGGTGATAAGAGAGGTCCAAGAGACGACGTTCTTTGATTCCTCGGGGGTTGTTGCGAACAAGAGGAGGGGGCGGTCGATGGAGCCGCATTTCGCATACAAGAGGAGGAGATTGTTGAAGAGGACAGGGGAGGATGCGTGATTGGTTGTGAGGATTTGGGTATGGATTTGGGTTGCGTGTTTGAGGTTCTTGGATTGGGCGGCATTGGCGAGGAGATTGTCGAGGTGAGCGTGTGAGGAGAGTTGGTGGTATTGGTATGCATATACGTGAAAAGAAGCTGTAATGGGAATTGGATAGCTGCTTCTTCCGCGCAACTTTATTAGCGGGAAGCGAAATTTCATAATACTCCTCTGCCACTGCTACAACTGAGTAAGAGAGTGCAAGACGAGATCAAATCAACCACGCTACCCTGTCTCTCCCTCAGGCGAAAAGGAAATGCAAATGTCACAACTCACATAAGATTAGTGGCACTGAATGCAATTACATCATTGGTCTTTCTTAACGGATTGGTGCAACAGGGTACATCATTTTTGTAAAAACCAAATGGTTCCACGGATTCGACGATAAACCGTTATAATTCAAGTTTGTAAACTCAAAATTAGACTTGAATTAATTAGTTATTAATTTTTTTATTTTAAAAAAATTCAACATTTTTACATAATTTTATTAAAGACTAAAAATAAAAATTATTAAATAAAAAAATGAACATTTAGTATTTAAAAATTTAAAATATATTTAATATATATTTTTAAAATAATTAAGATGATTTAATTAAGAATAATAAATATTATTTTTATTTTTTAATACGTAAACAAATGTTAACAAAATTATTTTTATATTTTTAAATTTTTTATAAAATATATATTATTACAAATAAATTATTTTATTAATATTATCTCATTCTATTAAATAATTTAAATAATTGATCTTAAATTAAATTTTTAGTGATTCACTGTCTAATGTGGGTGTAGACTTTGGTAAAATGGTTATGATAATAGAAAAGAATAACCGCACTGATCCAGGTCCGGGGTGTGGGTGGGTAAGGGGCCCTTGTTTTCAAGGGTCTGTTACAAGCGTCACCTTTGTATGGACCATGCCATGGGCTTTTCTTTCTCAAAGCTGGAAAAGTAAGCCCAGGCCTTGTAACCCAGCAAAACCATAGTAGAAGCAGGCCAGAGTGACGAGGTCCATTACGTTTTTTACTTGCGTCCATGGCCTCATCGGAACCTTTTCTATTTTTTATTTTTTATTCTTTTGCAAAAGCCACAAATACCTGAATGACATGTGGGAAAATATAATATAATTTTTTCGTTATTTGTGGGGAAAAAAAATGAGAGAAATAGGCATCAACGTGGATGTGATTTTGACATGTCGGCCGCATGTGGAGGAACGCTGACAGATCAGATCCTACACTCTTTTAGTAGGTCGACTTTATAAGCCAGCATTTCATCGGCGTTCAAGCCGCGTGCATTTTTCCCAGTACAGATTCTCAACAGATAACTACTATTATTCTGATTTATGCGTCACTTTACACCCAAAGCTAAAGCAACATGTCTTATTATCAGTGTTTTAAAAATCAATTGGAAAAAATCATGATAATTCAATTGGCAAAATTGAATAATTAGACCCAGTTTTTTTTAAAAAAAAATCTATTAACTTTTTGCAAAACTAAATTTTAAGATTAATTTCATCAAAACATGAACAAAGTTGTCAATTTTTAAGTAGTTTATGTTGATTTTGATATATATGACCCAAAATTATCTAAAATTATCTACGAAAATTAAAGATGTTAAACATCTAGTGCTCATTTTTTTGTCCCTTTCATTTTAAACTTTCAATTTCACGATAATTTATATACAATTATACATATATGAAAGTTATTATGATATTATGATTTTTTTAGAATACTGATATTTTTTATGAGTTATCAAAAATTTTTAATTATTATTTTTCATAGTAACCATTTTAAATTTACAAAATATAATTAATAATAAATAAATAATTGACAACTCATCAAAATATTTAATATATAAAAAATGAGTTTTAAAAGTAATTTCATATATATATATATATATATATATATATAAAACATATTTTAAATGTATTTATGATGTTGATTAATTCTTAAATCATGAACTACCTTATTTTTAATTTTTTTAAAAGAATTGCAAACGAGCATTGATCCCATTTATGAGTTAAAAGGGATTGTGCTCCATTCACATGTGATGTGAGGACCATTGGGTCCATTTTCCTTAATTAATACAGGCTGGTTGGGCATTTTGGCGCAGAAAAAGGCGATGCATGAGGAGCTGGCACACGTGATGTCTTCTAACTTGGTATATTGTCGTAACATGGAATGGACGGTTAGCTTAGCTTAACCAAAACAATACTTAAAGAGATATAATTGGAGATTTATATTATTCAAAGTGAAAAACCCCATAAAGCATGCCTCCATCGCCGCCGTTGCTTCCTATTTGCGCGGCAACTTACAGGCCGTGGATCTTTCGACACTCTGCTAGTTCCATTCATTTCTCACATCTTCTAATCGCTTACGCGCTCCCCGACTCGTGCGCACCCACCTATCTTCTGTAAACTCTTATTTTTAAATCAAATATTAGTCTATTTTTTTTATTTAATTTTCATCAATTTTTATAAAAAATTAATTTAAATTTATTGATAGTGTAATTTTTTTATATTATTATTTAAATAAATTTTATTTAATATTTAATTTTATAAATAATTATTATTTTAATTAAATATTTTTAATAATTTATTATTTCATAATTAAATAATAATATAAATTTTTTTATATTAATAATTAATTAAAATTAAACTCATTTATACATTTTTTTAATATCAAGTTCAAGTATGTCACTTTTAAACTTTTTTTTTTACAATTGAATATTCCTCATATGATATACGGCTTTATATATATTTTAAAATATAAAGATTAATATTTAAAGTGATTTTAAATTATTTTCACAAAAAATAATTTTATTTAATATTCAATTTACTTATATTAAAAATAAATTTTAAAGTTTGATCAGAAAATAATAGTTTTTTATTTATATTATGTTAATATTTAATATATTTATTTTAAAATAATAAAAAAATTTAAAAAGGTATAATATCATCATAATAATTGAATTTTGCTACATTTGGCTCGGGCGCTTTAGCACTTAGCATTAGAGCGTAGAAGTGCACAAGCTCTCTTTATCATGTCATATAATATTTTTATTTAAATTGAGTTAATATTTATTGTTCTTTATTTTATATAATATTTATCATATAAATTATATTAATATTTAATATTTTTATTTAATATTATTTATTATATATAAATTAATTTATTTTATTTAGATTGTGTTAATATTTAATATACTTATCTTAAAATTATTAAAAGAAATTTAAGATAATATAATCTAATAATAATAATTTTATTTAATATAATGTTCAATGTACTTTATTTAATAATATTTATTAACTTAAGTTAATTTTATTATATACTAGTTATTTTTTTCTTATAATGTAAGAATTTATACATATTTTATATTATTTATAAAATCATTTACAGCAATTTTAATTTTTTACTAAAAATAATTTTATGTAAATTATGTTAATATTCACTATAATTATTATAAAAAGAAACTTGAATAAGAGAGATCTAATAATAATAGTATGATTATGTTAATTTTTAATGTATTTATCTTAAAATTATAAATAAAAATTTAAGATAGTAAGATTTTATTTAGTAATAATAATTTCATTTGAATTAATTTAATGTTCAACATATCTTATTTAATTAAATTTATTAAATTTAAGTCAATTTTATTATATGTATAAATATAAATATACTAAATTAAAAATTTAATACTATTTTGAAAATTTTAAAAAAATAAAGATAATTCAAGAATGTGTTTACTTTTAGTTTTCAAAATAATAATTTTAAAAATATTTAAGATCAAAATGTGAGATATAAATTTGATACACGGAAGGATAAATTTTAAATTTCAAATATATAAAGCTGTGAGTTTTTTTGGATAAATTATAAAGCTGTGAATTTTATAAATGTGAGAACTATGAAGTGATTAAATCATATATAGATATATAAAGAATTTAATATAATCACATAAATAATTTCGTTAAAACGAAGCCTGGGTGTGAGCGGAGGATGGAAGCAGATACTAACGTAGGCAACAGTTTTTGGTCGACGACAACAATAGTAAATGCATGTTTAGATTTTAGTTTGTACGTTTTAAATTTCAGTTTAAAGTGTATAAGTTAATTTTTATTTATAATTAACATGTTTAATAAAATTATAATTAAGTTATATTTAAATATAATTTTATATTTTAATTCATAATTTGAGTAAAAATAAAAAAAAATTTCATTGAAACAAATCATGATTTATAAACAAAAATCGAAACATATTATGAGAAGTAACAGATGAAGTTTAGAGAAAGATCTTTACCAAAAAAAAAGTTTAAAAAAATCATTTTTTTAATTTTTTATAAAATTTTAAATATAAATTATTTAAAATATAAAATAAATTAATATAAATACGCATTTAATAAAAGTTTAAATAAAAAAATGAAAAAAGAAAATCACGAAGCTCCCACGTGCCACCGTAACTTCTCAATCTCGCGATACTGAGCTGTACTTCGATTCGTAGAATCCAAACGCCAACGTTACCTTTTTTTTTTCTTTTTTTTCTAAAAAAAATTGTTCCGCACCCTTCGAATGGTCGAACGCATAGTTTACGAGGCTAAGGAACCGCGTGCTTGTTAATGTTACTATGTGTGTTTCCAATGCATAGATGCCACGTGGACCCCTAGAGTGGATATGCTACCATCCATGGCCTATAAATGTGCACCCGCCGCTTCACCCTACTCTCTCACATCGCATCTGCTAGTTAGGAAATCAAAGCACTCAGCTCTAACAAATTTCGAAAAGTGCCTTTCTGCAAAAACTTATCTCTGAAAAAAAGGTTCTGAAAAAATGGCCGACGAGAGCACAGCCACCTGCATAGACATCCTCCTCGCCATCATCCTCCCTCCTCTTGGAGTCTTCCTCAAGTATGGCTGCAAGGTATATAAAATACATGGTGTCTCTGCTACTGAACTGAAGTTCTTTCTTTTTTCTTTTTTTAATTTGTTTGGTTACTTTTGCTTCTGGGTGTAAATATGAACACATGCTAATTGGTGGTTTGTGTGGGATGCAGGTCGAGTTCTGGATCTGTTTGGTGCTCACCATTTTTGGTTATATTCCTGGAATTATCTATGCTGTCTATGCTATCACCAAGTGATGATAGCCCCTTCAACTTTTGTAAGTAACTCTTTTACTCTTGTCTCTCTCTATTTTGCTGTTGGATATAATTTTTCTCAAGAGTAATATAATATTCGTAGTAAGCAGTAAGCAGGATTTGCTCTTGTTCTTGAGCATTACCTGCTCAACCGCAGCCAGATAGTGAAATTCACAATCTCAATCATTCAATTGAACGTACTCTAGGTGTAAGAAAAAAGAGACACAATTTTATGGATAGGGGATATGATTTTGATCCTATCAGCTTCATTATTTGGACAAAGAAGGAACTTGAATGGAAGAAGACATGTGGGTCTCACTCGCACTAATTTTGATGCTTTCTTCTTGCTAATAATTGTGATTAGGTGCTATTTGCTTTGCTTTGCATTTCAACAATAAGGAGGTGGACCTTTCTGCTCACTAGTGAAATGACTGCTTTTGTTGACAGGTGGACAGTGAACCGTTGTCAAGGGCGTTTATGTCTTTCAACTCAGATATTGGTGTTCGTTTATAACCGTTGATCTTTGATGGACAATGCTGATTCGTTTTTTCTTTTTTCTACTCTCAGCCTGTCAGTATCAATGTTCCTTTTCTAGTGTTCTGTTGTTAACTTGTCTGTTTTTGTTTGATGTGAGAATGGAAAAGTGGGGACCCTGTTAGTCTCTAGATATGGTAATCAATTTGAAAGGCACAATTCAAATGTGCTACTGGTTACTTTCAAATTAATAAATTTGATTTATTCTTATCATATCCCTTTTTGATTCTTTTTTAGAGCGTTTTTGTTAAGCGGTAAGAGATTTCTATGGACTTCGTTCGTGGGCACAAGGTTTTTGTATCAATTAATTTTCTTCTACTAATAATAAATAGGTATTGCATCATTAAAATAATTTTAACATCAGTTTAGTGAAAATCTTCAACACAATAATAGTACCATTTACAGTATTATTAAATTAAAATTAAATAAGAAAATAAATATAAAAAGCGATGATAGGGTGCTCGCTGAATTGGAGCTGGCCTACTTCTTGTCGTAAACGTGAAGCAGGAAAAAAAACGAGTGAAGGAAATTCCTAATGGTACTCTGTTAATTCATTTTCTTTAGTGGGTTCAGAATGTTGTAGCCCTGGTAATCATAATTAGTAATTGTCTAAGAAGCAAAGTTCTAATTGTATTGAACTTTTTTTAGAGACCGGTTAATTCGAGGATGGAACTAGACTGCTTTTGCCTTTCAACTTCAACATATTCTTTTTCTCTACGCTATAATATTGTGGACTTTCTTTGTAATTATTAATTTTCAGCCAATATTAAGAACTAACTATTAATGTGTAATTTACTCTCTCGACTTTTGGCGCCCCCACCATGTTTTTTGTTTTTGGTCATGCCCCACCATGGGTCAGCCACCACTATAATACAAGAGCTGCTATGCAATGGCTCTGATTTTTGTCCCCAACCAGTCACCAACGAAGTACCATGGGCTGTAGTTTCCTGAGCAAAGTCTCATCCAAAAAGGAAGCCTCCAATCTGCAATGATGGAAGATGTGCAATATGAATGCACAGATTACGTTGCAGAACAAACTTCACTCTGCTCAAGATTTCACGAGTAACATAATAAAAAAGCAATAACCACGCGACACCTGCCACCTGGTGGCCGGGGGCGGAGTTAGGTACTTGCGTATCAAGCTGAGATTTCCATATTTTACATTACAATAAATTTCATAATATGTTCGGGAAAGCCCTCACACGTCAATAACGTTCGTAACTCGTAAGAGACTTGTCCAAATCGATCACCACCACATTTTGCATTAAAGAATTAGCGTCGGCAAACAGTATCTACAATAATGGATGCTGGATTCGTAACTAGACCATTCTAAAACTTCCACCATATGTATGAGATGACATGGAAGCATAATTTCTATACATCTCTGCCCAGTAAGACATCAGCATCCTCAACTTCCACCATATGTCACTATAGTTTCTTACTGCTGTCTTTGAAAATTCTCACTTCTGTGGGATTTGTCACACAGCCAGATGATAATAATTAACAAGGATATCAATTGGATTTATGAATTTATGATTTATTTAACTCATTTATATTTAAATTTAATTTAATTTATTTAATTATAATAATAAATTTAACAGATTTAAATAAATTAAATTAATTTTAATTAATAAATAGTTAATGAATTAACTAAAATATTTATTGAATTCAATAAATATGTATATATGGTTTGAATAATAGAATGTATTTAGATATAAAAAGAATCTAAATGCATTTAGTTAAAGATAGATGGATTGAATATTTCTTTATTAAAATTAATTTATGAATGAATTAGATATCATCCATTAAAATAAATCATAGATAAAATGAATAATTTTAACAATTTTTTAATATATCTTAAAATGAATTATTTATTTTTAATTTATTCAATCTATCCATTTGTCGCCTTTAGACGATGAGGATGATAATATTCACACCAATAAAACATGAAGCTTCTATTGTTTCCTTCCCCTGGAAGTTTGGGATAAATGGACAAGTTTAATAGATTCAAGCAAGCGCTGAAATGCATAACAATCTACCTAATGCCAATATTTCAATTTCTGACTTGCTGCCCATATTTCAGTACCAAGAGCACGTTTGCAGCTGTTGAACGGATTCAAGCAGAGAAACTAGAACTTAAACTTAGATCATAATAGATGTAGGCTGTAGCACTACAAATGATGTTTAGAGGTGCGTCTAACCCATTTGCACTCGGAAATCCTTAAACTATGTCATTGTAATCACAGTCTCTACCCAGTAAGTAAGATAGAGACAGAGTGATTCCCTGCCTTACAAGCTGGGACTCAAAAACAATGAGAATAAAGCAATAAAAGGGAACCCTTTTTATATCAGATTAGAAACATACAAAGTTACAAAACAAAGCTTGAAAAACCGCATCCACATGACGTTGATCGTTAATTGAATAAGGGCCATGCTGTGGTAGCTGAATTGTACTAACAACTTATGGAAAATCTGCTTTCTGAGGCTTGCCTAAGACTATTATGCCCACACAAATTAGTGTGGTTCATAGAAGATGCTATGCCGTTGAGTTTATAGTCATAGTGTGGGACTACCGCAAGCTACAGTGGCAAAACACTCGCAAAATTCAAAGATTCAAATTAAGAAATTTAACTTAGACAATTAGGCATGAATATTAAAAAAAATTATGAAAGGCTTCATAATCTACACTTAAATATCCTTTCCATAGGGCAGCCTCTCAATGAAAACATTAATTATTACGATCCAAATTTATGAGAGCTCATTGCAAAAGACTAGCCTATTAAGTGAGAATGTCTAATGACTTAAGTATTACATTAAACTTTTAATTTTATACAATGTAAGACATAACAATTACCCTTAATTTGAATTTGATTTTTCTCTTTGTTTAAGGATTTTAACTAAAATTTTGTCATTATTGTCATCTTCTTTTGGCTGAAAATTCAATATTATAAAAATTTAAGCAGTAAAGACGGTGGTTTTCCAAACTTGGTAGTTTATGTAAATGTATGCAGCTCCTACAAACTCAACTCTCAAGTTGCAGACTGGTAAGTCTGAGTCTACACAGATTAGTAAAATAACTAACAAAAAATGCTCTTGGGGAGAGTATCCAATGCACACAAAGCGGTGGGAAGTATCTAATCCAGCTTTTATTGGTGCTGACTGCTGATAAATGCTTGTTCTTACGAAATGACATTCGTGAAACGACACATGAATTACTATAATATATCTGCGTTATATATTTTATTCACCTTAATGATTCCGTATACAAAACTTTTAACTGCTTCTTTCTTGTATTGTTGATTTGCCATGTTATACGTAATAGGTTTCATAGAAAAAAAAAAATTCGTGTTATATAACAGCTCTGACTGGTGCTACACCATGAAACCAAAAGCAAATGAATGGGAGGAAAGGTGTACTGGTAACTAATAGAAAGATATTGCAAGGCCTTGTGAAAGAAGCTAGCTCGAAACCAATGAAAACAAATATGGCATAAATTAAGCTGGAAAGATTAGTAAAATGGCGCTGGAAGATCAAATCGCTCAACTCATAAAGCTATTTTACATTAACATTATTTTTGCAGCTACAATATGTTATGTATATGCATATGGTTTCACAATCACATTATACCTATGTCGCAGCAGGATCAAGTTGACGTTCCAAATTAAGTTTCTTTTGCAAGGCAATGAAATCAGAAGCTTTATTGTCAATACCGGGCTCATCTAATCCCCACCTGTCTGTGTCTTCATCGCTAGAATACCCATCAAGGCGCCCTGCTTTGGGATTCTTCTTAGGTTTGAAGAGGTTGAAAACACAGAAAAAACTTAAACAAGACTCCCTCTGCCCAGGCCTATTACCTGCCATGACCGCACTGCTTCTACTTTGATTTGATGATAATGAACTTGGGGACTTGTTTTGGTCTTCAAATTCACAAGGTGGTTCCTCAATTTATAATTGTACTAGCTAGAGGAGGCTCCCATTGTGAAAGTGGTGAATAGTGAAGAATCTGATAAAGGAACGGTTAAGACCAACATAAACGTAAGGGGAAAAGATGCTCCTCCTTGACAGAAACGATGTGGTTCGCTAGTTTCGTAATTGAGAGAAACACGCTTTGACTGGATGGGTTTTACTACAAATCTGAGTCCAATGACATAAGGAGACACATCATAATCAATTCATATATGAACCCTGTAGCTAGATTTTCATTTTTTGTTTTTGTTTACATATCATGCAGTTATATTTTTTCTGTCTCAACACGTTTAATGTGTAGATGCTGTACAAATTGCCGAAGGGAAGGGTTCTTACATTTTTAAAAAATGAATAATGAAAAGAGTGAAAGCTGCTTATTTTCTTCCTAGTGATAAAGTAATTATATTTGGATGAATCAAAAGAGTGATCCTTACTTCTGACTGCAATCTGCCAATTATATTCCTCCATATCAAGACCATTTTACTTTCTCCTTTATCATTTTGCAAGACGGTCATGTTCTTGCCTTCAAATGGACAGGTTGATTCCAGTTGACTGCCAACAAGTCTATGGTCAACTGTGACTTTTACAAGTTCTAACAGTAGCAATTAGTTCTTGGCAGGAAAAAAAAAAAAGAAAATTTCCTACCCAATTAATGTTTAGAGAGCAATTAGCCTGAAGAATTTAAATAAATTTCTGCATAATGTAATTTTTTTGCAGGAAAAGTTGGGTTTTCTGTGGCACAATATTGAATGAGAGGAGAGCTATGCATCCTGTAATACAAAAGGTAGAACACTCGGGATCATTAACGTTTTTAGCCTGGCATCACTAACTTATTTATTTTTCTTTTTTTCCTTTTTCCGGTTCAGAATGCAACAAAAAAGAAGGGAACCTTCTAGTGAGAAAAAGAAGACAAGACAAGGGAAGAATCTCAAATGATGTGTACTTATCTTTGTTTACTTAGGAGCGTATATGGAACTTAGGAAGTTGGAACGTACTGTCGTGCCCTGAAGACTGGGGAGGGTCAATGTGTGGTAAATTTTTATTATATTATATTATTAAATATATGACACATTAATATAATTAATGTTATTATTTATTATATATTATGTGTTTAATGATATGATTTAAAAGAAATTTCTTAGACTAAGAATATTTAAAAATTTCTGGAAGATGGAAGGGAGGTAAAGAGAGAGCTTAAACACCTCACACATAAAGGTGGGGTTAGTGTAAATGCTGAAGCCATTGTATTTCTCACCCATTCATTAATAATGTTCTCTGTTATTGGTTATAATAATTGTAATCTTTTTCATTTCATGTTTCATATTGTGCATGGACCTGCGTAGTGGAACACATTTTTTTTCCTCCGATCCATTGGCGTTTCGTTATGTTTACCTTTATTCCAAAAGAACAAGCTGGTGGCCAAAAACTAAAAAGAAAAGAAAGGAAGGTGCTTGTTTGGAACTCAAACCTGAAAAGGGTATGAGACAAAAACATGGACAACGTGTATTGCGCCTTGGAAAAACACAATCCCCACCCAGTGGAAATATATATGTAGGATTCCACAAGCTGGCATTCACTTAATACTTCCACCCACGTGATCAATTTTTCCATGGAAGGAATTGAAGAACTTATAGCTATATGACGGACTCAGAATTTTATTTTTTTTTAATTTGGGACAACATGTATTAATAAAATCATTGCTCATATATTTATATAAATATTATATATTTGATCATATCTAATTATCAAAATTATACTTACATATTACAATTGTATTATCAAAATGCACATTTTTAATGAAAATTTTAAATTATTAATCAAGTTCATAAACTCCACATAAAAAAACTCAGTGAAATAACATTTTATGAAACGAAACAAAATCTTATCAAATGCAAAGAAAAAATGAATACATTGAATTCATACATGCTAAAAGAAAGTTACATAGTAATATAGTATTCACCTCTTTGACATTGTTAATTTCTTGAATACTTAAGTCATGAGTTTTTTTTATTTGACAAAAATATCATCTATATTTTTTTTAGATATTAGAGATGATAAATTTTTGAATTAAACAGTATACAACATAATAGGAGAATAAAATATTCACTTATTACACTTAATTTTACCTTCTTACATATATCACTTTTGATAATCATTAAAATAGTATTTTCTCTTTTTTAATATGTCATATGAATAAAAGCTTTCAATATTAACTACACAATATTTAATTTTTGTGGGAATAGTTGTAGACATAATAATAAAAAATAATAATAAACTAAATTAAAAATATATTTAAGCTAGAGTGGGCATTTGTCCTCACTCCTCTACACATGGGTCCGTCCCTGACCCTTGTATTTGTTGTTCCTTACCCATGTCTGCAACACTTTAATTATAGAATAGGAAAAAATAATTTTAAAAATGATTTTATATATTCGATTTATAAATGTTAAATAAATTGAACTCTTAATATCGTGCCAAACAAGTCACGTACAAGAATTAATATGTAAAATGAAATTAATTCTTTTGTTTGAGATTTCGAGTTCAGTGTGTGTACCAAAAAAAAAGAAAGATCTCCGTATGTGTGTGTGTGTTTTTTGTTTTTTAATTAATTTAGTTTATTGTGTTCCTTTGCCTTGTATTTGAAATCTTTGAAATGAAAGAACTCATTTCATTTGAATGAAACTTGCTTGAATGATATTAGGTTAAGAATTTAATTTATTTACAATCCTTTTGTGTGTAATTAATAACTCATAATATATTTGCAAATCCTATGACATGTGTACAAGAATTCTTTTCAACTCTATAATTAAATTGCTACAAACAGGATTAGTGCCTGTATTATACAAGTCCCATAATATTTCTTGGAGCAGCTAGGCTCTTTAAGTAACTTGATCCAAACTTATCTCTGTTTAATTACTCTCCTTTAATCATAAATTACAAACAAAACCGATATGATCCCACCGCTCTCTCTCTGTTTATTGGTGCTACACCATGAAACAAAGCTAATGATTGACAAGAATGGTGTACTGGTAACGAGACATAGAAAGATACTTCAAGGCCTTGTAAAGGAGGGTATAGCTCTAAACCAGTGAAAGCAAATATGGCGTAAATTAAGCAGGAAGATCAGTAAAATGGAGCTGGAAGACTAGGCGATGATGTACTTGGTGATCGATCAGCATGAACAACAAATCAAATCGCTGAACTTATATATATATATATATATATATATATATAAAGCTGTTTTATGTTGACATTATTTTTGCAGCTATCTATAGTTAAGAAATAAACAAATATATATGCATATGGTTTCACTGTCACATTATGCCTATGCGGCTATATGCCTATGCCGCAGCAGGATCAAGTCGACGTTTCTTATGGAGGGCAATGAAATCATGAGCTTTCTTGTCAATACCGGGCTCAGCTACCCCCCATCGACCTCTGTCTTCATCGCTAGGCCACACTTTCCAGCAGCCATCGCCGCCATCACGGTGCCCTCCTTTGGTTTTGGGATTCTTCTTAGGTTTGAAGAGGTTGAGAACAGAGAAAAAACTGAACGAAGACTTCCTCTGGCCAGTTCTATTGTTACCTGCCATGAATCTTTTAGACTAAAAAATGACTGCACTAGCTACTTCTACTTTGATTTGATGAATGATGATGATGAAATTGGGGAATTGTCTTGGTTTTCAGAATTCACAAGGTAGTTTCTCTATTTATAACTATACAAGCTAGAGGAGGCTCCCATAACCATTGGCCATTGTATGTAAAAGAAGTGAATACAGAATAAATAGTGAAAGAATCTGATAAAGGAGCGGTAACACCAACATAAACATAAAAGGGTTGTAACAAAACGATGTGGTCCGCTAGTTTCGTACTTGTCAGAAACATGCTTTTGAGGGTACCGTCAATAATGCAATGCACGATTGTTGGTTCTGCTTTTGTACTTTCTTCTCCTCTCAGGAAGATTCAGGTTATTAATTATTGGCACTTCTCAATTTCCACATCAAGCATATAATTACTGGATCTGCCTGATCTGTGTTTCTTTCACACATGGAATCAATTCTCATACCAAACCGCTCAAACCTCTCCTAAAATTTAATCTTTTTGTTCGTATTTCACATTTCACTTCATATTAATTAGAATTTCCCCACCAATGGAGGTTTTGTATAATTTTGCAAAGATGTAGGTTCAGTGTATAAGAGCATAATTTAATACTAAATGACAAGATTATGAGAACTAGCTCATTCGGGAACATGAACGATGTTTTCTCTTTTAACTCTTCAAGTAAATTCTGTTAAGTTCATATGTTTACTTAGTGGAAAGTTCTTGGCTCCTTTTGCATTTAATTTACCAATGTTTCCAAGTTCTTCTACAGAAAAAAAAGGAAAAAAATGGTAGTAACAAGCAAGCAATAACTTGTAAGGAAGGAATAAAGGGAGGGCAAAAAAAGAAGGGAGAGCAAAGGACTCTTCGGAATTATTTGTGCGTACCGCGTACTGTACGGGATTATTTGTGCCTTGAAGAAACCACAAACCTACTTCGTCGAAGTCCGTACTCTGTAGGATTCCAAGAGCTGGCATTCGCTTAATTCTTCGTAAATCGCCACTATTATTTTTGCCATACAATGAATGAAGAACTCTTAGTCACTTCAATCCAGGTGATTGAGCCAAGTGTCGTATGACTCGCGTCATAGATACAGCAAGGGACGCCCTGCAGGATTGGGCATTGGTTGAAGGATCATCAAAATACTGTTACTATTGTTTCAACCTTTACCTTGCCTGTAAAAGTAAAAGAGTAATCTCAGGAAAAATAAATATATTTTAATTAAATTTAAGAGTAATTATTAAATAAAATAAAATAATAAAAATTATTTATTTATTTAAAAATTAACTATCATACTAAATTATTTTGTTAAAAAAATTCTAGTTACAAAATATTTTTTAAAAGAAAAATTATTACATATTTTTAGAATAACATGCAAAATTATGCTTTATCTTTTTATATTTAATTTTGATATTTTAACATTAAATAATTAAAAAACATACTTTTTAAAGTAAAATTAATTATTTTATCTTGATACGTGTATTTTTTTTCTTAAAAAATATATTTTTTAATTATTTAATATTAAAACATCAAAATATAAATAGATACAACATAATCGTACATAATACTCTAAAATATCACGCGTAGTCATGGAAACAAAGTTGAAGTCCTTTTAGTGAAATGAGTAACTCAACAATGAATACTTAATAATCTGCCATTTCTTTATATTGGAAGAAAAATTAACACTCAGCATGACAACATTCAAGTGTTTTGGCAGTTGTAAAGTCAGAGCTGCTCTTGAATCTTTTAATCAGTGATTCGAAATGTGGACCGCATCACATGATATAGTTGCAATATTATAGTTGTGACAGTATTTACAACTGCATCACCTCACAATTGTGGTGAATTTTCATTCACAATGCAGTGACTGCATTGTAACCGCATCACAGCCGTAATGATCGCACCACAACAGCATTGTGCCTGCAACGGTTGCAATGTTGCAATTTTCATATAGAATTTTTTTTTAAAAATTATTCAATATATTATTTGAAAAAAAAATTTCACAATCGCTGCACTTGTAACTTGTATAGCAGTAAACACAATGCCTGCAATGGCAACAAACATAACATAATAGCAACCATAATTTAAAATCCTATTTCTAATAGTGAGCGCAAACTGATGAGAATACTGATGTAACGTATAAGGACACTCTCGAAGTGTGGAAATTAAACTTGTATTCTTGAAAGCAGATATGAGAAGAGAGAATGACTAAATTCGAAAGAATACATGTAATGTACTAGATATCTGCTCTGCTTCAACTACAAAGACAACAACCTTGAACTAACAAAGTTATTCATATGAGCATCATTTATTCGTGGTTTACAAATGATAATCAATGCCTAATTACAACATACAGAGACACAAACAGAAATACATATTGCAAAAATTTCCTACTGCTGGGCTTGAGCTTGACAGTGAATCTCAGACTCCGAAACCCGTTTCTTGTATTGGGCAATAAAAGCTGTAGCTCTCATGTCAATGACAGGATCAGCTACCCCCCAGCGACCTCTGTCCTCATCACTAGGCCAGACTTTGGTCCATGGCTTTGGTCCTTCTTCATAAGCCTTGTAGTTCCCTTTCCCTTTGCACCTGCTAGATTTGAAAACGTTGAAAACAGAAAAGAAAGAGGAAGACTTCTTCTGGCTGTTGTTGCCTCCCATGGCTCTTGGCTGTGAAGGACAATAGTGACTCTTTGGCCAACGAGAATGAACTAGCCTTTTGGTGACTAGGAAGGGACTTGAAGGAGTTGTGAGTTGTGTTGGGTTCCATGTTGCAGGCAAGGGTCTCAATTTATACTACTAGGCCACCTTTGTTAAACTGAGAAATGGGTGGAGAATCTGATTCATTCCACGGTAAGATCAATATTCATGGTCCAAATAAAACCGACATGGAACAGTAAACAAATGTTCCATCTTTAGGGCAAGGCACATTTTCTGTGGTCCGCTGGTTTCTTGCTTGATTTGAGCAGTCATGGGGTTGGTGTTGGTCATGCACAATTGTTGGGCTTTCATTCGCCTCTGAATGTTAGACTCGCGTTATTGTTGGCACTGTTTTTTTTTTTTTAATAACGATTATAGTCCTTTTACAATTAGCAGCGATTTTAAAATTTAAACTTTGTTTGCGTGGTTTTGTGCACGTTTTGTACCAGACAGAGAGACCTACCAGATTTGCTTTTTCACTAATTGGGGCAATCAAAATTCTGCTTTCTCTGTTTCGTCATTTACCAATTGGGTATTGACAACTATTGAAAAAGTAGCTTTTTACCTTCTTTTTTTTAATAACTAGATTTACCAAAGCAAAAAGATCTGTGTGATCATAAATATCTTTAACTACCCTACAAATTCTAGGACAATAAATTCTGGTAAATAGATCTTTCAAAATGTAAGATTTGACTAGATATCAGGTTTAAATATAACATCATATTCTCAGAAGAACATTCTCACAGCTAGATATGAGAGCGTATAATATATAATATAATTGTTATTGGCACAAAAAATTATATTAAAATTTAAAAGAACTTCATCATGTTGGACAAATGGCATATTACCTGTTCATTATGGCAGTAGTGCCAAGATATATAAAATGAAGAGTGTTCATTTAAATAAGTTACCTGCTTACAAAAATATCAACATGTGCCGGAACAAAATATACTAGTTAGGTGTTAAGAATAAGAGTAATGGGCTATCAAGTAAGTGAAGAATGAAGAAAAGTAGTCCAAAAAATAGCTTTATTTGATTTGGTTCATGCACCACACAGGAGCGTAAGGTTTTCTGAAATATTTTAAAACAAAAGGAGTTAGGTGCTTTCTAAAATCAAAGTTGGTTCTCCTTTTCTTCCAAGCTATTCTCTTCAACCGTCGAAAGTCCTTGGTGGCTCTGAACCGGTGGCAGCCAGCTACGAAAGAAAGTTTCACGCTAATATAATACCAAAAATTGACAAAACCTCCATTGCATGCAAGCTTTAACATACGGTGTATACTAAACCCAAATTGTCTGAGATTGGCAGTAAACAAAGTTATTTCTGTCTCCGAGAAATAAACTTTCCCTTTTCTTCTGTCATTGCCTACAAGCTGTCAAGTTTGGAGAATCTGAAAAGTATCTCAAATTAAAATATTTGTAAGAATCACTAGGGTTGGCACATACCCAACTTGCACTCTTGGACACGGAGCCCTATTATATTCCTTCTTTGCATTAGAAGTTTATAACTGCTATTTTAAGTCATTGTGATGATATGATATCATGTTTCCTTGCTGTAATCACATTGAAGCTTTAAAAATCATGTTGAACAGGAGACAAATAGTGCGAGTTCTGTGTTTAATGCTTAAATCACACGCTTCGCATATTTCTAGAACAATAATATCAAACAGTCTCCCTAAACGGGCGCAAAGAGCAGTATTGTTTGGAAAATAAGAACCTAAATTGAGTTGGGTGGAATCTGCATATGTAATGAAGAAAGTGGCTGTCCAGTTATGTTTGCTTATTTGCTAGAAGCCATTAATATTGGTGTCGAGATTCTGTGAAAGCAATCTGTCTTGACGGAGACTCTTCCTATTTTAAGATGCAACTGTGTTATTTTTATGCTTTAATTTTATATTATTTCGTACACTTATTTTTATGATAAAAATAAAAGAGAAAAAGAAAAAATAAAAAAAAATTAAATTTTTCTGTCTTTCTTATTACCATTCACTTTCACTAAGTGTACGAGAGGGTGTGGGATAAAAATATGAAAATAACATTATTATTTAAGATGGTTACAGTTTTGTCATATATATTCTGTACTCAACCTTCCACCATCAAGAAGAAACAATATAAATTCTACCTTTTCCTTTCTGTGGTTTTTCTGCATAAATTTTCTACGCCTTACCAAAATATGCATGAAAAAATAAAAAACGAAAGGGAGCTACCTGTTTTACACTCTGAGCAAATAATCATGCTGTCCAATGTTCATTCTATTCTACTGTTACTGGTTTTCAGCTTGATCAACAAGTTTTGTTGCAATAGCCATAGTGAAAGGTTATTTATTTCAGGATTTATCTCCTCTAAGGTAGAGATTTCACTTTAGAAGATAAAGTGAAGAATATTAATTGTTGATGATAAAATTAAGGTTTAGATTATGATAAAATATATGCACATGCATAATAAATTATGAAATTGTTAAAATCTATTTCATTAATTTTCTTATCAATAGTTAATATTATTTACTTTATTTTCTAAAGTAAACTCTTAACTTTAAAGAAGATAAATCCTTTATTTTGAATAATCTAAGATCAATATAATACCCACTAAAGCTAGCAAGGTGAGAACTTAAAGGACACTTCGTTGTGTAATGGTTACTTTTAATCCAGAAGTTAGCCCTACAAATACCAACAAACAAGGGAGTTTAGGTTTGGTGAAAGGTTGTTGTCGAAGTTGTAAAGTATTCTTTTGCTATTCTAATTCCCTATCTATATATCTATCCAATATAAAATTTGTAGGGATCTTGTGATTTAACTTTCTATTATTCGCATCTTCAAAGAAAGCTATATAATTATATGAAAGGATCATCTATTATTTTTCAAAGGTTTGTTAAGTACTAACTTTTCCAAAGACGATTGCGGCTTAATATTCTTTTCCATTTTATTTTGCCTATTCCATAAAAAGAAGGTACAAACAGATAGAAGAAAAGGAAAAAAAATGTAAACAAGGAAAAATTCTTATGTACGTAACTTAGAAGTTGTTACAACTAATAATAAACTAGAGGAGTGTCCCACGTAGGCAGGCACATATGACCTTGGGGCTAGGCTCATAATAATCATAAGTATTATTCTCTTTGCTAAATATATTATTAGGATGTGATATTGATCTGATTTTTTTATTCACTAATGTGAGCTACACAGTTCATTCTTGTTTCAGAAAATAGAGATGAGAGTTTGTAATTCACGTTTGAAGAGATTTTTAAATCACATAATACACCACTTATTTGATCTAATTAATACACAAGAACTTTCTCTTGACTGTTACTCTTTGTTCATGACATCAGTAGGCATTAAAATTATTTGAACAGTTTAATTAATGATAAATAATAAGTTCTATGCTTAAAATTTTATATTTACGCAATAATTAATTCGAAAGAATACATTGAACTGTAAAGCCCATGCATCAATGTAGCCAAATCCAAATGCCAATAAAAAAAAGTACAAAACATATCAATTCATATGGTGAATATTTAACATTTTTTCTATTACTTTGTTCTTATACATGAATGTTGTTTTATTTTTAATAATTTTTATTATAGAAATCTCTATACGAACTCATCTTCTCATCGGTGCATGAATTTTTAAGTATTATTTTATAAAAGTTTTCCAGTTTTTTTTTTCTTGGTCTATACATAAAATTTTCCAATTGAAGATTGCAAGACCCGCTTTATTTTGTGGGGCAAACCTGTTGGCCCAAACAAGAAAAAGGATTTCAAGACCCACGTAAACTTGGTCTGGGTAAGCCGGTTAGCCCATCTTCCTTTTCTTTTTAACCCAAAACAGTATTTTTGTTTTCTTTCATCTCGTCTCCATATCTCATACCGGAAGACGAAGCGTTGAATCTAACCCAGACGAGAGATCCAAGCAACACTCATTTGCCGGAAATTGAGCTCTTGTTTGCATCATAAAGGTGTTCACTTTCTCAGACTATTATCATGCCCTAATCTTCGTTTCATACTCTGATACTGTTATACATGGCGTTGCTGACGCTAGGCTGTTTATGCTAGGGTTTTCTGAATCTGATTTGGATTTTGGTTTTTTAACGACTTTCTTTATTGGGTTTTGGTTGAATTTCAAAAGGGCACTTTAGTGAAAAATCCTCTCTTTTCGAAGTGGATCGGTTTGTTAATTATAAGTAACTTGGATTTCCTGCATATAAATTGGCAAACAGCTTCTTTCCATTTGGGAATCTGATTAGATTGCCCCGTAGCTTGTGCTTTCAGATGGCTTTGAACCTTTAACTTGCTTGGGATACTGGTGTTGTAGATAATTTTAGTCACTGGATGCCGCCTGTTTTGATAAGTCTTCATCATAGAGTATTGTATCATCTTGGTGTTATTCATGTACAGTTGACCCTGTAATTGTATCGGTCAATTTGAGTTGAACTCATTGTATGTATTTGACTGCTTTGAGGGTGACCTTTGTATCTGACTGTTTGACAAAATTGGATACCACTTAGTGTTGGGTTCATGCTTTATGCACATCTTTTGATTTATTTTTTTTCGGAGCCGGATCAAGTAATTCACGTACTCACCCACTCTCGCTATGAATAAATCTGTACATCTTATGTTTGCTTCTTGTGACTTGGGTAGATACAAAATGGACTATCGATGGACCAATGGGAGGAAAGAAACTGGTGTCCGTGACAGGAGGCAATTTAAAAAGGAGCAGGTAATATATATATTTTTTCCAGTCAACTTTTTGATACTGGTAAAATGATAATGTCAACTGGCTTGTCTTTAAGCCATTGTGAATGCACAATTATTATTGTGATTCCCTATTTATTGAGATGAATTGCATTCGCAGGCATATGAGGACTCCCTTATTGAGGATTTGTCAGAGGATTTTCGCTTGCCAATCAACCACAGGCCAACAGAAAATGTTGATCTGGACAATGTAGAACAAGCATCTCTGGACACACAGTTAACAACATCTAATATTGGTTTTAAGCTACTCCAAAAGATGGGATGGAAAGGAAAGGGTCTTGGGAAGGATGAGCAAGGTTTGTCATTTTCTTGAACAAAAGATTGCACTTTTAATCACTTTCTTCTAATATTTGTCAATTTGTTCTTCTCTTCAATGAACTTCCTCATAATGCCTATAGACATTGTTTTAGCTTCTGGTATTCTGCATGAGTTGTCCTTGACTCCTCTTGAGTATCTCCCCTTTCCCTTTGTGCACCTCTCTTTTGTACTTCCTTTTTAGTGTTGCTTCAGCCATTCTTTCTTTTACTTATGCTTTTCTCCCTCGCTTCTCCTCCATTCCTAAGGAGTGGGGAAAATTAAGTAAAAACTATTTTAACATGATCTATATCTAATTGTGGTGCTGATGAGATGACAAAGTTTTTCCTAGTCTCGTATTGATATGACAGCTAATACCTGTATGAATATTTAAAAACTGATCAAACTTCAGAGCTTGCTGTTGCTGGTCCTTAGGGCTGCTATAGATCAACACTTAGTTTGTTGTAAGTAATGGCAATGATTATTGTTGTTTTTGTTGTTTGTTCCAGTATTTATATTGATTTTATATTTGTATACAATAAGGATAGTTCTAATTCTGACCTTTAGCACCCTAGTTAATGCACTGCAAAGTATTGGCATAAGCTTTTTTAATAAAAGAGTTGTTGTATCTTTCTCTAATCTGTTGCTTGATTGTTTTGTTATTGGACTACCAGTGTGTTTGCACTTGCCGCTCATTGTAACTGGGCCTTTTGGCTAGTAGTTCATTTTTTTCTTACTTTTTTCAGTATTAACTTTAAATGTTCCTAATGTGGGATGTTTTTGCTGAAAGTGATTGGATTTTTATGTTTTCCTTGATTTTAAATGCTTTATCTTGGTTTTTCAAATTGTTCTTCTGGACTTATGTGCAGGAATCATTGAACCAATAAAATCTGGGATGAGAGATCCAAGATTGGGGGTTGGTAAACAAGAAGAAGATGATTTTTTCACTGCAGAAGAAAATATTCAGCGGAAAAAACTTGATATTGAGTTAGAGGAGACAGAGGAACATGTGAGGAAGCGGGAGGTATGATTTATAACTTCTTAGTAGTTGCTCTTAGTGCAAGAATCATATAGTAGTATTGAGGTTGATGTTTTACATTTTCTCAAACCTGCACCTAGTAGCAGAAGGCAGCATATAGCATATATGCATGTCTTTTGACCGGATTGGTATGTCATAAGGAACCATCAACTTTGGAAGGTCTTGAGAATTTCCTGCAGTTTTTATTACCTGGTGGCTTCTTCTGCCTGCTTCGTGCACATTATGAAAATCCAGGTGTTAGCAGAACGGGAGCAGAAAATTCAAACCGAGGTGAAAGAAATCCGAAAGGTGTTTTATTGTGATCTCTGCAACAAGCAATACAAATTAGCAATGGAATTTGAAGCACATCTGAGCTCTTATGATCACAATCACAGAAAGGTAGACAATTCAACTAACACTAACTCGATTCTGCTTTTGTTGACTTGATTCCCAAATTGGCTCAATCTTTTTTATCCTAATGCAAAATCCTTGATGGGTAATACAGCGTTTTAAACAAATGAAGGAAATGCATGGTAGTAGTAGTCGGGACGATAGGCAAAAGCGAGAACAGCAGCGTCAAGAGAGAGAAATGGCTAAGTTTGCTCAAATGTATCCTTTTGCTCTTTATACCTGATTCATCCTTTTTTGTTTACTCTTTTGTAAATTTTTTCTATTCCCCTCTCCCCCCTTCTTGCTTTTGCTATAGGTGGGTGGTTGGCCAGGGGATTAATATTATAATTTTGACAGCCTTATTATGCCATCTTGGTTTCTGAATTCCTTTATGTCAATCAGTGCTGATGCTCAAAAGCAGCAAAGGCTTCAACTGCATCAAGAGTCTGGATCAGCACCAGCTTCCTCTGAATCTAGAACTGCTACTGCGCTTACTGATCAGGAGCAACGGAATACTTTGAAGTTTGGGTTTTCTTCTAAAGGCAGTGCTTCCAAGGTATGTCCAACTGAACTTTGAACTAATGTTTACTGTAATTTCTTTTAACTGCGATGTATTAAGGGTTTGGAAAGAAGTCAGTCGTTGAACTTATGGTACTTGGGCACGCTTACTGCTTTCATAGACTTCTATCATTTGAGTATTTGATCTTGTTTACGACAACACTATTTTTTTCTTTTTCCCAATTTTTTCAGATTTCGGTTGGCGGTGGCGGTGTTGCAAAGAAGCAAAATGTTGCAAAGAAGCAAAATGTTTCTATGCCATCTATATTCAGTAACGATAGTGATGAAGATTAGTGGAACGTTACAGTCCTGAATCAGCCATGTACCATATCTCCTGCGTGGTTTTGGTTTATATGTGAATTTATTTGGAATTTGTCACCATTGTCAGTTTAAGAAAATATCATTTGGGATTGTGTTGATTTGGAGAGTTGAATACAGACTACTGTAGGTTGGAAAGAATTATGCTGTGAGTGTTACGTGTACAAGGGTTATGTTTATGTGAGTGACTTGATGATGTTGGCCTCTATTGATAACTGAATCCCGATACCTAGCCATTGGCCCGCGACATAGATATGTAGTTTCAAATATATATATCGGGATGGTAATGGTTTGGATGTGAAATTAATTTTGGCCCAACAATAAAATAAGTATAAAAAATTATTGTATCACTCCCGTAAAAAATTAGAATAAATTTTTATTTTGATTTTTCAAAATTATGTTTTATTATTTTAATTCTTTAATAAATTTTATTATTAATTTAGTTTTAAAATATAAAAAATAATATTTTTTTAATTTTTGAAAAAAATTAATTCTAAGTTAATTTTTTAATAATTAAAAAGTGTCATTAATTTACTTTTTTAATTATATAAAATTATCATTTAATATTTTAATTATAAAAATTTTATTAATTTAGTTTTTATTTATATATAAAAAAATAATTTTGATAATATTTTTTAAAATTTAAAAATTAAATTAATAAAAAATTTTAAAAAATAAAATAATAATATTTGTATATTTAAAGAAACAAAAATAGATTTTATTCGAAAAAATTTTTGTATCACTCCCATAAGACTGTAGGCCACCAACCTGCTAGGCGTTAATACCGACTGAGATATTATGTAGTGATACAATACTTTCGTATTTATTTTTGGGCCAAATTTTAACACAACATTACTGACAATTTATTTGTCAATAAAGGTCTTTCCAACAATAACTACATCCTAACTCTTTAGCCTACGTTAAGTTTGATATAAAGAAAAAAAATAAATAAATTTTCTCTTCTTTGAATTGAGAAAAAAAAATAAGATATGATAAAAATTTTAAAAACAAAAAATTTAAAATTTTGTTCTTAAACTCTCTTTTCATTTCAAATTTAGGAATTTAATTTTATAATTTTCTCTTCTCTCATTATCTTTCTTTAACATCCAATCAAAGGGTCAAGGACCATTTTACGATCCATCTGGCTGTCTTTCTCCGGTTCTTTTAGCACACCATGTCAATAATGGTTTGCTCCTCATCCATTGGCAACCATCATTGGCTAGAGAAGCTAGGTGGAGACGAAGGTTTATGTCTTCTATTGCCATCCCCATTGTATAGCAAATAAAGAGCGTCCTAATTGGGAAAGAAAAAAGAAAAACAAGAGTATAATCTACGGCTGCACACGGAATGAAATGAAAATGGTTCTTCCATGTAAAAGCACACATAATACTTCCGAGTTTTCACGTATTATCCTACGTGCACAGATGAATACATTTACGAATCCATGAAGTGAGCCAGAGCTATAGTACTTACATGACAGCTTATTTACAACACACAAACAAGATTATTAAAATATTCCTAAGATAATCTCCCAGAAGTCTCATTAGGCAGCTTCAGCAAAACCAAGTCGGAGATTCCCGTAGTCAAAGACGGTGTGATATGCCCTCATGAAAACATCGCCAAGAATCCTGCACGCAGATATTGGTATCAGAAAAAAAGGGACTAGGCTTAGAAGAACATGGGATGTAATTCATTTCATGCATGGTTGTTCTGCACTATACAAGTGCATGCATGTATAATTTTAAATTGATAAACATGATAAAAAGGTAATATACCAGATTGGACCCCGAGGGGGAGGAAGATCAAAAGCAATAAATCCACTGAGGCAGACTTCTGTGATGCCTTCTCCAGTTTTCAAAATATACTGAAAGTACAAAAAGCAATTTTAGAATCAAAAACAAAACTCGCAAGTTAGCCCTAGTCTTTAAATAATAATAGCATAATTTGTAGTTCAATCTGCTCTTCAGTTCAATTATGTGCCCACATCTTTTGGAATGTTATTACTGATAGTTTTTCTTCGAACTTTAACTCCTTATTGCTACCCAAAAGCCAAAACATTCCCAATTCTATGTAGGAACTTCCTGACCCAAATGTTCTTTCGACACCTACCGTACATTTATCGGAGTATAATCATCTACCACAGCCGCACTGCACTGTAATTTAATTAGTCAAATGCTCAAAACCTAACCTGCTCCGGAGTGAGGGTGAAAGGTTTATCTCCAATGGTGAACGTAATGTTTGGCATTTGAGAAAGGCGATCACAGCTTATTACCGACTCTCCAGCTGGACTTGGCAGGCTCTCACACAGCTGCCAATGATCAAAACAAGTACTCACTACACCATATAAATATAAACTACAAGTTGGGCTTCTGGATATTATGATTAATAAGGCTTACCTGATTGACGTAGTTGAATACTCTTTCCTTGGTTGCCTTTTGTTTTAGCTGATTCTGGACCCAAATCACAAGCATCTGACAGGAAGAGCACAAAGGACTATCTCTAGCTGACAACTCCTCTCTCTGTTCTTTTTCAGTCACCATCTCAATCCCAGTGCTGCACAGTATTATGAGTCAAAGTAAATTTAGGAGTCTGTTTCAGCCAAAATCTGATTTCAGTGGGAGTGAGTGAGGTCAGGACCTAAACTATCCCAGTGGCAAAAGAAGAAATTAATAAGCTAGTAATTGCAAGCAATGAGGGGCATCACCCAAGCGCCAAGCGTAAGCAACTGATAGGTAATGGAGGGGCAATTATTATTTTATGATCTCATTGGCAATCATAAAAAGACGATTCCTATTTAGTATAGCTATTTGTGCAAGTATTTTACGATTAAGAAGCAATTGCCTATATTAATCTACTATAACTATATTATAGTTTTTTTGGATTCTCACCAATTATTGCATTTATTCGACTGATCCACAAACGGTGAAAATCTCTTTTTTTCCTATCTCTATCCCAATGAGCCGAAACGAAAGCTTGTTCCTTGACAATTTTTTTTTTTGGTCAGAAAACTCTTTTTTTTTTTTTGCATATTTGCTCATCCTTCGAATTGATAATCAGAGAGAATTATCAGGCATCCATTCAATGTCTTCAAAGTATTACCCAATTGAAGTGCAATGAAACAAATATGGTGAAAGGGGCATACAGTGGAAGAAGACAATAAGACATTGATATATAAAAGGCTCATCAAACAAACTGAACTTTCTAACCTCTTAGATTGATCCCTTTTGGCAAAACATAAACCAACTTGTGAACATACATCAGCAGGTTGTACCTGCAAATCAAGATCAAACTCATTTAGGTCCAAGGAGTGAAAATGCACACGGGAAAAGATCAAGGGCTGCAAATCAAGGTTACAGAAACTTTAAAGGGAAGAAGGCAGGAAACTTACCCCTGATACTAAGAGATCCCATATCAACTCTCCATATTGAGAAACAACTTCCTTACATTCTACACTCAAAACTCCTTCAGCTCCAATAGCATGATTGATTTCAGCCACGACAGGCTGAAATTAATTAACAGTCAATAGAAATTAGAAACGAAAATCTATAAGCAAGAAATTTTCAAAAAGATGGAAGCACATACGGTTGGACCAGCAAGCAAAGATGTTCCTGAATCCACAATAGCAGCACAGCCACCCTCACAAACACCTAAAAATAACATTGATATATTTCAGAATTAGATACAATTTATAATCAAAGCTTATGAAAACACATAAAAATAGATGTAAAGATACACTTCGTAGACAGATAAGATTTCTTTAAAATATACTAAAGTATGAGAGACGAGAAAAAAAACACTCCAGATTTGATCCTTATAAAATTTCAAATCCTTTCAACCACTCAATCATTCCCTTATTTCAGTAAATCCCCGAAAGATAACTTTCTTCCTGTTGAGGAACAATAGAGTCACCTGTTGAAAGATCTCCAATGAGAAAATCTCCCATTTCAATCTGAAAAAAAAATTTCATGTTAAAATTTTCTGAAGTAAATTATACATTTAAAAAGGATTCCTAATCAAACTAAATTTTGTTTTGCTAACCTGCCAGTAACCTTTTTCAGTAATTGGAACATAAGTGTGTTTTCCTTTGAAGTGCTTTGGATCAAGACCTCCAAAAACTAATTCACCACCCTTTTTTGCCTTTGGATTCCCATTAAGCCAAAAAGAGAATACCTCCTCGCTTACAAGATCTTGCTCTACAATATTGTACCTGTGATTTTATAATGGATCAATAAATTAAAGGCACAGAAACGGTTCAGGATCCTTCACTCTAACATGAAAATCAGATGCAAATGAAACAACAAAGGACAAGCCAAAATATACCATAGTGGCACAGCTTTTGCAACCGAGATCTCCTGAAACCCAAGCCCAAGTATTCCATCAAACTTTGCTGACAGAAAGGAAAGACTTCCTTCTCGGGTAGCCTCGATGAAATCCTACAGTTTATAATAGTGATGTTTGTAAGTATTGTTGCAAAACTGTACAATCTATGTTGAAGTGGATGCTCATAAACAAATTACTCACTTGATGCTTGACAACAACATCGCCAACTTTAACATGATCTTGACTGAAGAAACCAGATATTGATCCAGATCCATAGCTTATTTTACATGATGTTCCTGATCAACAAGTTGACAGGCGTAATTTAAACTGATATTAAATGGCACATATATACAGTAGACATAATCATGTAATTTAATGCTTGCATCTGCCACAGTACTGCTATAATGAACATGAATAATGAAAAGCTGGTATTACCATTTTTAACATATGTTTTGGACTTTTTTGACTTGTACCAAGAATGGGTATAGCAGGCAAGCTGCGAAAGAACATTAGTCAATAGGATACACTTATATGTACATAGTTGTGAAGACACAAAAGTTTAGTTGAACTCACAGAAAAATAGCACTTTGATGATGGAACCCAAAGGTTGGAACTACCAGTATCGAATATGACAGTAAAGGTCTGTGGGGGTGTACCAATTCCAATCTCACCGTAATATTGTGCATCCAAATAATTCTTCAAAGGTACTATATCTTCACCATTTGACTTACCAATATACTGATCATATGCACCCATCATTGGTCTGCCTGATCTTAGCTTTTCTCTTGCCATTCTAGCAGCTTTAATACTTTGAAGATCTAGAGGTCGCTTCTTCAGACCAATTCTCATAAGTCCACAGGAGAAAAAAGGAAGAAGGGAGCATGTTAAAGCCCATAAACAGAAAGCCACCCACAAATGCTTGTGCCCCATACTGAGGGAAAATCTGTGAGACAAGGTAGTCTGAAAGTAAGATGAGGTGAATATAGTCCTAATTTTACACAGAAGACAAGCAACCATGAAACAGGTCCTAGTTCTCTATTTTCCACACTACCAGTATCACAGATAAATAAATAAATATATAATCACATAAACAAAAAGAAGACAGTATATAACTGTTCTCTGCGGATATTCAATTACCCAGGTAGTAATTACTCCTAGGATCATATTATTATCAAGGCTAAACGAAAAATCATTGGCTTCCAGCAATCTTGCCTACTGAGCTACAATATGGTCTTCTAACGGTAAATTTGGATAAAAACACCAAAAATAATTAAAACGAAAAAAAAAAAAAACACAAATACAAACACATTCAGCTAACATAAACCTTTTTCAGGTTTGGTCAACGCGGATGCTATTGCTAAGATCTTCATTAACAAACTTTATAGCCAACGTTTTTAAAGTCACTTCTTATATGATAAAAGATCCTTAACAAGCAATTATTCAGGGACTGCCTCCCTGCTAATTTACTTGTACTCTGTCTTCTTCATTTTTTTTTTTTCAGTAAATTTGTTTGTTTCTCATCTAAGTAAATATAAAGGGCATGGAAAACAACGATATATATATATATATATTATATATATATATATATATATATATACAATATGTTTGTTTTTCGCAAACAGAATCAGTTCACTGCTTCTGTAACAATATCACACAGATCCCTGAAACCCCGGTGCCAGATATACGAATAGACAAATCAAAATCAAAAGAAAAAAAAAAGAGAGGGAGGGCAAATGACAGAGAAAAGATATTTACACAGATAACTTGAGACAAACCGAGAACGGGACAAGTCAAATCTAGTGGAAATCTGAAGAAAACATATTACTAAAGAGAAATCAACTGGGTTGAACCAACTATGATTTAAGATTACAATACAGAAAATTAAACCTGAATCAAACCAAGTTCAGGACAGTCAAATCCAGTGGAAATTAAAAGAAAAGATGGTAGTGGATAGTAATCGACTGGGTTGAACTCACCATGACGATCAAATGATAAAAAGCGAAAAGACAGAAAAATCAAACCTATCTTAGCTCGAAGGCACTACAGATGCTGCTGCCAATGCCCAAAGGTGAAATGGAGAGAGTTGGAAGCAATATAATAGGTAGCCACAAAAGTTGGAAAAGGAAAGTCGCCTACTAATACTAATGGAGGTTCGTCACTAGAAACTTATTTTGTCTGCAACCACATTAATAATAATTAAAATATAATTTGCTATAAAATTTTCTGATTGAAAAGCGCGACGGCCAAGCTTCTTTATCTTTATTTTTATCGTCCGAAGTATCTTTTCTTTTATATTAAAGAATTCGATTTTTTTTCTTTTTACACCAGAGTTGGAATTATTTAGTAGAAAAATTTATGTTACTTTAGTAATAGTTTAAAAATATAAATTCTCATGTAACATATGATAAGTAAAAGATCGAATCTCTAAATGGACAGTCAAGTTTTCAATACTTAAAATTTTCTTCTTTCGCAATGTAAAACATTTATATAAATTATTTTTTTTTGTAAAAATATAATTGAAGATAAGATATGTGTAAATTAGCTATTATGGAATAGTATTTAACTATCGTCTTAAGATATGTCTTAATATATATATATATATATATATATATATATATATATATATATATGTGTGTGTGTAAAACATTCTAATATTTTATATAAATATTTTTTTTGTAAAAATATAATTGAAAATAAGATATGTGTAAATTAGCTATTATGGAATAGTATTTAACTACCGTCTTAAGATATGTCTTAATATATATATATATATATATAAAACATTCTAAATATTTATATAAAATATTTTTTTTGTAAAAATATAATTGAAGATAAGATATGTGTAAATTAGCTATTATGGAATAGTATTTAACTATAGTCGTAAGATATGTCTTTATATATATATATATATATATATATATATATTTATTTATTTATTTATTTAAATATAATAAATTTATATTATAAAGTATTAAATACTAAAATTAAATTTTACCATTATAACAAATAATTAGTGATAGTATGTATGAACATTATAGAATTGCAATGATTACTCAAAAGATGTAACTTGTTGAATTGTATTAGAATCACATTACTTATTATAACATTTTTTATTAATAAAAATATTTAAAAGAAATTTAGCTAATTTTATTTTTTTAAAGTAATTCAACTATTTTTAGATAATTTTAAAGATGCATTCTATGCATAAATATTGTGTCTTTAAAGAAATTATTATCCTTAATGTTAGTCTATCATTTGAATTTAAATAATTAAGAGAAAAAATATACCTTAATAACCACTAAATAATTTTTTTGGATTAAATTGAGTTTAATATATGCGTTGACTATTGAGATAGATAAATAAATGTAAGTGATAACAAGGATGGGAAATGTAACATTTATAATTTTTTATTTCTTACTAGTCAACTTAAATGGGATATTAATGGACATGCTTTTATTTCCCTTTTTTTTTTTGGTGACAATGTGCATGCTTTTATTTGAAAGTGAAACGCCAATATAACTTGCAAGTTGTGGTGTCCCGTTGCATAGTATTATATGGCAATTGAATAAATGAATTTATGATTCATTTAATATATTTATATTTATATTTAATTCAATTAATTTTAATTATAATAATAAATTTATTAAATTAAATTAATTTTAATTAATTAATAATTAATAAATTAAGTAAAATATTTATTAAATATTTAATAAATATTTATATAATTTTAAAAATAAAATACATTTAAACGTATAAAAAATTAAAATACATGTAATTAAAAATTAATAAATAAGATATTTATTTATTAAAATTTATTAATTAAAATAGATTATAAATAGATTTCATAAATTTAATAATTTTTAATAAATATTAATTAATTAATTAAATTATTTATTAATAATTTAATTTAAAATTCATTTAATTTTTTCATTTGATACTCCTAGCACCAATTAATTAATTCATTTTCGTTTCGGGTACGCAATGGAAGTTTTCTACATTTTTTGTTTATTTTAAAAAAGTTTCAGCTGTCGCTGGCCAAGTCTCGAACCAAAATGATTTGAGGGCAAATAATGCAATGAAAATATTCGTCTGGTTGATGCGATGAAAATATTCGTCTGGTTGGTGGTTTGGTTTAGTTTCACTCTATGACGCAATGACAACTAATACGGACGAGCATACCAATACCACATGATTATTATGACACATGCACCAAATTTTGAATTATTTTTATTAATATTTGAATCATCACGTTATGCCTAATCTGTATTAAAATGCTAAAATATAGGATTTGAATTCTATTCTTTGTTTTAGTTATTTTGGTCTGTTTAATACACAGGATTTATCTATATTATCATGTAAAAAAAATTGTTAAGTAATATAAGAGAATATTCTTATAATATATCACTTAATGTATATATATAAGTTATATGAGTTTTTATTATTTTATATTAATTATATACTATTTACAATTAATAATATAAAATTAAATATTATTATTAAAGTTAAAATTATTATTTTTTATAATAAATATTTAAAATTTTAAAAATAAAATTAATAATCGATAAATATTTAATAAATTAATCTATATATCATAAAAAAAAACCAAAATAAGCATCATTGCTAATACAGCATAAGAATGTTGTTACACCATATATTCCAGAATCTGACATCATTACACGTCATGTAAGGAAATTACCTGGAACTTTCGCAGAGTAAGGATATCCTTTTTTTTTTTGTTGTTTTTTGCTGAAAAGGATTGTATTTTGGCAAGGGCGGAGAAATCTGTCGCTGTGGTGATCCAAAATTTTGGCAAACACCGGGTTGACATCCTAATCATCACGGAGGAGGGAATAACATTCATGGGCTTTTTGGTTGTCGGTCGTCAAAATTTATGGGCTTTGAATGGGCTTATCATTCACTAAAGCCCAATCCTTAATAAAGCACACGCACGTGCGAGTGCAAGATGGCAAAACAAAAAGTGCAAGATGCCGTTAAAAAGTTGGCCCCAAAAAAAATGCCATCAAAAAGTAAAACCGATATTTGAGTGTATCATTAATTCATTATCACTTTCAAGTACCAACAGAAGGTTGGCCAAAAAAAAAAAAAAGCGTCAACAGAAGATCGCAATTCGTCCCTAGTTTCCTTTCGGTAACTCGCGAAATTCGAAAGATATCGACACTCTCGTTGTTACTTTTTATTTCCCTCGGTGCTACCGTTCCAATCGTAGGTGCCAACGAGGTATGAAATTGATTATTTTATGCGCTTGATTTGAATTTGTTGCGTGATTTTCCTCTTGCATTAACCATTCTTGGGTGTCACCCAACTGTTCGAGGAAATGCCAAGTACAATATTGATATAGAAAAACTCAGACAGGGCAACTAACATAGATATTTATCGTCACGATCTTTTTTGTTATGCTTGCAAATTGCAACGACAAACGCATGTATGTAAGTGGCTCTGTGAATGATTACCGGTAATTTACGCACTGGCGTGCTTCTTTCTGGTTTTGTATCTGTTTTGTTTTCTATCTTCCCTCTGGAAGTCTGGAAATATGCAAGTTAGAGCCATTCAAATTCAAAGTAAGGTGTTCACTGTCTGGAATTTTGACAATATAGCTGTGAATGGATTGTATCAGTCACCAATACGATGTCGTTGAGGCGTTTCTTTGGCTTTTCTGATGGCGAGCTCATGAGGTCTGATGCAAAACCGTGTTCTAGGCTAATGAGACACACAGCCGGGATCTTTACTGTTGGTGGGGGATTAGCATTTTGGATCCTTTGCCGACTGCACTATGGTTTGTTGATTTCTTCTACTGAATTTGCTCTTGGTTCTTTCTTGTTCTACATATGCGTGTCTTTCAGCTGCAATAAGTTTAGTTATATTCTGTTATTCATTTTTAACCCCTTGTCCATTCATACCTCTACCAATCAGTGTATCTTATTGATTCTTTACACTTTTTTTATGTCATTATCAAGATTTCTTGTTAGTATATATAGTGACAATTTTTCCGCTTATTCTTTTGGTCAGATTTTAACTATTCAAAATCAACGATGTCACTTAATTGCTGATAACATGACTCTGCTGTTGATGTGGTTGAATTCATTGAAGTAATTTGTGGGTTTTTTCTTGTCACTTTTAAGAACCTACTAATACTGCTTTGTGGTCATTAGGATTATCAAGTCTTCCTTTACTGTTATTCAATTCACTGTGATTGAGTGAGCAGCTAGTGCTCTTTTCTTCATCCTAAGTGCCGGGTGGTAGACTCCTGGAGATTAACAGCTTCTTCAATTAGTTACATATGTTGTGTTTTTTTTTTTTTTTTAAATGTAACAGAATAGAAGAAAGAAAAAGGAAGAAGAAAAGTAACAAGGGAAAAGTTGTCCATCATTTAGCTTGCTTCTTATTTAGACAGTATCATTATCATATGTATTTCCCAGACTTTCTGAGATTTAAGTAGCATTTAGCCCTTTCCCTCCCTCTTTAGACTTTGTCCTTGCTATATAACATTGTCGTTTCACGTGTAATGAGCTTATATTTACAGTTTTTTGGTTTGTTGATTAAAGCTTACCTTTACAATCTCAAGCAGTCTTTTCATAACAATTCATCAAATTTCTGATTTGTTGGTTATGCAGGTCCTCGAGTCACAGTTCCTAGGAGCCTTCGTTGGGCAGCATGTGGTGCTGTAACTGTAAGCTCAAGCACGGCTTTGCTGGTTCGTTTATTTAGTCCAGAATGTGAGCCCCAGAATATAGCTGCTTATGACAAGAAAAAGTAGCACCGAGATTGCTATCCTTTTCCTCTTTCTCTCCTCACTTAGAAAGGGGAAAATTATTATTTGACGAGGTGGGGTGCACTATATTAAATTCTCAGATGGTGTAAATCTATTTTTTTTCCCGGGAATATGGACCAGGGAGATCAAATCATTTCACTTTATTTTTGCCTAGAAATGTTTCTATGTAGTCTACTTGGTGAGCCAGGTTACGGACATAATGATTGCAAAACTAATGGTATGAAGATCTTTTTATGGCAACACGAGTAAATTCCACTAATTACTCTCACCGTCGTTGAGCTTTTGCAAAATGGCACCCTGCTTTAATTTTGCTCAAAATTAACCCGCACTAGTCACTACGTTTGAGGATGCTGACTGACAGAAGTATCGAAGTCAGAAGTTTGCATTAACACCAAGTTGCTACAATTTTTTAATGAATTAATTAATTGCACAAAATATATAATTTATAAAATTATATATTACATCGTGCCTTGAACGCATTATTTAAATTTCCGTTTCAACATAATTTCGAGGAACATTTTTTCAAAACAATTAGAAATAATTTTTAATAACAATTTTGTGCCATGTAAATGCCTGTAAAAAATTCTCAAATTCTGTTTTAAAATATCCTCAAAGAAATGCATAATATATTAGAAGGCTCGAAATTGTTCATTTTTATAATAGTTGTTATATTTCTAGTTTTTATATTCCAAAAGTTTATTGCAAAATTGTTGCTGGGTGTCAAGAAGTTTTTCTATTTCTAATAAAATGATAATTTAATTTCATATTTAAAGAATTAAAAACTTTATCAACTAGTTATTGGTCCAATGAACATTTTATTGTATATTTTTCTTTTTGGGTATTGTTTATGTATCGAATTTGTGTAAATGAAACGGTTGATATTAATTTTATGTATGAAACTTATGTAAAATTTATTGTATTATAATATACATAATAAACCTGAACCATTTACCCATCGCCACATGATGGATAATTCCATGTACAGCCAGCTGGACTATTTTTCATGCAACCTTCACCTTTTTCCATTTTTAACACCCTGCAGTTTGTAATAATGATATATAATATAAAAAGATAAATACCTTCATTAACAAGTAGAATTAGCTATTTTTAAGAAATCTTTTCAGTAACCTGGATTACTAAAAAGGAAAGAGTTTTAAGAAAAAAAAGAGAAAATTACCCAATATACCAAGCCATCTGAATTTCACTTTTTATAGTTTTCTTTTCGCATTTTGCCATGAACTGAAAATAGTAGAGTTGTAGAAAGTACAAACATAGAATTGAGGATTGAAGCCTTTTTTTTTTTGTTTTTGGTAAGTGGATTGAAGCCTTTATTAAAAGTTGATTGTTTCTTGCCGTATTGGAACATGTACCAGCATTCCTTCCTCAGGTTCTGGGCATGGGGATGAGAACAAACAAGTAACAACCTGAACTAAATCACTTGGGGGTGACCTAAAACTTGAAGGCACGGGCATGAAAGGAAGATGATGAGGAGTCATGAGAGATTGAGATTGTGACTGGGTAAAGAGCGACAGGTACATTTGTCTTATTTGGTTTCATGGGAGCTTTTAAGGTACCCCCACTTGTCCTTATTCCCTTAATCATCTATTCTCAACCCTTCCCTTCCCCCCCCCCCTCTCTCTCTCTCTCTCTCTCTCTCTCATGCTGTTCCTCTCCGCAATTCTCATCTTCAACAGTCAACCCTCCATCTCCAATGGCCTCCCACAACCACAATCACATCCACGACCACAACCACCTCAACGGCGACGCCGTTTCCCACATACCCAAAAAGCAAAAGCTCTCTTCCTCCATCACCCGCTCCGAGATTGAATCCGAGTTCTCTCACCACGACCCCGCCGTTGCTCGGATTAACAACGGCAGCTTCGGTTGCTGCCCTGCTTCCGTCGTCGCCGCTCAGCAGCAATGGCAGCTCAAGTATCTCCGGCAACCGGACCATTTCTACTTCAACGAGCTCAAGAAGGGGATCCTTCGATCCAGGACCATAATCAAGGAAATTGTTAATGCGGAACACGTCGACGAGGTCTCCATCGTCGATAACGCCACCACCGCCGCTGCTATCGTCCTTCAGCAGACCGCTTGGGCCTTCCAAGAAGGAAAATTCCAGAAAGGGGATGTCGTCGTTATGCTTCATTACGCCTATGGCGCCATCAAGAAGTCGATTGAGGCCTACGTTACCCGTGCCGGAGGTAAAGTTATCGAAGTTCCACTGCCTTTTCCTGTGAGTTCTAACGATGAGATCATTAGCGAATTCAGGAGGGCACTGGAGAGGGGAAAGGGGGATGGTAGGAGGGTTAGGCTCGCTGTGATTGATCACGTTACTTCGATGCCGAGCGTGGTGATTCCGGTGAAGGAATTGGTTGACATTTGCAGGGACGAAGGGGTTGACAGAGTTTTTGTGGACGCTGCTCATTCTATTGGGTGTACCAACGTTGATATGAAGAAGATTGGGGCAGACTTTTACACCAGCAATTTGCATAAATGGTTCTTTTGCCCACCTTCCATTGCCTTTCTGTACTGTAGGAAGTCGCCCAAGTGTTCTGATTTGCACCACCCTGTGGTGTCTGATGAGTATGGGAATGGGTTGGCCATAGAAAGTGCTTGGATTGGCACGAGAGATTACAGTGCCCAGTTGGTGGTTCCTGCAGTTTTGGAATTCGTCAATAGGTTTGAAGGCGGGATTGAAGGGATTAAGAAGAGGAATCATGATGCTGTTGTGGAGATGGGAGACATGCTGGCTAGAGCATGGGGAACTCATCTTGGGAGCCCTCCAGATATGTGTTCTAGCATGATCATGGTGGGTTTGCCTGCTTGTTTGGGGATTGCGAGTGATTCTGATGTTCTCAAGTTAAGGACTCATTTGAGGGATGATTTCGGGGTTGAAGTCCCCATATATTATCGACCACCAAGGGAGGGGGAAGTTGGGCCAGTAACCGCATATGCCCGAATTTCTCATCAAGTCTACAACAAAGTTGATGACTATTACAAGTTCAGGGATGCAGTTAACCAACTTGTGCGCAATGGGTTTACTTGTGCTCTTCTTTCCGATTGAAGAGGTGTGCTCTGAACTCCTTTAAAACAATACATCAATTTTATAATAAATATTTGGATATATGAAGTTTTGCATTGGATAAGAGACTACGTTGAGGCAGGTGATTGTCCCATTATATATGTGGTACCAAGTCCATTGAAAATTTCATTATGAATACAAGAATTTGACATTAGCGGATGCCAAATCCACCATGTGATTTGAGTCAAATCATATGACTCATCTAGAAGTTTTGTTTCTGCAATATTGCAGCATCATTGCGGGGGTTTCCTTTATTATTTTAGAACACTGCTGCTAAAGCAAAATTAAGCATCATATATTCACAGTATTTTCCATGAATAATTGGAAATTTGCAAGACTTTAAAGAGCAATTACTGTTCTATCTAATTTGAAGTTGTGTACGTTTATGATTTTTAATAGTTTTGATCTTCAATCTTTTTTATCATATACCCTAATTTGACCTAAAATCTTATAGATCTGTCTTACTTTAAACGTTGCATTGTAGATTAAACTCCTCCCTAAAATCTTATAGATCTGTCTTACTTTAATCTTATAGACCTAAAAAATCTTTTTTCATGAATAATTGTGTATATTTTGCAGGACGACAAGCTATTAAGTTTGAATTTTCTGAATTTTTTTCAGTACTTTCCTTTATAGTTATTGATCATGATATCTATCTTGATCATGCCCCCTTGGCGTTCTCTTGGCTGGTGATACTTAGCTTCTTCTTTTGTAAACTTATTAGGTTGTGCATAGAAAATTCTGTTTATACCTGTGTACTAAAACCAATACTTAAGTAAAATGTTTGTCATGGGAGCATGATTCAACACGAGTTAAGTTAGTTTTTCCTGCTTAAGTAATGAAGATACGTCTTTGATTTTTCTGGTTTTGCGTGTTAGCATGCCTTCTTAAGCTTCCGATTTCTGCCCCTTGGATTGAAAGTTCGAAACAGATGTAGTTTCAAACCCTTGAAGTGAAACCTCTTTAGTCATAAATGGTAAAGCATTCCTGAAAAATGTTGCCACTCTATGTTTTCATACTGCAAATTAGATGGAAAGAAGAAGAAGTTCATTCTTGGTACCACTAGCAAACACCAGTTATGTTTAAAACTGTTCAGAAGTTCATGCCATATTTTATGTTTAGCCAGTCAACACCAGTTACTGTTAGTTGTTATATTGATTATTTTGTCCATGTTCTCCTTGTTGTGTTATCTTTGTTTTCATCCTATTAAGAATGATATTCTGTTTATTTGCAGTGGAGAGTTGTCAAAGTCGTCTTTCTGATGAATAACAGCAATTGCTCTGTGGTTGCTTGCAAGCTTGACTAGTCATTATGGTTTCGGTACCATAGACTCTAGGTTTTGTGGAGAAACTGCAGCATTTGCTCAGTTTAGGTTGAATTTCCGTGGAAGTTGACGACAATGTTGAGATCCATGGAATTATCCTTGTAAATATGATCGTGATTCTCTGACGGTTGCATGCTTTCAAGTTTTAACCTTCAATGTGCCAATTGAAGTTAAACTTCTTGAGGTTTTTGCCAATTTTTGCTCATAACCTTAAATTTTGACATTTTCAACTCGTTTGTGTTGCCATTTGTTCCGACCTGTTTCTGGGGTGGTCCAAGATTGGCGGCACTAGAAAGCTGTCGTTCATCGGTCCTCCGAGATAGTAAGTACCTACAAGGCACTCCGATGATTTAGTATTGGAGCGAAATAGGAGAGCTTAAAAGTAGACTTACTAGCAGATAATCCCCTCAACGGAGTTAAATAGAAACTGATGACCTTTGGGTTTAAGTAACGAGTTGAATATGTTATATTGGGCTTAGGTCCATTTAGAACTTATCGGTTCACTATCTATGTCGTTTATTCACAACGGCCAGTCATGTTTCACGAGTACCGTGATGGTTTACATTCTAACATTTGGGTTTTTTGTTTTTTTTCGACTTGCATTCTAATCTAACATTTGGTTATTGAATTTAAATGACCGTGCCAAAATTGAATTTAGGTGGATTAGTTAGACTGAGGTACAGCCACTTCATGATAAATTTGTGAAAATGTCACCTTCTATATATTTTTTTATCTATTAATAATGTAAAAAATTAATAAAAATATAGTTAAAATAAATTGAATAATATGCTCAAAAAAATTAAATAATGTTTGGATAGACATTAAAAAAAATATGCATGTTTGAGTGAAATTTTAATAATTTATTAAGATTAATTTAGTTATAAATTATTGTAAAAAAGCTATTGTTTAAGTCATTTTTAACTTTTGGAAAGACTATTTTAATTTTTAACTTTTGAAAATAAATTTAAAACAACTTCTATGAATTTTAAGAATTATTTTCATAAAATCAACAAAATAAGACATGTATTTTATAAATATATTTATATACTTGTTAAGGGAACTTTTTTCTTTAATTCTAAATTTTTAGTTTCTAAAAAAATTATTAATAATTAACTAAATACAGATAAAAAAAGAGATAAAATTATAAATATAAATATTTTTTATAATTAAAGTTTACATTTATATTTACTTTTTAATGCATAAATTTATTTTTATTTTTTACAAAATATTTTTATTTAACTAATTTATTTATAATTATAATAAAATTATAATTAATTAATCTATCAAATAAATCTATAAATAAAACAATTCCAACTAAAAAAACACAACAATATCACTTAAAACGCTAATATTAAACAACTTCAAATAAATTAAAGATAAGTTCATTTAAATAGAATTTATAAGTTTATCTAAAAATAAAATAAAATAAAATAAGATAATCCTATATGTGCTTTTTTTGTTTTGGCTTTTAGCTTTTTAAAAAAATAATGTGCTTTTTTTTGGAATTTTACTTTTTTAAAAAACTAATTCAAACATTTTAAAATTCTTTAAAAGCATTTTTCCCTTAAAAGAAAAAAGAAATTTTGGTCAACAAAAGAAAAATTGTTAAACGGGCTCTTTTTCACAAAGAAGCGATTTTTGGCGGTCAAAAGTTTTTTTTAAAAAAATTAAATGAATAAATAATAATTTTATTAAATGCTTGTGACGTATAAATAATTAAATATGGATTTGTAGTTATAATGTAAAGAAGAGCAGAAGGAAGAAGCATACGTAGTACGGTTGGTTTGTTAAATGTTTGGGAGCAGAGGAGAGGCAGAGCAGGACTCAATTTCCCTTCTCTTTCTTCGGTTTCTCTTTACCACTAAATGCGGTTTCTCGGTGACCCTCACAAGCGAGCCCGATAATCTTCTTTTGGGGTTGGGGATTGCAAACCTCACTTCGTTTTCTGATTACCAATCAGGTAAATTCATTGTTCGCTATTTTCGATTACTTTTTATTGTTGCATTTACTCTGATTTTAGGGTTTACAGTATGCCACCTCAACGAATCCTGGTTGATCATCATACCTCTTTCAATGGAAAGAAAATCAAGTTCTTGAAAATTTTCTCTAAGTTTATTGGGTCCCTAAATTGGATTCCTTTCTGGGGTAATGGCACATTTTATTCTTTTGTATTATTTTTTTCTTTTTATGTTGGGGGTAGGGCTGGAGGGAGGGGGTATGCGATGAACAAGACGTCGAAACAAGTTTTGCCGTCAAATTACTTTTTCATATGTTTACCAAATAAACTGAGTGAAAGCAAGAATCGTTTTTTTATTTTTTATTTTTTGTCCTTTTAATCACCGTGGGGAATATATCTAATACTGATAGGAATGATCATATCAAGTGTTGAATGTTGTAAATTTGATGCAAGGAAAATTTCCCTTCCCACTGGTTCTGATTTATGAAACCTAGACTCCTTGAGTACGAATTGGTTGAAAATTGGCTGCCAAACGTAGCCTTGCAATCTGGAGTATGGGGGAAGTTTTTACTTCTATTAAGTTTGCATTATTTCTGTTCTCTATATCACCATAGAGAAACACCATGCAAGAAGGTGGAAGACTAAATTGTGAGCCATCTGGCATGCTTTATGATGTCTTAATTTTGGAAGAATAGGAGTGCAATATTAATCGATGACCTCATAAATGTTTGAATCGGTCATTGCAAGTCCCTAACATTGGGAAATACCTGATTGAAAGTTGTGCTATCGTGTTTTCCTAGCAACAACAAAAACAGCTTAGTTTGCACTTAAGAGTTCTGGAAATCACTGAAAATTCTCTGCATTTTAGCAACCTTGTTGTTGTAATTTATTTCAGTAATATTTTTTTCCAATTGGTTTGTCAATGATATGGATTCTCTTGTGGAGTGGCAGGTCATGGCTGCCAAGAAAATAATTGCAATATGTCAGTCTGGAGGTGAGTTTGAAACTGAGAAAGATGGTTGTTTGTCATATAGAGGTGGTGATGCTCATGCTATTGACATAGATAATCAAATGAAATTCAATGAGTTCAAGGTGGAAGTAGCAGAAATGTTTAATTTTAGTGTTGATAGCTTGTCTATCAAGTATTTCCTTCCAGGGAACAGGAAGACCCTCATTACAATTTCCAATGACAAGGATCTTCAACGAATGGTTAAATTTCATGGAGATTCGAGTACTGTTGATATCTATATCCTCATTGAGGATGTAGTTACTCCTGACGTGTCCAACATGCCTGCCAGTAGGTAGTTTTCTGTATTTCTAAGCTAATATCTCATTGTTATTTATGGGACTTTAAGGGTTTAATATTGGAGTTCTTGGACTTGTAGGTCAAGCAGAACAACCTTGTCTGAAACGGTGGTTCCAGTCAATGCCACTCAGACTCTTGATGTTGTGGATGATGTCATGGATGACACCACCCAGGCAATGATTCCAATTGATGCTCCGCTCAATACTCTGCCTGATGTTGTTGATGATACTAATCAAGTTGATACACATATAGACATTCCTATTGAAGTTTCCCCCATTTTCCCTGTTGTTACCCCAAATGATGAGAAGCATGCTAAAGGGGCACAGCAATGGCAGAATACTATAACAGGTGTAGGTCAAAGGTTCAGCAGCGTTCATGAATTTCGGGAATCATTGCGTAAATATGCCATTGCTCATCAATTTGCCTTTAGATATAAGAAAAATGATAGTCATCGCGTGACTGTGAAATGCAAAGCAGAAGGTTGCCCTTGGCGAATTCATGCATCGAGGTTGTCAACTACTCAGTTGATATGTATCAAGAAAATGAATTCAACTCATACTTGTGAAGGGGCTGTTGCAACGACAGGGCATCAAGCAACTAGGAGTTGGGTGGCCAGTATTATAAAGGAGAGGTTGAAAGTTTTTCCAAATTATAAGCCCAAAAGACATTGTCAATGACGTCAAACAGGAATATGGAATACAACTTAACTACTTTCAGGCTTGGCGTGGGAAAGAGATTGCAAAGGAGCAGCTTCAGGGTTCCTATAAAGAGGCATATAGTCAGTTACCTTTCTTCTGCGAAAAGATAATGGAGGCCAATCCTGGAAGTCTAGCTATGTACACTACGAAGGAAGACTCAAGCTTCCATCGTCTCTTTGTATCATTTCATGCTTCATTGTATGGCTTCCAACAAGGTTGTCGGCCACTGATTTTCCTTGATAGTATTCCATTGAAGTCAAAATACCAAGGGACATTGTTGGCAGCAACAGCTACCGATGCAGACGATGGTGTATTTCCTGTTGCCTTTGCTGTTGTAGATGCTGAATCTGATGATAACTGGCATTGGTTCTTACTTCAACTCAAGTCAGTGCTGTCAACATCTTGTCCCATAACATTTGTAGCAGACAGAGAGAATGGGTTGAAAAATTCAATTCCTGAGATATTTGAAGGTTCATTTCATGGATACTGCCTAAGATACTTAACTGAGCAACTTTTTAGAGATGTGAAAGGCCAGTTTTCTCACGAGGTAAAGCGGCTCATGATTGAGGATTTACATGCTGCTGCTTATGCATCCAAACCAGAAGGCTTTCAAAATTGTATGGAGAGCATTAAAAGTATTTCAATAGAAGCTTACAATTGGATCTTACAAAGCGAACCCCAGAATTGGGCGAATTCATTTTTCCAGGGTGCCAGGTATAGTCACATGACATCAAACTTTGGGGAGCTGTTCTATAGTTGGGCATCAGATGCAGATGAATTGCCAATAACACAGATGGTTGATGTAATAAGGGGTAAGATTATGGAGTTGATCCTTGCAAGAAGGGCAGATTCTGCTCAATGGTTGACTAGGCTAACTCCATCCATGGAGGAAAAGCTTAGAATGGAAAGTCAAAAAACTCATTCACTTCAAGTTTTACTATCGTCTGGCAGCACATGTGAGGTTCGTGGTGACACCACTGAGGTGGTTGATATTGATCGGTGGGACTGTAGTTGCAAAGCCTGGCAGCTGACTGGTATGCCATGCTGTCATGCCATTGCTGTCATTGTTGGCATTGGTCGGAGTGCTTATGATTATTGCTCCAGATACTTTACAACTGAGAGCTACAGATTGACTTACTCAGAGTCTGTACATCCGATTCCAAATGTAGATGTGCCTGCTTCAAAAGATTCTCAGCTTGTGGTAACAGTGACACCTCCTCCCACCCGTCGTCCACCAGGTCGACCCACAACAAAGCGATATGGATCACAAGACATAGTCAAGCGCCAACTCCAGTGTAGCCGATGCAAGGGACTTGGGCACAACAAGTCTACTTGCAAGGAGTCATTAGAGATTTAGAGTGTTAGACATCGTAAGTGTTAGCTCCCTAGCTTCTTCCATTTATAGGCCCTTCCTCCTGAACATACACGCATTTAGAAATGAGATCTATTGTGTTTCACATCACAAGGACATTGTTTGATGCTTATTTTTATCTTCAGTGGCATTTTTCACTGCTTCATCTTCTAAGCATATCTACACTTCACCATTTTGGTCAGTCAATTTATACATATGACTCAGTTGTACAGGGTTACGCCCTGTTAATACCTGACTGACTTATGTTAGCTTTAGCTGTGAACCTACCTTCATTATTTTTTTGGTGCAAATAGATTGATTTAGATTACTTGCAGAATCCTGAATTTGCTGTTGAGTCTCCGAAGACGACTTCTTGCCCCATTTTCTTGAGCAATGTTTGATGGACAATTGACTAACATATTTCACTTTTGATTTTAACAGAATTTCATGTAAGGATCGGCAACATGTGGCTCAGTACAATACATGTAACAACTCTTCCAAAGGGACTGGAAAAAAAAAAAAAAACACTAGAACTACTGTTTTAGTTATAAAATAAGGAGAGCATGAAACCTCAAGCATGCAATGGTAGGTTTGTAGTATTTATTATTCTTTTGCAGTTGTATTACTAACCTATATTCACGCTGTTAGCACTTTTAGTTGTGATGGTCGAAATCAATACGAGTTAGATCCCACTTGGTATAACTACTCTCTCTGTGTCTGCGTCTGTTTGTGTGTGTGTGTGTGTGTGTGTGTGTCTGTGTTATTGTTAGTCCTTGTTTAGTTGTGAGTAATGGAAGATGGAAATTTATCAACAGTGGTTTGTGTTTCTCAATCTTTTTGCTTGTCGTTGGAGAAGGTTGGTGATAGACACCAGATAGGTAACCACTGTTTAATTGATAGTCTCACTGAAACACTCCTCCTAAGGAGCTGAAGATACAATTAGAATTCGAAATAAATGAAAGGAAGAATAACAAAAGAGAAAACCCAGCAGCACTTCGAGTGGCTTCAGCCTCCCTACCCAAAACCTCACCAAATTCTTGCCTAAAATTATTCTCTGCCTTTCCCCACTTATACTCCTCTCTACCCGTATCCTTTTCTCCTCATTCCTGTGTCACGTGTCCTTCTTCTTATGCACACAAGTGGTATTTTCCTCTCATTCCCATATTACCCTTGGTTACTTCCCATATTCCAGTATTTTGGTGATAGGGGTCTATCAATACTTCCTCCCCCCAAAACTTTCACCTTGTCCTCAAGGTGAAGGTGCAGGGACCTATTTTGTAACAGTCCACCGGGGTCCCATTACTTAAAGCATACTAGAACCTCTTTTGCATTGCTAACAACTGCAGGGATAGAAATTGTTGAATTGATTGTTGCTGCAGCAGACATTTCTTCAAATTTCCCTTGCACGCTTGAATGACTATAAGCTGATTGATAGAGCCAATCTGACAACTGGTCATAATCCAAAAATGTTTACATATCATAACCATGATGCAGCATATCTGCCCAAGGAACCAAGGTAATCTTTCCATGTTTTGAAAGTAACCAAACTAAGCAAGAGATCAAATTAGTATTTGCAGAATAGCCTAGAACAGCAAAGAAAATTTTGACAGCCAAAAGTGTTTGCTCATGTGTTACAAAATGACATAATCTTAGGAGCAGGATACTCCTTTGGATTAACATCACTAGCTATTAGCTCTGCAGCAACAATCATAACAACATTTATATTAGTCCCCTCAGCAAACTCTCTGTTAACATCTTCCATCATTTTAAAAGACTCAAATGAAACTACAAGTTTAATTGTTGCCACCACTTCATTTCCACTTGCAGCACCAACTGCAGCACTAATAATTAAATTTAGTGCATAAAAACCACATACACCCAGACACATTGTAATGGGATATCACCATCGCCTTAGCATATTGCAAATCAGAACATGTATTGGAAGTTGAGAGCCTAAAGATAATAGCCTCAGATTCTATCTTTAGAAACATAATTGAAAGAGCACTGGCAGCTGCAGGTTCTGAGTCTTCAACAATTACTGTTGTTCCTGTATCCATGGAACCGGAATAGAATCCTTGTGCCACATGACCCTGCGTGGTCCCAGCAGTGGTTCTAATGAGTTGGGTCACTTTCGTGTGAGTTTCTTCCTTTGTCTCTGGTGCTCTGTTTTCCGTAACATTCCTTGGTTTGGTTGCACATTGATTGGCTCGTCTAACAGTAAGAGTCTTATATCTCATTTTTATTGTATTGAAAGCGACAATATTTGTAACCGCACTATGGTGATTGCTTTTTAAGAAGTGCTCATTAACTGTTGAAAGGGACCCAATTTCTCTTTTTGGCCCAAAGTCTCCTGCAGCAATATTTAAAAATTTGGGTTGAGAGTCCAGGCCACTGGCACTTTCAATACTGAGCCCACTAGCCCTCATTAATATCATCCTCGACTTCCACTTTCTTGAGCTAATAGCAGCATGGTAGTAACTGATTCACCACAATTATTGTTAGCCCCAGGCCCAAATTTTAGTAAAGTGGTCCAAGAGGCCTGAATGGAACCGGACACACAACAGCTCACCGTTATGACATTTGGGAAGCCACGAACTCTGGTTTTTGGCCTTCAAAACCAGCCCAAAACTACAGGAACTGTCGTGGCTGGAATGACATGGAAGTGCAATTCGGAACAGAATCGAAGGATTTTGATGAGTCTGGTATCTGTTCGCCGCCTTTGTGGACGACGAGCCCACCCGGCAGACCTGTTTTGGATCAGACATGTTCCTTTCTTTCCCAAGGGTTAAATCCCTTCATTAGTGAGTTGGACTTGGTTCCAGTTTTCCTCCAAATTTCCCTCTTTATCAGCTTGGGCTTGGCCCATTTGTTCTGAAAAGAGACGCAGCTCTGCCCTTGCATCAACCATCGTTCCATCCAGGAAGAGGAAGCCATAGTCGTTGCCCATGCAAGCTTCCTTTCTGCCGCCACCTTCATGTTTCCCTTTCTCCTCTTTCATGCAGCCTTCAAAGAGAGTCTCTTCAACGGCGTAGGACAGCGAAGCAGTATTCGGCGATTCCGGTGGTGGTGGTTTGGCCAGAACACCAAAGATCGAGACCTCTAAAGCCATCACTAGCCATCTCTTCCCTTTTCCGTCTATCATGCAACTCTCCTCCTCTTTCTTGTTTGTTCCCTCTTTAGTTTCCAAAAATGGCTTCCCAAGCCTTACATGGAGCTCTCCTGTTTTCACCTCCTTCGTCTTGCTCTCTTTTGACTCATTTTTTTTTATTCTTCCACACTTTGATTTTCATTTTCTTTTTTAGGAAGCACCTCCTCCTCCTTTGTTTCCATTTTCGTTTCCTCTCCTTTCCCTAAAAGTTCATAAACCACCTCCGCTTCCAACTTATCTGATGTAGCCCAAACGCGTGCTTCTTTATCTTGAACAGAGTTGTCAAGAATGGGTTGCTTCTCATTTCGGGCTGGTTCCTCATCTCTAATGAAAACGAGTTGGTCAACATCATATTCTGGCTGAAATCGCTTAATGACAGCCTTTTGGAATGCCTACCATGTTGCGATTAGGTTGCGTAGAGCCCACCAATAGTACCAGCAAAGAGTTGGACCTCTTATACCCTCTACGGCCAACTGCAGTTTCTCACTGTTGCTTGCACGTTTTGCACAGAAAAATTGCTCAAGGCAAATTAACTACCAATAAGCTTCATCTCCTCTAAACCTTGGTATCTCCATGTTTGTATGCATCACAGTTACCGGATTGAGAGTTCTGATACTAATTTGATAGACACCAGATAGGTAATTACTGTTTAATTGATATTCACACTGAAACACTCCTCCTAAGGAACTGAAGATGCAATTAGAATTGAAAATAAATGAAAGGAAGAATAACAAAAGAAAAAACCCAGCAGCACTTCGAGGGACTGCATCCTCCCTACCCAAAACCTCACCAAATTCTTGCCTAAATTATTCTCTCCAAATTCTTGCCTAAAATTATTCTCTGCCTTTCCCCACTCATACTCCTCTCTAACCGTATCCTTTCCTCCTCCTCCCTGTGTCACGTGTCCTTCTTCTTATGCAATCGGTTCCCATAAGTGGTATTTTCCTCTCATTCCCATACTACCCTTGGTGACTTCCCATATTCCAGTATTTTGGTGATAGGGGTCTATCAGTTGGGCGCTGTTTTCCAGCATTCCTGGTTCTAAAACCACTTGCCATGGGATGGAATCCAGCCCAAACGTGTACTTGACAGGGTATCAGAGGCTGGAATGGTGGTTTGGGGTGTGGACGGTGCTCCTGCAGAAACAGAATGAGCAATTTGTGTATCGAGTATGTGGCTGTGCGGAGTTGTGGCATAAATGTGTGGCAGACAAATAAAATATACAGTGGGGACCACTTTATCCGGTGTGCTATTTTGTGCCCAAGTCACATGCCATGGGTGGTGCGAAATCAACTGAAAAGCATATCCTAAGGTCCGGTGGTGAATCCATTTTTGTCAAAGAAAAGATCAAGAGAATACACCCTCAAACTCAAAGTACAATGGTTGATCTAGTAGATTAACCTTGTGGAAGGATCGACTGTTTATACTTGATCCAGGTAAAGGGTCAAAGTGTCAAACTCAAAAGGTCCAAAAAAATATTGACAAGGCTAAGGCATGGTGGCCATGAGTGACTGTGAAGTAGGGCAGGGAAAAAGGAGATAGTCCATCGTTTAACATATGCGTTGAGATCCTCCGTCGGGTTACATATTCAATCACTCAATCCCCACCCATTAAATCAAACAAAAAATGAAGTTCTTTTTTTTTTTCTTTTTCATAAACTTAATTTGATCTTGTCATATTTTTTATAGACTACATTACTCTGGTTATCGTAATTCCCCTCTTGTTTGTTAACAATGAACATGTTTGGGTAGTTTCTTAAAATTCCAACAAATTTTTACAATGTTAAAAATTGAGTCCAAGTGTGGAGTCCATTAACTTTCTAAAATTGATTCTACGCATGAGATTTTACGGTTTCCTTTCTAATTCTGAATTTTGGTATTACAAATTCAGATTTGTGATGAATTCCAACAATATATTTATAAACTAAATATTATGACATGTATAAATTTATAATATTAAATTATTTAAAATAAATAAATATGTCATATTTTAAGCATAATAATCCCACTCATCGATTCCACCAAACCGGTAAAGACCAACAAATTGACCCGATGGCCCAATCACCTAACCGGGGTCCGTTCCGGGTTTGATCATAATGGTCGAACCTTTCTCTCTCGTTATCGCGTTTCGTCTTCTGCAAACCCTAATATTCACATTCGTGGAACTCTGGTGATAAAAAAATCTGAAACTTTTTTCTTCACCTGTGCCCCACTGGAGTCACTCATCACCATTGCCCTCTGATATGAACCTTCCACGCATAAGACCCACTCCGACAACGACTAACGCTCTCGCCACCTCCAACGACCACAGCGCCGGGGCCGAATGCAGCAATTGCGGCGTCAGCAGCCGGTGGCTCTTCCACCACCGCGTGCACCTTCGCGGCATCGATCGCCGCCTCTGCACCTCTTGCGTCCTCCGTCTCCACCCTTCTTCCTTCTGCCCCTCCTGCTTTGAGTTCTTCGAGCACCCTTTGTCCACAACCTCCTCTGCCTCCGCCCACCGCTTCCTCTCCTGTATCAAATGCTCCTCTCTCACCCACCTCCAGTGCCTCCCTTCACCGCCACCGCCTCCGTCTTCGTTTCTCTGCCCTCCCTGCTCCAAACCCAACTTCTCCTTCTTCGACATTGGCAATCCCGACTCTGGCGCAACCAGCGGCACCCGTGCGCTTGATAAAAAGCTCGCCCTTGTACTTCTCTGTGCTGCCAAGATCGCTTCCGCATCCATGACCAAGGCTCTCAGCCTGGCCAGAGCCAAGGCCGATAGGAGCGTTCGAGAGGCTGCAGTGGCGAGGAAGAGAGCTAAAGAGGCATTGGAGCATCTCTCCGCAGTTGACAAGGCGAAGCGCGTTGAAGGTTCCCTGGAGGTTTCGGGGTCTAGGAATTTGGGAACTAAGGAAAGAGATAAAATACAAAAGGTTCTTAATCCTGGTATGAAAGTTGTGGGTAAAAACGAGGACTTAGATGGTTTTAGAGGACACAACAAGGTGCCTTCGGTGTCGCCCCAGAATGGCTTATCTGTGTCTGTGCAGGATGCTGATAAGAAAAAAGGGGCTCTTGATTCTGTGGTTGGACGTGACGCGTGTTTCAGAGGTAATGGGACTTCTGTTGTGAAGGATAAGTCTGCAAACGATGGCAAATTAGGGAATCGGGAAGGAGATTTGGAGCGTGTACAGAGCAGCCATGGTAGGGTAGTTGATTTTAGTTCTACATGAACTTTAAAATTTGATAGTTGGCTGCGGAAATAATTCAGACGAATCAAGGTTAGGGAAGATTCTTCTTTTTTTTTTTTCGCCCAATTTATTTTCATTACATGAATCATGAATGCTACTAGTTTAACTGCAAAAACTTCTTGCTTAAATCATAAACACTTTGTGACAAATGATTGAACTGCTGCAGATAGACAACGAAGCCAATGACTGTTTCTAGAGTTAGTGCCGCGGAATTTTGAGTAAGATTACATTTGACTTGTTTTGGGATGCTTTTCCCAAGCCATTTTCGCCTTCTCCTGATACATTTCATGTATCCATTCTATCCCCTTGTAAAGCCTCCATGCTTATGTGATTATGTAATTCTATTGGATTCAAAGTTCCCAGCTGTAATTATGCTATGCTAATTGTTATTTAGCGAGGATCAGATGTTAGTCTATTATTTATCTCTTCATTTTCTTTTTCCTTATTTTTATTTGACAGGAGGGACCAGAGAGGAAGGTGAGGATACATATGTGATATTTTTCACAATGACTTTGATTTTCTGGGATTTTTTAAAGCTGTAATTACAATGATTTTTTTATTGTTGAGTAATGCTTTTCCACTGGGAAGATTTTAGACTAGGGCCTTAGCAAATCTCACGTTTGAATAGCCTTGCGTTGCATAGTTGAGAACATGATAATTTTCTGGAGCTGCTGTCCGCAGCAGAAGAAATTTGAATACATTTAGTGTTTTATTAATGTTAAGTTTGTGTATATGTTCATCCTGCTGTTGGGTTCACCGGTTGTAGGCCACATATACCAAATAAACTGTTGAAAACCAGTAGATCCTCCCTTGGCACTTGATGTTCAGTTTTACTTGCGGTAAAAATGATCTCCTTGACATTTTTGTTTATTAGCAACTATTTTGGATAAGAATTCCAAGTTATTCGTTTCCTCAAGTTTTTCATTACCATATTTACGTTGAAATTTAGTGCTAACTGCTAACTTGTGATAATGTATTGTCTTCTGGGAAATAAAATGACGACTGTTAATTTTGCTTTTAGGGCTATCTGAAATGTACGTTCTTCCAAGGCATTTTAATATTGAAACTTAAAATAGTTCTTTCACCTTGTGTTATATGTATGTTTGTATGGATGTACGTTTCATACTGCATGGGTTTAGGGATGTTACACTGTAACTTGCGTTGCTTTCATGTCATATTGGGCTCCTGAAAATTTTTCCGGCGTGGTTGTAGTTAAATTGCGCTCATATTCTGCTGTTACCCTCACAGCAGCACAGCCTACATTCTTATTTATTTTTCGTTGTGTGGCGGCATTTTTATGTGGGTGAAGGAGCGTTGTTTAGATTTTATCAGATCCTTGATAATTTCTTTTATCACACGGATATTGCTTATATAATAGATATATGCTGCTATTTTTTTTTTCTTTCTTGTGGAGTGAACGCCTATTATTTGGTTAATGGTGATGTCTGAGTAATACCATATTTCCTTTAGGGATATAATAACCTTCAGATGAACCGCATAAATTCACTTTGAATCTAGTTTTAATTTGGAATATTATATTTAATTTCGTGGACACAAAGAAGTTAGCTGAGGTTGTATGGTCCTATCTGGCCAAAAATGTGAAACCTGAAGACTTTTGTGCCTTGGTTAACAACAAAGAGAATGCATCAATTGATTGAATGCACTCTTTTTTTGGGCTAAGAATTGGATATGCTGGTTGAGTTTTGACTAGCTATTGACCGGCCTCATGGAAGTCAACTTGGCATACTGTCCTAGTACTATGTGCTTACTTGAGGGGGAAAAAATCTTTTGAAAGAGGGAGTGCAAATTCTTTGAGCATGCGAGTTCTGCCAAGACTAACCAGTGACCCAGTAACAAAATAGCTGAAGAGAAAAATTCTTTTTGAATTTAGGAGTAGAGTTACTTACTTTTATGCACATAAACATTAGGGTTATCTCCTAGTTCCTACTATAGTATAATATCTGTCTATTGCTGGAAAATAAACCCAGATTCGTATGGAATGCCTGTACTTTGCAACCATTGATCTGCTTGGATAAACTGACCAGCTGTGAAGCTCGCCATTTGGCTTCTATGAGAAATTACTCGGTAGCTATACCAACTGACCCTCGTGTCAGTTTCCGCCCCAGGCCCTTGGTTATTATACTGACGTAAGGTTACTGTCTCAGTGCCATAGCTGTCACTTCATTTACACCATCCTTCTGGATGTGTCACATCTCCTAGATACGATTCCAGTATGATTGTTCTTGAGTATTCTTTATATGGGGTGCCCAAATAAGCGGTAGATGCAAGACTAATGTTTTGGTACCCCCTATCTGCTGTGATGGTTCAGTTTTGGATCACAAACCCAGTTCTCTCATGCTTATCTAACCTGGATTGAGCACTCACAACGGTTTGCTTTAAAGCCGAATTGGAAGAATTTGGAGCCTTTACAATGATATGTGAGTTCTGAATTACAGTTGAAGAGTCTTCCTTGATGATGTCCACGCTACCGTGAATCTCACAGTCTCGGTAGAATTGGCGTTGGGCTGCTGCAAACAAGCTCCCTTCCTCGCCTTGTATTTTGCAGTTGAAGAATGCTGCATGATCAGAAAGGACGAGTAGTGGTGGCGCTCCTTTAATATCAGCTGAGCCAGTGAAAGCCATATCTTTGCAGATGAATCCTTTCCCCATCACCACTGCATTTCACAAGGGAGTCAAACTCAAAATGAATTGGAAATTGTAAGTAACTGTTGAGTTCTGAGAAGCTGTAGCACGTTTCAGCATGTTACATTTTTTTTTTCTTTGGTACCAAAGAAAAAAAGTAACACCAAACGCATATTGTTGAGGAGAAAGTAGCTGCTTGAAAGGGGGTTGTAATTATCTTCGGGTCTCTTTTGTTGATTCCACTGACAATGGTATTCATAGGTCCATCACCATACATAAACACTTGGTCTATATCCTTGGGAACCTCCACTCTCTCCTCATATTTCCCCTTTTTCACGTAAATAATACATGGACTCTTGCTCTTTCTTGGGCATGCATCGAGGGACTCAGTTATGGTTGAGAACTGGCCACTTCCATCTTGAGCCACAACTGCATTTGGCCTCTGACCACCATCTCTTTGAGACTCCAGCAGTTTGCGATCTGCTGCCGAGAACCATGTTGGAAATCCATCGTGTATGTGGCCAAGGTTATCCTTGTAAGCAGAATGGGTATTTTCAAGGAATACCCAAAAACTTCGTAGCTATTTGTTTGCAGTAATTCATCAGAACAAGTTTGTTGGTATGAAATGACAGCACCTAGGCTGTTGATCACGTCATCAAGGTTCATTTTGGACATGTCGCCGGCAGAACTTGCTCTAGTTCTTCCTTTCCCAAACTCAACATTTCGAAACAATCTCTGTATGACTGTGCCTGCAGAAGTGCCAGGCCCGTTTCAAGATCGGTTTTAGGAGTGTTCACCTCCAAGGATTCTGTGCGGGTTGCATTAATAGAAGCTTTGAAATAATCCGTAACAGTGGCTCTTTCACCTACATGTTTTAAGGTGATGAAACAGGTTTCTGGATGCTCCGTTTGGCCGCAAATGGAGCGAAGGGTCTTTATGGTCCCTGCGCCTTGCCTGGAGCTGTCAGTTTCCGCAACAACCGCGATGGTGACGCTGCGATCACCACAACGGTGACCCCCATGATCACTATGTTGCCAATCAACTCCTTCTCTCGTAACTCATCATCCATTTTGTTATAATAGCTTTGAAAAGACCCAGATGATTCAAAACCAACGTTATTATACAAAATTAATGCATGTGTCACTGGTCTTGTCCTCCGTGATCCTGCTAAAAAATGAGAACCCCTGAGTTCTGATGGTGGCTGGATGGGTTCGTTTTCCTGATCATACACACAATACATATGGTTGTGTGTTTGAATAAACCACACAACGTTGGAGCCTTGGCGGAGGCAATGAATCAATATCTGTCTGCTGCAAGGGTATCTTGGCTAATGGGTACGTGCATTGACATGGCTATTTTTAGGGAATTGTAATGTGCAGAGACAGTTAATATTTGAACTGGAATACCTTCATAGGGTTGCATGAGATGACCATGTATATTTTTTCACCTTTCCTGAAACGATTTTTCACCTTAATCCCCAAAAATTAGTGAATTATGTTAAGGACATCTCAAATATGCAAATATGATTTAGGCAATTTCTTTAAATGTTGCAATAAAATATAAAAATTATTAAAAAGAACTTAGTTCTGTGTTGATTCTAGGCAATCGGGGGAATATAACTTACTAACGACTCATCTCATTGTGGCAGCTAACTCCTAACTACTGTGTTTGAGTTTGGCATAATTTGATAAATTGCTGCAATAATTTTAGATATCTGTAAATTTTGTTCCAACTGTGTGTCTCAAAATTTGTTGTTTACTTTTTATAGAATAAAATGTATTCGGAAACTATTCCATCGTTGTTCAATAATTCTATTTATTTATGGTGGATAAATAGTTTGGAAATCGTTATGGACGCAGCTCAACTAATTCATTGCCTGCCATCCATGCTATAGGGTTAAAGGATTCACCAGCAGATTCTTCACAGAAATTTCTTCTTTTTTGAAGATATTATGTTTGATCATAATATAAAGGTCAAATTTATTTTAAAAAAAAATACATTCGACTTTACTTTATGTATAATTTATCTTAGCTTTCAATTAATGCAATTTATCTCATAATCTATCTGAATGCGTGATTTAGTCCTTTCAGACAATCGAAACTATAATAAAAAATATAAGAAATAAATTGCAACAATCGAAACTTGAGTTGCACAGGATAACGTTGAAAGGATTTTTTTTATTAAAAATTTAACTTGATATTAATAAACCAATTTCAGGATCCCACAATTTCTCTAAGCTGGCGATGGAATTGATAAATTATTTAAAATGAATTAGCATAAAGTAAAGTATCCGAAAAGAATTGTATAATTAACAAAAATTCTACAGCACCCCAAAGACCCAAAGGTTTGGTACCCTGCCCACATGACAGTGTATGAACTTGGACGCAGAATCAAATGGTAGAAAATGCAGTAATGAAGATGTTGAGGGAATATGAAGAAAAATTATAAAAATGCTAGTTTTATTTATTTGTTTAGAATACAACTATCTTTTGACATAGTTTCTCCCGCAAATTTTTATTCTTCTCAATAAATCTCATTCTGCTTCCCAACCAAAGCGTGGAAACTTCTCAAGCTGTCTTCTTCCCATAATGTAACAACAGGACCATGCACAGAAATGTCTGAAATCCTTTAAATTGCCCAAAGCATCGGAGACTGCTAGTCTTTCTTCAAAGTACAGATATTCCCTGGATTAAGACGGTGCTCATTCAGTTTCTTTCTGCTTACTATGCGCAAAAGAAAAGTTATAATAACTTCAAAGTTGGCATGCCAATATGCTAGCCTAAATCAACAGTAGTTTGCCAGTAATTTAGAAGCAATCTTCTCATCCCTTCAGTTAATATCCTGTGACAATGAGAAATACAGCTTGGAGCAAAAACCCTCGATAAGCAAAGCCGTTGTAAACCATAATGGCAGCAACAATGAAAAATAATTCTCCTTTGAATAGATGTTGATAGCTTTGTCAACTGGTCATGGATACAGGATAAATGCAAGTCATCTGCATCATATATAGATCAATGAGGTTAGTTCCTGCAAATCAATGAAACACGAAAACTTTTATTCCTGCTTTTAATGTGTGTGTGCATATGTGTTAAGGAAAATAAAGAATCTAAACCCTCTTGACTTGCCAAACTCGTGGGGCACCAGCTAGTAATAAGCCAAAAGCATGTAACTGAATAACCAACTGTCTTTGAGATCATTTTCATTGCATTGAATAAGGAAGAAAGAAAGCAAGAAGTTCACAGACAAAGCATGTTATATAGAATGTAAAATATGGTAAATCTATCCTGTAATTGAAGTTTTATCTAGATCACAAAGTCATTTCACAATTTAAATCTTACCAAGTATACCATGGCAAATAAATTTGACTAAAGCTGACATCTGGGCAGCCATGTCCCCTGAACGAATTGTCAGTGAAACAATGTCTACCACTGCTGCAAGACTAGGTGCTGAATTAACAATCCTTGATAAACAGAGCAGCACCCATCATGGAACTGGCATATTAAGCAATCGAGATTCTTTTCATGGAATGCTGATGTTTCATGTCTCTCCAAGGCCTTCTGCAAGTATATTGCTAACAGAATCTTGTGTGGCAGAATTATCAAACAACAATATTTCCTGACTCCTTCCTTCTCTAACATCAGATCCAATCAACAGTTTATGAGTGATAGCATCAGGAAGCCAACCTTTTTCTAACATCAAATCCAGTAATCTATGGGCCTCATGTTTCTTACCCTCTTTCCACAGGCCAGTTATCAGTAAACCATACATTGCTGAGTTCAATATTTCACAGTCAGAAAGAAGTTTATCAATAGCACTAGAAATCATACATAACTGAGAATGATTGCCTATGAATGACAATTGATCAAATAGTCTATCTGGATCAGGTATCAGACCTTCATTTACCATCATATTAAAAAACAAAACACATTCCTTTACTTGATTTTGTTTACTCATGCTATGAATGAGGATGCAATATGCTTCCACGTCAAGATTGCAGCCATCTATGAACATTCGTGAGAGGAACACTAACAGATCTTTTGCCTTCCCAGATTTAGACAACTCACGCATGATGGTAGTGTGTGTGGCAATACAGCAAGAAGTACCACAATAATAAGCTAACTGCCATAGTCTTATGGCTTTGCTGACCTGTCCTAAGTCACATACACATTTTATCAACTTATAGAAGGAGAAGGAATGAAGAGAGCATCTCTTCAATGACATGTAGTAAAACACTTCAATGGCCTCTTCAGAATTTTTAATGTCACAGAGGCCTCCAACTAGTTCAGAATAAGATGTAAAATCCAAAAGCCAGCATTTGGCACAAATTTGACGAAATAGTTCCATTGCATCTTCATACTTGCCCAATCTACAGTTGCCAACTACAAGAGCAGAATATGTCGCATAGTCAAGAATACCTAAGGATTTGATCATTCTGCCAAGAAGTTCATATGCTTTCCTGGTCTCTTCATTCTCACAAAGCCATCTGATGAGAATATTCCAAGAATGACAATCAGCTATATTCCTTTCAAACATCGTCTTCAGCAGAACATTTGCTACCAGAAATTTACCAGCATTGCAGCAACCTGCAAGCAATGCATTGTAAGGAGCAGTTTCAAGAACTTGTTTATCTTCTAAGAACATTATAGCCTCATTTATTTTCCCGAATTCACAAAAGCAATTTATCATATCAACATAAACATTATCAGTTGGTGGTATACCACTTTCTATCATCTCATTTACGAGGCATACAGAAGAATCCAACTGGAGATTTTTGCACAAACACCATACTAGAACCTCGTAAATGGAAGAATCTGGCATAAAATCAGAAGCCTTCATCATTTTAAACAACCTGACTGCCTCCTCTACTTTATTTTCCCTGCAAAAAAGTGGTATGGAGGAGGAATAAAAACTCAAATCTGGCTGGTATTTGAGTTCAAGCATTTTCCCTATAACAGAAATAGCTTCATCCACTCGATTTTTTGCAATGAGACCTTTTACAAGAATCTCAAACGTCTTACTATTTGGACTACATCCTTTATTGTTCATCCTTCTAAACTGATTCAAAGCCAACTCAACCTGATTGGCGGCGAACAATGCCTCCAACAAACAATTCAAAGTGTGGACTATGGGTAAGATTCCTGCCTTCACCATCTCTTTATAAACAAACAAAGCGTTTTGAAAATCTCTACTTTCTTTCACAAGAGCACCCAGTAAAACATTAAAAACTTCTACTGGAGGCTTACAAGCATCCAAATTCATGTTCACGAAAACTGTCATCGCTTCGTTAATCCTACAATGGCCGACAAATGTATGAATTAATGCTATAAGAGCTTCTTCAACACCTGGGCATCTGTCCTTCAACATGCTTCGACAAAAAGCCCCCATCTCCAGAACATTCCCAGCCATACCCAGTTTCAGAATGATCTGATAATATGTGTTGGAGCTGTGGCGGAAGCTCTTTTGGGAAGAAGCCCATTTGAATATCTTCACTGCTGAGTTCAAATCGCTAGTATTGTCCAAAACCCGGATTAAATTCTCTGGTGCAAGTTTATTCCTCAAAAAGTTAATATTTTGCTCGAATTCAGATGAATCCTTCGGCTTTCCAATGCTTTCCGAAATATCTTCAATATGACTAGCGCAGGAGCTTGAAGAAATGCAGGCACTTAGATAAACCCATTTGCGGATTCGACTAGAATATGCTAAAGATGGGAGCTTTATTGCCATAGAGCTAAGCATGAATTTCCCAACGATTATGTTCACAGAGAAGGAATGAAAAATCGAGAGAAAGACAAATACAAGGGAAAATTGAAATCTGACCTCAGAAGCATCTCGTCAGTCAGGGATAAAGTGAACTACAAGAACGAGGGAGTTAAACAAACACAAAACAGAGAATTTAGAGGGGATCGGAGTGAAAGGGTAGATTTTACCTTTTGACATCAAATATGGAAATTTCGACCATCTAATTCCATGTTTTCTTTGTCAACAAATGTACACTTTCTGACTTGCCTATGCATTTTCGTTTCCGTTTCTTCTGTAATTGTTTCTTTTTTATACTCCTGATTTTTTTTCAAATTAAAGAAAAAAAAGAGGAAAGAAAATCAGCAGAATTATAATTACGGAAATCAACGATTGTAATTTACTTGTCTTCCTTTCACCAAAACAAAAATTACGCCTATGCTTCCATAAGAAACACTTCAGTATAGCATAGCTTTATATTAAATCAAGAATTTAATAAGATTAAAGTTAAATTATATATATAATTTACAGAAGATTTTAACATCACAACTTTTTTCATCCAATATTATGTCAAAATAAGGAGATTTTTTTATGCTCTCTTTATTAAATGAATATCGACATTTCTGCTGATATGCTATAATACTATTAGTAAAAATATTAATAAATATATATATAATTTATTAAATAAACAAATAAATAGATTATAATTAAAAAATAAATTATAAATAAACTTATTATATTATTATATATAAAAAAGTATCGATACCTTAAAAAAAAAGATGAGAGAAATTTCTGCTAAATAGTTATATCTAATTAAATTTAAATTCATTTAAAAAATAAAATCCAAAAATATGACTTTGCGTTGCAGAAGACAATCATTTGTAGATAGCGGTAGAAAAAAAAAATAAATAAATTATATAAAAATAAAATTACAATTTAAAATGAAAATAGTTGAAAGTGTTCTTGTTTTAAGCCTATGTTAATTAATTATACATATTAGCAATTTTCGCTAAATCAAAATCTGACTCCAAATATAGAGTTAAGCTTGCCGTTGTAAAGAATTTTTTTTTTCAGTACATCAAGAATATTTTATTAGCATGAATAAAAAATATAAACAACATTTTTCTTGGAATAAATGAAGAAAGCAAATCATGTTTTCATATTTAAATTGTATTATATACTTTCTCTATTTATTTTTATTTGTCGTGTACGAAAATTTTTTTTATTTAAAAAATTTATTATTTTAAAATATTAAAAAAATATTAATTATTTTTTTACATTTACCTTTATCTTTTAATAAATAGAATTAATAAAGTAAATAAAATTAAAAAAGAGATAAAATTTATATTATATATAAAGGAGATTCCTCTCTTTGGTCTTTAATTTTTATTTTTTAAAAAAATTATTAATAATTAATTAAATACAAATAATAAAATTATAAACATAAATATTCTTTTATAACTACATTTTACAATTATAATCATTTTCAAATATAAAGAATTATTATTTTTATACATACATTATTATAATTCATTTAATTGATTATTTTTATTTATTAATTTCAAATATATTTTATATTTTTATAAAATTATTTTTATATAATTCAATTTTAATTATAATAAAATTATAATTAATTAATTTATAAAATAATTATATTAACAAAAATTTTAAAAGAACACATATTGAGAAACACAATCGTGCCTATCAAGACATTAACATTAATAAAATAAAAAATAATAATTTATTTATATTAAAATATATTTTTTATAATTAAAATTATTTAATAATTTTTTTAATCCTTATACAAAAGTTTTAATCTATTGATCATGTACTAATATCTATTTAAAAGGTAAAACAAATTTATTTCTCGTGAAATAGCAGATATCCTAAGCAAAATCCTTAAATAATTGAAAATGCACCCCTGAAATAAATAAGGGAAGAAATTATTTGGGGTCAAGGGTTCAGTTGTCTTTATGAAGCATTAAATTCTCAAATTTCATTAATTTAACCGAACCAACCCAATGTCTATCCGACTAATAATTTTACTAAGACTAGTTAAGCAATTTTATTTTTGAGAAAAATTAAATTCTTGAAGATAAATTTTTGAGTGAAAGATCTCATAAATGTCACTAACACTATGTCACTCATATTCTGACCAGTAGTCTAAAAATAAACTATCTTTACTATTATTTTTTACAAAAAGCTTGAACAGCTCTCAAACAAATGGGGCTTGTTTACATCTGCGATGGGCTGGGAGCAAACATCAGTGGGCATCAGCATAATTCATGATATTCATCGAATGCGACAATTCCAAATATTAAAAAAGTATAAACAGAACAAACATATTGAACGCTATTCCAGTTCTATAAGATCAATTTCCAACCAAGAAAAAGCTGCAACTAAATTTCAAAAGCTGAAACATAACATTCAACAATCTATATGATACAATACAAATATTTAAATACTGTATTATACACGCAGCTACAAACATTAAAAGAGAATAGAAAGCCGCATGACCAGAGACCAATTCCCGACAGAATGACCGAATTTTGCACTTCGCGCCAGACATTCCAAAAGCTTATACCAGATAAATAATAAAATACCCCAACTCTGTAGGCATCATCAGCAACAAGAGATGCAATAGAATGCACTATTTGTTTTCACCATCTTTGAATCATGTCTAAAAACTCCATAACGTGATTTGTTCATACTCAAATTCCACCATAAACATGCCTTGTAATTGTGTTAAGATAGTAAATCATGAGAAGAGTGCAGTTTCCTTCAATTTTGTGCAATTTAAGTGTTCTCTGTCCAAAGTTAAACTTCCTGTAACATTTTCAAGATAGAGCCGTCAATGAACACAACAGTCTCTGGATAGTCCCTGAAAAATCTGACTTAGTCCATTTCTCAAGTGATACACAAACTCGCAGAGGATGGTCTACATATTTTGGCCAATATCCTGGACACTAATTAGGAGGCTTCAATTGAGGGATCCAAGGAGTTCAGTCTAATAAGTCAATCTCCAAGCAACATATAAATTTGTAGGAAGATGGAAAATGTGCGGAAGCCCAAGAACACAGAAAAAGGCATACTAATTCCAAGATAGATCCACCATGATGTACAACAGGTCATAGTGGCAACCCCAGCAACCACAAGAAACTCGTGTTTTGTATGTTTCAACTATTGTCCAAAAGGCTGCTTTGAATTATCCCACAAGCAGATCCGGAGGACTTTGATAATCATATAAAAATAACACTCAAGGTACTTATCATACTACAGTTTACCACTACTACCTACCTTTGGTTCGCATGAGGAAAAGAGGTTTATTCAAATAATTCCTAGTCCAACTGGCTGTTAATATATTCAGTAACTCTTAATAGTTGCCTCTCAGTGCCTTTCCATTACCAGAACCAGGGTGTATTTATGTGCCAGCTATGACCCCTGAATCAGAATCAGAGTTTGTCTCAGGAAGAGTAATGTTAAGTGGTTGCCAACCTGACTGATGATGCACAATCCATTTTTTATGAGTAATCAACATGTTCAATATCTGAAGGACATCACCCAAAGCAAAAATCTTTAAAGCACATATTCTTTATCACAATACCAGCTTCATACCTAGAGAAAAGACAATAGAGAAATATAAGAAGACTGAGAAAACTTTCAGGAAGTAGAAATAAACTAAATTTAGAAGATCCTTACTTGCACTGAGTACCCATTATTGCCGATCTTCCAGAAGAAGAAGTTAAAAATTTTTGAATTTCATCCCAAGTTTCTTTTGAGTGCTGCTTAGGATTACCACCTATAGGATTTACACACTTCCAAAGTTTATCATTCTTACCAACATACAACTGCAAAGCACCTAAATTTTGTTTCACCACCATCTGCTGCTCAATAGCACTCTCCAAAGCCTTCTTAACGTCAGTGTTGCGGTGCTTGGGATCTCCATAACAGATGCAATCAGCTATATTTGCCTCAGTTGGCATAATCTTTGCATTTTTTAGTGAGTTCAAGGCAAGTAAAACAACCCCTATAAGGCCTTGGACATATTCAGAAGGTTTAGGGCATCCTGGAGATCCCCACATCCCATTACCAGGAAGGTTATTATTACCCATTGCTGCCAACGTTGTTGGTTGATTATCTGGACCATGTGGGTAGCCTTGATATAACTGTTGTGTGCTATGTACCATATGTCCATTTTGTTCATCAATTGATCTTACAGGATGTGGCACATCACTGTTAGGATTCTGTTTCAACTCTCCACTCCGTTGCTGAACAGTACGTGGATCATGAACACTATTGGGATATCCAGAAACGTTCAGATTACCAATATCTGGCACATTAGTAAGTGGTCCTGCAGTGAAGCTGGGTCCACCAGTCCTAGGTGGCACTAGTGAAGTTGCAAAAGTATGGGAATTTGGAGAATATGAATTACTCGGTGCAAAAGGAGGTTGCAATGGAAAACTGTTCGGTCTTAATGGCTGTGAATAAGGACTTTGTTGATGGCCCTGTAGATTACCGTTATTGCTCCATAACTGATCAGTATTGCCACGAACAAAATTTGGAGCAGATCCACTTATGGGAACATTTGGATTATAGTTGCCAGGTAGATAAGAGTTTATATTGCTACTATTATCTTGAAGTCCAACTGGCGGTGCATTCATGGCTTTGGGTCCATTTGGTTGACTCGGGTTTCTCCAAGGCGTTTTCCCTTGATATCTAGAATCAAATCCCCTTCCTACGTTTGGATATTTCTGATTTCCTACATGAACTTCAGAATAGGAATCCACCTGCTGCTGTATCTGAGCAGTATTAGAGAGTGGAATTTGTAAGGTGTTAGAACTTGATAGGTGGCTATTATTACCAAGTTGTTGTGATTCACCATTGGTTAGAGGAGGGCCTCCAGCTAAGAGACTAGTCCAAAGCCAAACACTCTTAGCAGCTGCAACTAGGGGAGCAGATGCTTTCTGAGGTTGTGCAAGGAGAATATTATATACCTCCTCATCCGCAATTGATGGAGAGCATTAGAGAAGTCTCGATCACCCGAAATTAACAAATAATTAGCAGGTGCAGGATTGTCCACTGCCCAGAACAGCATGTCAACAAGAATCTTCTTGTCGCTAGCGTCTTTAACACCTATTAGCAGATATGTAAACGCCAGTAAAACAAAATCAGAAGTTTCAAATTCAACATTATCTTATTGTCGCTCGGGCAGCGTGTCTTCACCCCCCACACCCAAAAAAAAAAATCTTAAAACTTGGTTGCTTACATGCATGCAAACTTTTTTTTTTAACATCCTCCCACCCAACCCCCCGGCACCCAAAACAGCTATATTTTTTTAGATCTAGCTCCGCGCCTATTGTTGCTAGTATCTTCATTATACGATCTGGATATGCCAGTAAAACAAAATCAGAAGTTTCAAGTTCCACATTAACTGCAACGCATAAATTCACAATAGATTACGCCCAGAAGGCTTGTGACACATTAACAAGGTTCCAGAGAGGAAACTAACAAGTCATCCAATGTTTAGGGTTTTAGGCAAACTCCTCTAATCAGATTGTCATGTTGACCTGTCTTAACAGCCCTTCAAATACTCTCTCTCATGGTAAGATATGCACGATTCGTTACGAAGAGAACCAAATTCTCTCATGGTAAGATATGCTCGTGTAAATAACAGAATCGAAAATGGGTACTTTCCAACAAGTACAGCAATAAGCTAAACTATGAAATTCTAATTTCAAAATGGCAAAAAGTATTCTTCCTCCATCGCCCTGGTATAAATCACAGAATAGAAAATAAGAAAACAAATTTAAAAAAAAAAAAAAAAGCTTGGGATTCGTAATCAATGCATTCCAATATCACACGGTTTCAAGGAAATGAAATAGAATAGAAAAAGAAAGAAAGGAGAAATGATTATACCAGCAGGGACATGGTTGAGGGAGATTCCGGTGCTGGAGAGGGCGTGCTGTACAGAGGCCGGGATGCGGGTGGTATCACCGTAGGCGGAGATGGAAACGGGGCCACAATAGTTCATGCGGACGAGGGCGGAACTGATGTTCTGGGCGATGGCGTGGGGATCGCAACTTTTGGGAACATGGCAGTTCTCTATGTCCCACCACACGGAGGTCTTGGCCGACGAATACTGGGCCTCCGCGTACGGCGTAGCACCACCTCCACCCATGTTGACAGTAGTTGTGATGTTGTGGACGGATCTGGACGATGAACCGCCTGATTCGATTGAATTTAGGGCAGGCTCTAGATATGTGCTTGCACTTTGCACAGTGAGGAGGAGGAGACGAAGATGGAAGAGGAAGAGAGGAGGGTTAGACGCGACAGACAACGTGTTTCGCAGAGTGCAGAGTCTCAGTTTTTATGACTTTTTCTTTGTGGAGTCCGAGGGGAAACTGTGTTGTGCTTTCACATATTTGTCCTTGAAATAATTTTATATTTTCTTCACTTGTTTTATAATTTTTTAAATTATTAAATAAAGTATATTTTAAATAATTTTTATGTCAAATATTTTATTTTTATTTAATACATATTTTACTAAATAAAAATTATTATTATTAAAAAAATTGTTAAAATAATATAACAAAACTTTTGCCGTTTTTGGTATGGAAGAGGAACCATCATTCATGAATGAAAATAGTTTTTTTTTTTTATATAAAAGTTTATGAAAAAATGAAGTTATCTTATTTTAAAGTTATAGCATGTTCTAAGTTATTATCATTCTTTTAAAGAAATAAATAATTATTATATTATATTAGAATTTATTATAATAGATTATAAAATTTATTTTTATATTTTTTTTAATATAATATTTTTTTATTAATAAAATAATAAGAGAGGATATGATTCTTTGAATAATTACTTCCATTGATAGTAATAAATTGCATATTAATGAAATACTCTAACAATATTAAAATTTAAAATTTTTTTAAGATTAGATATTAAATTTTATCAATCAAGCTAACTCTTATTACTAACACAAAAAGATTTGACTCTTTTAAAGTGAGATCCTTACTTTAAAAAATATAATAAAAATTTATAATTATTGATAAAAAAATTAATGATTAATATTATAATATAATATATATACATATATAATAAATTATAAAATTATTAAAATTTATTTTTAAATTTTTTAATTAATAAATAATATTTTTTACTTTATTCTTTAAGTAAAGTCATTTAGAGAATTACTTTATTCTTTAAAGTAAAGTCATTTACGGGAGTTAAATCTAACACAAAAATAATTAATAACGTGTTAAATGGTCAATGATATCGATTATTAATAAAAATTAGTCCTTTGAAATGGGCATGGTGGCGGGGGAAAGAGTTGGATTCCTTTCCTGTCCTTCACTGATTCCCTTCCCTTGGAAAGAGTTTACTTGATACATAGGATTGAATTTCCTTTGTGCTTGCGTGACTGAGAGACTTATTATAATCCACTAAAAATATGCAACTGTCATTATTTTTAGTTAATAAATAAATAATTTCACAATAGAGAGAGTTAACATGTCTCTTTTTATATATAGTAAATGACTTTAATTTATTTTAAGAGAATCTACATCTTGCAAAGTCACGCATATTAATATGCCTGCGATAATTTTTATATTTTTTAACTATAGTTTAATAAAATCCCAAAAAAAGTAATTTTATGAAATTATCCGCTGTCTAATGAATTGAGGAGAAGAGTCTTAGATACACAAAATTTATTTAATATATGTGGATGAAGCAAATAAATAACTGTCGTCTTATGGAGATTCAATTTTGCTTTGAAACATAAATTTAAAATAAAGCTATTGTTGTTTTGTTGTTTAAAAATAATAGTAAGAATAAATTATTCTAATATTATTCATCAGCATATCAGTGTATTTATGGAATCTCATAAAGGCAGGTAATGACTCACCTAAAATATGAAGGAAAGATATGATTTTGTATTTTTAAATTAAAATTATAAAATATTTACAAAAATAAAAGAATTTAGAAATTCCAAATAAAATGAATGTTTACTTAAAATACAAATTTTTACTGCCCTCTCTTTCCCTTTGTATTCTTTCATCCAAATATGATAAAACTATTGACATTTTTAATTGTATATTTACACTTCCCGCTAATTATTTTTTATTGTAAATTCTTAAATTTTCATCAATTAAATAATTACTTATACAATTCAGATTTTAATTAATTATATTTTTATTTATCAATTCACATTTAATTAAATATAATTTGAAAAATTACAATTAAAATTAGTCATTGAAAAATATAAATAAACAAATAAGAGTCTCAATAACATTACCTTACATTTAAACATGGCAATTTATTAAACGCAACAATATAAGCTAATATTAATCTTCCCTCGCATATTTTATGCAAACACATTTTTCGTACATAAAATAATTATTTTTAAATATTCAAAACTAAGTTATTCATCAAACTATTTTTGATGACATACCTTTGTTTTTTTTGGTCATGATGACATACCCATTTAAGATAATTAATTCTTTTAAGTCGACCAGGCCGAGAGCCCACACGTAAAGTTCTGACGGCCTAAATCAAATGGGCCGTGGGCGCACTTGAAAAATCCGCAATGGGCTGTTTCTATCGGACTCAGTATTTTCCGCTCCACTTCTGTTCGGATCCGTTATTCGAGATTCCATCTTTGTCCTATTATGTTGTCCAGTACATCATGGAGAATGCTGGTGGAACTGCTGCTACTGCCGATGGTAATATTCTTGATAAATTATCGTCAATTTTTTATGGGTTTAGTTTAATCGTTCTAATGTTTACGTTATATCATATCATACAAAAATTGATCCTCTTCAATTATTGTCATCAGCATGTTATGTAATTCGATGCCATTCACTTGCACTATCAAGGCAAAATAGAGCGTGCTTTGATTCGTCCACCGAAACATAACCGTACATTAGTTATTTTTAATATTAAATTATTATTAGTGTATAAATTATGAAATACACCAATGATATATTTAGTAAAAAAAAGAAAAAGATATTAATCATATGTGCGTAATTGGTGTGTCACACCTTTAATAATACATTGGGAAGAGGATTGTCTTATGAAGTATAAGAATCTATCCACTGTTTCTCTTTTCTTTCAAAAGTTTCATTGTTCAAGTGAGGTGTAAGTCCTTTATAAAGGAGTTTACCAAAAAATCAAATTAAAATCTATAACTAGTTAAACTTAAGAAACCGACAACTCACAAAAAAGAAAGGTGTAGTTTAATGGCAAGAAAATTTTAATTTTAATAAAATAATTTTTACTTATAATATCAAAAATTTAAATTTTATTAAAAAATACTTTATAAAAATAAATACTTAAATAAAAAAATTTAAATACACATAGTATAAAAAAAATTATCATATTTTACATTAATTATGTGTTTATTATTATCTTTTATAATAAAAGATAATAATAATTTATATATTTAATATAACACATTTAATAATACATAATAAAAAATTTGTCTTACGTTGAGCGCAACCAAATTTTTTTTCTTAAACATACTCCTAGAATAGTTTTTACTTAGTCTCTTTTGTTGTTTTTGGGCCTCTGGCCCCACTTCTTTATAAAAAAAAAATACACCTCATAATAACTTAAGAAAAAAAACCTACTGCATATCCACGTGTTTTGAAACGACAAGTCGCGGCCAAAATTTGGATATGCCGCGCCCAAACGTTTGTGGCTGTAGAATTTTTTTTACATATTTTTAAAGTAATACTCAAGAAGATATTAAAAATTTAGATTTAATTTTAATTTTATTATTTAAAATTATTTTTTAAATTTATTAATTAAATAATTATAAAAAATTATATGTTACGTATTTATTAAATGAATATATTATTCTATGAATACACAATAATTTCTCGTGGCTGTGGGTCAAGACCACGGGATCCTAGCTGTAGCTTCGGAATTTGTCATGTTGACCAACCCGAGCTGTGGACAATCCGAACGTGGCTTTTTGTTTTATTGTTGATACCTAACCTCTCCCTATAGAAAAGTTTAAAGGAAAAAAAAAACCTTAAATGAATCCGAAGCCAAGGTCTACCAAACCTGAGGCCATGCGCAAGACATGTCGCGTAAACGAAGCAAGGAGCAAGCAGCAACTCTGACTTACACTGCATTGCAGATAAGACAAAGGAAACAATTAAAAAATAGTATATTGTTAATTAATAACAATTATTGAATAATAAATAATTTCTAATAGAAAATTGGTGAATTCACGGCCTCTACTTCTGCTTCTGCTTCTGATTCTCATTACTCATACTCATATTTTATTCCATTTCCATCTACAGCCACCCTTCCTTCCGACTGCATCCGCCGCAGAATCAGCACCACCCACGCCTCAATTATGCCTTCTCGCGTTCTTCTCACTTTATGGTATGCTACCTCTCTTCTCTTTCCTTCTCCCTCTGTTCCTTGTTTCGATAATCCACTTAGCTTTTCTTCTCGTTTTTTATGCTTCTTGAAATCTCTCTTTCTCCTCTCGAGATCTCTATAGGTAGCTGAGGACATGGGTATCTCGAAATCTGCTTCAAGTTTGAACTTTTGGTTCAAATTATTTTGAACCTTTCCAGTAGAATTTTTTTTTTCGGGTTTGACGTTGACAGATAGACCCATGGCGGGACACTGTTTCTTCTGTCTTTCTCTCTCCCCACCTCAATTATGGTGGTAGTTGATTTCATAGCTGGTATCCTGGGTGCCAGAAAAAAATAGGTTAAAATTTGGTGGTTTATTAAGCCAATCAATCTCTAGGAGGGAAGAAAAAAAGATTCTTTTGAATTTGGCTTCATTAACCTTTTCGTGAAAATAAGTTCCAGTACCCTTTAAGACACACTGTCCAGTGATACTTTTCTTTTTCATTAACTATTTTTTTGTTTTCCCTTGGAGACAAGTCAAATTCAATTAAATGCACCATTGCCATGTTTATGTGCAGGAACGAAGTATAGTAGCTTTCACCTCAAGGGCCGCAAGAATTGGTTCAGTATATGCACACTCATGACCAGATTATCTCAGTAACAGACACGGTCACCGTTGGATTAAAAATTTCTAATAATCCCCATGTCAATTTCGGAGAAACCACCTTCATTATCACCTTCACCCCGTTCTTTGCCGTTGTCAACCTTAGCAGTTCGAGATGTTGATCCATTGTTAAAGGATTTAAATGAAAAAAAGCAGAGCTTTAGGCGTAACGTGGTGTCATTAGCGGCAGAGTTGAAGGAGGTTCGTGGCCGCCTCGCATCCCAGGAGCAATCATATGCTAAAGAAACCCTAACGAGACAGGTACCAAAATTTCCTGTGCTTTTGGGTTGATTCTGTGTCATTTTGTACCAATGCAGCCTTTTCTTTTTCTTTTTGGCCGTGGTATCATTACGACCTTGATACCAATGATTTCTGCTTTTTGAGCCTTTGTGTTTGTGGGGTCAGGGAAAATTCATTGGTTTCAGATATTTTCTTTTTTCACAGGAAGCCGAGATAAAAGCCCAGAACATGGAATTGGAAATTGGCAGATTGCAGAAGAAATTGGAAGAAAGAAATGAGCAACTTGAGGCTTCAGCCTCTTCTGCTGTGAAGGTTTCAATTATGTCTATATATATTTTATAACAATTCTCTTGATCTTTTATTGCCTTCAGATTAGAATTAGAAATGTTGTTGACTATAGTTTGTTTATTTAAAATTAGAGTAGTTCCAGATAGTTTTAATAGAATTTAACTATAATTCACTTAAACAGAGACCATTCTTGCATATAAAATAATTATATCTATCTATAATCTTTTGAAATAATTATTACACGTTTCACTAATTATGTCTCTTGCTTTTCTGATATATTTTGCTTTGGCTTTTTTTTTTTTTGGGTCCTCATTAAACCTATAATATACTACAATACCCGATGCTCATCTTCTGGGATAATTTGTACTTGTCCAGTTGTCCTCTTTGATTTTAGCGGCTTCCATAGGAGAAAAGGGTTACTATAAGTGTTTGATATATTATTATTTTGCTCCCTTTCAACTGTTCAGTTTTTGTCCGTGACACTTTTTCTGCACTAAACACTAGGTATTAGCTTATTAACAATGTAAGAAGCAGTGTTACTAAAATTAATTTTAATGTATGGAATAGTCCGTCATTGTTTTTCTAAGTTGGAAAATCACTGATATAACTAATTTTCTTGATATGTGTGTTAAAGGCTGGATATTAGTTCTGGCTTTCATCGTCAAGTAGTTGATTTTTACTATATATAAGTACAAGGAATAAATCATATGTTCAAGTGACCTTTTCTTTTTTCTTTTGTGTACATTCAAGTGACCTTTTCAGTGCTGGAGGAGAGTAGTACTATATGTCTTTAGTGATTTGGCATCTACCGATGACTAAGTAAAGCCAAAGAATAGTGGTTCTAGAGTGAGAACTTGCCTATATTTGCAGCATTTTTCACATAGTGCTGCCAGAATCCAAATTCCTATATTCTTTCGCAATAGAAGTCATTTGTTTGCTTCGTTGGGTTCAACAAATTAATTGTTGCTAAGGTGTACGAGTTAGAGTGGCGCATCTTAAATGGGAAACAATTTGTTGCATGTGTAGGCAGTAGATCTACTTGGAATTAGGAATTTCTGTCACATTAATTAATGACAAAATCAGTTGCGTTTTTGTTTATCACATTCAATAATATACTAAGTACATTTGGTAAGAAACAGACTTAAATTTAGTGGGTGGCTAAAAAAATTGTTTTTTCTCCCACTGGTGATATATTAACGAAAGATATGAATGCATATATCATTTATTGTGCACTGGTGGGTTACGGAATGAAAAATATCTTTGTCTAGTCAAGAGAGATGGTGTGTATATTTCGGCCCCGACTTGAGTGAGCCTGTAGGTATAATGACTTCCCTAACCAATGGTAACAATTTTATTGTTAACATTAAATGCTTCAGGTGCATGATGAAGTCCTGTGTTAGATGAACATCTTATGTAATAATTGTTACACGGGTGTACTCCAAATTGCCGATAAAGTACTAAATTTTTGGAAAAACTATTATACATTTATCCTATAAATAGATTGTACTCTTGTAATAGTACTTAGAGGATCTACGTGAAGATCTGAATAGTTTGCAACAATGGTTTCATATATCCAAGGAAAAGATGACAAACCATTTCTAACCATCCCTGAAACATGTTTATTTAGCCCAGGCAGTAATCTAAGTGTCATTGACTCATGCGCATATTTTGTAATCTTGAATTCTTGATGCAGTATCTGCAGGATTTGGATGATCTTAGAGCACAGCTTGTAGCAACTAGAGTAACTGCAGATGCAAGTGCTGCATCAGCTCAATCAGCAGAGCTCCAATGTTTAGAACTTCTAAAAGAATTAGATGAGAAACATAGTTCACTAAGAGAGCATGAGGATTGTGTCATTAGGCTGGTAGAGCAACTAGATAATCTACAGAAAGATCTTCTGGCTCGGGAATCTTCACAAAAGCAATTGAAAGATGAAGTTCTGAGAATTGAGCATGATATTATGGAGGCTCTTGCAATAGCTGGAGAGAACAAGGATGGTGCACTGAGGAAAATATTAGATGAGGTTTCTTCTAAGAATTTTGAGAAGATGAATAAGCTTCTGGTTGTTAAGGGTGAAGAAATAGAAAAACTGAAGGATGAAATCAAGATTATGTCTGGTAATTGGAATCTCAAGACTAAGGAATTAGAGTCACAGGTAATGCCATCCATGTTTGCCTGTGTAATTACTCATTCATTTATTTGGTGCTTTCTTTTCTTTGAGGTCCGTGGCTTGTGTACTTAAGGGCATTATGTGTTTTAAAACACAGTTAGAGAAAGAGCGGCATGCTGATCAGGAGCTGAAGAAGAGGGTGTTAAAGTTGGAATTCTGTCTGCAGGAAGCTCGTTCTCAGACACGGAAGCTCCAAAGGGTAAATCTAGCTCTCTTTCTCTACTTTATTTTGTTGTTTAATTGGGCTCTATTGATGCTGCTTTTTGAAATTTTGATTTAATCAATTGCTTTGATTGTTTTTGGGTCAAAATTTGCACTGAGTTATGAAACATGATTGCAAGCGAGATTTTTTTTTCATCTACTACTTGGCCCTTATTCATGAGTTTTCATGGATACCCAAATTGGTTTACTGGCCTACTGCCATGCTACCATTTACTTCTATGATCTAACTCTCAACTTAGTGAAGTATATGTCTCTTGTAGTCATGGGACACAGGTTTCATTGTATGGGTTTGTGAACAGATGGGAGAGCGACGGGACAAAGCTGTTAAAGAACTGAGAGATCAATTAGCAGCAAAACAACAAAGCGGAATTGTGGCTGCAGAAAAGCAAAATCAGAATTTCTGGGAAACCTCTGGATTCAAAATTGTGGTCTCCATGTCTATGCTGTTCTTGGTGGTATTTTCAAAGCGGTGAAACCATTCCGGTATCCAATGACTCTTGTATATAGAGAACCTAATAGCTTCTGAAGTTTATTCACTGTGTCTAGAGAAGTTGTAGAAGCCATTTTGCTATGTAGAAATGCAGTTTTACAGATGTTCTAGCTTTAAAGATGACCTGGCTATGAGATATCCCAATAGGAATAGAATACAAAACCTTTAGTAAGGAGTTTTGTAGTTAAGAGAAAAAAAAACGAGATTTTTATGTGATCTTCCAAAACTTTACTTATTTATTGTTATTAACGTATTAAAATTTTATCAATTTTTGAAAATTTTAAACATTTAAACAAAAGTAAAAACAAATCCTTATTTAACTCCTTTTTTCCATTCTCTTAATTTTCTTTTTGACTTCTTTTTTTTTTTTCGCTTTCCCTCCAAGGTCCAGACATTCATACATAGCCTAATGTTATGTATTCAAGCAGTTAGCATACCATGCTGGCTAGAATCTTGAGTGGACCCACTTTACCCTCATTTCTATTCCTTAAATGTCATCCCCTTGATAATGCGCATTATGTATGCATTATCCTGCTGGTAAATCTCTGCTAGAAAAGCTGATCACATGCGTTGGATAGGAAGTCAAGGCGTTTGGTATAGTTGGCTGATCAGGTTCTGTTTTCTCCTTATTTTCGTTGACAAATTGAGTGAGCTCTAACGTTAGAATTGGCATCCAATGCATTCATATGAAGGTGCTCATTTGAAAAAGAAGTGTCTTGTGTGCATAAAGCACAAACAGAGGAAAAAGAGTTCGGCAACTAAAGAGAGAAGATGCAGTTAAAGGGCTGATTTTTGTACAGGATAGTGGCGTAAAATGTAATATAATGAAGTTTGATGCACAGACAGCATTTACCTAACAAATTGATCCTCATTTCAACACATGCAAAAAATAAAAACTTGTCTTTTGAAGAATAAACAATAAAGAATTGTTTTTTTAATATTCAAAAACGAAAGACTTTTTTTGCTGATCACATTTCATATTGACTTATTAATAAGGATGACGGTGTAAAATTGTAGTGTATAATGGACTTGAGAAATTTTTATATGTTTAGGGAATACTTTTTTTTTTATTCTATGTAAGGACATCTAAAACAAGTGTATAAAAATGATATCAAACATGATATCATGTACTTATTTATTTTGTATTTACTTACAAGGAAGTAAAAAAAATTACCTACTCCAGGAATATATAAAAATTTCTCTAATGGACTCTATGTTAGAGTTTGAACACATTAGTGATTAGCTCCTTTAAGGTTTACGGTATCATTCAAACAAAGCTCTTTGAGAAATAATAACGCGAAGTTTGCGCATGATTATCTTGAGTACCTTTTGAAGTGGTTCCTCATAAGCTTGCACGATCTACCATAGTTGTTGCTTTACATATGAACCAATGACACATTTTTATTCATCTAAACCTTGACAGGGCCTCATAATAGACTCTTGTCAAGATATGAAATTGTTCCCTTCCCTTCACCATCTACAACCCCCTATCCACGTCAAGATATGAAATTGTTCCCTTCCCTTCACCATCTACAACCCCCTATCCACGTGAATAATTTGCTATGAATTACAATCCCCCATTTATGCAAATCAATTTCCAAAACAACTCTGATCAATACACACTGGACTACATAAAGTCATAAACTACTATAGTTCTCAAAATATATGTACACGACCATGAATTGTTGCACGGCCTAGAAGACAGAAGTCGTAGCTATTTCCTCAGTAGAAATTCTCTCACCTTCAACATATTTTCCTTCATCTAAGCTAAAAGCTTAGCATATCGATGAACGTATTTGGCTGTCATCATCACGTACCCTTTCTTATTCACTTCTACTCTACTGTCTTTCTGCACCTATGGACCTGTACACCGCAGAGCTAGTGTATTGAGCTTTCTCATATACTATGATTCGCATGGCAAACTTGTTCCTATGGGAGCATACTGAGTCTTCCCGTGACCAATGATATCACCAGAACCATGCAGCCAAGAAAAGGTCTAAGACCAGCTGAATGAGAGGTATTAACACCAGGAGAGCTTTCGGACCCAAAAGCTGGCGTGGTACCAGAGCTGCAAAAGATGTTGTCATACAGGACCATGATAAGTATCTTCAAGGCTTAATGGTACCAAAGAATTCTTGAAGCCATGAAAACCTTGCCATCTCACTTACCCGGAAGTGCCTGCTCCTGAAGATGACGATGTTGGAGTTGATGATGAGGAAGATGATGGGTAAACGCAAGAACCCGAGCCTAGTCACAATTTAAAAGATTTTTTTTTTTAAAATGGTCTTCAATTTTGTGAAGCATAAGATAAAAAAAAAATTGGGATATTAAACCATTAAGATCTTACTCGGATTGACGTTAACTATGGTGGCAATCCCTCCAAAGTCACAGCTTGTTGGCGCTGGATTCTTTTGGTAGTAGCTGTTGAAGGCAAAAGAAGCATGGTTTTGCATAGAATTTGGATTGTAGCAAATCCCACCCTGCTGTATTTGTGAACAATCTGCACTGCCCGTTCCACAAGCATAGTCCAGTGCTGATTGAAGAGCAGTTTCTGGAACTCCAGTCTTTGCCACACACCAGCTCTGCCCCAGCACGGAAGGGGTATTTGTGTTTTGCAGGAGGCGGCAGGGGGTTTGTGACAGGAACACTTCCTGATGGGGGTGGATAAGATGTCACAGGGTTGGTTGCTGGTTGTGCACCTGGAACTGTAGTGGGAGTTGAAACCGGATTGGTGACTGGTAGCGGTGAATTGGCTGAATTTGTGGGGGGCAAAGGAACAGGTGTGGTAGAAGGAACTGTTACAGGAACTGCAGCTGGATTGCTGGGGGAAACTGTGACAGGATTGGTTGAAGGAACTGTGACAATGGTTGGTGCATCTGGAGGTGTGATCACTGGTGTAGCTGAGGTTGGATTTGTAGGGTAAACAATAGGTGGGTTGTTTGTGTCATCTAGAGTTCTTCTGATGTGGAATTTGCTTATGTTTTCTCTGCTGGACAAAGGAAGTATCTCTTGCCCTTCCCTTTTGTTCTCTTGCTGTGCAAAATCTTCTGTTGTCTGTACTTCTGCATTTAATGCAACTATTCTTTTTGTAATCTGAGTTCTTGCTTCAAGATATTTGGATACCCTCTCACTAAATTGAGCTACTTCCATTGAACTGGGAATAACAGGGCTCTTGATTGTCAGAACCACGGGAACATCTTTGCAGGGAAGAACAGAAGCAGCAAGAGTGGCTCGTTTAATAACAGACTGAACAAAGTGATCCCCCATGCTTAATTCCCCATCAATGCTGTCTTCTATCATGATAAAGGAATTTATTTTCTTTATAAACCGGAGAATCCTACGAAGATCATTTTCATATGATGCATTCAACTTCTCTAAGAATGACAGTGGAAATGCTACACTGACTTTTACTTCCCTGCTTATTTGAAGCTTGCTGAGAACTGAATGAACTGATTTCAGAGTAGATACAAGTAAAGGAATCTCATTTTTGCCTAAGCACTCCCTGCCACAAGTAGCAATGATGCTTTTGACGTATACTTGTGGAAGAAAGTTTACTAGATGAGCTTTTAGCCATGAGACTCCAGATGAATTTGAGGTAATAAAATTTTCAACTAGGCTTTTATTTAAGTAGAAATCAATTGACACGTCGGAGTTGGTCAGAGTGCTCAAAATCCTATGATCTGTTACAACAACTCGAATCTGAGTTGGAGAGATCTTGTTTTTCTGGAGGAATATGGTTCGAGCAGATGCTAAAGATATAGTCTCTCCTCTCTCACGATAGGAAAAACCCACCAGAGCTCCTGTAAAGAATGGAAAAAGATTAATAGAGTCTGAAGAACTCCAATTTGTTTTTCAGTTGAATTTGAGCTGCCTCCACTGATTTCGACAAAAGCACAACGTGGGGTAGTCCAAAAAACTAAAGAGTAATGACAACAAATTGAACATCATTAATTGGATGAAAGGGGTTTAGATGAGAACCCAGAAAGTCATGCAGTTTCAGAAACCAAAGCAAACAAAGCAGAAACTGTTAACTTGGGATTTATACCGAGAATATTCACCAGAACAAAACTGATTACTCACGGGTATCAGTATCAGTTACTCACCCGAACAGCAGATAGTGAGGAAAGAGAGTAACAAGAAGCACAAAGAAGCTTCCTTGGCCATTATAAAAGAGTGCCACTGGAATGTAGAAAGACCTGGTTGGAATTTTAGAGTGATTCATACAGCGGCATTGCTTTTAAAAAACATGGCATAGAACTGGAGCAAAAGCCCGGAGGACCGGGGCAGGTGTTGAAGATAAAGGTGGGGAGGTGTGGAAAGAGGGGAAAAGTGCGAAAAGAAAGACGACCAAGTTGTAATGATGAAGAAAAGACGTTACTTTGTCACGAAGGATGGGGGTTGGACATGTTCCGGTCTCATAACAGTATGACTTTATGACGAATCAACATTCTTTTATTGCTCTCACCAAAAAAAAACATGCTTTTATTGCTTCTTTATCTTTCACAAAGCCCTTAAGTGCAAAATCTAGCTGCATCTCTTCCCAAATGACAAAATTTTTTCATGTGCATTAACGAATACTGGGACACACATGCCCTGTTTCTCTGTTAAGCACAGACATTACCTCGTGTCTTTGCTTAATGTTAAGCAACTCTTAATTTAAAAAATAGTGCACATGTAACTATGTTGTGCTGTTACCCTGACAAGCAGAGGTAATGGCTGGCATATACAAATGGCTTGTGCTTTTAGACTCCATGGCTCAGTCATGATGACTGGCTGATGCACTAACCCCACGTTCAAGGCAGTGGTTGTTAAATAAATTCAGCTTTGGACAATTAGGCCTAGAAAGCTATAACTTGAAAACCCGACCTGTGCAATGCATAGAAAATGATGACTGCAGTTTATTGCGAAGTTAATTTGGCCACTTGTATATTGAAAATTAATGGAAAATTCACATTTTGATTGTAACGGTTGTAGGGAGTAAAAAGTGGCCAGAAAAAGAAAATGGTTTTTGCTTTAATTCGGATGAGATCAGCCCATAATGTGGATTGCTACCAAAGTTGGGTGGATAGTGTAAAGATTTATATCAAAATCAGTCATCTTCGCACAGCAAAAACCATTACTAGTATATTGACATTTAACTAAAGTAAAAGAAAGATATGGACGAAGTTGAAAAGAAATTATTCGGCGGAGAAGGACCAAAATTTCTGTTTTGGTTCTTGGCTGTTTGTTTATAATAAGTTTGTCTTATATAAATGTATATTTAGTATGAAGGTAAAAATAAAAAAAATTATGAATAAATTTTGTAAGCAAAATTTTATACAAAAAAATATTCATAAATTTTTTTTCCTATTTTTATGCCCATTCGGAACTCACGATAAGTGTCACGTGATAGTGCAAAAAAATTGAGAAGTGGCAAAGCATGATACAATATCTACCCTACCCTATATGGGTGGGGACAACCCATGTGGAATAATCTTTTCCGCCTTTTCTCCATTCAACTTAATCTAAAGCACTGTCTGACTAGGTCTCCAGCCGAAAGCAAAGCAAGAGAGACAGTGGTTGCACAGTAACCAGGAATGACGCAGATTCATTGTATGTTTTAAAAGCATCGATTCTGAATCTCTAAACCAGAGAAGAACAAGGAGGGATGAGGGTCAAGGAAGCAGTTCGTCTACATGTGCATGGGTTTGTGCTATTAATTAACTTTTTTGTTGTGTGAAAATAGAAATTTGGGGAAAAAAAAAAAGGATGAGCAAGGAGAGCGTTTTTTTAATTAATGAATTAATATAAACATTAGATTACTGAGAAGTTTCCTCCCAGTGGAGAAAAAAGTCAAGAAACAGAGTTAAGCTTCCTCTAGATAATGCAATAAAAAGTGTTGTCTGCTATTACGTTATTAAGGATTTTGAGTGAGATCAGCATTTGTGCTACACAGTGCAAAGTGCAAACATATCACGTGAGATTCGGCCTTGTTAGAAAGCTTACTGCACTAATTCTTAATGCTAAAGAATGTAAGCTCCTTTATAGTTCATACCCACCCTTTCTTTAGCACCTAGTTTTCCGTTCTATTAAACTTTTTCCCCCTGAAACTAGAAAACTCCAATAGGGGTTCTCAAACAACCAAGATCAATCATTCAGATTACCAGTGTCATAGGTGATAACATTTGCAGTAGAAAACAAGTCTCACATTATATCTGCATTACTGTACAAGTTACAGTAGTTGTTTGGAAGCCATATATTGTATTATATCATATTTCGATCTATTCATTAACATTTTCGCTTACAGCGAAAACTTAATTCTCCTTTTGCATCACCTCTTTTCTTCTTGTGCTATATGCCTCACTTGCCATGCTCAACGAACAAGTCACTGAAGAAGGGATCAAAAATTGCTTCCTTGGCCGAATTATACTTGTCCAGACGTTTCTTCAGGGAGCGCAGATCTCTCTCATTTTTTGAAGTACGTTCCTGAAATAATAATACTTCATTGTGTACTGGCTTCTTTAAGTTAAATTATTTGCTGTTTTTAACATAGATATAAGTTCAGCCATTCTGTTGACATTATTTAAATTAATTCAAGACAACAGAGTTTGCGAAATGCTTTTCAGCTTAAGAGTATTTACTAAAGGAAAATGTTTCTTGCACACAATTTCTTTCACACCATTCATCAACCATCTTGTTTGAGAAAAAAAAGAGTGTGTTAGAATGTGTGTTTATCTTATTTTATTATCAAATAAAAAAAGGTGTAATAAAAATGGTGTCCAAATAACATTGTTGTTTACTAAATTAACATGCCAAAGTGAACGTGTATAGTATAATGCAAAACAAAAAAATATGACTTTCCCATTGTTAAGCATTATAACAGTGGAACTGCACTGAAAACAAGTAAAGCACACTGGCATGACATGAAAGTATATAGAGCAAAAAAATTTAACTCTACAAGAATCCATATCCATATACTCAAAATTGGCACGTGGTTGCTAAAAATAGAGAGAAGACTTACAAATGATTTCTTCAAGAGTAGTATATCGACCAAGTAGAGCAACCACAACACATTCGTTTTAGGAAAACTGAATGTGAAAAAGCAACAAGGATTTAGCATCTTGGAAACACATAAGGAACAAAGAACAAAACAACTTCTATATCATGATTAATGTCAAGAGGGTATCCAATAATATAATTACCCAATCGAATTAGCATATGGGCGGAATTATACTTGAATGTCGTGTAAAATTTTGGGGTGCAATACTTCATCTGGGTCAACAATATGGTAAAATATAACACTTTTAAAAAACTTTTTCAGGAAACCCTCTCAAATCGATATTTCAATAATCTTCAAAAATAAATTAGGAACACACGAAGCAATTGTAACATTATCATTATTCAACAACTTTTACCGTCATGGACTCAATCATTATAAAAAAAAAATTATTGTATAAAATAATAAAAAAATAGATTCTCGTCTCATCTAAAAAAGTATATACATATATGTGTAAAATTTTAGAAAATATTTTTCACTTGTACCCATGAAACGTGTCATAATCGCCTCCCTTACCAGTTCACACTCACTTGGACACTCCACACGCGCACACTCATTCACTCTCACATTTTTACGAAAAGCATTTTCAAACCATCACAAAGACCACCTATAGCAATATATATTTCTCTCTCCTTCCTCAACTCCTCCCACTATATCTCCCCTCCTTTCTCTCCCAAGACACAACTCCTACCAGAACACCCCCAAAACTTACAAGAATATAAATCAAATAAACGTAGGAGCAGTAGGGAGGAGGGAAGCTTGAAAGAGAGGTGGATATAAATGAAACTAAAGCATGAATTCACGTTATATTAATCAAGTTCTCCTTTTCATGTAGAGTGAAAACTCGTCTCATTTTTCTTTTCCAAAAGACTATAAGCAGATGGCTTTGATAACTAAACAGAAATGTATGAGCATGTTACCTTCCTTCCCACCAATCTTCTGTTACCTCCTTCATCTTCCGATATGTTTCCGACTGCATATGATACATAGAATCATTAGTGCAATTAGATGGAACAACCAATAACTTATGACTCAAATAAACATTCCTTACCTGTTTGTCCCCTTTTGGACCTTTAAAGAGGTCAGGATCTGAGGAAAGATCCAAGTAGAGTATTCTATCACCTGTACGTATAGGACATAGTTAATCATAACAAGTGCCAAATTGATGATCCGCTGACACATTAAAAGTAAAACTCCTTAAGTGTTCACCTGTGTTTATTCTTGACAAAGTAAAGTCAATAATAGATATTAACAATCCGTACGTTTTAACAAACATATGCTTGCCATCAAGAGTGAACTGCAACGTTACAGAATCGCTTCGACTGATAAGTATGTTTCCCCTGAGCAATTGGATATTCATAAATCAGAAATCATACAAATTCACTGGTTGCATAAATAACATTCACGGCATGATGACCGCACCAGTGAAGATCTCGATGTTCAAATTCGAATGCACACTCAGCCACAGCGAGCCCAGCAGCAACCTGTATTTTGTGATGGAAATTAACCTACTATAAACTGAACCTTCATCAAGCACTTGGCAGATGTAACCATAACATGTAAAACATACCTGAACCAGAAAAGAGCTTGCCTCGTCAAAATTCAGGAGTACAAAACTTTCGAGATCCTTGCCACCATGTTCTTGTACGAAAACCGCATAACACTAAATGCAGATTTGTTAGTATATTGAACATATATAGTCACACTTGATCAATGATTTGAACATTTGAGGTAACAGATATAGTAAATTAGTAAATAAATATCATATCTTTACTTGTCCATTCTTTCCAGTCCTACTTGCTGTCGTCATATTTTTTTTAAAATAAAAAGTCTTCATATATTTGTGAAACACAATTAGCAAGTGTTTGTTTCACAGAAGAGGCTAGTGGCTTCAAAACCCATCATTTTATTGTTTGCAGAAATGTATCATTGGAAGTAAGATTGTAAAATTTAGACAAGAAACAAACATAAGTCCATCACCAACAATGTTAAAACGGGAAACCTGTTTCTCTGGGAACTCTTTTGGGTGGTCATTCTCTGAACCATGCTTGTCATCCCAATCTTCCCATGCTCGAATCAGTGCAGCATCATAAGGACCTTGGCATACTCTAAATCTATCACAGAAGACAAACCATAAATGGATGAGAATTTAGTACTTATCTGCAACAGAAGTACAAATTTGTGGTGTGTGTGTGTGTGTGTGTGTATAGGACACAATTATGACTTTAAGCTGGGCCTGAGCCCTGCCAATCATCTGTGTTTCTACCATGCCTCAATGGCGGAAAAAAAAAATCAAGGTTTATAATCAAAACCTTCTTTTCCCTTGAAAATTGTTTTTAAGCAGCACCTTAAAAAATATTAAAGTCAGATACTCACTCTATTGATTCTATGAATGTTCTGCATAAATTACAAGCAGCACCATCATTTCCTCTCAATTGATTAAGAGTTTTGCAAAGAAGTACCTCCTCCAGCAATTCTTCTGATCTCTGTAGTCCAAAAGCCATATAGTTCATTAACAAAACAATACTTATTAATTTATCCATAAACACAACATCCTCACCAACCCCAAAATGTGAAAAAACATATTCCCCGTGATCTTTCAAAGCAACTTCTGTTTCCAGGGAAAAAGCAGCATCCAAGATACTGAAGATGTGTAGTCTATTATTAAGGAAATAAACAATACCAACCCATTATAGATCTCCCTATAGATACGCAATAATTTAGTTCGATTCAATTTAGAAACGTTGTTGTCAAGATGTTCATCAAATATTCTGATCACAACAGGACAAACATAGTTACATTTGAAAAATAACTCCTGGGAACAACAATGTAACTGCAATGGTTACCTTTTGGACTTCCCCATTCACTCTGAAGTCCCCATCAAAAGGAACTATTTTGCAGACATAATTGCCAACCTTGAAAGCTTCTCCATATGTTCCTTCACCAACTTTCACAATAGTTTCTGAATCACTGGAAAAAGAAAGATTCTGTTCCTATCAGCATGAGGAAGTAAAATCTTTTTCAAATAAATCCCTTGGGATGAAACTCAAGAATCAAACTGACAGAAGTAGTTCTTGTATACCAGATGTGAGGCCTTTACTTGATTTCTGTGAACTCAAATTTTCAAATTTGCAGAGGGGTAACAATCCCCCGAAAAGTTTAGTTCTCAACCTCATGCCATGCTGTTTAACAGCCATAGTGATCAGAAAACTCTAATGGTAAGAAAAGGAAAGGAAAATCTTTGACTTGGTAGTTAACTCTTAACATCAATATTAACTTCTTAATGTAACACTCCCGTATTCATTGCAGACAAAATTGTTGTGTAAACTAATAATAAAAATACCAACCACCAGAAAAGCCTTTATTGTAACACACAGCTGTAGAAGTGGGTTGCATGGGAAGGAGAAACTTTGCCTCTCAAACAACAAACTATGATAAATATGAATGCAGTGAGAAATAAAATTCACTTCAAAATCTACAATCACACCCTTATTGCTAACCTTTGTCAGCCACAAATCAATATGCAATATCACAAGAAAATAAGGAACAAAACAATACCTAGAGAACACATCTTGTAACTTCGAAGGTGCAGACTGTCCACAAATTGTTAATAAAGCAGAGAATGGATTAATATAGTCATCATATACTGAAGCTGATGTTGATGTCAGAGTTAGTTTCTTAACAGCAGCTTCTATATTTTCACAACCTTCATCATCTTGAGCCAACAGCATTTCATCATTTATTTGCACATTGTTGTCCCTCTCAAAAATACTTTTATCAATTAGACTTCTATTGTCTTCGGTTTTGATGGTATGCAGTTGTGAATTGTTTAGCGCAGTTCTTTCCAATGTTCTCAAATTTGAAGAATTGAAATCAATATCATAAATAGTTTCCAAACCCATGGCTGGAGTATCTAATATCTTAGACAGTGTACTAGAGGGACCGCAGCAGGGATTTAATTTTCTGGATTGTAACCATTTTTCTAATCTTGAGCATACATCTGGTATCGGACCCCCTTCCGTCATATTGCCTATTGTCCATGTGCCGGCTTTCTTTGGCGAGGGGCTCTCCTCCAATAACTCAAAAGCATCAACCTCTTGAAAGTATAATCTTTCCTTGTCAAAATTTGGAGGTTGTACTAACTTTCCCTATACATATCAAACAGACAGATGACAATCGAATGGTTTAAGTTTACAAAAATAACATGAATTTAGATATCACCTGGTGTTCAAAATTACAAGAAATTAATAATTCCCAAATGTAAAAAATTGGAAGATTAATGGGAAAAGCAGATGCAGAATAGAAAGGTACAACAATGATCGTCGTGCAAAAATGAAGACATTGGACAAACAAAAACATACTTTGGGAAGAGCAGGTTTTCCTTTTCTTTTGTCCTGCTTTAACTCAGGCTGGTAAACCATACAAACACCAACGGCTAGACTTGTCCTCCCTCTGTTAAAAGGAATTAAATTGAAAATTAGATGAAACCACAACTAATAATGTGAAAGCAACAAATAGAGCACAAAAATTCAGATTCCCAGAAGAGAATGTTCACAAGTCGCAAAAGAAAAAGTCCAAGAACCATCATGTCATAAGCCATGAAAAAGGAAAGTTTTTGGAGAACCACCAAGTATTCAAAACTGTAGCTGCAAAGGCATATAGAAGAGAGGTCAACCTAGTTGGTAAGATTGGCAATGGCTGCCGCTGCCAGGTCAAACATACGTTAGGGGCAGTGGACAGACACAGGCAAGCACTGCCAGGATTTGATTCTGAAATTTCGAGAGTCAAATGCTGTTCTCTTACTAAACAGAAAACGTTGATTTGCTCTTGTAATTTCTTTTTTTGTTTTAAATGGAGTTTATATGAGCCTACTTTCTAGCTTAAAATGCTACCAATTGCGTTGTGGCCCTCAAAACAAGAATTCCCCCAAAGTATACACTAGTTGTAATCAGCTGCATATATGACTTATCTTGAAGAACCAATCAAACAACCCATTTAAATTTGCAATGAAAATAAGTTGCAGCGTATTATCACATTGGGAGGAAGGTTAATTTCTACTTGATTGCATAGTACGTTAGAAGCCTGTTCAACTATCTTCTAGCTAGTGTGCGTTGGAATGGGTGTCTAAGTCGGGTTAACTCCAACAAACCCCTCCCCTCTTTCTTAACACTTTAATTAAATCCTTAACATTGAAAAACCTTGGACACGAAAGTAAAATGGGGGTTTGCAGAAAATTCAGAAATGCAGAAGAGGAAAAATGGGAGTGGAGAGCAAACCTGGTGGAAAGAGAACGATTCCAACTGACTCGCTTGTTCGGGTCAGCCAGACTCACCCGATTCGGACGCGGGCGACTAGAATCAGAATGCTTTCTGGGAAAAATTGAATATGAAAACAGTTTCCGAAAACGAAAAAGCAAAATCAAAATAGTAGTAAAAAGCGAAAATTCCTTAAACATGGAGTTACAAGTTGACGTCTTTTTGGTTGTTGCGAGGCTTTCTTCTTCTGTAAACCACGTCGATTTGCTGCTGTTGTTGGCCTTCAGCGGCCACGATTTCTGACCATAGATCGACGGAACTGTCTCCTGAAGTTGAAGAGAAAGGCAAACGTGAAATTTCAATCGTGGGGATTTGTGAAACTGAGAAAAATGGGGAAAATGAGGGATTTCTCTCTCCTCAGTTCTCACCTGCTTTGGAACCCATGCTTGATGCTTCACTTCAATTCAATCGCATCAATTGGCAATCACTCACTCGTTCAGGTTTAAAAAAGCGCTGGCTGGCGGGATTCTAACTCTTTGGAAAACGTGCAAACCACAGCAACGGTGTCAAAACTCAAGACTCCGTAAAGAAGGTAAATGGCAAATAAAAGAATTTTATTAACTGGTTAAGAAATAAAAATAAAAATTATTAAATAACAAATAAAAATATTTAATATTTTAAAATTTTAAAAATATATTTAATTTTTAAAATAATTAATATGATTTAATACAAAAATAATAAATATTATTTTTTATTCTTTAACTTATATGTTAAGAATACACGTTAATAAAATTCTAAATAAAAAAATTACCTAAGAATCATAAAAGGTGTTGACATTCTCTCAACAATGATTAAGGTTTTGTTTGAAAGTTTTAAAAATAACAGTGTAAAATAATTTATAATAAAATAGTTTAAAATAGAATGAAATAAAAAGGTAAAAATATTACATTTTATTATTTAAAAGTTTTAATGAAAAAATTAAAAAAAGTTCATTTTCATTATTTAAAAGTTACAATAGTCATTAATGAAGTAAAGTGAATTACAAATTTAACTTCTAATATTATCATTTTAATTTGTATTATCTTTCTCATGATTAAAATTATATGAATTAAAATGATAAATAATTATTTTAAAAAAATGAAAAGAGGGAACCATTCATCCCAAACCCTCAAATTTGAGAGTATGGAAATTTTGGAGTTTTGGTATTGTGAAATGGTTTGGATTTCTCTCCTTAATCATCTCACTTTATTATTTAAAAAATTCTCAAATAATGAGTTAAAACTTTTTTATTACTCTACTTCGTTACTAATTAGTAATTACTTCATTCCATCCATTCAAACATAGTGTAAGGAGATTGAGTAATGTTGGCATACAGCATTAAAATTTAAAAGTTTGAAACAAAAGAACAAGATTGATAGTTGGAACTTGGAAGTCATTGATTTGCATAGTTAGTAACTAGTCGTTTGTTCAATGACATGCATATACCCAAATGAAGTCTGCTAAACTCTAATCACGTGACATTGTCATTACTTCTGGATAGACTTGATAATAGGTCGGGCTTTTAGCAAACTTGGATCAAGCCCTTTTTTGAAAAAACATGTTTTGAACACAAACTCGCCCAAAAATAGTTATTGGAAGCAAAAAAACAAAAAAAAAATATTAAATTATCATTTAAAAATTTGAGAATTTTTTGTATATGAAAATATAAAAAATTAAGACAATAAACATGGACAAATTATATATATATATATATTAATGTATGTATGTACCTTTTTTTTCCATTGAGGTTGAGACCCAACCCGATAAATTAGGCCTTAAATTAAAGTCCAAATATGATAACTTTTGGACTGGGCTTATTTGGGTCGGATGCGTGTCCAGCCCCATGAAAATGTCAATTTATAAGTTATAAGCACCATCAATTAATTGACCAAAAGAAAAAAAAAAAAAAAAAAGAGCACCATCAATCAATGTTAATATCTAGTGCCCGTGTTGCACAAAGCCGAATGAAAGCAGTCCTTTTCCAAACACGTGATCACCTGATGCTGACGAACCTGCAAAAATCTAACGCGTAAAACAGTGCAGTGTATGATTAATTTGAATTAATTTATTTTATATTTAAAATAATTTATAATTAAAATATTATTAAAATAATTTAAAAATAATTAATTATCAAACATGTACCAATGTATAAGATATATTAAATAGAATTTTTTTCTTGCAAATATTTTAGTAAAATTTAAATTTTTAACATTACAAATAAAATTTATTTTATTAAAACTTTAACTTATTTACTATTAGATTATACCATTGTGGGTTATATATTAAGTGAAATTAGTTGTAAAATATACAAATATAGGTTAAAATTTTGTCAACTCCATACTCAATTAAACAATTAGAGCCAAATTAATCCTTTTGATACGAGCAACTAATTGGAGAGATTGGAGAGCAATGCACTCATATACCAGAGAAGGCTTCTTTCAATGAATATTTTCAAAAAGAATTTAAAAAAAATCAGAAAACGATAGTGCCTTGTCTCACTTCCCATGAGCTTTTAAAGTGAAAAAACAAGGAAAGAAAAAAGGCTCACATTTGTGTCCCACTCTCCCACCCGCCGTGGACAGTCAATGAATTGCAATTTGGGTTGTGAAGTCCGGAGTGGGGCTGTATCATGAGTCATGACAAATAGGCATCATTTCCTTGGCACAATTATAGGATTTTTTTTTAAATCTTTGATGAAGATATTTTTATAGACATTGTTATAAAATTAATTTTTTAAATATTGTTACGATTAAGAAGTCTTCTCAACAAGTGTCTCATTCAGAATTTGAATATTAATTCTCTTTATGAGAGTTAGATACAGTATATTTAGATTAGAAGAGAACAAAAAAAAAATAATATTTTAAAATTTTAAATTTAAAATGTCTAAAACAGGTCTTTTCTTTCTTTTTTTTTTTTCCTCTATTTCCCTTAATCCAATCATAGCCTTAACTTAGATACAAGAAACTACCCTATATATAGCAGGTACTTTTGGATAATGCTGCATTAAACCCCAACGCCTTTGCTTAACTGGAGTTGCATATATAAGTATCCGTGTGGATATTGACATGCTTGATTTGGTTGTTTGTGGAATCATCAGCCAATCCACACAATGCAAGCATGCCAAAATGGGCGACATCATATCAATCCAAAGCTACGAAGCTTCCTGAGTGGAACATTAATTAATCAAGACCATTCAAGACCCATCGTTTTGACGTTGATGATTCACGCGATTTGATATATTACTCGGTCGCACACAACAAAGTGCACAATAATTATGCAGTTTATTGCCATATATTTGATTGATGATACTAGGGAAAATGCATGCTTTTCAGGACTAGAGTCCTAAACCAGAAACCCAGTTGCGGGTCTTCCTATTGAATTCCTATTATTAGTATATGATTTTGGCAATTGATCAATTGAATTCATGATTTGCTTCAGATTGGGCATTATATTTCAAATCAAATCTGTTAGGGTTTCTTTTTCAATTTGAAGTACCACGTAGACTACCCAACCTACTTTTCCTTAATTGATATATAATTAGCTTTTTTATGATCATTTTGCAACTTTCTTGCTCCCATTTCTTTTGATTTATGCCTCTCGATAAGGTTTTGACGTTTTCAAGCTTCCCTCTCAACGTTTACTATACCACAAGCTATGTTAATTTTTCCTATATATATATAGGAAAAGATTAAATGTGATAACAGCAAAAATGATTAATGCCAAGGACTTGTGTTGTTATATATATTGAATGTCAATTTTCATGATTAATTACCAAAATTGGTTTCAAGGGATATGACAATCATAGTCAGTTTCGAACATAATTAATATGTGGTGATATATATATATATATCAATTAAGAGTATGAGCTAAAAAAATAAGCTCACATAATCGACTTTTTATTTATGATAATTCTATGACTTAAGTTCAAATCTTAAATCTTTATTAATAGATAATTTGTAATTTTAATATAAATTCTCGTTGAAATTTAAATCATAATCAGTTTCAAATACTCTTAAAATTGAAGGTGAAAAATTAAGAAAAATGAATTTTCAATATTATTTTATAGATAATAAAATAAATGAAGCTATCTGAATTGAAAATGACTTTTCCTTAAACAATTGTAATTGTATTTTTGTAAAAAAAAATTATAGATGATTTAGCAAATTCTAAATGAATTGATAACATTAGAAATGCAGTTATAAATAACTTTATAAAACTTAGATGACAATGATTAGATATTTGATTTTTTTTTTGTGGGCTTATTCATAACCAACACCAAATGTTATCTACTGTCTGAAATCAACTATAAAAAAAAAAAGAAAAGAGTTCAAAAACTGAAATCAACTGTAACCAATATCCAAAATCAATTATTTTGAGAAAAATTTTTTTATGTATTCTTAAAGTATTATATTTGATCGATATTCTATTTATATTTTATTATGATTTAAGTTTAATTTTTATATTTTTTGTTAATGGATTACTTATAAGTATCACTATAACCACTGAATGAGTCTGAATACATATTTTAATCTTAAATTGGGACATATTTTTAGCTTAACCTAAATTTTTTTGTACCGAAAAAAGTATTACACCTAATCTAAGAAAATTATAACACATGTATAGCATATCTATACATGTGAATGAATTAAATATAAAATATTATATAATAAAATTTAAATCAAATCTCAACTATTAAATGTAGTACTTTACTTAAGAATTTTTCCATTTTGGAAGTTATGATTTTACAATACAAGTTTGATAATTTAGTTATGAATCTTTAGCAAGATTATACCATTGATATTGAAGGTAAAACTTGTTATACTAATATTGTAACTTGCTTATCACTAAATAAAATCCTTGTGAGTAACCTAAGTTCAATTGACACCAATTTTTTTTTTAAAGATAGTTTGATTTTGAGTTCATATCTCATTAAGACTAGACTAAATAATAGACCTCTTTTATAATAAAAGAAAAATATCATATACCTTAATTGAGAACTAAAATATTAATTTATTTTTAGACTAGTAATAAATCAAAGTTAAATCTTAGAAAAAAAATACTATAATTAACTAGAACAAGACAAATGATTACTAATTTTAACGTCCAAAACTATAATCGTTTAGTCATTAGATATATTTTATTTTTGGTGAGACAGGTTGGGGTTTCACAATATCCTACTAAATTTCCATCCCTAATCTCTAGTATTGTCCATGGTGTCCATGTTATTGGGCCCACTTCAAGGGCTCTGCCTCTGCCTGGGGCAGGGTAGTGCCCATGTGGCCGAATTTTATCCCACACATGAAATATGATATTAGCCTTATCGTGATAATGCCCTTAATTGGTGACAAAATAAATAAATAATGTCCTTACTCCTTAATTAATTTATGACCATTCTATGCTTAATCACACAATGATACCTGGTCTATTCACCTAAGCATAGAATAATGATAATCTCTCAATTTCCCTTGCTAGTTTGATGCCGGGATCAAAGGAATAATTACCTTTTTTCCTTTTAATTTTCAACGCTCATTCACGGGATCTCAAAATCCTTTATTCCTTCCAAATTTCTCGCTAAGGAAAAAAAGTCGTTGATTCCATGTGATTAAGCATGCATGATTACATTATTGTAATATAACTTAATTTTGGTTTAATCATGAGGTATGATTAAGTTAACAAGCTTAATTTTATGTAAATAGGCTTTACTTGTAATGCAAGGATTCAAAATCCACTATTTTTTGTTTTTCACATTTTAAAAGCATATACATCACAAGAAATATGTTATTTGCAAATTTATTTATAAACATAATTTAGTGTTGATTAATATAAACATTGATATGAACATTTTTATATTGTACAGCACAAAAATTTACACATTGAATTATAATGCGTTCACTTAAATTTTAATTGAATATACAAATTTTTTGAATCGGACATACCTTTATAGAAAACACTTGGCGTTCAACTAAACAATGTGAAAAATGAAAACATCAATTTGTCTTGTGTATATTTATTCCAACACTTGTAGCCTATTCCATAACAGTCAATGCAAGTGAAATATGTCAGAGAGCAAGTTTGGGTAGTTAAATTTTTTATTTTACAATAACATCATAAAAATTTTAACTTATTACTTTTCATAAATTATTTCAATTTTTATTAATAAATATTAACCCACCCATAGTAGCGAAAATTTTGTTGAATGTGAAAGGGCTGGCTTTTTATGACCCGTGGAAGAAGGAAAGGAAGTCCATGAACATAGTATATATTTTTTTTATGGAAAAAGAGTTGGGAAAAAAGTTTTTACACCTTCAAACTAAGTAGCGTAACGGTTAAATTTTTTTTTAAATATATATTTGATATAGATGTAAAAATAAAAATAAAATTTTATAAAATAAATTTTGTATATAATTTTATATATAAAAAATTTATTTCATATAATTTTATTTTCATTTTTACTCTTATACCAAACTAATTTTAATTATTTTTTAAATCACCGGGCGTTAAGCACAGGAGAGGGGATAATGTGCAGTTTCAATAATGGTGTGACCTGAAAGTTGTCGCTCAGCACTCATGAAATAGTTAGTGCCAATCTTTTTAGGCAATCTCTGACTTTACACCTTACAATCCTATGGCGTACGTTGGCGTGAGACTGATATCTTTTCTATAAATAAAAAAAAAATCTCATTTTTCATAAATGGGTTTGCTGTATGCTCCTCTTGCATGTAAAGCTAAGCTGGCTCTGTGATTGGGATGTTCAGGTAGGCGAGTTGCTCCCTTTGACCACATAACGAGTATGGACCATAGATGCCACCCGTGAAAGAATTTAAGACCTTCCTCTACCTTCCAACCATACATCTTAGGTCTAATGTTTAAGAATTAGTTCACAAGGCTCAGAACAAAACTGAACCATTTCGGTGCCACCTTTAATTTGTAGCTGGCATCTATATATATTTCCACCTACCAAAACCTGGGTGTTTTTTTCTGCAACCACTTTCTATGCATTGGGTCAGGCCAGGCATTTGATCAAACAGGGTATCTTCGTTGGCCGTCTTCCGCAAAAAATAATGTCTGTTGTCTTTCATGTGGTGCAACACCTACTTTGCTCAAATGATAATGTTAGTTCTATGATTTAATTTTATATGTTCCCTCGTATACTTATCTTTTATAATAAAATATAAGAGGAAGAAAAAAATAATTTAAAAAATTAAATTTTTTTTATTTTCATTTAAAAAAGGAATTATTAAGTAAACATTACCTATTATATTATTTTTAGATATTTTATTTAATAATTAACATATATCAATTTAAAAATTTTATTTTTTAATTATTATTAAAGTAACACATCTTGTATAGTTTAATTTTAGGTGGATATTTATAACATAGTAAGAAAATATGTGTGATTTTAATAATAATTTAAAAATATAGACTTTCAAATGATACATGTCAACTATTAAATAAAGTATTTAAAGATTATAAGATAAATAATGCCTGCATAAAAATTTTGCTAATTCAAAATAGATATAGAAGAGAGGTGTAGATAGCAGTGTAATAATAACATTTTTAATGTTTTATTGCTACCCTTTGGCATAACTTCCAAGCAGATAAGTTTGTAAGAATATAATTATTTAATTGAACCTTATGCATCCGTCAATGCATCTGCCCTATAAAGAGAGGGCACACAGTCCCTCACGGATATAAGAATAGTCCATTTCTTCTTTTTTTTTTCCCTGAAAAAAATAATCCCGTGGAATGGATTAATCATAAAGTGCAGTGCAGATTTACTTCCAATTGAAGCCATTGCTATTATAATCCCCTGGGTTGAAATTGAATAGGGTTTAAATAAACAAATAAGTAATGGAAGATCATATCAGCCACACTTTAATGGCTCTATAGTCACCCTTCTAAGTTCTAGGGTAATGGTAATTAATGGTAATGCAATTGAAATTGAAAACAGTGAACTGGTGCAAGGTATGCATCCAAAAAAAATGGTGGTCCCAGAAAGATGATATATGGAAGTGAGATCAGGTGCTGGAGACGAGATCAATAACACCAAATTGCCAGCAATGACTTCCTTTTTTCCTCGCTTTACATGTATCTAATTTACGAGCACATCAGATAATTGTTCCTTTCTCTCCCTTTCTATCATCTCCTGATTTCGAACGTGATTGAAGCTTGACTAGTCAGATATATGGCCTTATTTTGGGAATGTTATTTTCGTAACTATTTTTGCGCACATTATTTAACATAAAAAGTAATTATTAAACCTCGTGCATTGATTTAAACATACAAGAAAGACAATAATTTAATTTTATTAATTGAGTATGTAAAAAAATGTGTAGAAGGAATAAATTTGATTTGATTCAGTGATTCTGGATGGAGGACAATGAAGGAAAAAATAATGTTAACGAAGTAATAATTGATGACAATTTTTATCTTAATATGTTTTGATGCTATGAATTTGATAATTTCTTTTTGAGTTTATAAAACCTCATCTGTAAATAAGAAAAAAGCTTTTGTTTATACTGCATGTTATAATTATATCTCCAAATTTTAGTCGTAAGTTATTTCTTTATGATATGATAATCATATTTTTTATTATCATTAATTTATTATAAAAACTAATATTTAACTAAATTACATCCTATCAAAAAAGCATTAGAAGTATTTTTTTTATTTAATGATATTATGCCTGACAGATTATTTAAAAGTTATTCAAAATTTTTGTTTTACGAGATATCTTCACGTCTTTTTGAATTATTGATGTTGCCCTTTTTTATAAAATATTTTTTTAATAAAATTTAAATCATTGTGATTACAAAGAAAGTTTTGTGTTACACTTTTTGGATAAAATTATTAATATTTTTATTAATTTACCGAACAATTGTAATTCATTTTTAGTTAAAGGCTCTTCTAATAAATATTTAATTTAATATTTAAAGTTTAATTTTTTTCTTAAAAATGTGACTAAATTATTATCGCATAAAGTCTTGTTACTAAAACTATTAATATTTAACAAGGAATAAAACTCTACAATTTTTAGTTGTCATGAGATACTCATATGCATCATAGAAAACCAGATAATAATAATGATGAATAAAAAATAAATTTAACAATTAATTAGAGATAAAATTCACAATACCTGATACCCAATTTTTAGATATGAAAATTTTAACTTAAAAAATAAATAAATATACGATGAACTGTATAGGGTAGGCATATTTGAATCTTGACGACGATGAGGATGATATTATCATAATAATATTGATAATTATTCTACAGTAAACAATGATTAGGCCAGTTTATTGTGAAAAAGGAATTTCCAGAGAACGATTCACACAAAAATGAGAAAGTAAAAACAGTAAACTACATGTAATATTTGGACGACAACAATAGGCATGTACCAAAAAAAAACAGAGACAACAACAGTAGGCCCGTTTTAAGTCTGAAGAGTTGCAGAATAAAAATGAAAAATGAAGAATTACCCAAAAAAAAAATGAAAAATGAAGAGAGTGAAATTAATTAGCGACGATAAGTCGTGTTGATAACAGAAGAGGAAAATCCCAAGAGGACCTTATGCAGAATTCCATGATTCTCTCTTATTGTATTGGAAATTGGAAATGGGAATTTGGAATTGGAAGTATGCATGCGTTGGAAGGCATCTATTCTAAACTCATCACCTACCACTGATAACTCCATCCCTTCTTCTCTATCATTCCCACCCCACACCACCACTCAACATTTCTGTGTCCCTGTGTCCCCTCCCACGACCTCTCCCACGACCACGCCACCACCCTTGTTTCTGTTTTTGTTATTGAGAAGCCTTCGGGTCCGAAAGCTCCACCCCAGCTTAGATTTACACTCACATTTGCCACACCCGCAAAACCCACGAAGGATTTCGCCTATATAGTTGCTTCTGCTGACGACTCGGTAGATTTGGGTTCCTTCTGAACCAGCCCCTTTGTATGTTTTTGGTTCCCTTTAGTCAAAGATCTGGGCTTTTTTTTCGGGTTTGTTTCCCTGTTTCAGCTGGGTAACTCATGATGCGGCGATTTCAGAGATCTGGGATTTGTGGGTTGTCCCTGTGAATCCTGGTCCGGGGAGATAGGTAAGACTATGAATTCGTATAACTTTTGTGTTGGTGTTCCTTTCGTATGCTTGTCTTGTTTCTTCGTCTTGTATGTGAATGCTTGCGTTCTTGAAATGCTTATGTGATATCAACAAATCAAGGGTGGTTTGTGTGTTGGGTGTTCTGTTTTCATTTTGCTTCACGGTCTACCAGCGTGTTCATTTGAGTTATTTTAATGGACTTTTAATCTCAGGTTTGCCTTTCCTGGCTCCACGTCCTTCCAATTTGTCTAATATAGTCGTAACGCGCTGTCTTCTGATGCCTGTTTACATTGCGTTGAATGGTAATTTAGTGGGCATCAATGTAGAGTTAAGTGTGATAAATATGTACAGTAATATAATTTATCGAACAATATGAATTTTAATATGATTTATTGCTTCTTGCTTATCTCTTTGTATTGCATATTGTAGGCATCAAGGCTTCTAAGAAATGGGTGATCTTAATGCTGAATTGTCCAAGAAAACTCCCATATTTGGTCTTAAGGTTTGGGAAATAATTGGAATTGCAGTTGGATTGTCTATTATTATCATCCTCTCTTTGCTCTCGCTTTGCCTTACTTCACGGAAGAAGTCTAGAAAAGCTAAGGACAAGATTCCTCTTAGTCGAATACCAACTGTCTCAAAGGAAATAAAGGAAGTGCGGGTTGAGCAAGTATCAGCAAATGGATTTGTTCCTCGTGATGGAATACTTCTTACGATTCATGATAAATCCAGTGACAAAGAATCAGACAAAGTTATGGTTCATTTAGGCATGGGGAAGACGAAGAATGGGGATAGCAGCAGTCATTCAGATTCATTTCATCACTTAGAGAAAGACGGAGTTGGGTCACAGTCAGGAGAAGAAGGTAGCTCTGGCACGGTTACAGTGTACAAGCACTCTTCTTCATACCCTATAACAGCTCCTTCACCTCTGTCTGGCCTTCCGGAATTCTCTCACTTGGGTTGGGGTCACTGGTTTACCTTGAGGGATCTTGAACTTGCTACAAACCGTTTCTCAAAAGAAAATGTCATTGGTGAAGGAGGGTATGGAGTTGTTTATCGGGGACAGTTGATCAATGGGAGTCCAGTTGCAGTTAAAAAGATACTCAACAACATGTGAGTTCCAGTTCAATGTCCAAGGCTAGTTACCTTAGTTGTTTTGTTCTTATTCCTCTAAATTCTGCTGAAATTTAACTCCTATGTTTGTTTAGCAGTGGCCAAGCAGAGAAAGAGTTTAGAGTGGAAGTTGAAGCTATTGGCCATGTTCGACATAAAAATTTGGTTCGCCTTTTGGGGTACTGCATTGAGGGGACTCACAGGTACCCTAATTACATTATAGTCTCAACTCTCAACATATACAATCCCAAATAACCTGCTTAGAGGAATGAAATAATTGTTGCCACAGTAATGGGAATCATAGAAATCTGTATGACTTGCATGTTCATTAGACTGCTGCCTCTGGGTGAGGTCAATCTTATGTTCATTGAACAATAGTTTAAGTTTGTTCTCTGAATCATGTTTCTCCTAAATGTGGTATTCAGGATGTTAGTCTACGAGTATGTCAATAATGGAAACTTAGAGCAATGGCTTCATGGAGCTATGCGTCATCATGGTTATCTTACCTGGGAAGCGCGTATCAAGATTCTCCTTGGCACAGCTAAAGCGTGAGTCTCTGCATCTATGTTTCTTCTGGCCTTCCTAGTCCTCATTTAAAGTAATAGATTCATTTCAGGCTTGCATATTTGCATGAAGCAATTGAGCCAAAGGTGGTGCACCGAGATATCAAGTCGAGCAACATATTAATTGATGATGACTTCAATGCTAAAGTTTCTGATTTTGGCCTGGCCAAGTTACTGGGTGCTGGGAAAAGTCATGTCACAACGCGAGTTATGGGAACCTTTGGGTCAGTATTTTTGTGCTCGCCCCTTTAGAGCGATGCCCCTTTTCCCATGCTGACTGTTATTAAACTTTCGTAAGAAAACAGTGATTCTTATATTCTTTTTTGCTCCAAAAATTTCACAGATATGTGGCTCCTGAATATGCAAATACCGGCCTTTTAAATGAAAAGAGTGATGTTTATAGCTTTGGTGTTTTGCTATTGGAAGCAATTACTGGAAGAGATCCAGTTGACTATGGTCGTCCAGCACATGAAGTGAGTAAACTTACTTTTATATGGGGCACAAAATCCAGCTTGAAGTATGTTGTTTTCTTTTCACCAATTCACCAAATAATCTTGAAGCATTAGCTTTAAGTTTGATCTATTTAGCCAATAGCAGTAATGAACAAGTTGCATAGTTGTATTGTATATCTGGTGCTAATCATAACACGTTTTAGATGTAAAACTTTTCTACCTTTTTGCCAGCCTATTTTAGGATAAAATTAGACTAAATTCTTCTAGCTAGACACTTTTAAAAATGGACCTACTTTTACCCATCTGGTCCTAAATTATTCGCATGAAAAATATAGCTAGCACCATTCTGTTTTTTATGGCTGTTGCATGCTAGGAAAGGATCTCTAATTATTTTCTCCAACACTAAAAGAAAAGCAAGTTATTGGGATGATGGTATATTATGGTTAAAATTCATTGACTACTTTTTAAAACAGCAATAGCAGTTAATCTTCACGTCTGAAGCTACCCCTTGAAAAACCTGAATAACACAAACATTCTCCACAATGCTAGTAACACTATTATTCTACTACCACTGCTGCTATTATTACTAAGACAGAACCCTCCTCTCGAGCAAAATTGATTGCCCTGCCCTTTAAAACCTTATCCCTAAGCTTGATAATGCTACATTGCTACAACATCATACACAGTTGGCCTCCTCAAAATTTTGGATATAATTTGAAGAGTCCCCGGTCACATCCATTTTAACTATGAGATCTGGCTTGGTTCCTGCAATAATTATAAGAGGATGCTAGACCTTGGAAGTGGCCTCAGTGCAAAAGTGATCTTCAAACCCTGAAGTGATGCTTGGGTGTGAATCCAGGTCCAGCTTGCTGCTTGAGCTAACTACATTTATTATTTCATAACCTTTTTTGGTTATGTTGCATTATGTCAACTATTATTGTTTTTTCAGAGAATTCCAAACAAGAGACTCCAGTTAAAATATTTATCTTGGAGGAAAAATAACCACTTGAATTGGTTATTATGTATAATATATTGACTTAAATTTACTTAAATAATCATTCTGACTGGTTATTATCCCTTCACAGTAAATATTTTTATCAAGAGTTCCGTTTTTGGAATTCTCTATTATATTTTTTTGGCTTTCCTCATTATTTGTTTATCACTTAACTTAAAATCTTGGCAAACGTGGACCTGGCTTATGAAATATTGACGAAGCAGTCCTATATTTGTTATTCATTCTTCTTTCTATTCTCATTGTTTCTAGCATCAGTACAACTACCGTTGCTAGTGCTGTGTAGATTACGTGATGCAGCATGTGGATGACTTTGATTAGGGCTTCGATTTGGGAATTGGTTTTCAATGTTAATTAGGGTTTTAATTTGGGGATTTTTATTTTTTTTCAGTTAAAGATTTTACCAACTTTTCAGTTTATTTCTTGTTTGGTTATTACCTTACTTTTAGGGATTAGTTTGTGTGGAGGGATGTAAATATCCCTCTTTAGGACCTCTTGCTTGATTATTGATAATAAAGAAATTTTGGAATTGTTCTTGTGTGTTCTTGGTTACTGATTTCTACATCACAACATCTGATCAAGAGTTTTAAGTGGCATTTACCATGAAACTGTGATGCTCTCAGGTTAATCTGGTTGATTGGCTGAAGATGATGGTTGGAAACAGGCGATCAGAAGAAGTGGTGGACCCAAACATAGAGGTGAAGCCATCAACCAGAGCTTTAAAACGGGCTCTCTTAACTGCCTTGAGATGTGTAGATCCAGATTCTGAGAAAAGGCCCAAGATGGGCCAAGTTGTACGTATGCTGGAGTCAGAGGAATACCCTTTACCCAGAGAGGTGTGTTTTCTCCACTTTTTCATGATTACCAAAATCTTGTTCTCAAGCTTTTTTTGTTCTTGTTTTAATTGTTTGTACTGCCCTCTACTTTCATGAACATACTCATTCTTCTTTTTTGTCCTTTCCTGTCTTGGGTAATAAATATTTAAAACCATTAAAAACTTACTATTGTTTTTGTGCCAAGCCAAGCTACCATGGCTTGTAACACAAATGGAGGCATGGAATTGGTGGAAGTGTAATAAAATTTTGAACGAGAGTCAGATGATCCAATTGTTTATTCATCATAAATTTTTGCTGTGAAAGTTGGATCAATAAAGTAGTTATATTATCCCTCATGAAGTTGATCACAAAACTCCTTTCTTTAAGCTATTTCCAGTGCCTCTTTGTTCAAAATGAATTAATTGGCCTTTCTTATTGCATCTTACTTAGCCTATTCAATCCCGGTTGTTTCTTCTTGTTTGGCCTGCATCAACCTTTCAGTTTCTAATCAGATTATAAATGAATTGATACTCCCATCCCATACTTAGGATGAGTGATTTCATCATATGGTTTTAGACTGACATTTGATTTCATCCATGGTCTGGATATTCAGGACCGAAGGCACAGAAGAAATCGAGCAGGTAGTGCAGAAATTGAATCTCAGAAGGAATATTCTGACACAGACAGGAGTGAGATTCAGGGTTCTAGATCAGAGAGCAGAGGGTAACAAAAGACTTGACCAAAAGACAGATTCTTTATGAGGATCAGTGGGTTGTATAAAGTGAAGGGGTAAATTTTTTTTTATAAGATTTTTAAGCTTTTAGATTCTTGGATTTGCCTACCTAAGATGGGCATTGCAGAGGGGTTGGCACAGCTGGAGATATTTTTATTTTTATTGTTTTTCCTATGCTTTGTTTTTTGGTCCCCTTTTGTTGTAGAAGGATAGATATTGTTTGTGTATGAAGGTGGGTGGTATTGCTATGAACCCAAAATATTGAGGTATGTACAGAATCTGATGAGTTTCCAAGATTTGTTCGATAAATCTGTTCGGCTTGCCATTGGGGAAAGTTAAAAAAGAACAGTTTATGATTTTGCCATTTCATAGAAGAGATCCTTTTGTAGGTTCGTCACTAAAATTTCCCGACGCTAATGTTCCCTTTACTGGTTATTATATGTATAACATGGGATTTATAGGTAGAACTAGGTTGTGACTTGTGAATATTTTTTTTTTGTTTCTAAAGTTGTGTAAGTAATTATTCATGCAATTTTAGGGGTCGAGAGTAATGGTTAAGTAAACTTGTGATTTGTGAATGTCTAACAATGTTAGTGTCGCTGCTGTCCGCTAGGTAATACCTGAGATGAATAAAATTGAGTATTGACACAGCTAATTGTCTCCTAGGCTCCTATGATCATTCAGTGGTCAGGCTTGTTGGACTTGAACACACCAAATAGACCAATCCCATATTTTTTCGTAATATTAACTAGCATCTTAACTTGCAAATAATCCAAATTCAGTAATTGTAAATTTTCAAATTTTTAAAATTAAATTTATACATGATTGAGATAAATCAAACACTAAAATTAAGTTTTCGAATTATAATGTAAATAACTATAAAAATGAAGCCAATTAAGATTTTAACTTGCCTCGAACCACCACCTAGAGTTGTAAATGCAATCCCTTGCCTTGGGTCATCCATTTTGAAGATATAAAAGACAGATACGGCAAAAATAGAGATGAAAAATGCTTGAATAAGTTTTATGTGAAAAAATTATATACAAAATTTATTCATAAAATTTTTATTTTTATTTTTATTTCTATACTAAACTAAGTATTTATATCTAAAAATTCTTCTTAAAAGTTATACTATAATTTATCAACAAAAAAAAAACGTGTCAGAGCTGTTGTGAAAAAACAAAAACAATGTGTTAACCTGTGAGGACGGGATGATTCCAATCAAAGATGGAATTACAAAAATTTTACTCAGTTGACTTATTTATCAAGTCAAATGAGCTTACCCACTTACATTGTATTTAAAATAATTTATAATTAAAATCTTATTAAAAAAAATTTTAAAAAAATCTTTTTTAAAAAATTAATAATTTTCAAACATATACTTAGACCATTCTCTTTTGTTAGAATAACCCAATCCGGTTGCACAAAAAAAAAACCTGACCCGACAAATTAATAAAGTTGGCCCAGACCTGAAAAAAAAAAGAAAAAACAAGCAGGCCGAACCCAATTTATTACGTCTGAACGGTTAGATTTTAATGTCTAAATGCATCAAAACGGGTTAGTTCAAGGTCTAATCGATAACCTAACAAGCTTGTTGTCATAGCAATCCCTTCTCATTTCTCATTATGGTTCCTCTTTGAATTAACACCAAATTTTAGTTGAATTAATCTAGGCATGTTATGCGAACATATAGATGCTCTTGGATGCTCTGATTGATTTAAAAACTAAACCTGCAAGAAAAGTATCTAAGAAAGTCCTTGACACCATTGAGCAGCGAAACGCTATGTCTTTATGGATATTTATATGCAAGAGTTGCTTCTATTTTCATGAGAGCAGTCAAGAATGTAGCTTACTCAGGAAGAACAATCGTTTGCACATACACCAACCTATTATTTTCTTCATGGATAAGTCCACCACTGGTAACATCATGATATCTGTCCATTAATGACTCTAGGATTTGTTTTAAGACACGGGGTTGAAGCTTCAGTCGTCACAGATTGGCATCAGATTCCTAATAGAAAAAGCTGAAGTTATACATTACACGACTGCTGTTTATACGTCCACTAGCACAGCAATCAACTAAGGTAATATAATACTTTGAGGTCAGCTTTGACTTTTGACTGTATTTTAATTCCCATAACTGCTTCCATTTTATGTTGCCCTTGGAGAACTGAACTGCTTAGACTAGACAATAATTTTATGGATCATATTTGCCCTCATGAAATTCTATTCTGTCAGGCTATTCCTGGGGTTCCAAATATTAGAAACAATCCCGCAACATGGATGTTGGAGATTACTTCCTTATCTTCGTAAGCTGAAATTGGCGTAGACTTGCCCAATTGTACAGGGAATCTAATTTATATAAGTTCGATTCAAAATAATTGTAGGGGTAATATTTGAGGTAATCTTCAACCATGCAGAAGTTGATGTCATGCAGAATGCATTTTTTCACTCTTCATTGTATTGTGCAACTTCGTCTGTTTCAAAGAAAAAGTTTCAAAATTTGCCAGCAGGGCTGGAACTCAACCACTCATTTTTTGCCGTGACAAAGCCAAAAAGAAAGATATTTAATTTTTTTTTAGTTGCTAATCTAATGGTATTTTGTTTCTGAAACCAAAATTTTCTCTTTTTCTATTTGCTATTTCTTAGGGACAATAAAGAGAGAGTAAGGCAACTGAGTTCCCCGCCAGGTGGTTTAAGAGAGCTTAGTTTGACAAGCAGGTGATGTCTGAAGCAATACACTAACGGACCTGATCGTGTATGGGGTATGCGGGCTCAAGATTATGTTCTATCACTGAGATTAGGGACTCTGAATTCTGAACAACAGAGAACAATTATAAAGAATAGAAGTCGATCGTAATGATATTTGATTTTCAAACATAAAATATTTAATAGTCCCTTGTATCTTTCAAATACTCAGCTCGATACATCTTTTTTTTAGTATGTGAGAAGCTGAGAAAGGCGTAACAAACAGTGGAGAAAAAAGGCAGAAGGTAAAACAAGCCCAAAAGAAAAGGCAGAAACAAACCACAGATCTTAGGTATGAAAGCAGCTAGAGAACCAACATGTTATCATTTTCTTAGCAAGCAACCTCATTCTTGGGGCTTCTCCCACTTGAGAGGTTTCACCACCTCCCAGGTGAAGTCAGGGTCATCTCTTCCAAAGTGGCCATAAGCAGCAGTTTTCAAGAACCTGCCATTCCCACCCCTCTTGAGGTCCAAATCAATGGAAATCATTCCAGGCCTGAAATCAAAATTTTCCTTCACAATCTTCAGAATCTCCTTGTCTGGAATCTTTCCAGTCCCGTAAGTGTCAACAAACACTGATAATGGCTCAGGAACACCAATTGCATATGAAATTTGCACAATGCACCTTCTAGCGAGTCCATTGGCCACAATACTCTTTGCAGCCTGTCTAGCAATATAGGCTCCGCTTCTGTCTACCTTGGTGGGGTCCTTCCCAGAGAAAGCACCGCCACCATGGGCTCCCCAACCACCATAGGTGTCAATGATGATTTTGCGCCCAGTGAGACCTGCATCACCATGAGGGCCACCAATGACAAAACGGCCAGATGGATTGAGATGGAAAATGGTCTTCTCATCTAAGTACTTCTCAGGTATAACAGGCTTAATAACATGCTCTTTGAGGTCAGCAGCAATCTCATCATTAGTAACAGTTTCATCGTGCTGAGTGGAAATGAGAACAGTGTGGACGCGTACTGGGACCATGGCGCCATGGTCATTATAATATTCCACAGTAACTTGAGTTTTTCCATCAGGTCTCAACCAAGTGCAGGTCCCATTCTTGCGTACTTCGGTGAGGCGGGCACCAAGCTTGGTTGCAAGGACATGGCTGAGAGGCATAAGCTCAGGTGTTTCATCTGTGGCATAGCCAAACATATGACCCTGATCACCAGCACCTATCTCCTCAGGCCGCTTCGTGAGATGGCCATGGACTCCCTGGGCAATATCAGGGCTTTGCTGCTCGAGGTAGACCAATACCTTGCAATTGTCAGCATCAAGGCCAACATCATTGGACACAAACCCTATAGAACGGCAGGTGTCACGTACAATGTTCTCATAGTCTACATTAGCTTTTGTGGTGATCTCTCCAAACACCATGACCAAGTTAGTCTTGGTGCAGGTCTCACAGGCAACCTTGCTTTCTGAATCTTTCTCCAGGCAGGCATCAAGCACTGCATCAGAAATCTGATCACAGAGCTTGTCGGGATGACCCTCATTCACTGACTCAGAAGTGAACAGGAAGGTATCCATTCTCCCGAGTCCTGAGCTAAAAAAGGCAAAGGAAGCAATTCCATCATCAGTAAATTGCACGTGGCAGAGCAACAATTTCATATAAAGCACAAATAGATGGATTAAAAAAATAACAGATGCTTCATGCTGAAAAGTCTAGTCTACTCTCAAAACAAAGATTAAAAACACAGATATCATGTTCAAGCTTTGAATAAAGGACACTGAACAGCTTATGATACAAGCTTGTTTGGGATAGAATCCGATGAACATCATCAAGGGGATAAGCTTTTTGCTATATGCTAGCGCAGAACAGACATAAAAGTAAATGTCGAGTTCCACTAGCAGAAGAATATTGGGACACGTTGATTTCAAAGAAGAGAAAAGAAACCCATGCCATATCTCAAAAGCATAAAGAGATATTCCTCACAATCAAGCAATCAAAAGGTATCTTGCTATCTTCGAAAAAAGACACAAAAGAGATAGAAAACCAAAATACTCTCAAGATCGTTAGAAAGCACCCAAAAATGCTGGAACACGAACGATCGAAGGCTATTTAACGTGCTGAAAATTTTACAATTTAACAAATATGGAGAATGCCCAATCCAGGAATAGGACGGATATGATCAGAAAGATTACTCAATCTGTCAGTTTCAGTTGAAACAATAATTCGACCTACGCACACAACCGGAGCCAAATCACAACAAAAAATCTGGAAAATTTGCCAGTTTGTTCAATTTCTTCCACGATTAACAAAAAATAAAAATAGTTTTAAAAAAAAAGGGGCTCCACCAATCAGAATTTTTCATGGTGTGAAATCAATTCAAGCAAGACCCAGTTTCATTTCCACTCACCGAAGCAAGAGACTATTTTACCCAGCACAAATTGACAAAATTAATGAACACGAAATTCCACCCAGTTTCATAACCAATTATTCAAGCATGAAACGAAACAACTGATTGTGGTTTAGATTCAGAAGCGTTGATGCAAATAAACCGACATAACAGCATGTGTAGTGAGTGGTGAGAGACAGAAAGACACAAACCTTACTTAGAACCTTTTACAGGGTCTTCCCTGCACTCTTCACACAACTCTAAAAACTCCTTTTCGACTTTGCTGAAATTCTATGCGACTTCTACGCAGAGAATTCAGGTTGGCATTTATAGACAGAAAGGATCCGGATCCTGTGTGCCCACACCTTCTAACTCTCCCCTGTCCTGCTGAATGTATTGACACGTGTCCTTAAAATCGTTTCTGGATGAGGCTAGTACGGGCTAATACTTTCGCATTGGGATTTTTTAAAAAAAGAAATTACCTAAAAATAGAATTCTTAATGTTAGAATCCCATCATTATTTATAAAATAATTCATTAATTCTAATTATATATTTATTATTAGCATAAAAATTTAAAAAATTATATAAAAATTTATTTGTAATTATTTTATTCTTATTTTTATCTCATATCAAATTGATCCTAAACAAAAAAAAAAAATTTCTCTATTGCAACATAACGTGTTATGAAAAAAAAATGAGAAGATTATACGTAGTTGATGTAATGGATAAGTTTTATAGGATATCATACCCTCCACCAACCAAATAAAAATGTTTAACAAAAAAAAAATCAAATATCAGTGTAAACTTTTTTATTTGGTTATCTAATCATATATTATTGTATTATTTAATATTTTAAATAATTATTATTATAATAAAACTCTTTTAATGACTTGAAGTCATATAATTAGATAATGATATAAAATTTTTTATAATAATAAATCAAAATTAAATTTTTTATTTATTATTATTTATTTAATTTCTAAAAAAATACAATTTACGTTTTCACTATTTATTATTTTAAAGAATGAATGTTATAATGAATGGAACTCAACATATATTTTTATTCACTTTCTTAAATTTTGTTATTTCTTCTCTGTTTATCATATTGTTTCTTCACTTTTTTTATCTTTTATTCTTAGTATGTTTCTTATCACGTTTACTCTTTAAAAAAAAATTACAAAATTGTGTCTTCAATTTTTGTATGCACAGTTTTTTAAAAAAATATATAATAAACCAAACTAAAAAGAGCGGAGGCAGTGGGGTTGTGACTTGCAAGTTTTTAAATTTAAGGGTAGGCATAAACATAAATGGAGTATTGGATGAAACTGAGGAGAGGGTTGGTAAGGGCATAGATTATTGAATGGACTAATGGAGTCGTTGGGTGACAGGGACAGAAGCACGGGCCCAATCAGAGCAACGATTGTATTAGGCGGGCTACCGGGGGAAAATGTGGCTTTGTGGCATTTGCGGGCGTTTACCAAACCTGATGTAATTCTTGGCTTGCTAAATATTATGCATAATTGTTCTTTGTCTCGTTAGACTTGGAGAGTAAGAGATATTAATTGATGATAAAAAAATTAATAATAGAGATTATGATAAAATAGATGGATATTTATAATAAATTATGAAGTTATTAACTTTTATTTTTTTAATTTTTTTATTAATAATTAATATTATTTATTTTATTTTTTAAAATAATTTTTTTATTTTAAAAGAGTCAAATCCTATTATAATAGGTTAATGTTTATCTCAATCCTTGATACTTTAAAGAGCTTCATGTCAATTAGGTATGAGAATGAAATACCAACACTCAGTCCTTGATGTGATTCTTGGCTTGTTAAATAAATATCATGCATAATTGTATTGGAATGATATTTGCTTTAATCCTTGATACATTAGAGAGTTTCAAATTTTAATGCGTAAATCAATATTAAAATAAAATAAAGACTGGAGTATAAATAGATAAAATAAACATATTTGGAAGAAATATGTATGGTGCATATAAATAGAAAAATGAAACTCCTAGAGTTTAAGAGAAAGAACCAAATGTAAGTCATTAGATTGAAGGTCAAGAAAGATGTACCGGTTCAATAATGTTCATGTCCTTGCTAGATAATGAACAAACAAATTGGAAAGATTAACGAGTGTCCACTTGTTTGTCTCTCCTGAATCCTGACATGCATGTTTGGTTTATATGGTTAAGACTTTCGGAATTGTTTCAACAACATTGCGTTGGTTTAATTAATAGAGACGGTTGAATTTACGCAGTATTTATGGCTAGGGAAATTTCTTCCACCAAATAACTGCTGAGCCTCTGTTTATGCAACTACTTGCTAATCCTAATCCTTATGTTTGAATAGCCACTGACTCTAACCTTTGATGCAGATTATTAATTTGTCTGCAACTTCTACTATATATTAAATGATAAGGAAATTTTATCCGTGCATGAAACTGGTTCAAAAAAAGATAATCAATCTTTCTCCTGCAGGGTTATAACTGGTCACTTTTGACGAACAGAGATCACAAATTCATAGTTTCATACAATATCAATATAGCATGATCTATGCCCATGATCTTTATATTTATTTTTGTTATGAAATATGACTAGTTTTTATTTTCAATCATGTTTTTCTTTGTTAAAAATTTTTTAAATAAGTATTACTTATTTTAAATATTTTATGTAATATTTAACATGTATTATTAATTTTTTAAAAAATAATTTATATTTCTAATATAACTTATTAAATTTTTTATATATTAAATATTAAATAAAATATTTAATATAAATAATATCTGCGTAAAAGTTTCTCTCACCTTAAAGAGGGTTGGTGAGTTGGTGCATGTGAGACAGCGACAAGCGCAGGTCGCAAAGTTGGTGAGATTAGCTTTAATTGGAGAGCCAAAGCCAGCCATCTATATCTTTTATATAATAAAGTGTTTTTTATATTAATAATTTTAAAGTGTAAACAAGTTTATGTTATCAATAAATTATATGATACCATTTAAAATAAAATAATTTATTTATAAAATAGTTTAATTTTATATAATATATTAAATATAATTTTAAAAATATATTTTGAAATTCTTCCACCTATAAAAGAATTACACTTTCGCAGCTAGTGTAAATCAATAAATTAACTCTACTTGGAATAGGAAAAAAGGGAAAGGATAAAAAATGGGGGAGGAAAAAAGGGATAAGAAGAAAATTTTCTATAAATTGATTGGCGAGAGAAGTGAGAAGGGAAAGAAAAAATTTGTGGTGGCTTCCACAAAAAATTTTGTCTCCAAAGAAGAGAAGAAAACGGTCAGGCTTCTTTCATCAAAGACATCTAGTGGAACAGTAATATTTGTATGAAAATTATTATTTTTATATGAAAATTATTATTTTTATATGAAAATTTAATTTAAAATTTAGTTATTTCATGTAATTTATAAAAAAATATATTAAATATGTGACATAAAAAATAAAATTATAGATTATACTTACATTTCATTATATTAAAATAAAAGTAAATATAATTTTTCTCTTATTTTTCTACACAACTAAATAATTTTTTTTTATTTTTTCTGTTCATTCAAACAATAAAACAGATAATATATTTTTCTCTTTATTTTTTTTCTTTCTATTTTTTTTTCCTCCTATCTTCTTTCTTAATCCAAGCAAAAGATAAAAGACAAACAGATAACATTATGATCCGCGTAGGAAATTGATTTAGCCCATTACCATGCCAATGCCATGCATTCGCTATATGCGTCACATTCATCAGGCTTGGGTGGGATGACGTGTGTCCGCTGCGCAGGTTTGTATTCGTAAGCATGACTTTCCAGAACAATCATAAATTAAAAATAAAAACTCCCTCTCTCATTCCGCAGTCTAAACCCTCCAAAATATTAAATGTTTATTCATTCTTAAAATATTAAATATTTTTATTTTTATTATACATTAAAAAGACTATTAGATTAATAATTTAAAGGATTTAACATTACTCTTATATGATATTTTTAACCATTTTAGTTTTTTTTAATGAATAAATTATGAAGTGTTTGATATATATTACTCTTTTAAACTAGCAAGTATGTCAAATATTTTTAAGTGTAATGTGTCTTTAAAAATAGAGTTTTATTAATGTGTACAAAAGTTAAAGTATAAAAATAGTATTTATTTTATTTTATTAAAAATTATTTTAAAAAATATTAAATATTTTTAAATTTTTATGACATTAAATATTTTTATTTTTATTTTTTTAATTTATATTCTTAAAACACACGTTAACAGATGAAAGTAAGTAATATAATTTTAAAGTTAAATATATTATAAGTTTCAGCAATAATTTATAGTTATATTTATAGATTATTTATGAATAAAATGTTATAAATAAGAATTAAACTCAAAATCTTTGCCTAAGGCACAATTCAATTTAGACAATCCTGTCAAGTTTAATCAGTACCCATTAACTAAGATACCAATATTTATTGTCAAAAATTGAAAATCATGCTTTCTATTTAAGAATGTGAGATTTTGATATATTTTGTGACGCATCGGCATCGGAGACTTGAAATGAGGAAAGTCGTGTTTAAAATGATGCTCTAAATCTGAAAATGCGGTGAGCGTGGATCGAACACGCGACCTTCAGATCTTCAGTCTGACGCTCTCCCAACTGAGCTATCCCCGCGGTTGATCAGGGTGGGCTATATTAATAATCCAAACCCAAAACGCCACTAACTGCGCAGAGATATCTCAAATCTACCGCACTTCCTGATATAATATTTCTTTAGGAGGAAAAATAGCTGAAGATTTGAGAACAAAGATTGTTTGACGCAGATTAATTTCTTCATGGAGATTCGATGCGGTAAATGCTTTGTTTGGATGTACCATTGCTCGAATACAAGATACAAATGGCAGGACTCATTAATCCAACACAATGCGATTTTTTTTTTATAAATAAAAATGTCTTACCGATTAGTTTTTAAAAGCAAAAAATTAAATATATTTAAGACATTTGACCTTTCTTTTTTTAATTTTTTCCAATTATTAATGTATCACTTAATTAATTATTCTCTTCTTTTTTCTCATACTTATTCTCTTTCTTCTTATCTTTTTTTCACTTATTAATATTTTTTCTTTATACAGAATATGAGTGAACGATGTTAACCTTCACTTAAAATAGAAAAAATTAACATTTCCCATTTCCCATTAATTAATGAAATAATTTTTTTTTTTTGATACATTAGGGGAAGCTTTTTATATTTTTAATAAATTAAAGTAAAATCTTATATATAATTTTTTTTTAATAATTTGGGCCCAAGCACAAAGAAGAAAGAGGGCACAAGGTCGATTATAAATTCAACTGATGCGAGATGTGAACTGATTGTCCTTTCGTTTTCCAAATTTCAATTCCCTTGATCAACTAAGCGTAGAAAGGATCAAAAATAATTACGACAAAAAGGGATAAGAAATGAAAATCATAGATTAATAATTAATATACAGAATATGCTAACGCGATGGTCCCGTAGCTCAGTTGGTTAGAGCGTTGGTCTTATGAGCCGAAGGTCGCGGGTTCGAGCCCCGCCGGGACCACCTTTTTGCCACAATGAACAAGTTTTGTACATGGAAAATGCCATTCGTATCCAGCAGCTAACCCGGGATTCCTTACTAAATGGGCGATATTCTTTTTTATTTTTGCTATTATGGGCGACTCTTAATTATGTATTATCCCTCACTTTTGACTTTCGGAGACGTCAATGAAGTGATTAACCATATCATATAATAACCCCTTACTATTCTCCTATAAATCATTAGTACAATAACACAATAAGTGATACAATTGTGACGATTCTTCTTCTTAAGGTCTAGTCCTCCTTAAAAAAATATACAGTTGTAACGAGAACAAAATTTATGTTCGCTAAAGAAAAGAGACAAGATGGATTAACTTCCTTAGTGAGACCCTTTTTAAATAGGCTTGGGACAGAAAATTTTAAGTAGTTTTGACATTAAACATATATATCAGTGTATGTTTGAATTAAATTTTATAAATTAATTATAGATAAATTTAATTTTATAAACTTAATTTTAATGTAAAATGAATTTGAGCAAAGTGATTATATTTAAAAATTTTTATCTGAATAATAAATTTATAAAAATAAATATTATTTAAATAGGATCATTGAAAATTATTTTTAAATATATAATTATTAAAAAAATATTTTTTAATAAAAATAATAATATAATATCAAATTATAAGAATATTTTGTTAATACACGCATAACTAATTTTTTTTTAGTATTCAAATTGTTTTTTTTTTTTATATGATAGTTCAAATTGGCTTTAAGGGCTGAAAGGATGCCCCAAACATGCAGCCCTGTACGTATTTCTGCATACGGTCAGTGCGAGTGTTGGGAAGAAAATTTTGGCTTCAGGATAGAATGAGATCAGACAAAATCAATAGTGACAGAGTCCGTGAGTTTTTAATTTTCGTGCTAAAATAAGGAACAATAATGCATGCAAACTCGCATCGTTTCCATTGAAAATGTCAATATCAGTTCGTTATATTGCCGCCCTGCCTGCAACTAGTTCAAACAGATCAGCTGCGGTTTCGTTTAAATACGAGTTAGTTTTTCATTTATATCTTTTTTAATAGAAGTTTAAAAAAATTATTATATTCACATATTAAAGCGTTAAACATATATGAATATAAAATACAATTTTTTTTTTATAATTACATCCCTCTCCCTCCCACCTTTTCATTTTTATGGAGAGACGTGTGTTCTCAATTTCTAGTATTAAGAAAACAAAATATAAAAACCCTCACATTAAAAAAAAAAAAATCCTTTTCGCCGAAAATATAATTCTCAGAAACCTTTTCCTTGCAAAACATTTTCCCTTATCACATTCTGCAGAACAATCTAAATTCCCTTTATAATTTGAGAGAGAGATTCTCCATGGCTGAGCTTTTATATACAAGGCCGTGTTAAAAAAAGCAAGGAATTAATCACAACTTCTTTTTCACGTTGTGGTTATAAAAGGAAAGGTTCAAATATTTGATTTTACACCTTTTTTTTTTTTCCCCCATTTTTCTACTTCAACCAAGCTTAGACTTAACAAGAAATCTTATCTCCTAGCATATCTGTTCATGACATCAACACAATCTACTTCAGAATATGGAATTTATCACTTTGTAGGAAACCTCATCAACTAAAATTACATTTTTCACAAATTACTTTTGGGGGTTTTTATAATGTTATGACTATATTATGGTCACAATATAACAATAAAATCACAAGAGGAAGGAAATATAAAAAAGGAACAATTTCAGGCTTGCAGCCCCAACCCTCTTCCCTTCCATCTTATTCCTTCTTTCCAGACACGAGGTTATATTAACCAAAAAACCACCAAATTAGTTTCAGCAATGAAACACGACGATAGTGGGGACAAAAAGTATTCTGCTTTATGCTTCAGACATGATGCAATCAATAGCCTGTTTGCAGATGCTGGTCATTGTGGCCTCTGGCCCATAAACCTGAAACCACAAATACCACAATCTCACTACAAAAAAAGAAATTTTGTATTTTGACACTATTATCTCATAGAATTTTTTTAAAAAAAAAATTGGCAGAGAACTCTCTAGCAAGACTCCAATGCAGACACTCCGCTTGTTCTGCTTTAAAACCCTTGAGGCTTAATACCAAAGCCTTAAGGTTAAGAACTTGAAGTTACGAGATTTCTCAATTAATTTAAGTCACTTATAAGCACAATTTGACTACAAACCAAGAAGGCAAAAACCATTTAGGAACCAGACACTGGTGCTGTATTCTAATAACTAAATGTTGCTGGTCAGCAGCTGAGCATATTGATGGCACATTTAAATGCAAGATTCAGAGAATTGATTGTCATCCTTACCTGAATTGGTACTCCCAATCCCTCCCCCAATGCACGCATCTTTGCCAAACCAGTCTGATAGTTTGGACCACCTCTTCTAACATAGATGTGCATCCTTGCTGCTTTAAGCTTTGATTCCTGAAGAGCGATGAGAAATCCAGTTGATAACTGACAAATTAACAACTTGAAGTAGAATAAAGAAAAACACATACCAATAACATACCTTCTCTTTCAGGGCTCGAATAATGCCACTGAATGTGGCAGCAACATCAGTGAAGTTTGCAATGCCGCCTCCAATAAGAAGGGCTCTCTTACGGCCATCAGGATCAGAAGTAGCACACTGCAACGCAATCAAGAGCACAACTCACAGATAATGTTAATTGATGATGAAGCCACAAACTATGACAAATTAGTGAAACTTAAGCCACAAATAAAAGAAAACCATATGGTTATGATCTTTACATCAATTACGACTCTTGCATACTGCAACACCTCCTCCTCATTTGGAGCTCCACTATACTCAGCATAGTTTCCAAGCTCTGATGCATAACCTAAATCTCCAACCTAAAAAATAAAAAGGTAGATTAAGTCACCAAAATACCCGCTAAGAGCAAACTTCCCAATAATCACTGTTTGAGGTGGCACTTTATTCACATTTTCAACCAGAGATGGAAAATTGGGAATACATTGAAATAAACCCATAAAAACATAGCAACTTACGGTATCAGCATAAATAACACTTGCACCACCTCCTGCTACCATTGTCCAGATGCGTCCCTTTGGGTTCAATACAGTAAATTTCAAAGATGCACTTGTCTGCAATATGAACAAGAATATATTCTAAAAATCTCTACATGGAGGAAAGTTCCATTTGTAATTACAGAAACAGAGAAATGTGACTTTTACAGAAACAAGATACCACAACAAGAGCACTGTAAGGTGTCATTTATCAAGGCTACAGATAGCTTTCTGGAGCTTAATAGTTCGCACTAATTATTTGGGCTACCACTTATTTAGGCAATATTTATCATATGAGGAGCTGTGGAGCAGAATCTTCTTTGCGTTAAAAACCATTGTTGTTCTCAAAGAAAATAATTCCTTTGGATATAATGGTTTCTGTAACAGGGAGGGGCATGGGGGACACATTAGGAAATAATACAAGTATAATGCTATGTGCTGTAACTGCTGTTCAATTTCAATTCTTTCTTTAGCTAGAGAGGTCTATAGAGTGACTACTACACACAGATTCTCAAAATGCTTCAAGTCAGTGAGATCATGAGGATTTCATTCAGTTAAGCATGTATTTTTTCTTAAGAAGTGATTTACAAAGAGAGCCTAGTTGCTAGGTCATCTTCCTTTAAAATACTGGAGGCTTGTGCAAGGACTTCTGGATGTTACAGATGATTTTTCTTGTGACGCAGAAACTTAAGGAATAAGAAACCCCTCGTTCCCTCCAACACATGCTCACATAGAAATTGCATATGCTAATATGATAATGACTATGCAGATAAAAATAAAAATACCTTATCATCCAAGGAATGAATGAAGCTTTCTGTAGGGCTTAGAACTCTTCCAAAAGGCAATGGAAACTCTATATTACCCCACCTGAATGCATGACAATATATGGATGGGATAACAGTTAGTTATATGCATTAGCTGCAAAATTTCCTTGGATTCAAATATTCTGAACATCAAATATCAAAGGATTATACTTATTGAAGTTCTTGAAAGCAGCAGTGTCATCCAATTCTCCTCTCATATCCAATGGGTAGGGCTTCTCATTCACCAGTGTAAATGGATTCATCTCCAGAAAACTGAAGTCCAGATCTATTGAGCAATGGGAGGAAAATATGGTTAGACCTGAAATTTGTGTATATAAGAATAGCCATGATAGTTGGCTTCACTAATGACTAATGAGCAAAGGTAACAGGCAAAGGAACCCTGTCTTGCACAAAATGGACTCTTGGTGTTTGTTCCCAAATTCCCATAGATTATACTTAGGGAAAAAAAAGGTAAATCATATTCATAACTCTCTTTTAACTAGCCCTGCACAATTTAGCAGGTTATGATAACTGACTTAAAATCATATATCAAATTTCTAAAGCATTTTCTCACTCTACTCTTCCAGAGGTCATATTACACCTCAGGTTTCAAAATAATGACAGGATACAATAGTTTTTAAAGCTTATTAATTGCATACCTTGAAAGACAGCAAACACGCCCATTATGAAATCACCAATTTTCCCCCGAACCTGATAAATTAAAGGTAGAATAAGCATTTGCTAGGTACACAAGCAAAAAGCAGAGTTGAAAGGGAAAAAAAAATAGCGACAACAAACATGCATTATTCTAAAAATGCAGAAGCGTTAGAGGTTGGAAGTTTGAATAAAGAGAGGAGAATGCTTAGCACCAAAAGGCATTCAATGCATCCAGATTAAGCAGTCACATAAAGTAACACCTGCTCACGTTATGCACAATATAAATTATTTACTGTTGGTCAGATATACCATCAGTATAAGAGCAATTCAAAAGTTCTGACATATAATTTTTAATTCTCTGAATGGTCAACATGATACAAGTTCCTATGCATATACATGAGAAACTAATACAAACATCAGAGAAGTGCCAAAATACTCACCTCCAAAGGAAGAGTCGCAATCAATGGAGCACATGCCTCTAGAGTCATAGTTTTCTCTGTTGGAAGGAATATAGTTTTAACCTATATGTGATAGCAATCATAGATGTCAGCCTATCAGGCTTGCATTTGCAGAATGGTAGCATAAATGTAAAAAAAATAGTGGCACAGCCGCACAGCAAATGAAACAGTAACACAAATTAACTATACATCAATACCTTATCCCAGTTTTCTTCAATTTCTACGCCCCCACATTCTGAGAAGCTGATGGTACAGCCCAGCCTTTCGGAAATAATTGAGAGGTAATACTCTTGGTCATGAGGAACAAATGGTTCAACAATGAAAGTAGTTATAGGTGCCTTGCAACCACCCATCTCAACCTAAGGAACATCCAATACACAGTTCAGGAAGATGAAATCAAACAACCAACAATCAAGACTTTCCACCATATTCTTTTTCACCAATCACCTCAATGCCAAGGCGTGTTTTCACAAACTCAGCTACTTGGGCTAGATCTAAATTCAGAGCCACTAAGCCACTCTTTCCACGCTTCCCAAATAGCATATCAGGCTTCACAACCAATTTTGTGGTTGAAAGCCATGGTTGTTGGTTTGTCAACTCAGCAAAGTCTGTTGATTCTGTCACCTAAGTAAAAACATAGTCCAGTACATAGTAAATAAGTGATGAATTCAGAATCAGAATAGAGAGAAAAAATTCCCTGTGGTCATATGAAGGAAACAAATATGTAGTTACAGACTACAGAGTAAAGGAAAAGTTATCAAAATGAAGGTGAAAGGAATGAAGTGATGACATAATAAGTAAAGGAATGGAAAGGAAAATAGAAGATTCAAGCGTTCAAAGATGCTCTATGATGTAAGGATATTGGGAAATAAAAAAAAAGGCAAATCAAAACAGATATAACGACAATCAATTAGCAACACTGCAGCGCCTTGAAAGAACCCAATGATTTGGCTACAAGACAATTTAGACCCTTCAAGCCAAGCTAAACTGTAGCAGCTGAAGCGATTTTGCATCTCACTCTATTGTCAGGAGTTAAATACATTGATTGTACCATTTTTCATACAATATTTATGTCAATTGTCATATCACCGCGGGTTTGAATTATTATTTTAGCAATTTAATGTTGTTTCTTGATACCTTACACACTAACTTGAGTGTGCTGAACTGAGCCGAAAACAGGCAAGAGGAAAATGGGGAGGTGGAAAATTTGGAAAGAAAGGGTCATTCCCTCTTTGATTAAAAGGGTGTAAACAAGCTCACTTTTTGAAAGTCCAGAACTTGTTGGAATAAATTTTGCAGCCAAGACGTGGATACCTAAATCGATGTCAACAATTCAATCTACTTTGAATCCGTCGGAACATCGAGTTACAATTGATTGGTATGCGGGAGAAGAAATAGAGAAAAGGAAGATAATGGAGGGGCGATTGTGTGCATACCTGAGCGGATAGGATGTCAAGGTCAATGGAAGCGAGTCGTTTCAGGTGCTCTTTGAGAAGCCTCTTGGAGTGGAATTCTCTGATCTTCCTCCTCGCCATTGACGACGTGAAACACAAAGGATAGGAATAGGAGGGGACAAGAGAAAGAGAAGAAAAGTGGAATTGAAGTATTGAAGGGATGGTGAGAAAAGATTGAAGATATATTGTTTTCAACTCGAGTAGTATAATTGAATTAGATAGTGGTTGAAGCGGGTGCGTCACCACTGCTCACTGATCGGTGCTGCGGCCCTGTTTGGGTAGGTGTCCGTTGCCAATATTCAATTTAAGGGCACGTCACCTTTTTATCGGCGCTTACATTAATATTTAAGGATTATCTATTAATAAAAGACTTCAATAAAAATGGAATAAAAATTCTCTTTAAATGTTTTTAATTAGTCAAATGTTATCACTATTAAAATCGTTATTATTACTGGTATGACGGGCATAATCGCGTCTCTTATTTTATATTTTTATTTATATAATTTTTGTATAAATTAGTTAATTATAATTTTATTATAATTATAAATTAATTAATTAATTAATTAATTAATCTCATAAAAATATTTAAAATCAGTTAATAAAATATATTTAAAATCAATTATAATAATATACATAATAAAAAATAATTTTATATATTTAAAAACAATTATAATTATAGATTATAATTATAAAAACTATTTATATTTATAATTTTATCTTTTAGTCTATTTGTGTTTAATTAATAATTAGTAATTTTTTAAAAAAATTAAAAAATTTGATATAAAAAGAAAATTCCCTATGCCACCAAATACAACTCCTTAAATTTAAAAAAACAATCCTACTCCTTAAAAAAATTAAAAATTTGATATAAAAAGAAAATTCCCTATGCCACCAAATACAACTCCTTAAATTTAAAAAAACAATCCTACTCCTTGATTCTAAGCTTCTAGTGTATGATAGGATATAAATCACATTATGTCCATTCATCGTTTTGCGCCCACCATTCGGGTGAGTGGGAGGGTTGGTGAATAATTAACTTTTTAAAATATTAGATTTTATGTATGTTTAAATAAAAAATTGTTAATTTGATTGTGAACAGACTTAAAAATAAATTTTAAGAATAAAAATTGTTGAAATTTTTTTAAGTTTTTAAAATCTAATAATTTATTATAAATTATCTATTTTTTATTAAAATATTTTTTAGGTAAATAAATGGGCAAAGCCCAAAAAAAAAGACTACAAAACAGCATATCTCGGAGTAAGCACTCCTATGACATCAGATCATAGAATCAAATTTAGAGTCCCAGAGACTGTGGTCCAACGAATGAAATGATGATCCATACTGAGATTGCAAGGTGGTCAGCATTCCGATTTGTTTCTCTATTAATGGTGTTTAGTTTCTACTTTCTAGTCTCCGTTCAAAAGCCACTTTCCAATAAAAACCATGATCTTGAATCCGTAATTGAATCGTGCTATACGTAACACCATGTCCATTTATTTTAGATAATTTAAAATTATTTATGTGTATATATTAAACATTTAATATATATATATATATATATAGGCATAAAATTTAATTTTAATTTATTATTAATATAAATATTTTTTATATTATTATTTAATTACATGTTTCTATATTATTAAGAGTATTTGATCTTTTAAATAATTATTATTTTAATAATAAAAAAATTTAATAATTTAATAATAAGTAATTATATAATAATATAAAATTTTTTATAATAATAATATATTAAAATTAAACTCTTTCATGTATAAATCTATCATAAATTAGAATCCGTTATAATTAGCCAATCAAAACAAAATTTTATTGCGTCCATCCAATGTTACATTTCAGCCACTCATTTTGAGTAAACTACCATCCTACTAACTGCTCATTTCAAACGTGATTGGTTTTAGTGATTGATTTTAATAAGACTGTGTTTTGCACTATTGCATCAGGATGATTTACAATCTAACATTTTAGATAAAAATAAAATCAAGTGAGTCTTATTATTTTTAAAATTTTTGTTTTCTTTTTTGTCATCAAATTTTGTTGTTCCTATGTGTCTATAACTAAAGACGGGTAATGGTTGGCTCAGCCCATTATGGTCCTATTTGGAAATAAAGTTACACTTTGTATTACTCTCATTGCTATCTTACTTTTCTTTTTTAAAATTGAATCTCAATAATTATGTTAGAAGTGATAATTTTTTAAATAATTGATACGTATAAATTTTTTTTATGTCATTATCTAATTATGTTAATAAATATTTTTATATGTAAGTACATTTAAATATTTAGTTATGATAATAATTACTTAAAAATAAACTCTTCAAATAATATATTAATGAATAAATACTCATTTTAGTTCTTTAAATATATATATGACATCAATTTAATCATCTAAAAAAATTAATAATATTTTAATTCTTAAATGATAGAAAGTAATATAAATTTAATAGTCTAAAAAAATTTGATATCATTTTAATCCCTTAATTGTAAAAAAAGACATTAAATTAGTCATTTAATTAGACAAAGTTATATCAATTTGGTCATTCAATTAAATATTTCATTAAATGTGTTCTCATAATTTGTAACATAAAAATTATTTTGATATCACTTTTTATGATTGATGGTCTAAATTAACATAATTTTTTTTATGACTAAATTAATGTCATCTATATATTTAAGAGATTAAAGTGATGTTTATTCTATATTAATTGAATGATAGTATAAAAATTTATTACAATTAAGGGTTAAATTTATTTTTGTCTCATTATGATTTGGGGCAATATCACTTTATCATTTTGTGATTTTTACTTTATCACTTTAACCATTATAATTAGTTTTATTAGCATTTTGGCATGGTATGGTTTTATTACCAAATATATTTAAGAGATCTTTGATTCTTTTTTTTTTAATTACACCAACTAAGAAATTGCTTATTCATGTTATAATCTATTAAACTATTATATACATATATGTATATATATATACATATATATATATATATATATACATATATATATATATATATACATATATATATATATATATATATATGCCTAATTTGCATAGGTTATATTTCATATTGCTATACAAAACTTTATTGTTATTACATTAATATTTAAGGATTATCTATTAATAAAAGACTTCAATAAAAATGGAATAAAAAATCTCTTGAAATACGCAACCAGATGTTTTTAATTAGTCAAATGTTACTACTATTAAAATCTTTATTGTTACTGGTATGACGGGCATAATCGCGTCTCTTATTTTATATTTTTATTTATATAATTATTGTATAAATTAGTTAATTATAATTTTATTATAATTATAAATTAATTAGTTAATTAATTAATTAATCTTATAAAAAATAAAATATATTTAAAATAAGTTAATAAAATATATTTAAATTTAATTATAATAATATACATAATAAAAAAATAATTTTATATATTTTAAAATAATTATAATTATAGATTATAATTATAAAAATTATTTATATTTATAATTTTATCTTTTAGTCTATTTGTGTTAATTAATAATTAGTAATTTTTTAAATAAATTAAAAATTTGATATAAAAATAAAATTCCCTATGCCACCAAATACAACTCCTTAAATTTTTTAAAAAAAATCCTGCTCCTTGATTCTAAGCTTCTAGTGTATGATAGGATATGCATCACATTATGCCCATTCATCGTTTTGCGCCCACCATTTGGGTGAGTGGGAGGGTTGGTGAATAATTAATTTTTTTTTTCACAACAAAAAAAATAATTAACTTTTTTAAATATTAGATTTTATGTGTGTTTATATAAAAATTTGTTAATTTGATTGTGAACAGACTTAAAAATAAATTTTAAGAATAAAAATTGTTGAAACTTTTTTAAGTTTATAAAATCTAATAATCTATTATAAATTATCTATTTTTATTAAAATATTTTTTTAGTAAATAAATGGGCAAAGCCCAAAAAAAAAAATGGTACAAAAGAGCATGTCTCGGAGTAAGCACTCCTATGACATCGGATGATAGAATCAAATTTAGAGTCCCAGATATTTAGGTCCAACGAATGCAATAATGATCCAAACTGAGATTGCAAGGTGCTCAGCATTCCGATTTGCTTCTCTATTAATGGTGTTTATTTTCTACTTTCTAGTCTCTGTTCAGAAGCCACTTTCCAACAAAAACCATGATCTTGAATCCGTTATAACAAAGCTTGCAATTGAATCGTGTTATACGTAACATCATGTTAAGTTATTTTAGATAATTTAAAATTATTTATGTGTATATATTAAATATTTAATTTATATATTATATATATATATATCATGTTAAGTTATTTTAGATAATTTAAAATTATTTATGTGTATATATTAAATATTTAATTTATATATATATATATATATATATATATATATTATATACACACACCTAAAATTTAATTTTAATTTATTATTAATATAAATATTTTTTATATTATCGTATAATTATATATTTTTATATTATTAAAAGTATTTAATTTTTTAAATAATTATTATTTAAATAAATTTTTTTATTAATTTAATAATACGTGATTGTGTATTAATATAAATTTTTTTATAATAATAATATATTAAAATTAAATTCTTTCACTTATAGGTTTGTCATAAATTCAAATTCTTTATAATTAGCCAATCAAAATAAAATTTTATTGTGTCCAACCAATGTTACATTTTAACCACTCATTTTGAGTAAATTACCATTCCACTAACTGCTCATTTCAAACGTGATTGGTTTTAATAAGACTGTGTTGTGCACTATTGCATCAGGATGATTTACAATCTAACATTTTAGATAAAAATAAAATCAAGTGAGTCTTATTATTTTTAAAATTTTTGTTTTCTTTTTTGTCGTCAAATTTTTGTTGTTCCTATGTATCTATAACTAAAGACGGGTAATGGTTGGCCCAGCCCATTATGGTCCTATTTGGTAATAAAGTTACACTTTTTATTACTCTCATTAATTATGAAAAAAAAAATTTGAATCTCAATAATTATGTTAGAAGTGATAATTTTTTAAATAATTGATATGTATAATTTTTTTTATGTTATTATCTAATTATGTTAATAAATATTTTTATATATAAGTACATTTAAATATTTCGTTATGATAATAATTGTTTAAAAATAAACTCTTCAAATAATATATTAATGAATAAATACTCATTTTAGTTCTTCAAATATATATATGACATCAATTTAATCATTTGAAAAAAAATTAATAATATTTTAATTCTCAAATGATAGAAAGTAATATCAATTTAGTAGTCTAAAAAAATTTGACATCATTTTAATCTCTTAATTATAAAAAAAAACGTTAAATTAGTCTTTTAATCATATAAAATTATATCAATTTAGTCATTCAATTAAATATTTCATTAAATGTGTTCTTATAATTTGTAATATAAGAATTATTTTGATATCATTTTTTATGATTGAGGGTCTAAAATGACATAATTTTTTTTATAACTGAATTGGTGTCATCTGTATCTTTAAGAGATTAAAATTGATGTTTATTCTATATTAATTGAATGATATTATAAAAATTTATTACAATTAAGGGTTAAATTTATTTTTTCTCATTATGGTTTGGGGCAATATCACTTTATCATTTTTTGATTTTTACTTTATCACTTTAACCATTATAATTAGTTTTATTAGCATTTTGGCATGGTATGGTTTTATTACCAAATATATTTAAGAGATCTTTGATTCTTTTTTTTTTTAATTACACCAACTAAGAAATTGCTTATTTCATGTTATAATCTATTAAACTATTATATACATATATGTATGTGTATATATATATGTGTGTCTAATTTGCATAGGTTATATTTCATATTGCTATACAAAAACTTTATTGTTATTACAATATTAAATTTTCAAACTATTTTTACATAAAAACTCTAATTACATTAGTTGAATTGATGAATTTATAATTTAAGTTAATTAAATAAAATTATTAATGTAAAGTATTAAAAAAACTAACTACAAGAAAACAAAGTACAAAAGAAACAACTAAAAGGGAGTAAAATGATAAATTCAAAATCATTTGATATCGAAATGATTTTATCCTAAACCATAGGAGCCAAATTAAATTTAACCATAAAATTAAACTGACATCAAGTGGTTTATGGATACAAAAAATAAAAGGTGAAATTCATAAAATGATCATTGCATCGATAAACTCTTATATAATTAAAGTACTATATTAAACTTATAATAACATAACACATCACACATCATGAGAATATATGTAGTAATTTTTTTTTGTCTTTTGACCAATACATTTTTATAGGTATCACGTGTCTTTTTTTATAGAATTCAAATTTTGCTCTTCTCAAAATATTATGTTTGGACGAGGGTTAAAAAAAAAATAAAAAAATGATTTATTATAAGTCTTTTATTTATTTAATTTTTTTTAAAAATAAAATTTTTAAATAATTATTCAGAACTTATTTTTATTAATTTTTGTAAATATTATAAAATTATATAAAATTAAAATTTTAAAGAATTTAAAGTATTTAAATAAATAAAAAAATTAATTAATTAATCACTCATTATTTTTTATTTCTTTTTCTTTCATATTTTTAAATTATTTTTTTATTCATTTCAAATTTTTATATATACAGTCTTAAAAGAATAACTAGCTTATTATTAATGCAACACTTGTTGGTAAGTAAATTTTTTAATATTATTTAATAAAATTAAGTAAAATTCATATCGTTAAGTATAATAATACGAGAGTACCTTAAAATTTCTGCATTACATTTGCATCGTATGCTCCCCGGGGTAAGGGTAGAGACATGAGAGAGAGAGCAATGGGGGTCGTAAGACTCGTAACAGGTACTAGAAGTGAACAGCTATCCATCCGTTGAATAGCGCTTGGGACTGAGCCAAGTATCACACAACCTGACACCCGGACTCGCACTCAAGGATTCAGCCTCAGCCTCACCGTTTCCGTCACTCTCTACGTCTCCGATCCGAATCGGGAACTCGGTGAGTTTCCCTCTCTCCCTCTTACTATTTCCCCGCGATCTCGATTGCAACTTCTTCTTGTTCCTCTGCCCTCTTTTTCTCGATCTCTCTTTAGTCGAGAAAACTCTGCTCATTTTTCTCAATCCAAATCATGCGTGTGATGCTAGTATTTCGAAAACCGTAACAATTGTGCGTGGATGTGAATCTGGCCCCTTTCTTCTTGCCTTTCTTGATCTAAGTTGGACAAATTTGTGCTGAATTCTCATTCTTATCACTACTTGTACTGCTCTTAATGCTATCTAATATATATTGTTTACCAAGAATTCATGTAGGGTATCCAAGAGTAGCCGACAATGGAAAAGTGAACGAAAGCTCTTGCAATTATATGATTTTTTGTTATCTATCATTTGATTTCTTGCCATTAATGTTGATTTCAACTGGCATTTGGTTGCTTCTCTGTATCAAGCATCGCACATGTCTAATTGCTTTTTTCTGCCAGGCTTGGTGATGGAACAAAGGCTTTAAAATAAAAGAAAAAGTGATTGGATTGTTCTGTAACCAATGGAGACTGAGAATCCTGGTCGTCCGAGCTTCCCTTCAAGACCTGCTTCCTCACCATTTACCGCTCCACAGACTATGACACCTTTATCGTCAACTGGTCCTGTGGCTGGATCACAGCCTCCTTCCTTCCACCCTACTCCTCCTGCTCCTCCCCATCCCCAGGCCACCACCCCATTTTCGTCAGCTGGACCTGCGGTTGGAGCAGGGGCATCCAGTTTTAGACCTACACCACCACCATCTGGCAGGTTTATTGACCCGTCAATGCCTCCTCCTCCTCCTGCGACATCCAATGTCCCACCAGCTGGTGGACCTTTCCAGCGTTTTCCAGCACCACACTTTTCCTCAACAGCTCAAGCACCTCTCCCACGTACTCCACCCATGGGGCAACCATCAGTTCAACCTTCTGCAAGTCAAGCACCATCTTTTCCAGCATATCTTCAACCTCAGCCACTGACACCTTTTGTCCCAATGGGGTCTCCCCCAGTAAGTGCCACTCCTGCACCTTCGGGTTCGAATGTTCCTCCTCCCGTGTTTCAGCCCTCTTTTCCTGGATATGCCCATAAGCATACTGGTGCAGATATGCAAGCTCCGATTATGCATTCCTCTCTCCCACCTAATCAAGGAAATTATGGACCAGTCCTGCCTGCAGCATCTTCTCCTTTTCTACCTCATCAAGGAGGCTATGTTCCATCGCCCCCAGTGGCTGCTCCACTAGGTATCCAGCCAATGCAACAGCCAGGATCTGGACCCCCCATGGGTACCATTCAGGGCTTGACAGAAGACTTCAGTTCACTTTCAATTCAAACTCGTCCTGGAACGATGGATCTATTAGTTGATGCTAGAGAACTGCCAAGGCCATTGGATGGTGATGTGGAGCCAAAGAATTTAGATGATATGTATCCCATGAACTGCAATCCCAGATATTTACGACTAACAACCAATGCAGTTCCTAGCTCCCAGTCCTTAGCTTCAAGGTGGCATTTACCTCTTGGAGCAGTTGTATGTCCACTTGCAGAACCTCCTGATGGGGTTAGTCCCTCTTAACCCTGTTTGATTAGCCGTAACATATTGGTCATGTTGTTATTTTCCTTTGTTCATTTCTGTTCTTTGTTTTCAGGAAGAGGTGCCTATAGTTAGTTTTGCTCCAGCTAGTGTTGTACGCTGCAGGAGATGTCGTACATATGTGAATCCATATATGACATTTACAGAAGCCGGAAGAAAGTTCCGGTGCAATGTCTGCACCTTACTTAATGATGGTACTTTTTACTTCCATAGCCTCTTCCTTTGCTTTAAAAATTAGAGTCATAAAAGAAGAAAATGGAAAGAATTAAATCTCTAATAAGGAGATATGAAATATGTCATTTGAAAGTGACTAAAACTTCAGACCAGCACATTTTTTGAAATGAGAAAAGATATGCATAGTGGCTCTAAAATTGATTAATTTTTTAATTATTCCCATTCTATTGGATGTGCCCAAAGGGGCACTTGATAAAAGAATGCATATACTTGACTTGCTACCTTTGTAAGTTGGATTATGGTGTCAGAGGTCATGGTGGCTAAACTTGCTCTCAAACTTCTCTGTGTCTGTGTATTTATGTCAATCATGCTGAACAAGACGAGGAACCTGCATGCATAATTAAGAACTTCTATGATGAAATTTACTTGTTTGCATTAAATGTATCTTGCATATCATAATTGGTTGAATATTATCTTTCTTATGATGCTAATATATTGAGTCTTATGTACAGTTCCTAGTGTGAATATTATGCGCAATTAGATGCCACTGGCAAACGAGTAGATTTGAATCAACGACCTGAGCTTACAAAGGGTGCTGTGGAATTTGTTGCTCCCGCTGAATATATGGTGCGGCCTCCTATGCCCCCAGTATATTTCTTCCTCATCGATGTTTCCATATCTGCAGTTAAAAGTGGCATGATTGAGGTAAGCACTTTACTTCTAGCTCTTTAGTCTTTAGTAGGTTTTGTTGTTACCCATTCTTTTGAGTGGCAATTGTTTAGTTCATGTCAAAACTAGCTTGTGTGCAACTGAAGCTTGGAGGCAGTGTATGGCTTGTACTGCATTCCAAGTCCTAACCAGATAATGGAGTTTTCAGGTCTGATTTAAGAAAAATTTGTACTGATATGCAATATGTGGTCTTATTTTTGTACAAATTAAAAAGTTGGAACCCTGCTAGACACATGCATGTGATAAATTTTGTTTTCAGCTACCCTAAAGAAAATAGTGGTGCTATAATGTATTTTGTCTCCGATTAGTAACTTAGAACAGAAAGTGGTACATTCACCAAAAAGCTTGTTAACATAGTTTTCATCTTCAATATACTTTAGACATTATATATGGTTTTAAGGGTTCAATTTTTTTCCTCCTTTGAGTAATTTAGTGATATCTTGAACTCGCAATAGTTGGTGCAGATTATTTCTTAGGCATATCTCAGTGTTGCATGTTTGCCTCTGAATATTATGCTTTATGAGCATATTTGGGTAATTTGTATAGAATTACTTTTTGAGTGGAATGTATTTTGAAAGAATTACTTTTAGAAGAATGAGTTTTATGTTTGGAAATGTTTACCAAAATTAATCTTGTGAGAACAAGTTTCGTTGGATATTGGTGGGGAGAAAATTGTCCGATTATAGTCAAAGGTCAAATGTCTAAAATGAAAATTTCCCAGAAGTAAAATTTATTTCTCAGCAAACTTTTTTCTGGGCAACTTTTGGTTATAGAATGCATTTTACATTTGGGGTTATCAAACAACTAGTTTGTCCCAAATTTACTTTCAACAGTGCAAAAAATGAAGTTTCTGCTTCAGATTGCATTTTGGAGGTGTTAACCAAACATGCACATTATCTTGATAGTTGATGTTATTGTTCTTAACGCAGGTTGTGGCTCAAACAATCAAGTCATGCTTAGATGAGCTGCCTGGCTTTCCACGAACACAAATAGGGTTTGCAACTTTTGACAGCACAATACATTTTTATAATATGAAGGTTCGTAGTACTATGAGTATTACCATTGTTAGTCTATCTTCATTTTCCCCTTAACTGGCCAAAATTTATACTAATTATTCTGTGTTATGCTTTTCCAGTCATCCTTGACTCAGCCACAGATGTTGGTAGTCTCAGATTTGGATGACATGTTTGTTCCACTGCCAGATGATCTTCTTGTCAACTTATCTGAATCAAGAAGTGTGGTGGAAAACTTCCTAGATAGTTTGCCATCCATGTTCCAGGACAATGTGAATTTGGAATCAGCTTTTGGTCCTGCTCTTAAGGCTGCGTTTATGGTTATGGTATGTTAGTCCCTTTTTCAATCTTTTATGAATTTTTTATCATTACTTCCGATGCTAGTTTTGTTTTTCATAAATAGTGAGCTTCCTTACCCCCAAATACATTAGATATAATTTGCTATTAATTGAAACAAAGCTACATATAATTTAGCAGTGTTAGAATATATTTAAAATATCTTTAAAAAATCTTTAGAATATATTATGGAATCAATTAGTGCTCTAATTGATGAAGCAATTTTAAGAGTCGTATCATAATTTTATTATATTTTTTGATTTATTTTCTTATTTGATTAGGATTACTAGAATATAAATAGATGTTAGTGCTTTGTCTTTTGTAATATATCAACACATTTAATATATTTATCATATTGTTCTCTATTTTCCTTTCTTCTTTCTCCTTACCTAAACCCTATAATTTCAATATGGTATATTCTCTTCCTATCGACGATCATTCCGATAGTGACTTCTTTTCCATTGATGAGTCATACCAGTGGTGACACCTCTTCAATACTAGTGTTTGTCATGTTATTTTTTTTTCCATTGATAATCATTCCGATGGTGATTTCTTTTCCACTGATGCGTCATATCAGTGGTGATTTTTCAATATAGTGTTCGTGATGTTATCTTCCCATCGACAATCATTCCGATAGTGATTTCTTTCCCACTGATGAATCATACCAGTGGTGACATCTCTTTAATGCTAATGTTTGTCATGTTTTTTTCTTCCCATCGACGATCATTCTGATGGTGATTTCTTTCCTACTGATGAGTTATATCAGTGGTGACTTTTCAATACTAGTGTTCGTGATGTTATTTTCTCATAGACGTCATTCCAATGGTGATTTCTTTCTAGCAATGTTCATCTCTCCGGCGTCCCTAGCATCCTGAGTTGTGTTTCAGCCATGGAGTCTACTTTTATATTTATGTTATTTAATCAAAGTATTTATTTGTAACAAGCTTAAAGCTTAGTAAGCTTTAGCTTGAGAGGGAGTATTAGAATATATTTAAAATATCTTTAAAAGATCTTTAGAATATATTGTGGAATCAATTAGTCTCATAATTTTATTATATTTCTTGATTTATTTTCCTTATTTGATTAGGATTACTAGAATATAAATAGATGTTAGTTCTTTGTCTTTTGTAATATATTAACACATCTAAAATATTTATCATATTGTTCTCTATTCTCCTTTCTTCTTTCTCCCTGCCTAAACCCTATAATTTCAACAAGTAGATTAGTTTTCAGAGTAGAGAATGAAAAGACAGATGATATTGAATATTGCAAATGCAAACTTAGTTTTCCTGAAAGGAAAAGCTTAGTAACTGGAAAAATTATTGTCATGCATTTTTTTTTTAAAGTAAAATTTAATCAGATCTGCTGCTCCTAGATAAATTAAAATCTGTAAAGAATTTCTTTATAAATTTTAAACATTTAACTGAGCAACATGGCCATCATATTTCCATATGCATCCCAAATTATGGTGCATGGAGATGGCCGTTAGGCAGAAACATAAATTGTTGGACTCTTGAAGTAGCACAAGGAGAACATGAATCAAGTGTAAAAATGAGTTTAATTTTTTTGAATTCCTTGACTGCAAGTTAAACCAATTGATTTGGAGCTAGTGGGATTGGGATCTAAGAGTTTATGTCCTTACTAGTTAGTTTTAATAATTTGTTTTCCTTTGGCTCTGTTAGTTGTGGAATGACACTTGAAGTTTAGAATCCTCATGTCATTATTTGGCTAAACATCGAATGATGGCTAAGGATCTTAATTCCTAAATCCTAACTTATTCAAATCTAATTGTCTGAATATATATTATATATATCAATTGCTTGAGCAAAATGTATATTTTTTATAAATTATTGAAACTTATCAAAAGAGCTCATTGATCATATGAGAATCAGGGATTAAGAACATAATTTTTTGTTTGCAAATAAGGAGTAATACCGAAATTAACAAAAACCCATACCAGTTCCCAATTTCTCAAAACCCGGGCCTGTTCTAACTATCTTACAAGTTGCAAACCAACTTATGAATCTGGTGCTGATTCAAGATATAGAGAGAATAGTTAAGGAGATAGAGTGAAGAGAAACAAATAGAGCCTAAGACAGAGGGGAAAATGCTGTTGCGCTGCAAGGTCACTGGAATTGCCCCTCCAATGGCTGGAGTTGTCTTGTATGAAAGTTGAATGAACTTTTGGAACTTAAAACCCCTCAGGCTGAAAGTCAAGACTCGAGAGGCAACTGGGAGTTTGGGAACTTGGGGGCAATTGCAAATCTTGTCCTTTAGAGTTCTAACTTTTAGGATTGAAGTTAAGAATTGGATAAGGCCCATGCTAGTTATTTACATTTCCTTGGAATTGTGGTAGGGAATTCTTAATCTGATTCTAGAAAATACAATAAACATAATATTAGGAATTGGAAGGTCCAATTTAAATATTTAAATGTACACAGGGAATTTTGCTCCAATTTTGGGGAGTCTGCACTTAGTTGTTCCAATAGAATTAAAATCGTTTATTTATTTTATATTTAAAATACAAAGTATATACACGATTTTACTTATGTTAAAACAACTAAGTGCAGACTCCCCAAAAATTGGCATATTTTAAGATTCAATTCCTAGCTCTAAAGGGGGCCCTAGAGTATTGCTGGGCACACCAAACTACCAGAACGTCACTGAATAAATCAGATAAACCATAGAGAAGCAAGTGACAGGCAGAGTGGTGGGACTCATGGTTAGCTAAACTTAAGGGAACACCATCCACTTGAAACTTGTTGAATTTCAGTACATGTTTTCCTGTGCGTTTAACAATTTCCTTTTTCTTATGCATTACTTTGAGGTGGCCTTTTCATGCCTCTTTGCAGAGTCAACTTGGAGGAAAATTGCTAATTTTTCAAAACACACTCCCATCTCTTGGTATTGGCCGCTTGAAATTACGCGGAGATGATTCTCGTGTTTATGGGACAGATAGAGAACATGGCTTAAGATTGCCAGAAGATCCATTTTACAAGCAAATGGCTGCTGAGTTTTCTAAATACCAAATCTCAGTGAATGTGTATGCATTCAGTGATAAGTACACTGACATAGCCTCCTTAGGTAAATATTTTCAGTTTCTTCTCACTTCATTTTGCCATACACTAAAAAAAAGTGCTTAACCTGATGCTTTGGATTAGAAGACTTACGATTGATATATGTGATGATTCTTTGTTGACACAGCATTGTTTTATGATGACTTGCTGCCACAATATTATGGTTTTTCTACTTTTTTTAAAAAAAAAACTAATATGATAAATATTTTCTTGCTAAATTACTTTTGGAGTACATTGCAACCTTGCAAATTAATATGTTTGAGTACCTTATTGCATATACATGGTCTGCACTTGATACTTGACAGGATCACTTTTGGTATCCTATAGAGTTCTACATTGTGCATAATTAGTTCATCACTTCATTGGACTATTGAATATATTTAATTGAATGACTGCCATATTTTTTCTTGATGGTGCTGTATGATTAAAGATGTGTGGAATATCAACTAACAGTGTCTCTCAAGGATGTGTCAACCAAAAGGGTTATGCCTCCCCCCTCTGGCCTTCAAATGCTTTGTTGACATTTGCAGAATATGTGATGATGCATAGTTATTGGCTGTAAATAACACATGCATTTTTTTTCATGCAATTCTGTTAAGTTTGATACCCTCAGCACTAGTGGTCTTCTAAGCACATACTCTTGCATGCTGATGATCTTATATGTAACAACGTCATTATCTATTTATAATTTACTGTCTGTCTAGGAACTCTGGCAAAGTATACTGCCGGTCAAGTGTATTACTATCCAGCTTTCCAATCAGCCATTCATGGGGAGAAATTGAGACATGAGTTAAGGAGAGACCTTACCAGAGAAACTGCCTGGGAAGCTGTAATGCGCATTAGATGTGCAAAAGGTCTGTGCATTCATTTTGTCTTGAGCATCTGTACCTTCCTTTTCTGCTTTTGTTTATCTGCTGTGTCAAGCAACATGAATATAATTAATCATACACACAACACACACACACAAAACAGCTGATGATTGTCTTTGTGTGTCTAGGTGTCCGCTTCTCAACTTATCATGGAAACTTTATGCTAAGGTCCACTGATTTGTTAGCACTTCCAGCTGTAGATTGTGATAAAGCTTTTGCCATGCAGTTATCTCTTGAAGAGACATTATTGACAACTCAGACTATGTATTTCCAAGTTGCGTTGCTGTATCCTTTCTTCCATAATGCTTGAGATCAGTTCTAATACCATTGATGATAATTTTAAATCATTGTTTTGTGATACTAATGTGAAAATTAGCAACACGAAATTGGAAAATTATATAAGTTTCCCTTATATTTTGCATTAAGAGATTTTCTTTTTTGTCCATTGGAATATTGTTAATTTATTTTTTTCCCCAAGAAACAATGATTTCTATTTGAGATGCTGTCCTTAGAAAGTCAGGTATTTTTTTTTTAAAAAAGAGTTCTGTGTTTTTCTTTCTTCTTTTGGTGTTGCACATGAAATTACAAATTTACAAAAGACATAATTAGCATTATTTTATCCTTTCCATTTTCGTAGGACATTCAGAACATCTTGTCATTTTTGTTTTACTATTTCTCCTTCTTATCATGCCTGTTTTACTATTTCTCCTTCTTATCGTGCCTGTTTTACTTTTTCTCCTCCTTATCATGCTTGTTTTACTATTTCTCCTCCACTGTTTAACATTTATGTGGATGTCTGTTATGCTTGCTGTTCAGTTAGGTTATTAAGGCAGGATGCTTAGAATGTGAAATTTTTTTAAAATGGGTTCTGTCCCTAACAGCATAATAGATATACTGCATCTTGTGGAGAAAGGCGTATCAGAGTACACACAATGGCAGCTCCAGTAGTTACAGACTTGAGAGAGATGTATCGCCTGGCTGATAATGGTGCAATTGTATCTCTGTTTAGTAGGCTAGGTAGGGTAAACAGGATTACTGTTCTAGTGACATCATATGTGATTATGGATCATAGTTGCTTTCATCTTGTTAAACAGTTCCTTTATATTTGCAGCAATTGAGAAAACGTTGTCCCACAAACTGGAAGATGCACGGTGTGCTGTGCAACAAAGAATTGTGAAAGCCCTCAGAGAATATCGAAATCTTTATGCTGTGCAACATCGCTTGGCCAACAGAATGATATATCCCGAGTCTTTAAAATTCCTACCCTTGTATGGATTAGCTCTTTGTAGATCAATGCCTCTCCGTGGAGGGTATGGTGATGTTCCACTGGACGAACGATGTGCAGCAGGACACACAATGATGACTCTACCAATAAAAAGACTGTTGAAATTTCTCTATCCTAGTTTGATTCGACTTGATGAATATCTTTTGAAGGTATACGTTTACTGCTTTTGAAAAGTCACCAATAAAATGGTTAAATTGTCAGATCCTTGAGTTATTTCTGCTTGTGTGGTTTGCAGGCACAGGCTGATGACTTGAAAAGCATTGAGAGAAGGTTTCCTTTGACTGGGGAGAGCTTGGATTCTAGGGGCCTTTATCTATACGATGATGGCTTCCGGTTCATTATATGGTTTGGTAGAGTGATTTCACCTGACATAGCTAAGAATTTACTTGGGGCTGACTTTGCAGCAGAATTATCAAAGGTATTGTATATTCCTGCTGGAAAAAAAATAGGTTCATAGTAGGTGTTATTCAACAGAGAGAAGGAGAGAGGACGAGAGAGAGTAAGGGTTTATTATAGGTCATTGTCACTTGAAGTAGTTTCATCCTTTTCTTTTTCAACATTTATCTCCACTAGTTCAAATTTGCTTGGGTGCTTTTTGGTTCTTAAGTAGAACAACTTATAATATGTTCATGTTGTGTGTATGTTTACACAATCATTGAATTATAAATAATTATCATGTTCATCTTGCTTACCAATTTTAGAAAAAAATGATCATTGATATTTTCTTATTTGAATTGGAAAGTATAATGTATGTTAACCGTAAGATGTATAAATTGAGTATAAAATAGTTAATTTGTGAGATTGACTCTGATTTACATTGTTGTTGATGGATCCTCACCCATTGAATGACTTCTTGACTTCTTTTATTGTCAATCCAGACAATCCTTAGTATCAAAATGTAGTAGAGTAGATATGTTTGAGATGTATTCCAACTCTATTTGTCTACTTGAACAAAATTTGACATCCATCTGGTGCTGTGTCTATGTTTTAATTCTTTTAACAGACTACTCTCAATGAGCTTGGTAATGAAATGTCAAGGAAGCTGATGAAGGTACTTGAAAAATTCAGAAATACTGATCGCGCATATTACCAGTTGTGCCACCTTGTGAGGCAAGGTGAACAGCCCAGAGAAGGATTCCTTCTTCTTGCAAACCTTGTTGAGGACCAGATGGCAATTGGTGGTAGCAGTGGGTATGCTGATTGGATGCTACAGATATCCCGACAAGTGCAGCAATCATAATATAGGTACTAACTGATTGTAGTCTTTTATTAGGAAGTTTTGGTTAAATCTGGTGGGTTGTACAAGCACAACCAATGGACACTAGGTTCTACCTTATGAATATCTTATTGCATGTTTTATCAGTAAAATAAATATCGTGTGTAGCCATTATCCTTGGAGTTTAAGTGAAACTTCCTTTCTGTTTGAGTGAGTGGAAGGCAGGATTATCTTGTGGCAATTATCTTTATTATACATACCTTCGAGTGGAATTTTGATCACTTCAGGTTCTCTTCTAAATTGACAATGTCGATTTCTTGAGATATATGAGGAATCCGGATCCCTTTGAAGTTTGAATGGGCTTTTTAATATATGATAATTATTTCGATCGATCCAAACCATTAAATTGTAACTAATTATTATGTAGGTTTCGCATGCCAAAGTTTAGAAAATTTAAACAAGAATAAGTATATGATCAAGTGCTTGATATTTTATATTCTTTGAAAATTATATTATACATTCATTTTAAGACATTTTGATGGGGTATAAGAAATGATCCTGGATTAGTGTGAAACTTTATAAACTTGATGTGAATGATACAGAGTTTCAATATAATGGTGAATTTTGTGAGAAATCCTATTGAAAGTTATTCATAGGTGTAAAATTGATTTTGATTGACATCGATTCAATGGATCTTAACTCATATATAGTGATTTGTATATAATAATAGATCGACTTTGTATATTTTCTTTTTGACAGCTTGCCTGGCTTAATAAGCTGGGGTTTTGTCAGGGTTGTTATCTGTTTCATAAGTGAAGTGAGGACCATTTCTTTCTACATTGGGAATAAATTTAGCCTAGCTTTTTCGGGTGCATCATGAAGCGTGGATGCTTGACTTGGCTAATTCGCCGTGAGAAGGATGCTTTAGGGAGACTGTTCGTTCATCCTGGGATGTATCAATTAGGTGAACTCTACCTTAGTGATTATATTCAAACGTGCTTTCCTGTCTTGATATAGAAGGATATAAAAAAGAATTCCTTTTTTATGGTGAGATAAGCTATCATTTTGTGTTATATTTCCTTTTTATTCTCATCTTACGGTTGATTCATTCATTGTAGAAAAAGAAAGTCGACAGAAAGAAGAGATGGCATGTCAAATCAGTCTGCAAATTCTTGAATTTTGTTTGGTGACAATTATTATTTATTCTGATATTTAGAGATTGGAACTTTTTTCTTCCTAATTGTGACATAACCTTATCTACAAATTTCTGTTGTCTTTGCATGCGTTTCTTTTCTTTTTTTTTTTCTTTTAATTTTATTTTCTGAGATCTGCTTGTTGGGGCCAATATGGTTATGGTTCAGTTGATCAGGACTTGCTTCTGGTGTGTGATTGTGAGTCTCTGGATTTGCTCTCTGGCATTTAGTTGTCAGTACTTGTTACTACCACTACCACTAGCACATGGACTTCCCTCCATGTATGTTTCTGCTGTTGGAACTTCCTTTGGTGTGTAAAATCGAAAACTTGGGCAACTTTTTTGGTGCATTAATATGAAATCATATCGGTTGGGGTCCCAATAACTCAGTGATTATGCAGTTCAAAATAAATAATTGAAATTAGCATAGCTATTCTGAGTGGTTATTTGGTCCTAACTGATATAAATGTGCTAAACTGATCCTCACGAATGTGAGACATATAAAACACGTGTCCTCGGTTCAAATGATTCAGGTGAAACTTCAGGTCAAGCACAGAATCTCGAGGGGGAAAGAGGACGTAAAAAAGCTTCTGCACGCCTCGTGCCATCCTTTTAATGCAAAGGGATTGCAAGATTGCCGGCCCGAGACCTATACGTTTGCAACAGGTCCTTCCACTTGATAATGTCGTTCAATGCAAGAAACTGATTTTAATATGGGCTTCCACTCTTATTAGATGTTGCTTCAGAATCAAACTACTATATATTGAATTTCTCAACTCTGAATTTGGATTAAATGGGCAAGGACAAATGAGTTAATTAATGCACTTAAAGACTGAGCTATGATAATCTACAATTTAACAATTATATGACAAATTCTGTATAATCTTAGTTGTTTAGAAAGTATTTAATAGAGTTCAATTATAAAAAAAATGTAAAAATTTTTTGAGTCTTGCTAACAAGTGTCCTAAGAGCACCGGTTAGCAAGTTTTAATATTTTTAAATCATTTTTAAGTACTTAAAGAAAAAGGTATTAATTGTTTTGAATTCTCGATATATTAAATATTTTATCTTTTATTTAATTTTTTTATTTTAAATTTCTTAGTCAATATCTGAAGGTACTTATTAAAAAATTCTAAATTTTATTTAAGTAAATAATATTTAAGTAAAAATAATAGTTAAGATATTGTTTAAGTAAATAACAGTACTCATCCAACTTCTAAAAAACACTATCTCGTAGGAGAAAAATTGGAATGTAGTCAAGTAGTTTGATACCGGGTGTTTTAGGATAAAGAGTTAATAAGTTCATGACAAAAAAAAAAAAGGATAAAGAGTTAATAAGTTTAAAATAAATAAATATATTTATTTCTTGAGAATTGAATATAATATTATATTATAGTATACCTAGACTCGCTAGGCTCTCTACCAAGCTCTGATTCTTTAAATACAGCTTCTTTTGTTTTACGTAAAATAGACTACACTGCATGGAAGGTAGGGTACATTAACCTATAAATAATGAAACTATTATTTACCTAAAAAGAAAAAATAAAGGGGCAACTCTCAAGCTATGCTTACTTTAAGAAAGTTTGAGTCAATGAGATGTGTATTCTATTATGTAAAGACTAATTCTTTTCAATCTTCCATTCCTAATAAGCATATAATTAAATTTTAGATATTTGTCAAAATGGCAACTAGTTTAATTTGTAATTTTTTTTAATGATTACAAGGATCTATAATCGAGTCTTCTTTTTATAAAACAAAAGTAAGGAATTAAAAAAAAAATTTCTTATAGTGTAACTTAATCCGTGAACCTTGGATTATATATTGAAGAATCACGTCCTTTGGAAATTTTATTGTTCTTACTTTGGAAATTATATAGTTAATTTGTCAACTTTACAAATGATCTGATTAAAATATAAGCTATTATCATTGAAAAACTGGATAAAATGTATTTAGGTAATTTCTAGGTAGTTCCCAGGTTTATCTTTTCACTTTGACTATTTATATTTATTTATTTTTATATAAATATACAATTCTTCATACAAAATTTGATACAGAACAATGTGTTCTGTGATATCTAGCTACATTATACTAACCAATCATTTATTTTTGTATTTTAAAAAAATTATAAAATTATACGAAGAAACTTCATCTCATAACCCCATTCATACAACTTATAAAATTACATCAACATTTTTTTAACATACATGACACATCAACATATAATTTCATAAATTTAAACTGAATGTAGATGGCATACTTTCTTGGAATGATTTGCTTGGTCTCAATATTGTAGTGGCAAAAGATATGATAGCATATTCGCATGTATACAAATATAATAAATAGGGCGTCACTTTTAACATCATGGACCATAACAGACTTATCCATACTTCAAAATGCATATTTTTCATGAAAATTATTGGTTATGATTGGATATATTTTATGTGATGATCAATTTTATTATAATAAAAATCCTTTTATATTTCAAAATTAAAAGCACACAAATTTTTTTCAATCAATATACTACAAATTAGATTCATTGACATGTAGTTAGTCTATCAATATTTTCTAAAAGTTTGCATGCTATTATACTTCTTCTTTTGGATTTATCGTATGCAATGATTAAAGTAAAGTCTAAATCCAAAAGTAAATCAAAAATTTAATCATTAAACAGCACACTTTTAAACTGAATAAAAAAATTATTTATATAAGTTATCAACTTCTTTTCTTTTTCAGGTAAAAAAAATTATTTTCTTTTTTGCCCCCGAGATAAACGCGGGGTATTTAGTTAGGATGAAAAAAAAAAAAAATAGTGCCCAATGAAGGCGCCAAAAGCATTGTCTTTTTGCTCAATTAATATTTCTTACATTTTTTTTAAAAAATAAGAAAATTTAAAAGTCAGTTTGAAACTTTAAACGGTCAAAAAAGAGGGACAACTAGTTACAGAGGTTTTTAATATTATTGTAACCTGTAAATGTTACTATATATAATCATATATTTATTTATTTATTTTGGAAAAGAAAAATGAAATTGAATAGTGTTCTTCTTTTCTTTGACTGTCACCAGCGCATTATAGTACGCCACACAAAAAAGCAGAAACTGTTCCTCACACAATTCCATAAAGAAGAACAAGAACCCATCCATCCATCTCACCCTCTGATCTCATCGCAACCACCGCGGATTTTTCCGGCTCCTTTCCTTCATTTTCATAGATTTGTGCTTCCAATGGTAAATTTTCTTCCTCTGATTCCTTTTCTTTTATTTTATTTGTATTTTATTTTCTGTTTTTATGCTTTTTTTTTCTGAATTTTCTTCTTCATCCTCCCTTTGATGTAAATGTATATACATATTTTTTTCATGCGTCTAACTCGTAGTTTCGTTAATTTTGTTTTGTATGGTTGGATCGGGTTTTTTTGGCGCTCGATTGTGCTATTGGTTTACGCGGATCTTTGGGTCGGTGTGTTTGGGGATTTGTTTCAATTTCTCTGTTTTTTTTAATCATTATTTACCGCGAGATTACTGATGCAACGATGAGTTTTCCGTTGGTTTTGTGATGTTCGGTGGATGGATCTTTGAGATTCCTTCCATGTTCTTTTCGCAAACGGGTATTTATAGGCTAAAAAAGCATAAGAATTTATTGCTTTTGTTTCTCTTTGTTTAATTTTTCTTTTTGTATGTGAAAGATGCAACTTTCCTGTTTTGGCTTAAGTTTCCATGTCTATATATCCCAAAATTTCCTCTGATTATGTTGCTATTATTTCCAGCAGGTAAATGAGTAGTTTCTAAGCCGTCGGAATAGCAAGGAAGTCACAAAAGTTTCGTGGAAGATGGCATCGGTTGGTGTGGCACCAACTTCAGGCTTGAGAGAACCCAGCGGTCATGCAGCTGGTGTTGATAGATTGCCAGAGGAGATGAACGATATGAAAATTAGGGATGATAAAGTATGTTAGCCGCTGCCTTAATTCTTAACAAAATATCTTTTTTTTTTTTTGGGGGGGGGGTTAATTTTTACATTTACCTGGCTTTAGTTGTTTGATTTTAAGTTTCAGAACGAGTTACTTACAGGTTGCTTCATCTCGTAGGAAATGGAAGCCACAGTTGTTGATGGTAATGGAACCGAGACAGGACATATCATTGTAACTACCATTGGAGGTAGAAATGGTCAGCCGAAGCAGGTATACCTTCTCCCTTCTTTTCCTACTAACTTTGTGCTGTGGAATGCTGTTTGAAAAAATTAACTACTGCACTGTGTCACTTGCTGTGCTTTCATCCTGTTTGGAAGTTGACAGACAATTAATACTTCATTTTGATATTATTATTTGTGTGTAAATTTTTTCCCTCGCGAATATTGAAATTTGAAAAGAGAACAGTCGTATTTGTCCTTAAGTCAAATTTCTTTTCACAAAATTTGGTTATGATGCCAGCTGTACTGCTTAATATTTAGACAGTGAGTAGCACAACTATATGTTGTGTTCAACATGTTTGTCTTGTGCCTTATGATTGGTAAATATCCTCTTTAATTAGTTACTCTTTGATGAAGCTCTATGGGATATGATAGGAGGATATGGTGATATCATATAGTAGGATTTTATCCTAATCTACATGTTCTCTTTAACCATCTTTTCTAATTATTTATCTCATTTTTTATATATTTATTGCTCTAGAATAACGGTACACCTTTCTTAATATTTCAGACTATAAGCTATATGGCAGAGCATGTTGTCGGGCATGGATCATTTGGGGTTGTCTTCCAGGCACGGATTTATATTCTGTTGACTGGATGATGTGTTTACTTTGGCCTTTCAAACATAGTGAAATATGATGCCTTGGTTACTGATTTTTTTTGTATAATTGTAGGCTAAATGCTTGGAGACTGGTGAAACTGTGGCTATCAAAAAGGTTCTTCAAGACAAGAGGTATAAGAACCGGGAGCTGCAAACAATGCGTCTTCTTGACCACCCAAACGTTATCTCTTTGAAGCATTGTTTCTTTTCAACCACTGAAAAGGATGAACTATACCTTAATTTGGTACTTGAGTATGTCCCTGAAACAGTTCATCGTGTGATCAAACATTACAACAAGTTGAACCAAAGGATGCCGCTGATATATGTGAAACTTTATACATATCAGGTATGCTTAATCATGAGAGTCTGGTTTTGCTACTGTCCTTTTTGTCAGTTATATTTTGAAGAATGGCTGCGTTAATGTTTCAGATTATTCTCTAGGACTGTATGAATTATTGATCGAGCTTTGGAGCATGCACTTAACATATAAGATAAATTTTAAGGCATGAGAATAAAATCTTAAACCTTGCAGTTCCAAGTGGTGCTAATTCTCATATTATTCACCTTGCTAAGAGTTGCCTCTATGTACCCTTGATCGACCCATGGTTTCCAGTTGCTTAAAGTTTGATTACTTGTTGTATACAACAGTCTGCTCATTTAATTCTATTTTGAGTTGGGTGTGGGTTTGTTATTGTGCTATTAAGAAAGCAAAGTTGGATTGGTTAAATGTAGGGATATGCAGTTTGCCCTTCCTGTGTTCAGCTCTCATCTTGCTGAGGTTGTGACAGTTTTCTTGCTATATTGCAGATCTTTAGGGCATTATCTTATATTCATCGTTGTATTGGAGTCTGCCATCGGGATATCAAGCCTCAAAATCTATTAGTATGTATTTTATTTTGCATATCCTCATTATTATTTTTTTGGGTATCAGTTTTCATGTTTCATATTTATGCTTGTGTTTGGAGTGTCCAGAATGTGGGAAACTGCTAATACAAATTCTGGAGACTCCGGATTATTAGTTAGAAAATACGAACTGAAAACTTTTCTATGCAGGTCAATCCACATACCCACCAGGTTAAATTATGTGACTTTGGAAGTGCAAAAGTCTTGGTATGTTTTATGTGTGCATGTGTATTTCTTTCTTTTTTTCCTCTCCTGGAACTTCCTCAGTTGTCATTTATCTGGTTTTGATAGGGGTTTATCTTTACCTTATTTGGTCTGATCTTTGACAGGTAAAAGGCGAACCAAATATATCGTACATATGTTCTAGATATTATAGAGCACCTGAGCTTATATTTGGAGCAACTGAATATACTACAGCTATTGACATTTGGTCTGTTGGTTGTGTATTGGCTGAGCTGCTGCTTGGACAGGTTGGTGGCTGTTGATGTGTGCTCTTTTGATTTTGTGATTTAGTATATGTAATAATGAAATTTGTTTGTTTTTCTTTTTCCAGCCTTTGTTCCCTGGTGAGAGTGGAGTCGATCAGCTTGTTGAGATCATCAAGGTAATTTTTCTGATTAATTTATTTGTTTGCATTGAACCCATCTTTGGTATACTTGGATGATTCAATTAACTCTCTTGTACCAACATAATGCAATGGATGATGAATTGTTGATTGTTGATTGTCTTTTGCATTAACCTTTAAGACTGAATTGGTTTATTTTGTGACTCTTTGCTTGAATCACTGATCCATTTGATGGGTAGCCTTGCTTATTTACACATTGCCAGCATCTTTAACATGAAAATATCCATCTGTTTTTTTGCTTTGACAGGTTCTGGGCACTCCAACAAGGGAAGAGATTAAATGCATGAACCCTAACTATACAGAATTTAAATTCCCGCAGATTAAAGCACATCCATGGCACATCCATGGCACAAGGTATCACAAATAAATATATCTAGTAGCTCCTCTCGTTGAGCACACCACACTAATATATATTTGTTGATTTGCTCCTACTAGATCTTTCATAAGCGCATGCCTCCAGAAGCTGTTGATTTGGTATCAAGACTACTACAATACTCCCCTAACCTACGGTGCACAGCTGTGAGTATATGACTTCTTAGCAGGCCTTTCTATGCAGCTAATTTTTAAAGTAGTTCTCTCCTTTTTTATGTAATGGTTCTACAAGTTTGTGTTTGGCAGATTTATGGTTTCTAATCTGATTATTCCGTGGTTGTTTCTCATCCTTCGAAGATTTATATAATGTCTTTTCACTTTATCTGATGCAGTTAGATGCCTTGACCCATCCTTTCTTTGATGAACTTCGTGACCCAAACACTCGCTTGCCAAATGGTCGTTTCCTTCCACCGCTATTCAATTTCAAATCTCATGGTATGATAATTTTGGAATAGGCTATTGTGTTTATCTTACTCTTGTCGGTTATCGCCATCAATAGTTGTGGCTGACCTTTTAATTGTTCTTGCTGCCTGTGTACCAGAACTGAAGGGAGTCCCGGTCGAGATTTTGGTGAAATTGATTCCAGAGCATGCGAGGAAACAATGTCCGTTTCTTGGCTTGTGATATGTAACAAAACTGCAATCGATGTTTCCAAATGAATGCTACGTGTTTGCCTCTATTTATGATATGATATTTGTTCCTTTATGCATCTTTGTTGTATTTCGTTGCCCTGTAAAAGCAGATTTAGAGATGTATGCTACTCAATATTACCCAACCCTCGATGGGTATTCCGAAGAATATACCATGTTTCCTGCATCACAGCAGATTGTAGCATCGAATGGGAGACAGTGTCAGCAATTATCTAAATGTTATATCGGTATTTGTATTTGTTGAGACAATGATGGGTGGTTGGTGGTTGTGGTGGTCTTATCCATCTGTCTGCATTTGTTTATTCTCCCTTCGACCTTTGTGTCAGTAATCAGCAGCGAAAGGACATGGGATGGTGCAAAATAATGATATAGCTGCTTGTCTTGTGTAGATTGCTGTATTGAGGTAGAGATAAGTACAATTGCAAATCTGTCTGAACCTGTAATTTTGTATTTTGAAATTACCTTCACTTCATTTGTTGTTTTGTATTCAATTCGAATTTTACCATTTCAACGAGGAGATACAAGTATTATGCAAGAACAAGCATAATCAGCTTCTGCTGAGGCCTAAGAGGTGGTGTTTACTGCAGAAGAAGTAACGCCAAACATGACCAAGAAAAGGCAACTTTTTCAGAAGTGCTTCTCTTGATCGTGAAGGAGTGTTTCGTTTTGTTTTGTCTTTTTTTAGGTTGGGGTAACTGTAACGACTTCAATCTTGACTATTATAGGAAGATTATTATTCTCACTTGGTCTCTAATATTTAATAATAATTTTTTAGAAACTTCATGAACTGTGAGCTGTCCACTTCCAAAAGCAAGAAATTTGGTGAATGACGTCCTAGTTTGTTTCTAGTCTTTAACTAAAAAAGCTTATTCACATTTTCACTCTGACATAAGGTTCTATATTTGTAGTCTAGAAAAAAACAGAAGAGAATCTTACATACCATTAATGAGGTATCAATCAGCATATTTAGGTGAAGACGCTAATACATAAATGCATTACTGAGAAAGCAAGAATATGTGTTAAGAAACAAGGACAAGGAACAAGAGTTTGTTTAATTAGTAGGATTGAGTTGCTTCAATTTTAAAAGTTCTAGTGCAATTTTTGTAAGTCTTCACTGGGATTGATATTAGAATGAAACAACTTCCAAACTTCTTAATTTTTGCTAAAACAGAAACAAGTATATGAATAAAGCATCGTATCATATAACCTTTATTATTATTATTTTTTAATTATCATCATCATATGACTTTCAAGTTGCTTGGCCAGAAACTAGGAAGATTCATGCGCTCTTCGCGTTACCTGTCCGAACCAAGGTGAAAGTGAAAAGATAACAAGATAGGTCTTCAACAACATTTTTAACCTTTGGCATCACACTATTGGTTCCCTTTTCCCCATCAGCACATTGAAAAAGGAGTCTATAATGGATGTGTAATTATGAGGGACGGATCAGGACCACCAAATCATTGTGGGGGTCAGAAAATATTAAGAGGATAATTAAGCAAAAATTCACGCTTAAAAAAACTAATCACATTAAACATTTAGCAATTAGTGCTAAGAAAACTTTTTTGTGAGTATGATATGATATATATTGATAATAGAAGATAATTCAATAACTTTGGTAATTTTCTTAAACAAAATATTTATTTTTTGGCCCAATAATAAAATTATCATTTTTTTTGGAGTTTCGGCTATTTTTGTGGATAAAAATAATATAACAGTGTAAAAAAGTAAGCCAAATATTAGTTGAGCAATCAGCAATTTGACATGTGCTCTCTGTTATTACTCATATATTCGCCCTATTTCCTTTTTCTCACATTTCTCGCATAGAACTAATCATCATTGTTTTTATTTCCCTTTCTCTCTATCTCTTTCATTTTTTTTTCCCTCGACATCATTGGTCTAACTTAACATATGTGAGAGGATGTTAGACTTATTTACGTGTAAGAATTATTTTCCATTCTCAAATCATGAGTCTATCCCTAACTTGCCACTCATCTCTAGTGTCTCATACTCCATAACTTCATGTCTATGACTCTAGTATCTATTCACCCAATTACACTGAGAAGTGGCCAACTACAAGCAATGGGGAGACTAAAATATATTTTCACAATATGTACATGTAGTAATTTCTTAAAATATAATTTTAATGTCGTGGGAGAACTATATGGTTCTCACGAGATGTGTAATGCTTTTCCCATGTTCCATTTTTGTTGGTACCATTAATTTGTTTCTACAATGTGCCGAGCTTTCTAGAATTGGTTAGCAGAAAGTCCCTCGGCCTATGTACATATATAGCATAGCATCCCTAAAAAATTAGAGTGAGCGAGGATAACAGCAAGTGCATCAAAGTACCTATCACTCCCTTCCTCACATGTGGACTCAACACGCCGCATCAGAGTGCCACTCTCTATTCCCTAAATGGAATTGGTCCGTTTTGCGCCATTATTATAATGTCAGACACAGACCCGTCCACAAGAAAAGTAGCTTCCACTAAGCTCTTCGATGACTAGTTAGTGTCTTCTCAGTTCCAAACGATTCTGCAGTACCCTCTGCTCAACACTTGTGATCTCTTGCAAGTTGCAGTGGTATTCAAAAAGTGATTACGCAGTTTACTGCTTGAGCCTATTTTCTACTTCCAGGAACGCGGGCGCCTTGCTTCTCTATACCCCTACTATGTCTAGCCAATGATAGCGACCTAGAGTGTCAAAATCCCAGCCAGAGTTCTACGAATGTCCAAACAAAGTGTTAGTTCGGTTTGCATGCCTAGTGAGTCATAGGAGCTAGCGCTTTATGATTCCATATTGCACTATAAATAGCCAAACATATTCCACTCTGTTTGCTTCTCATCTTAGTCTTAGCTAGCTAGAAGCTTAACCAAGCATGATGTTCTTGCAGAGTCTCACTTGGGTTTTCTTAATTTTCATCACATGTCTGTGCTTTCTCCCAATTAATGGCAGACTTCATACACATGCAAAAGGGAAGCAGTGGCATGAAATATCCCGTATTTCATTACCACCTTCTCCTGCACCTGATAAGGCTGTTAGCCCGAGTGCTGGTGGACCTCTTGTTTTCGATGTAAGATCTTTTGGTGCGGTTGGGGATGGTGTCTCTGATGACACAGAGGCATTTAAGTTGGCTTGGGACACAGCATGTCAAGCCGAGGAATCAGGAACTCTTCTTGTTCCAAATGGTCATATCTTCATGATACAGTCTACTATATTCAACGGGCCTTGTAAATCTGCCCTCACTTTTAAGGTAATGTCGCTATGCTACTATCTTCAAGCAAATAATATATATGTGTGTGTGTGTGTGTGTGGTGTGTGTGTACACCATTAATCTTTGTTAATTTTGATAGTTTTTTTTTTTTCCTTATTTGCTTGTTGGATGAAGGTTGATGGCACTGTTGTGCCGCCCGATGGACCTGATTCATGGCCAAGTAACAGCAGCAAGAGACAATGGCTGGTTTTCTACAGAATCAATGGACTGTCAATGCTGGGAGGCGGTCTTATTGATGGCAGAGGAGAGAAATGGTGGAATCTCCCTTGTAAACCTCACAAAGTAAACATTTTTCTTATGTCACTGACCTTTTTGACACCACTTCTCTGCTGGTGTTCTATTACTTATTTTTAGATTGAACAGGGAATATATGCAACAACACACCCTGGTCCATGTGATAGCCCAGTGGTAAGTCGCAGAAATATATAGTTAACTATGAAAATTTTCAAGAGCACATATATAGCTTGAAAAGTTGTCATTGAAGCCTCTGTTGCAGGCTATCAGGTTCTTTATGAGCTCCAATTTGAGAGTAGAAGGACTAAGAATCAAGAAGAGTCCTAAATTCCATTTCCGATTTGATGATTGCAAAAATGTCCATGTAGAAAAGCTTATCATAAAATCAACTGCTCTGAGTCCCAACACTGATGGAATTCACATTGAGAACACAAATAATGTCAACATTTACAATTCAGTAATTTCCAGCGGTAATTCTATGAATTCTCTTTTAACATACTGTTTTAACTCTGCATAAAGCCAACAAGCTCTCTTATGCATCCTTCCAAGCCATGTATATATGCAGGTGATGACTGCGTGTCCATTGGAGCCGGTTGTTACAATGTAGACATAAGGAACATAACGTGCGGTCCAAGTCATGGAATAAGGTACTTTTCACTGGTGAACCCTAGGCTACCGGAATGAACTAAGATTAGTGAAAATGAAGAGAAAAAACTTTGTAAGGGTTTGAGAATCACAATTCCTGTTTTGTTCTTTTTGGGCAGCATTGGCAGCCTTGGGAATCACAATTCCCGAGCATGTGTTTCAAACATTACAGTCACTGACTCAGTTATCAAGCACTCCGATAATGGGGTTCGGATTAAAACATGGCAGGGTGGAGCAGGAGCAGTGTCTGAGGTAACTTTCAACAACATTCTCATGGACACTGTCCGTAACCCAATCATCATAGACCAATACTACTGCCTCTCCAAGAATTGCCTCAACCAGAGCTCTGCAGTTTCAGTTTCCCATGTTTCATACTCAAACATAAGAGGTACATACGATGTGAGAAGCCCGCCAATGAGTTTCGCTTGCAGTGATTCTGTTCCATGCACAAACCTCACGCTATCTGAAGTGGAACTGCTTCCTGCGAAAGGCCACGTTTTGGCCAACCCATTTTGCTGGAATGCTTATGGAACTATGCAGACACTCACAATTCCACCAGTTCTATGCCTTTTAGAAGGAAATCCGCTAACGCTGCCTCGAAATGATGCTGTTTGGTGTTAGACAAAATTGGTTAAGCAAAGGATATTATTGTCACCTTCTACCAGAAAGAAGGTGGCATTTTTAACCATGTCAGAAACAGAAGCTGGATATAGCATTATCAGGCGAGAAATTAAGTTATATGAATTGAAATTAAAAAAGAAAAAAACAATTAATACTATTAACTTAATAGTTTTTACATATTCTCAATTTCCAACATTAATGTACAATCTCTGAAACGCATATGTCAGCAAAAGACAATCGTTTTGGAAGTGTTAAAAGACTCGACCTATGTTAATATCACTAACGGCCTATACCTAAATGTTTTAGCTAGTTTTGCTTTTGCTATTATTCGAACATATTCAGTTTCCATCTGGAAGCTGGTGTTTGGATGATTGAGTCAAATAATGATCTAACGTGGCAAGTGGCAACTAACTGGAAATTTCGTGATTCAACCTTTTATATTTACCAATTCATTTTATTTTTACTGCGTATGTTCTAGAGTGCTATGTCGAGTAAAAACATCTCATGTATAAGAGGCAAAAACACGTTTATCTCTGTCGTCAGAAGGGCATCATCCAATAAAAACAGACACTATCCCCACGAAACCTATCATTTGCGTAGTCCAAATATGGTTTGGGAATATGATGAGACAGCGACACCCATTAATTGAAACTTATTTGTGTAGGGAAGCACTGACGGTGGTTAGAGTGGTCAATGGGTTATGCTATGTTTGCTACGTTGGATTTTAGAGGAAACGAAAGGAAGAGAATTAATGTAATTAGGCTTGTCTAGCCACATAATTTTCTTACATTCTCTTCCTCTCGAATCCACCGTATCAAATATAGCATTAGGCAGTTTCTTAATATGGTCTAGAATAACAATTTTATCCTGTTCCCATGTTTGGTTTGCTAGAATCAAAAGAATGTAATAGAAATAATGCAATGATATATGATAATACCATTCGTTTAATAAGAAACAATAGTTAACTACAAAAAGATAATGCAATTTGTTTTTTTTCAATTAGCCCAACTGGCACTACTCTTATTCTCTAATATTGGGGCTGATGATATTGAAAGTCTGATCTTCTATGAGGTTACCTATTCTCATTTCTTACTTAGGTGCTTACACTTTTTATGTAATTACACTATTTGATTTTAATATTCTTAATATAAAAAATGATATATTAATTAACTTTAAAATTTTGAATAGGATATTTTAAATAATTTGTTTTTATGATTACGTAAACTAAAAAGGGGAAATTGAGACCATTACATAAGGAAGGGAAATTTTTACCTACTATTTCATAGTCTTATCAATAATTTTGGCCGATTCCTACATTTCATTACATTTTAAATTTTTGGATGAATAGACAAGGAATGGAATAAGGGAAATTATAGTCAAAGTAATTAACAATAAGACAAAAAGATAATGATAACTATATTTTTTTTTCATTTGATTTGCTATTACTTTGTGAAATGAAAGAAATTTAAGATATATTTGTCTGGAAACACACTGTAAGATATATTTGTTTGAAAAAAAAAAGCATGAGAAAATAGTTTAAGATAAATTATTTTCTTGACCTGAATGCTCTATGCTCATAGAGCATGAACCCACTATGAACCAGAGAGATAAAAATTACAAAACAAGTGGCTACCTCGGAACGAGCTTGGTCAAAGTGCCAATTCTTGTGCCTTAAGAGTTTCTGGTAATGGGTTTTATAATGGTTTGATGTAATGCTTCAATATACTTACTAGGTTGATGGCGCCCAATTTGGAGTAATATAAGAGGAGATTTGAGTTGGAAGTCAGAAGCAAAAAGAGAGCAACTGAGAAGTTGAATCCACTAATTGCCCACTTAATTTCGAAGGTGAAAAATTAAATTTAGTCACTTGTTCTGTCCTAGGTTTTTCGCAAATTTTTATTGTTGTTGTATTGGAAAAGAGTGGGAGACACCATATAGCTTCTTTAATTTCTGGCTGTGATAAACAGAATTTTATCTAATTATCCCACTTTGAGAGTGTGTGCTACACGTCTAGGTGCTCCACTAATATATTTGTTCCAGTTTGGCAATGATACAACCAACCATCCTCCAGAATTGGTTGTTATAGCTGCCCCACTAAACTGGAATATTGTGGAAGAGAAGGCTCTCTTAGTTTCTTATGCTTCTCCAGAATTATACTCTTTTTTAATGGTTGCATATTTTCCCTTTTTTATTCTTGCAACTAAGGAAGTGGCTCGAATCGCATTGCTGGTTCATCCGTGATCACGACTCGGCCAGAAACTCAAGCTCAGAATATACATACAGTTGTGTGGGAAATGGATAGCTTTTATCATATTATTATGCACGTTTTCATACCATATCGTCCAGATCCAGAATTCATCTTTGTGAAAATTTGTGTAATTAAGTGTAGAGAAATGCTACATAGTTAAAAAAAATAGTTAAATTTTTTTGATAGAATTTAATTAAATTTAAAGATAATTTATGGATAAAATAAAGTAGTAAGTACTACTTAATTATACAAAAATCAACAAGCATGTTAATTCACTGTATCAAAATTTTTTATAAAATCATGGACAAAAGTCAAGGTGAAAAAATCTGCAATGGTCTCCCGATGAATTTTTTCAACATAAATTGCTGACTACTGGATTCGGAATGCGCGGTTGGTCGGCTTTCAGCCATTAATATCATGATATCAAGAGCAGAACCCTCCTCTTATAAATATTCTACAAAATTAAGCATTAGGCAGTCCTCGACCTACTATACATAATTAACAACAGTCTCTTCAATTATGAACCATTCTGCAGTGCCAGTATCCTCTCCTTGCCAGTTGTGGTTTCTTTGTAAATGAATTGCTAGTTTGACATGCCTGGCAAGATGGTATAACTGTATTAATTAGTAGCCATATATATATATATATATATAATCTCCATTGCCACCCCATTTGATTTTCATGATCTTGATTAGCTAGATAGACTAAATAAACCAAACAATGACAGTGATCCTTCGCGTTTTGTTCATTCTAACTTGTTTATGGTTACACCAAAACCCAATTCATGGCGCAGACTTGATAGATGTGCAAACTAGAAGCACTTGCACCCAATATCCCATAATCCGCGTTCTCCCTCCATTGGGCCTAATTGTGTTTTTAATGTAAGGTTTTTGGTACGGCTGGGGACCGTGTATCTGATGACACAGAAGCATTCGAGTTGGCCTGGGACAGAGCTTGCCAAGCCCAAAAATCTGTCACTCTCTTGTTCCAAAAGAATTTATCTTCATGATACAGCCTACCACATTCACAGGGAGTTGTAAATCTGGCTTCGCTTTTCAGGTAACGTATATCACAGCAGATTAATGCAAACATGCATACACACACATATACAAAAGATTTTATTTTTTTTTCGGTGAATGGATGACAAAAGATTGACGGTACTGTTGTGCCACCCGATGGACCGGAATCATGGCCAAGAGACAGCGGCAAGAGATGGCTAGTTTTTGACAGAATCAATGGGCGATTCTGCAAGGGCGTGGTGTTATTGATGGCAGAGGAGAAAAATGGTGGGACCTCTGTCCTAAACATCACAAAGTAAGCACTTTCCTATATCTTTTACCTTAATGTCAGATACACCATCCCTGCCTATCCATTACTGATATAACATTGGACAGGAGATTAATGGAAGAACACAGCATTGTCCATGTGACAATCGCCCAGTTGTAAGTCTTAAATAGGAACAATAGAAAGCTTTTTTCACTGAAGATTTCAAGTGCATGAATCAAGGGAACTTTCGTCCTTGAATTTTTGCATGCAGGCGATCAGATTCTTAATGAGCTCCAATTTGACAGTCCAAGGAATCAAAATCAACAACAGCCCTGAATTCCATTTACGGTTTGATAACTGTGCCAGCGTCCATATAGAAAAGCTTAACATAAACTCACCTGCTCTCAGTCGCAACATTGATGGAATTCACATTGAGAACACAAATAACGTCATAATATACAATTCACTCATCGCCAGTAGTAACCCTAGTTAATTAATTACGAGCTCTCAGTAGTTAATATATATCACCTTTACTTTGTGTAAAGCCAACAAGTTCCTGTTATATGCTCTCCATTCATTTGTGCAGGTGATGATTGTGTGCCAATTCATGGAATAAGGTACGTACGTACATTTCACTAGTTAAACAAATACTATAAATTTTAAGGTTTATCAATTTCTCCAACGACAGAGGCTCATTTATAAGTAAAAGGTCGATTTAATCTATATGTCTTAAGTGTATGTTTTGGTTAGCTTATTTTATGCTGAAAACAGATTATAATCAAAACTAAACTTGCACTTAGCTATGAGCTATATATCCTTCCTCTCTGCAGCATTGGCAGCCTTGGTGGTGACAATTCTCGAGCCTGTGTTTCGAATACAACAGTTACCAACTCGTTTATCAAGCACACGGATAGTGGAGTTCGGATAAAAACATGGCCGGGTGGAGAAGGAGCTGTGTGCAACGTAACCTTCAGTAACATTCACATGGACACCGTGCGCAGCCCAATCATCATAGACCAGTACTACTGTCTCTCCAAGGATTGCTCCAACCAGAGCTCCGCAGTTCTTATAAAAAAATGTGATGTATTCAAACATAAAAGGCACTTGCGTTGTGAGAAGCCCCGCCATGCATTTTGCTTGCAGTGACTCTGTTCCGTGCACCAACCTCTCACTGTCTGAAGTGGATCTGCGACCTGCACAGGGAAAGACTTCGGCTTACCCATTTTGCTGGAACGCCCATGGAACCTTGAAGACAGTTACAGTTCCGCCGCCTTTTGAAGGGAAATCCGGTTGTTCCTACAAAGGATGTTGCCATGTGTTTGATTAAATGAAGGATGTTTTGGTCATTTTCAGTTGGGATGTCAACCTTTTTAAGTGTTGGGAAACTGTGAATCAGCAGTAATAAATTTAGTTAGAAACATGTCAAAACTGCGAATCAGCCTGGAAAAAGTTTTCGCCATGTAGCTGCATTTGATACTGCATCATTATCATGTCTCTCCGTTGATTTTGAATTGCTCTCTCACACGTCACATTGAAGGATTTTGATCAACCCCATTTAGAATCCAAAGAGGATGGATCGCCAAGACGTATTTGCTATTAGGGTTTGAGATTCTAAAGCAAAGCAGGGCAATTGCAAAACATTATTATTATTATTATTATTAACATCTTGATAGATATTATTACGCCCCTCAAGTTATATTTTTTTAATTTTTATTTATATAATTATTTTATAAATTAATTAATTATAATTTTAATAATAATTAAAATTAATTAAATAAAAATATATTTATAAAAAATAACATATATTTAAAATCACTTATAATAATATATATAAAAAAATTATGTATTTTAAAATAATTATAATTATAAAATGTAACTATAAAAAAATATGTGTTTATAATTTTATTTTTATTTTTATTTTTATTTATATTCAATTAATTATTAATAATTTTATGAGAAAGTGAAAATTAAATGCCAAAGAGGAAAATCTCCTTTAATAACTTTGGGGGAGATTGGTTAAACCTTGAATTTTCCCTGAATTAGTTTGCAGAAGCTCAACAGATAGTCAAGGCCAACCTGCCCAAGAACTTCCAAAAGGGAGAGGAATTAGTTAGTGACATGATGAAATCAACCATAAATGGTTTTATCAGGCCTGTTAATAGCCTCAGTAATATATTGAGCATCCAACTGAAAGAACACAGTGTGCGTTATCAGTTTTACTCGGACATGCGTATCGGCATATAATCCATTCAAAAGCATGTTACAATGAAACATAAGAGCAGTGTTAGGAAAATGAGCATTTATTCACAAGATAACATTAAAGATGTCAACTTGTCTTCACAATGTGCTGGAACCATTCATCAGAAACATTTACCGATGAAAGCAAATGTCTCTGCTACATATGCCATTTTCGTTAAACCGATTCCATTTAAATACAATATCTTTTTATTATTCAAGGTACATTCATCAACTTTCATAAGCATGCCAACACCAGAACAGTTATATGAGCTCCCAATTTGAAGGGCTTAACATACGGAAGCAAGTACCTCTAACAAGGAAGCAACGAATTGCATTTGGGTCTCTTCATTTATTGTCAAGAACAGAGGCACGTGCACAAAAAGGGATTTGATCCCATTCTGCTCAGCAAATCGAAGGGAATGATAGTAAACGTAATTGCACACAAATCTGCCCGCATCATCTGATGTCATAACATCATAACCCTTCTTTGCCAAAGCCTTCGTGATCTCCTCAATGGGAAGTGAACTCTGCAGAAAGTTAGGACACAACAGTGTAAAACAGAGAAGAATTCTCATGCCAAAATTCTGATATAGTAAGCAGAACCGCGTTTTGTGAAGTCATTTGCTTCCTTCTGCCTATGCATACCAATAACTTTGCACCTGTATATGCCTCACTCTTGAGGCACAGCCGACAGAACAAAGAATTCCTCTATACCTCCTTACTTTTGAGTGTTGACAAAATTTAAGTGCTCAAAGTTCTACATGCTCTGGCCCCAAAAACAATTGAAAAGCCTCCTAAATGATACTTGGAATAGCACAAGAGACTTGACAACAGCCTAAGCTGCAGCTTCAGGGTAATTAAAACAAAGGCAAACGCCTTAAAATACTTTAAGTGATACAAATAAATGCTCTTCTAAGTGAAAACCATAAACGTCATATTACTATATAAGGACCAAACGCCAAGCCCAAGATTACCCATTAGTTTAGGAATTTAGGTATCAGAGAAAAATCAGTGATCCATTTTACCTCCCGTGTTCGTGAAATTCCACCATCTGAAGGAACAATGGGGACTTTCTGCAACATACAAATTGTGGAAATTTCAGTGAATGAGAACATACTCCTTGGAAATCAGTTCTAAAGGTTTGCTCATGAAAGCAAGTTTAAAATGCATCCACTATTCCAATCAAACCTGGGGCTTCCATCCCATTTCATCAGGGCAACGGAAAGTAGCCTCATTGACAGCCTGGTGCTCTATGGCAAACCTTGTTGCACCACTGTTAACCCCAAAATGCAGCTGAATAAAAATAAACAGAAACAGCCAGAACGTAAGATGCAGGGATGTAGAAATGAAAAAGTAGTCAAATTAATACTGATTTAAGGTAGCTGAATCCAACCAAGGCAAAATCCCAGTCAACTGGTTACCCTCTCACTATTCTTTCTAAGGATTCTGATGCCTACGGCATGATGTTCAGATCCTCAACCTTTCACTTGCTGTCCTTTTTAGTTCAGCCTTTGAATTACTGTGTACAAGTACTTAAAAAGAAAGTCCAATATAAGTTTCATTCTAGTTCTATGCTAAATTTTTTAATGATACTTGAGTTCAGAGTCCAGTGAGCTTTAATCACATTCACAGTTAAGTCATCAACTATATGATCTTCATATCTGGACATGGATCCAGCCACTTTAAAAATTAAGACATTAATAATTGTAGAAATCAGTTCTTAAGGCATCATACTCTAATAATTGCTATTCCACAGCATAATAGCTCTTAATGAGCAGACTTTGATAGAGTAATACTGAAATAGTCATATAAAGACTATCCATGATATGGTCAACATTACTTGTTTTAAGTTACTAGAGCAGTATAGGCTCCTCTGCAGTTACAACAGACTTTAATTATGCAGACAGGCACAACAGCACAAGGAATATGACTGAACAGTCTTGGATTGAGCAGTCTACCATGTAGGTGATATTGTTATTGTCCTTCTAGGTCATTATTTCTCTATACAACATCTTTTTATTTATATTATTTAACTGTACGATAAAATTTCATTCAGCTAGAACCACATAATACATCCAGATTCAACAGGAAATTAGTAGAGAGGTAGATAAATTTGGATATGATGAGCACTTTAGAAGGATGAACATAGGAAAATAAACTGTAAAGCTATATATCAATTATATGGGCTACTCACCCAGATAATTCTATTGGAATTCGAAGATTCAGAGTCGTTGGCACTAATGGCAGATTGCAATCTCTGGTACAGTGGAACAAGTGCTCCTTGACCAGCAGTCTCAAGAATGCTGCAGCTCCCAATAATTAAACCTTTAGGTAAACCCTTCTTCTTCATAAACTCTGTCAAATTATTGACAATTGTCTCTGTTGGATTCTCTGAAACTCCATGGAATTTCTTAAATCCTGTCACATGAACTGTTGTCACTGGAGTTGGAGGACCTTCAGACCCCATTTGCCAATGATTGTAAAGTTGTAATCTTTAGAGCTTTAACTCGAAACTGTTTTCCAAATACCTGCATTAAATTATGAGCAATTTTGAGTAAAGGGGACAAAAATTGAACTATTTTCCTGTATGGTGGATCATATGCAAAGAAATTATATCACAGTCCTCAATCATCTCCTTGAATACATTATGAGCCATCCATCATGTGGGAAAGACACCTATCAAACATTGATTCAACAGAGAGGGTAGATATTACTATAATTGATGAATTGCATATAGCAGAAGTCTACTCCGGAAAATTTCAAGGCTTTACGTGGAAATCAAATTAGAGAAGGTGGTCAAAGGAAAAAGTGCAACCATATCACCGAAGAACCCAAAAAAAATTGCCAATTTGGCAAGCCCAGGCATCCCAGTGGCAGAAGGCAACTGCAAGCCGGAAGCAGAAGAAATGGGTCTTGACATAATCTCTCAAATCTAAGATTTCAACAACAATATCACAGAAACCAGTTTCAAGAGTGACTAAAAAAAATATTGAATCATGGGATTTCAAAACACAGACACGCACATCTAAGATGACTTTTTTAGCCTGTTGAGAGAAATAATAGTCCCAGAGGAGGCAGAGCACACCCAAAACCACCTTAAACCCAAGCAAAGATGCCATTAAAATAAAGCTGATGATCACACACCCAAATGATCAAAGACCCAAAATTAGAAATATTACCTCCACACAGGAAAACAGCATAATAAAAGCATGTGTTGCGAGAATTAAGAAAAGAAAGGAACTTTGAAATTGAGAGAGAGACTGTTCCTCACCAGTCACAGGGAATAATTATAATCTTCAATCCTGTTCAAAATCCGAGATGACACATCCACCAGTCTTATCTGCTCAAAGTTGATTAACTGGTGAAGATTCCGATTAGATTTGGTGTAAAGAGAGAGAAGGAGAAGAAATAAAATAAAAAGATATATACAAAGACCAAAATAATAATCGAGGTGGGTGCGTGGGTGGGTGTCACTTTCAAACGACGAAGGTGCATTTTGCTAATGATTTTATTGCCATCATTAAAACGGGCATTTGATAAAAAAAAAAAAGTGGACTTGGGTGACCTAATTTTACAGTAATTAACTCTATTCATTTAATGATTCTTGGTTTATTGTTCATTTCCCTTCAGAATCTGTTCACGTATTAAAAAACTGAAAAAGAAAAGAAGAAGAAAAACCTTGTTGAACCAAGCAGACCAAAGCGGTTAGGTATTGCTTTATTACTTTTGTTTGCTTTATAAACATTTCAAAAGAGGAGCCCATCATCACACAATTAAGCATAAGAATATTAAAAGCTTAACCTTTAATTATGCTTTAAATTGGTAGCAAATTCTACATTTTTTTTCCTTTTCAAATAGAGCAACTATAGAATCCCAAAGGATGAAACCGAGTGCTTCGTACATCTTTTCGTACCAACACGTTATTGAACATTTTTTGTTCTACGTACATATCACTCCCCGATGCTTCTAATAGTTGATACATTGTAGTTTTTTTAACTAATGCTATTCACATTAAAAAAAATTATACAAATTATTGCATCGCTCTCTATATACATTAATCTTACATATTTAAAAATTAAATTTTCTGCAAGAATATATGTAATTGTGCGGGTATTATTACCATTTGTCCATGTAATTGTTTGAAATCATCATTGTATCAAAGAAACAGAAGATGAAAGAATTGAAAACAGTATTTATTCTTGTAACAATTCATGATTAAACATATGACAAGATGAGAATAACTGGGGATGTTAAAGTTGTGGCCAGAAATTAGACTAAAGATAAATCTTTTAGCATTGGGTTTAAGTTTGGTAGGTGGCTCATGGCTTAATGTCAATAATTAATAATAATAACAATTGATATAAAATGATAATGAGTAAACATTTAATTTTTCTTTCAAAAATATATTTATCATCACTTTAATCATTTAAAATTTTTTATTATCAATTTAATTCTTAAATATAAAAAATAACATTATTTTAATTTTTTAATACAATTAATTTAAATTTAATTTTTTAATAATAAAAAATAATATTAATTTAATTATTTAATTATATAAAATTATCATTAATTTAATCTTTTAATTATTAAAATTTTATCAACATAATCTTTATCTACATATAAAAAAATAATTTTAATAATATTTTTTAAATTTAAAAATTAAAAATTAAATTAATAATATAATTATTTAAAAAATTAAAATAATAATACTTATATATTTAGACAATAAAAAAGAATTTTAGTCAAATGTGATAATTGTGTTCTGCGACAGCTTCTCCACGTCACCGTCGTGCATCAATGTGCCCAATCTACCAAGCCAGCGAAAATATTGGGTTACGGGCTTCTGGAAGGTATTAGTGTGAGCTTTGGGCCAAAAGCCCAAAAAAGATTGGGCTGCCCCAATAAGCCCACTTTGGCATGGGGAGAGTGTCTCCCCTGCATCCGGAACTACGGACTCAGATTGCAACCTTCCTTCATTTCATTAACCTATGACATTTCGAAAAGCGGTTTAGTTTAGACAGCCATTCCAAACTCTCAAAAACAAGAAGTCACAGGAATGTCCATGTCTTTTCCTTCAACCTCGTTAGCGTTCTCGGAATCTTCATTCGCAAGGCCAACCCATATTTGCTCTAATGGTCACCGAATCACGGTGAGTTCAGTCATCCTCAGCTACATGGCCATCTTGTTATGTGATGGGCTCATGAAAATTCTTGCAAAAATGCACTGCTATTTGAATTGGACGATGAAATTCCCAGAATAACAGCATAATTGTGTGACAAAACCTCGGATGCTTTTGTTCTTGCAGGGTGCACCAAACAACTTTCATTCAGTGACAGGTGGTCGTCTTATACTGAATGCTGGAGGCCCGAGCCTCTGTCGAAGATTTCGTGGTTTGAAACTGTGGATACTTGAGAGGGTCAACTTTCAACAGCTGAATGAAAATTTTCGACCAGCGAAGCAGTCTAAAAGGTCAAGAATTCAGGATAGAAGTCACTTCAAAAATAATTTGGGGACTGGGTTATCAAATGAAAAGGGATCAGTTTCCGATTCATCTTCAATTCATGATGTTCCAAATGGTAAGTTAGATTTTAATTTACGTCTCTTATTGTTTCGTCTTCCATGTAGATTTCGGTAATTTTTCGGCTCATTTTGTCTAAAATCTTTATATGTTTATGAAATAGAAATTTCGCACTGATTGTAAGTTTAATCAGAAGGGGAAAAAATATATGTGATCATTTCCAAAACTATATTCACATAAATTTCACTCAGTTTTCATGATAATTTTCCCACAGATAGTGTCACTTCCATGGTGTCTCCATCTTTGCTACAAACAATTTCCTCCAGCTCTCCCATGGATGTTAGTAGAGGTGGAGCACCCTCACTTTGCATTGCTGTCATAGGAGCCACTGGTGAGCTGGCAAGGGGGAAGATTTTTCCAGCATTATTTGCTCTGTACTATAGTGGCTTTCTTCCTGAGGTAGAACAGCTTTTGATGGATTTTTTTTTAACACTTGAGAGTGCTCTTACATGCATTTCGAAAGCCTCACTCCATATGTTGATACTTGACACAAATGTCCTAAAATAGGAAAATTACATTAGGCAGGATCATCCACCTAACGAGCATTTTATTGAAACTAATTTGTAGCTTTGTTCTTCCTCCCCTCCCCCCCAAATTCCATTGATATGAATAATAATATATGGGATTCTGACATGATATTTTATTCCAAGTAATTTTTCTTATTATAATTAAGAAATTGGAACATATCACAAACACCAGTTGCCTAGTGAATCTTTACCTTTACTAAAATTTTTAAAATATGAAATTTGCATTGCCATGTCTGCAGAATGTAGGCATTTTTGGGTATTCCAGGAAGAATATGACTGACGAAGACCTGCGGTCCATTATAGCTTCAACATTAACCTGTCGAGTTGATCATCAGTATGATTCTCTTATCAGTTCCCAAATTATTACCTTTTGTGTCATGTTTCCCATTCACAGACAAAATCTTTTGCATTGGATCTTACATATGTCAACTAGGATAACTTCTTGCTTGGTCATGGTTTGTGAAAATTTTCTACCAACTTACAGCCGATAAAATCTCCTGGAAATTTTATTCTTATATGTAAACATTTGTATGTGTCTAATCAACCAATTCCTCAATTGCAATTAAATTGATTCATTTCATTTGATACAGAAAATTATATGTCTTCCTGGCTTGAGAATGAAAGAGTAATGTCCAGTTTCATTCATTTTTGTCCTGTGCTTAGTCAATATTATATGATATTCTAGCTTTTTTGTTAATGTGAAATACTAAAACTTTCAGACAGAATTGTGGGGACAAAATAGAGGCTTTCCTTAATAGAACATACTACATTAATGGAGGCTATGACAACGAGTATGGGATGTCCAAGCTGAATGGGCGAATGGAAGAAATTGAGGTAATTTGAAGAGATCTCACCAGTATATATGAAAGATCTTTTCTGCTCAAGTGGATTCCTGTAAACTCTGTTTTGTAAGCTATATGCCCTTTGATATTTGATTATATTACAGCTTATTATCTACCTCAGGGGAGATCCAAAGCCAACAGGATATTCTACCTCTCTGTGCCACAAGAAGCATTTTTGGATGTTGCATCGTGTCTTGCTAGCAGTGCTCAGACCCAAAAGGGATGGAATCGCATAATAGTTGAGAAGCCATTTGGCTTTGATGCACTCTCTTCCCATAGGCTGACACAATCTCTTCTTTCAAAATTTGAGGAAAAGCAAATATACAGGTGTTTATACTTTATACCCTCCCCCTTTCTCACCCATCAAGCTAATGCATTCACAGACACAGATAGATGAACCACTTGAGCGCACAAAGAACAACTGCTACACAAGTTGATGATTCATGTCAATCTATTTTCAGGATTGATCATCTTCTAGGAAGGAATCTCATCGAAAATCTCACAGTTTTAAGGTTTTCAAATCTAGTCTTTGAGCCACTTTGGAGCCGTACATACATACATAATATACAGGTAAGCCCTCCTTGTTTAATCTGATTAGCATGCCTTAATTTTTAGTTTTTAGTGAAAATCTAAATGTCTCTTCTGCAATTTCCTGTTCATAATCAAATTGTTTAATAACATTGCTGTAGGTCATTTTATCAGAGGACTTGGCCGTGCAGCCAGGAAGGTGATCATAGTGGCTGTATTGTCATTTGTGTAAATACAATGCAATGCATCATTATGTATTGAATATGTATAATGAACTTTATCCTCCACAAGTAATTGTTTATGATATGTTCCTTTTTCTCCCATGCAGGTACTTTGGTGGTTATGGGATTATTCGTGACATTGTTCACAGCCATGTGCTCCAAACAATAGCATTGCTTGCCATGGAACCTCCAATAAGCCTTGACGGAGAAGATATTAGAAACGAAAAGGTACACATACAGATTACAGATTATAAACTCTTTTAACATACCTATTAGGGTTAGTAATGAGCTTCTTTTCAGGTCAAGGTTCTGAGGTCGATTCGCAAATTGGAGCCTAGAGATGTCATTCTAGGCCAGTATAAAGCAAATAGCAGAGACAAGGTTGATGTGTGCTTAAATGGTCTGACGCCTACTTATTTTGCTGCTGCATTATACATTGACAATGCGCGATGGGATGGTGTGCCATTTTTGGTTAAAACAGGCTTGGGACTCATCAAACACCAGTAAAAATCATTATCTGTGTTGATTATATACATACATATATATATATATATATATACTTCTAGATTAGATTCCATGGCATGACTATACCAGTTCCAGTAAGTTCTTCATATCACAATGAGTTTAGATTCTCCTAGGAGTGAATAGAGCTTGTAGCAATTAGGAAGTTTCCCACAGTTCTTCTGAAAAATGGGTCAAAATAAAAAGGGAAGAGATTCTCAACTTATGCACTGAGCAGAAATATTGGAGATCTAGAGTTGCTTATGGACGTGTTTGAATGCAAGAATTCCTTTAGAACCATCATTTATGAGTAGAATTGATCTGGAAAAATTAGTGGTTCAAATAAGTTATCTGCTCACCTAGGTTAACAATACAATGCAGAATGGAGATACGGATCCAGTTTCGTCATGTTCCTGGAAATCTTTACCGTGAGCGCATTGGGCATAATATTGACCGCGCCACAAACGAGCTCATTCTTCGCGATGTACCTGATGAAGCTATTCTGGTGAGAGTCAACAACAAGGTTCCAGGATTAGGGTTACAACTGGATTCTTCAGAACTAAATCTGCTTTACAAGGACAAGTAAGCACTTAAATGTTGCATTATTTGTTAATTTGCATCACACTTGACATTCACCAAATGATGCTCTAATCATGCTAGTACATAGCAATATCACTTATTTTGCCTGCTTCTTGCATTGATGCTGAAAGGTATAACATGGAGGTGCCTGATTCATACGAGCATCTTCTGCTGGACGTCATTGATGGGGACAACCATCTTTTTATGAGAAGCGATGAGCTGGCAGCAGCGTGGAACATTCTAACTCCCATTCTGAATGAGATAGACATGGACAACATATCAGTGGAGCTTTACGAGCTTGGGGGTCGCGGTCCAGTTGGAGCATACTACCTCTGGGCAAAACACGGTGTCCGTTGGGTAGAGGACTAGCACTAGCAGTTCCCTCCTTTGTTCCCCTTTTTTAACTGCCCAAAAAAACAAAACACAACTCGTCTCTGTGTTTGTGTATTATTGTACGCATTACTTCACCTGCCTCATTAGGACTGTCAAGGCTTTGTAAGTTATTTCATAAGGAACTTTCAAAGGCAACCAGCGTCATTATTGACAATTACAGGATTCGATATATATATAATGTTGTAATAAAATAATTAAAAGTCAACAAGTTTTTAACTAGCGAAGACAACTGGTGTTAGATAATGATTTTTCTTCTCTTTATTTGAATATTTAAATTTTCATATAATTAATTGTGATGTTTATAAAGATGAGTAAGAAAAAGTTTCGGAGATTTATATGAAAACTGGTTGTCTTCTTTTTACATAACTCCAAATATATATATCCATGCATACATGAGGAAGATAAAATAAAACCCCACCTGTTATTGTGAGTTCAAGACGCAAATATGGTCGCTTTACTTGAGATATGTTGATATCGGCCACGGTTTGGCAAGTCACCGTTGACAAATAAGTCGAGTTGATGCTGAACCACGCACAACTCTTAATGATCTCTTTTCTTTTTATACATACTAAAACAACTAGGCTTAACAGAAATTGAATAATACTTTGAGTAAAGATCAAAGCCATGCTGAACCGTTGTTATCATTTAAATGTTAATTTTATATTATATCTTATATATTTACATTGAAGTTTGTTTTTATTTTTCAAACAATATATGTGTATGCACTTGAATTAAAAAAATAAGCAAATTATTAGTCTTAATAAATTTATACACTCCAGTATTTTAGTAAATTTTAAAAAATATTTTAGCATATTAAATATAAATAAGTATATTTAGTGTAAAATATATTTATCAAAATATTACAATTTTAAATAATATATATATATATATATATATATATATATATATGTATAATTTTAAATATATACAAATATAAATATATATTTAATTATATATAGATTCGATTACAATTAAATCATTAAATCATAAATAAATTCTTTTACTGATTTAGTGATGAATTCAATTTTCAAAACCTTGGTTGATATTGAAGAATGAAGTAGAAGGAAAGATTTTAAGTTTGTGTGTGTTGATATTGCTAGCTACTTGCTCACGTTACATGAAACATACAGGGTAATCAAGCCCGTCCAAGGCTATCTCAAACGACGGCAGCATGGTAATCAAAGAGAAGAAAATGTAAAAGTAATAACAAAAACATATTAATCAAGCAATGAGAATGTCAGTGGCGTAGTTCCAAGTCGAAGTATCCCCTCCCTTTTATATTTTGTGGGGAAAGAGAATAGGAGATGGCACATGGATCATCCCCACTTCCATTCCACTGTAGGGGCCGAAGCAATATCTGGATGAGTTGGCCCTTGCATATATCCATCCCTGCATGGCTACATCATGTACATTAATGAGAAATTCTTAGTAGTTATGTATTTATATAAACACTTCATTTAATATTTTATGTGTGTAAAATTTGTAGGTCATGTTATAAATATAAATTAATTTTTAAAAAATTGATCATATATGTTAACTGTTAAATGGAGTGATTATGTAAGTACATATTTATCTAAAAATTACTACAAATTTAATTTCACTCCCCCGTATGAAAGTATAATTGTTTAGTGGTCCACACTCCTCATCTTTAGATTACCATGGTGGAACTTCCACCTATCGTTCAAGGAAGCCCTGTTAAACCACTGTTAAATTTGAGTCAAGTCATCAAAGACTAAAAGCCAGATCATTTTAATTTAGTTTTTTTAAAGGATAATTATTGAGATTGACTTGGTTTACTCGCACATAGACTTGAGATTGGTCCCATTAATTCACAATAATAAAACAAGACAATGAAAAACATGTTCTTTGCTGTTCACTAAAATCCAATTGCTTTAAGTATTCATGTAAAAAAAAAAAGTTGCTTTGACTATGTATCTTTTTTCTAATAATATTGCGACCAGTATAATTAAATTAAATAAATATCTTGTTTGACGTGCACATGAAATGTTGTATTAAGAATTAAAAGAAAATCAGTTCAATCCGACGAAGATATCATTGTTGTTGTCGAGACCCACATAATTATAAGAATTTTTTAATGATTTTCCCTGAGAACTGTTTGTTATGGGGTCCATCTCCATCTTCATATATGGCGACCTATCCCCAAAGTATTCCCTTGGGTGAATCAATCTCCCCCGCATGATGCCGCAACATTTGTCATAAAGCAACCACGACACACTATTACGTAGGCTGAAATGTTACGTTATGGGATGACGCAAAATGTGTATATGCTTAATGCTTTCACACATCATATCTTGTGCACAAACTTACCATCTTACCCCCAGGCCACCACTTTTCTTGAGATGTCATAATAGGTTCTGGCTGATGAGTAAATTTGGCTTAATCTATTAATGGTTTAATGGTTTGTTTAAAATTTAATTTATAAAAAAATAAATAATTGTAATTAAATTTACTTAACTCGTAAGTTAAGTAAATTTGAAATGAGTTAATTTGTGAATTAGTTAAAATTTAAATTTTTTATTATTTTTTCTTGTTAAATTTAAGATTTATAGATTCTCATTTATGTAAATTAATAATTATGATTTATAAATTATAATATAATTTAAATTTAATAATTATTACATGATTTTAGATATTTTATAATTTAAATTAAATAATTATTTTATGATTTTTAATTTATTTTAATATATTTAATATTTTATAATTTTTTTAATTTTTTAATAAATTAACCTGTCTAATCTAGCAACGTCAATAATTCAGCTCACTTCCAAAAACCCACTTAATCTCCACCCCACTCTACTTTCATTGCTGATCATTTTTCGCAGCCTCATGGGCATTCTTGCCAAATCATTAATGTAAACAAAATCACGTGGTCTCGACCTCTTTTGCGAGTCAATGAACACGGTTTTGGTTCATTGAATTGAGTAAGCAATTCCCACAGTTCATTTGTTGACTAGCTATACCAAATTACACATTGCTCGGTTCTTATTCATTGTGGTCCTTCACTCTCGCTCTCTCTTCTGTAGTTCATCAGCAGCAAATATATGTCATGGTACAGGGTTAAAGAAAGAAAAGAGGATGAGTGCCTGATTAACCCTTTTATATTCTCTTCTCTTCTTGTTGTTAATTACACACACACAACCAGTGTGTTAAAATTAAGCAGCATGGAAGGAGAAAGAAGGAAGAGAAAACTAGAGAATGAAGAAGAAAATGATGAGGAGCACAAGATTGAGAGGTTCTTTGCCTTGATAAAGAGCACAAAAGGTGCACGCGATCGCCTCTCTAAGGAGCAGAAAACAGACAAGAAGGTTGAGGAAGAAGAGAAGGCAAAGGCTATTTGGAATCCAACGTTCCAACCGGAAGATTTCATTGATTATGGAGAATTCAATGAGTCAACTGATCCACGTGCAGGTCCTTCGGAGAAAGAAAAAGAGGTGACCGAGAAAGAATTACTAGAAGCAACCGCCACGGCGGCGGCGGTGGCGGCTGCCGAGCATGAAGATAAAGAGAAAGCAAGTAATCATTTAGACTTAAATCTTTCTTTGTAATAATACCATGTGATGGATAATGGATTGGCCATGATTTGCTAAACAAAAATTGGCTTATGAATCCAGTTTTCATTGCTACTTCATGATTGACCATATAGTTGTTGTACACTGGAAAGGTCATTCATTATTCAAGAACTCTTTAATAATTACTTGTTAAACATTTATTAATTATTATTTCAATTTATGATCTTCAAATATTTATTATAAGAACAATCAATAAATATTTTACAAATTATCTAAAATATCATAGCAACACTCACTTATTAACCTGCAATTAACATTTTAATGAATTTTACGGTGCTCTTTTTCTCTAACTCAATCTCAATAATTTTAAAAGAGGCTTACATATAGTACTCCAAAAAGTAAATACTTATTTTGATTCTTCATTGATATTTTCTTTTTCAACGTGATTCCTATTAGATTAATTTTCTAAGTTAAGGATCTATCAATTTAATTTTTTTTTCAATTTAATCATCATTAGATTAACTTTCTATCCAATAATCACTAACACTGTTAAATTGTTAATAGAAATTAAGACTTATCTTATTTTCTATCAATGTGACACTAATGTGTCTCACTTTTCTGCCCACATAATAATAATGTGTCATTTAAAGTAATATTATATGTTAATTGAGAGTTTATATTTTTAAATTATCATTAAAATCACACAAATTATCTTTTTTTATTTGGGGTTTCCACACAAATGATCTTGCTATGCTAGTAAATATATATGCACATAAAAGTAAGCCACACAAATTATATAACTTTAATGATAATTAAAAATATGACCCTCAATTGACCATGTCAAATTGAATGAAATGTCCGATGATGTGATACGCCTAGTAAGAATTTCTTTGAGGTAATAGTGGCCATCTCTTTCCATCCTTTTTTTTTTCTTCCATCTTTTTCCATCCTATAATCATAGATGAGGAGAGAGAGAGAAAATTTTAGGTGAGGCCCAGCTTGCCTAGTTTTTCTTTGGGTTTCTTGGTGTAACTTACAAGACAAGATCGATAGAGATAAGGAAAGCTCCGATTTAATGGAACACAACAGAAACTAGAGAAATTATATTTGTGCATTACTAAATGCACTTATTGTTTTAGTAAGCGATTTGATAAAAATAACAAATAATATAAGTGATATTTAATAACAAAATAATATATGTGAGAGAAGATATACGAATGATTTATATTTAGTGAAATCCAAATTATTGTTTTACTCCAGGGTATTAAACATTCGACTAATAATTTATCTTTGTTTTATAATTTGATATGTATAAAATAATAAATTATTTATTTTAATTTATTAAAAATAATGTTATAATAAAATAGGTTTGTACATAAAATTTTATATATATCATACTAATATAAATTTTCACCAATATTATATACATTTTTTTAGCCTCACACCAATATTATATTATTTATTATTTGATCAACTTATATTAAAATTAATGTATATCATGATATTTAAGCAAGTAAAACAAAGTTCATCCACTAAATTGCATAGTTGTACATGTTAAAGTTTATGAATTTTGAGGTGCAGGATCCATATGACAACTAGTATGATCAAACATAGACAAAGTATAAGAATTAACACATTTATACCCATCTAATAACTATTTTAAAAAAATAATTTTAAATAATATAATAATTGAATTATATCTAGTTAACGGATCAAGATCATATTAAGTGGAGGATGCATTTTAGAAAATAAAATGCATTGTTAATAACAGTTGATTAAAAAAATCAATAATTAAAATTTTAATATAAATTGATAGAACTCAATAAAAGGATTTGTTTATGTCAGAACAAATAAATCCAATCGTATGAGGTAACCCCTGGATTAAGGAGTAGCAAAAAAACAGACTAGGGAGTAGCAAACCAGAATTTTCCTAAAAATAATACGAAGCCGAAGAGAACTTGGTATGGGCCATGGGCAAGGGGCATAATTATGGCATAGCCCAAAAGGCATTCATCACAGTGACACCATTCATAACATTTCATTGCAACACAAATTACAAAGAATGCACCTTTTAAACGTGGGCCATTTTCCCAGCCCAATTGCATGTCCCTAATTTCTTAGAGCTTCAGCGTGGCTGAATGGTAGACCCAAAAAAAAAAAAAAAAACACAAGCGTGGCTAAATGGCAGACTCTGTTTTTGGTTCACTACAGAGATGGCCAGAAAGTAATTCAGTCAGGCAAGGCAGAATGAACTAACCGCAGTGTCACTGCTTTGCAGTTTGCACTCTCATGACGTACACGAACATGATAATCAGCGGCGGCAGAAGAAATCAAGAGGTGTCGGTGGTGTGGAATAAGTCGTGGAAAGTATCCTAGAAGCTATCACTGAATTTGCAGCCTCAGTATGATGAATTCCATCCCAACTCACATACCGAGATCCTTCATCACAAACCTGATACCCAGGTTGACCACAGGTCACCCTTTTGTCAAAATTGTAAGGAGGTCCTCCATGGCCGCAGCATGCCATCAACCGATTTGAGAAACCTAACCAATAATTCATTTACAAACTCCATCACAATCATGGTAATAATAACAGTCAACCATGTTTTCCAGAGGAAAATGGAGTAATCTAACTCTGCCAATTATGTCATCACAATTTCAAGATTGAGAGACATGAAAACTTAATTCAGAATAGCATCACAATTGTGAATTGAATAATAAACTAATCAGGACTTAAATGAGAAGAAAGTAAAGTAAAAGTGCTTGGCTTACCATATTTGCTGGCATTTGCGATGAGGTCATACTTAATGGCAAAAATATCAACATAGACTAGGGTAGCATCCTTCAATTCAGTTCTCAGTTTGTCACACGAATGATGCAGCGCTTCGTTAAACAATTTTGCAGCAGTATTATAACTAGAAAGACATCCAAATGAATCCAGATCCTTCTTTTGAGCCAATGAAAGTAATTTAGGAAGACAGCCCAAAGGCCCGGTATTGTGAACCCAAAACTTCCTGGCACCTTCATTATACAAACCCTGCAATTTTTATAACAGAGAGATATACGTTGATGATCTGAACCAAGTGAAGCAGTGCCAGTAATACTTGTATGAAAATATGATATAAACACAATATAATATACAGTTCTTCTTAGCAGAAGAAATTAAAAAAACCGCAGCGTCATTTATCCAATTAAAAATGCAGCACCCTAAACAAAGAATATAAAGTAAACTTTTTGTGTTGTACATGAAATCAATCTATGAATACCAAGAATTATATCAAGAATAAGGAACTGTGATGTGTTAATTCAACAAATTATCAATTCAACAAATGATAAAAAAGCTTGTTAAGAAGTTAATATAAACCAGAATCAGATTAATTAGATGTAATGAAGAAACCTTGAAACTTCATTTCTGATTTTAATTTTTGGAGTACAATTTAGTAGTTACATACACATTTCCTATCTTTATTATCTACAATCTGTCGAATCCTGACAAGAGTTCCAAAGTATGAAATTATAAACACATGAATGAAGAAACATTTTATGATGCAAAGATGATACTCAAGAAACTTAAAAGGGAAATAAATTAGAAAGAGAAAGGAGAAATATTTTAGCCTATGATCACGTTAAGGGTGAATATAAAGGACGAGCAAGGGAAATAGGATCACTCTTATGATCACATTAAGCCCCTTCCATGGACACAAATCACCATTACTATCAAAGAAAATCAATGTAAATGTTTCATAGATAAATTCAAAAAGCAAATTTACTCGAAAATTCTAAAAAACACTGGACAGACCTGAACAGCATTCTCAATTTCAGTGATAATTGCTGGGATCTTCTTGGTGACTAGCACATAGGACAGATTTTTAGAAAATGAATCAGCGAGGTCATTTTGCCCAATATCAATCAAGTAGAGTGCATCCCGGAAGCCTTCATCATTAATCAAATTTCTAGCACCTATAAGTTTTGTAGTGCAGTCAGTTCATTCTTAAATTCAAATTTCAAAATTCACAATCACATTATTGCTTCAATGATCAGAAAAAAAAAGAGCATCTAAGTCATACCTAGCTCTTACACTCATGAAAATCAATATGAATACAAATTCCAGAGAAAAATATGACAGATTAAACCCTTTACTGACTGACTAAATTCAGTATTGAGCATGCATACTATTCATGGGAAAAGAAAGAAAGCAGTAAAATATTTAAAACAAGCGTCCCAAGGACAAATTATGTAAATATTTTTTTTATCTATTTTTTCCTAATTTCTGAAAATAAAATAGTGCAGGAAATCTACCTGCTGTAACAAGTTCAAGGGTACGAGCTTTGAAATGGAGGAACTGCATGACCTGTATATTCAAAGAGAAAGGAATATATTTGGGGAGGGTGGAGGACCCCACCACTGCAAAGTTTGCTCCATTTGCGAATGTGGATCCTGACAAGGCGTCCAGGTATGGGGTCAAAAGACTCACATTCAAGCTTTGGCCTGAAAATATTAGAAGGAAAATATTTTCAGATAGAAGGATATTTGAATATACAGCATGAAAACTTGCAAGTTTGTGTCCCAAATCCCCATCAACCTTTTGGAAACTGGAATTCATAACATGCAACCACTAAAGGGAGAGTCTAACCCTTCACAACTACTTGCCAATTGTGATATGATTGGTCTAATCACTCTTCCACCAGAAGAAGGTTGGCATTCTGTTATCTTGTTCTCTATTTTTTTTTTCATTCATTCATATAAAAAAAAAAATCCTTGATAGAGTATTAAAAATGCCTCAAATTTATTTTGATTGGGAAGGATGATGATGATGTTCCCACTACAGTCAGCCTCGTTGGCTTGTTGCATGACGAATTAATACTATTAATTAACACTACAATGGAAAAAACTACTGTTCAACTCAATTATAAAATTATATATCTATACATGCTTAACTCATGAACTAGTTTGAACTCTTTATTTTGTCACAATTGAGCTCAGATTTCAAACTTCTTTTTATTAATCAAGTTTGAGCTAAAAAATTATTGCCTGAACTTAGCCTATAGCAAACACCTAAATGAATGAATGAAATAGTATTCCATCATCTCTTTATGTCAGGTTATTCCAAGATTGGTATCTTCTTATAATTTCATTTTTATTCTATTAAAAAAGATTTGTCAGATATGTAAAATTTTGTTAACTCCTAACCACAGTTTTCTGTCACTATTTTTTTTTTCTTTCTCCACTAGTCAGTAAAAAATTATCTTTCATATATAAAAAATAAGTTTAATTTTAAATATTTATTGTTAATTCTTGAAAAGTTTTTGCACTACTTGAAGAATTTAACTTTTCAAATAATTATGATTATAGTTAAATTTTTTTAATAATATATTAATATATAATTAGATAATAATATAAAAAAATTTTACATTTACATGAATCAAAATTAAAAATTAAATTCTTTAAAAATACTCTGAACAGATTTGTACAGTAGTACTGCTCTCTTTGCAATTATCCAGGTATCTCTCCCTATTTTGATTAAAATATTAGCACAAAATTGTTGGAAAAAAAATCTAAATCTTCATTAACACATACGAGCACATTTGTAATAATGAACAAAATACTTGACTAGAAATCCCCGAAAAAAAAAGTTCTGGATTCGAAAAGTGCACGTGCCTCGCAATCCTCGATGGTCATCAACCAGAATCATCACTAGATTTTGGTCATACTCTCCCCCTTTTCGGTCTTTAATCTAAAGTCTAAACAGTAACATTACTCGTTGTTTTAGAATGCTGTAAAGCGAGGATGCAAATCACGGAGAAAATGGCATGAGAAAGAAAGAAAGAAAGAAAGAAAGAAAGGACATTTTGGGAAAATTGACTTTCCATGACACGTTTCCCTTGCAATGAAACCGAACCTGCAGACACAGGGCATTCAAAACATGGGCCCAACTTCTGGTCACTAATAAAAACGACAAAAACAAACCTCACCGACGCGAGATTCACATCACACGGCCAAGATCGAACGACATCACTTTGCTCTTTGAGATTTGTTCCGTTCGAAACGACATCCTAGCTAACCCGAAGCCGGAGATGAGGTGAGATGGAATCACACTCAAAGTGTCGTCGACGTTTCACGTCACTCGGCAAAGCGAATCCGAGTTCAGGCTAAGAATGGGGTTAATAATTAATTATTATGATCTAGTCTTGTATTTTACTTTGCATGATTAATCATAAACTCTCTGATTTGAATAATCGAAAATACGAAGAGAAAGAGAAAAACAAAAGGGTGAGAAGAAGAAGAAGAAGAAGAAGAAGGGGCACTTACAGAGGAAGTCGATGACGAGGCGTCCATCGCACAAGCGACCGGTGGATCTGCGAAAGAAAGTGCGGCCATTGGGAAGATTGATGGGGAAACCGAGTCCGGAGGCGAGTCCACCCGTGTCCGAGTTGGAATCGCCGAAGACGAACAGGGGTGCAGGCTTATCGCAGTGACCGAGAGGCAGAACCGAACAAAGTATGAACAGTGGAAACGACAGTAGCAGCAGCAATAAGAATGCGAGACAGTGAGAGTGACTGCGAGAAGCCATAGTGATAGCGTGATTGGTTCTGAGTTCGGACACACAGTCCAAACGAAGCCTTAGTTCTTGTACATACAACGCCTTTTTTTACGCTTGTGATACGATACGTGTGTGTATATATATTTCTTTCAAAAATAATTGTTCTAAAATTTTAAACAAGCATATAACGATGTTTTAGAACGGAAGCAATATTTTTCCGACCACTGGCAACGCAATTATTACACATGCCAATATTGTTCACTTCGTTTTAGGTGTCTTACTCAATGCTATTTTTTAACGAGTCAAGTACTGAATAACAGTTTAGAAAAGTGCTCGTGGATCCATATATGTTTTCTTTTTTTTTAATTCGTGAAATTGGTTTGTTTGTGACTATTGAAATTAAGGTTTTTAAAATTACAGTTGGAGTTGTCGTCGCTTTGATGTTGTTAATGTAGATTGATATAGGCCGGAATTACGGTATTAAAATGTCGCGGTTATATTAAATAATTCATATAATTTATAATTTAAAATCTTAATTTAAATAGTTATTATTTATAAAAATAAAAGAAAATAAAATACATTTTTTTGCTTAAATACATTAAAAGTTAAAATAATTGACAAGAAGAAGATAAAGAGAAAGAGTGAAAATAATTTATTACTTTTTTTTAATTCTCTTATATTGATAATATATGAATTAGGATTACGCTTTTTGATTTTATATTGAAAAAAATTAAATAAATAAATAAATATATAATATTTAAATGTGTCAATAGTTAAATATAATTAGTAAAAAAATGACTTATTTAAGAGATAAGTTAATAAAAAGCATTTTAGGGATGCAATCGAAGTTATAAATTATGGTTTTGTTAACCGAAAATGCTATTAAGCCCGAATCTCTGCCCGATTTTAAAAGCCCGAATTACCTGTCATCTTATGGGGGAATGAACATCTCATCACATTGTTTTCTCTTTTTCTCTTTCCGTCTTCTCCCTTCTCCCTCAAATCTAAGCCGAAACGCTTCATCGTCAAACTCACACAGATAAACTCTACATCATCTTCTAAATAGCTGCCACCCAGTTTTGAGACGCTGTCGTCCTACTGACGAGATTTGTTTTGACCCAAATGGGTTTCTCATTTCTCCGACTTCCTTATCAGAAAGAATTATCACAGGCCATGGCTTTAGTTGCGTCACTCATGTGTTGTCCACTGAGATTGAAGATCGAAATTATGGGGCTTCTCCTTGGCCACATCGAGGTTGGTAATTTTTTATTACTATTTTTTTTATTCCTGATAATCATTTTACAGGATATTACAAGTATTTTAAATGCTTATTTGGAAATAGAACCAATGAATGATAAGACCAAAAGTCATTGCTTATATTGGTAATTCGAACTGTTGTTCTAGTTCTTATATGGGTGTTGGTAGTGAAATCATTGTTCTAGTTCTTGTATGGGTGTTGGTAGTGAAATCATGTAAGACATCTATTACTCTGTTTATTTCACTTTTGAGATTTGGAGATGCTTGGTTAGTTGTTTATTACGTGTTTGACAAAAGGTTTGAACTACGAAGTTCAAGATTCTCCAAAGTTCTTTATATTGATGAGTTTTGAATTGGTTTATCTAATTATATCATTAATTTGCTGGATGAAAAGATATCTTTATTTCATTAGCTCTTAATTGGAAGTTTGGAACTATCTTTCTTTTTCTCCCCTACCCTGCCCCCTTTTGGAGTTTTACTTCTGCTAATCATTCATGTAGGAACAAAGACTATTGTGCAAATCAGGAGCCTTGCACCGAAGTTATTATCAAAGTTTGATGGGAACCTTCTCATCTTGGCTTATATGATTAAATTTTGTTCTTTTATTTGAACTTATGCTTTATTTTTAACTGTTGTTGATTTATTTATCAATTCCATATCTTGTTTGATTTACTTTAATCAATAAAAATTCACATCCAACTGCAAAAAATAGTTCTATATCTAAATTGGTGGACTTCAAATTATATTGGCCAATTTTTAATCTGCAAGTTAAGACATTTCTTTGTGTGTGTGGCTAGTCTCATCCTCCATATTTCTCCTTTTTCCTATCTTTTCCTTTCAAATTTTAAATTTTTTTTTTCAATATTTATGGTTCAGTAATGGGATTACAGGTATTGTTTGCCTATGAGAAATATTGGCTATGCTGGACTCATCAGGTAGTGGCAAAATTACACTTCTTATAGCTCTTGGAGGTCATCTCAGTGGTAAATTATTTAGAAAGATCAATTTTAGACACAACAACTATGTTAACTTCAGATTTTTTGTGATAGAATTTTCAGATACATACCCAACATAGCTACTGCACAATGCTGGCCATTTATTAAGGAGCTTTTAGGTAATCGTGGTTGTTTGAGTTATAACTCAAGCTATACAACTTGAAATTACACAGAGTCTTTTGCATTTGAAAGCTGAAATATAACGCTAGAAGGCATAAAATTTCTAGCTTGTACCTTTTTCTCCATCAGCACCAGATTTATTTCAAATTCAGGTCCATTTTCTGCACAGTTCCTGTTTTGGGCAGCATCTATCATTTTGTGCCTAACTTAGACCACACAAATAATTAGTAGTGATGTAACTAGAAATAATTCTGAGTATGAAAACCAAGTTTTAGATTCTGTTTAGCTTAACCTGTATATTTTGTGGCAGTGACTTGGAATATTACTTGCATGTATTCTCAATTCCTAGCTGGAAAGACCCCAACTTCTTGTGTTTCTCTTTTATCCTTCTATAATGATACAGTAGTAAACTACCCAACCTGCACCTGTGGCTGCCAAAACAAAACAGAACCTGGCAGTTGTGTAGAGTCAGTCCTTAATTTATCTTTCTGTAGATATCTGAAATTGTCATTTTATTCTTCTTGTAGTTCATCAAAGTGTGTTTTAAAGTAACCTTTGTTATCATTTTCCCCTGCCTTTTGATATATTTTCCTAAATTTGTCTTACAGTCCAGGCTCTCCATATTTAGCTTCGATTGTATCACCACCAGGCAAAGCTATAAATACACATCAAGTCCAATGTACCAGCCATATGTGTCCTATTCAAGTGCATTGGCATGTAAAGCTCCATTATAAAGAGTACTGGAGAGTCAAGATCACAATCACGAATTTCAATTACAAAATGAACTATACACAGTGGAACCTTGTTGTGCAGCACCCTAACTTCGATAATTTAACCCAGCTTTTTAGCTTTAGTTACAAGTCGCTAACAGCTTTTCAGAAGCAAGAGAATGTGAAATAAGGGCAAGGCAGCAGAGACAACTAATGACATGTAGATCAAAGACAAACAAATGAAACAAAAGACTAGAGCTTCAGATTTCATACAAGAAATGAGGCAGTTCATGTGGCCTATTGACTTCTCCATGGAGCAAAAGACTATACTTGAATAGTTTGAGACTATTGTGGCAAAAGATTGCAACTATATTTGATTAGGGAATATGTATGCACTTTACAAAGAGTTTGATATATGTAGAGAATTAGGACTTGTTGATAGACAAACTTCTTACAATGTAATGCCAATATCATTTGTACAAATCAGTGATTCTGATCAATAAACAAATATGTTTGTAGAAATTGAAAATGTGAAAATGTTGTTAATGCTATTTATTTCTTTAAATTGGTGATCTTGTTTCAATATAAAATAAACCAAAATGATTATGTATGTCTTTACAGTCACAAGAGAGGTAAAAACAAAATAAACTAGTGATAATAAGCTACAAGAAATCGGATGTCAAATGACAAGGCCAAACGCTGGAGTTGTTGCATATTGACTAGAACCATCTCGAATGTAGCTATTTAGAAACTCCACCACTAGGGAATGATGATTCGTCTTGTGAAGCAATAGCCGAATGCTGATACTGGTGTTGTGCCTACCAAAAGCAATACATGAGTAAGAAAAAGTAGTATGAGTTTTATATAAAATTATAACAAATAAAATTACTAATACCTATAGAAGTTCAAAATAAGTCATGTTGTAGCCATCACTTTGCAGATAACTGGGAACTTGCAAATCAACATACAAAAGTAATTTAAAGTAAAATATAATATTGAATTATATACTTAAGTTTGATTTACTATATTTCTACACACCTGCTTTGGATTGAAGGAAGCTACAAGGTTTGCATTGCCATATTCATTCCCCCCAAAATAACTTGTGTGGTGCTATAAACATAAAGATGTAAAAACAATAGATAGTTAAGAAGTAATGTCATGATATAAAAGGCATAAAATCTCCATCAAAATTTAAAGAAGAGGAAAGTTGGCAATTGTTTTTACAAGTGTGCTCCCTTGTGGTCCAAACCCATCAAACTTTCTAGATCCACAAAAGCTATGTATTTGGGCTCAGTAGCACAAAGACTTATCTATAAAATATTTAAAGTATGAGTTAAAAATTAAATAATGTATCATATGCAAATACATACTTATTTAGATTTGTGGAATAGGATTGATAGGTGCAAATTACCTTCTCATTTCTTTCAGAATTTTTTCCTTTTTTTACTGCATTCTTGTTTTTTCTTTCTTAGTTTCTTTAAGATTTGATCAACATTAGATTCCTTCCTTTTTGATGGGGGACGTCTTTTACTACGAACTACTAAAGAATTTAGCATCTTGATTCGCTCTTGAGAAATTATTGAGATATCTGATATAAATGGAGATGCTTCAGTGCTTTGACTAGATGCCTTTGAGAAACTTAAGTTAACTTTCAAGTCATGAATCCATTTCATCACTTTAATAATATCATCATCACTATTTATCCCTACAGAAGCAACTTCATAAAAGGCACTGCACGCCTTGTCAAACCATTGAGCATTAAAATTGGTAGTGGAATTATCATAGTTGCTTTTTCACTAATGTGTGCCTTCGTTTCAAATCCTTCCTCCAATGAGAGAATACATATTTAGATGGCACCGACTTTATTTTTCTCACATGATTAAGCACACAAAGTATGTGTCTACACAAAACACCTCTAAACTCAAACAAAGGGCATGCACATTTGACTTCAAATTCTTCTTTAATAAAGTACACACCAAAAGATATATATTTCATTTTATCATTAACTTTTTTTGTTTTAACAATAGAAAAAGTTAAAATTGATCCTTCTTGCCTCTGAAAGTAAGCATTACAAGACATTATACAAGCTACTTCCTCTTGAAATTCTTTGAATTTTGCATTGTTAAAAACTTTTTGAAATTGACACTCGATATCATAAACACTCACATAAGGAATTAAAGTATTGAAGGAATTGAAATCTGCCCGGCACTATTTTTCAATCTTATCTCTTAGAACATTGTCATGTTGTTCCATAAATTGCTTTAATGTTATCTTCGAGTTAACATACCCATCAAAAAATGCATTCATGCTCTCACTTCTAACCCAAAATGTGTCCTTCACAAACACAGGTACCAAATGATGTCTCTTAATATAAAGCCCATTCAACCATTCATTCTCATGAAGATTGTAATCTGCAATCATTTTTTTCCAACTTTCCACAAAATCTTCTTTACTAAAAGAATCATATACAGTACCATGCAGAACTAATTTGATTGACTCATAGTCAGAATATCCTCTCAACTTCTCAAGAATTTTTTTTATTATGTGCCATAAGCACCATCAATGACAAACTTTTGGAAAACAACCTCAATTGCATTTTTCATAGCTTGGTCTTAATCAGTAATAATAGCACTAGGAGCCCGTTCAGACATACACGCTAGCCATGTCTTAAATAACCAAATAAATGTTTTAATATCCTTATTTGATAGCAAAACACAACCTAGTAGTATTGATTGTCCATGATAATTCACTCCTACGAAAGGAGCAAAAGGCATATCATATTTATTTGTCAAATACGTGGTATCAAATGTCACAACATCACCAAAGTATTCATATGCAACTCTACTTCTTGCATATGCTCAAAAGACATTTCTTAATCGACATTCATCATCCAAGTCCATCATATAATAAAAGTTACTATTTTGCTTTTACATTCGAAGAAAATAGTGTTGTTTGGCTTCAGCATCTCCTGTCCCCAATCGTAGCCTTCTAGCTTTTCCTATATAGTTTCTACAATTTTTTTGGTCAAATGTTAGGTTCTCATATCCTCTAGCTTCAATAACAAATGCTTGAAAATTTTTTATTTACGCTAATCTTAGCTTGATCATTAATTTCAAGTCTCTTTTCTACTTGAGAGTCTATTTTTCTTTGCATATGAAAAATCGTGCTTTGTTGGGACTCATTTCCTGATTGTGTTCAAGGATCATACTGTTAATCTTCACCTTTCCATCTAATCGCAACCATGCATTAAGTCTAGCCTTGCATTGTGTTTTAGTGGTTGGATTTTGCTTCAAAAGTTTGTTTCGCCGACTTACTAACTTCCTAGCACGAGCACAAGATATAGTAAAATATTTCTTTCCGTCAAGATCATTTTTGGTATTATTTTTAAAATTGCAAAACCTTTTTTCCGAGCAAATTTAGTGTAATATATTTCAACCTCTTTTTCGGAATCAAATATCATCCCCACTCCTGGTTCTTCAATTTTCTCATTCATTTGTTCTTTAACCTCTTCAATCTCATCTCTTGATTTTTCTTTATCATGCTCAAATTCTTTATTCTTATCATTATGTACTTATTGAAAGAGTTGTCATTGACATGAGAATAAGACCTGTTTGAAGTGAATTCTACTTCCATTATATCAAATTTAACACAAACTCATCATTAAGAGACCAATTTTTATTCAAGCAAACAAAGTAACTAGTAATTTAAGTAACGAGCAAACAAAGTAACTAGATTAGATAGAGACACTGTTAAATAACATTCATACCTTGCAAATAATAGTTATCACGCAATTGAGTTCATAGATTAGAAACCAAAAAAGGAAATTAAAACAGAAACTAAGGGAGGTTAAAAGACAACATACAGAAATTAAAAATACACGAGTCCATTCTTCACTTCAATGTCAATACGGTGTGAATGCAGGGAAGATTAAAAGAAAAAGAAATATAGATAAGACATGAAAGAAAAGAGATATAGTTACTATCGGTAGAACATAATTCTCACCTGAATTTACCTATCGCTGATGGCTTGAAACAGAAATTGTCACTATAGCTGATGATGTGATGAGTCTTGCCGCAAGGGTTGCTGTCGTCAACTTAATTTTTCATAAAATAACCTATTTGATTTGTTTTAAAAATTAAATAATTAAATATTATGTGGCTTGCCACATCATTCTGGCAAGAAGAATTCGGGCAGATTACTCTGGCTCCGTAGCATCACTATTTGTTAACATATGTCTTTAAAATAGCATTTATTACTCTTTATTAAGCTATCATAATTATTTAAAGAATCAAATATTAAATATGTTTTGAAATTTTAAAATATTAATTAATTATTTATATTTTTATTTAATAATTTTTATTTTTAATTTTTTAACATGAGCCCTTAAGTATATGATAATAAAACCCTATAAATTATTATCATAGAATGTAAATAAATAAATGAGTGTCGATAAATCTTCTTTAATCTGCATTAATTAGCATGGACCGAAAATGTTAAAAGCTAGCTTGTTGATAAATATCACGCATCAATTTTTTTTTTTTTTGGGATAAAACTATTTCCTTAACAACTTTGCTATTTCATATGAAAATCTTGCTACCAAAACTATCAAAAAATATTATTAACCAATCAAAACAGCTTGCATATATATGGAATGGTAAAAATAAAAGGCATTAATTATAAAACGCACACATGCCTCACTTACTTTTCTCTTCGTACGTCGGTTACGAAATAAATTTTGTAAACTTTAGCATTTTCTTTTACTTAATTCTAAAGTTATTTTACACAATAATTGAGTTCTTAAAATTAAATATTCTAATATAACTATTTATATATTACTAACTAGTACCAATAAGTGATTGGGTAGGTTGTAAACGAAAGATGCACTTATTAAAATGACTTCCTGAAAAATTTAATTATGATACAGAATGAAATTAAACTTTCTTTTTAAAAATAAATTAATCTTTATGATCATAAATAAGTGCGGTTAATAAAGTAAGTAAGTGGTTTATTCAAATGATCTTCTATCAATGTTTATCTTTTCTCTTTATCTAATTAAAACATCTGTCAACTTGCAAGGGAGCTCTGTTTTTTGGATCTGGTTGTAGAAGGGGATTGTCTTCAAGTGATTAAAGCCCTGAATTCATCCACTCAACACCTAAATTACTTTGGACAGGTGATTTCTGACAGCAAGATGCTCCTCCAATGTTTTTGATCATATACTATTATGCATGTTCATAAGGAAGGGAATGTAGTTGCACAAGAACTTGCTACAATGGCCACAGTAGATCAGGAGCATGTGTGGATTGAGAGGCTCCTAGCCCAATGTCTAATCTTGCAATGTTGGACATTCTTGGTCTGTTTTAATGAAATATTTTCGTTTCCGTCAAAAAGAAAAAATAAAACATTTGTCCTATTTCGATAAATTATTTAAAATTTTTAAAAATGTCACTTTTTTATTTATTTTAGAACCGTAATTTATTTATATATATAGTGTCAAGCCTATTTCACATAAAAAGTAGTAATATATATATATATATAAAGCTATATAAAAAAATCCAACTAATTAACAAGTAATTAAAATATTTTCATGAAACGAGAAATAGTTATAATTTAGTATTATTTTATTTGTATGAATCAAGATAAAAAGGTTAAAGACTATGATATTAATTATGACCAAATGAAGCATCCACTACACCCTGAATTGGGTCATGGTATTTAACTCCATGTTATTCGCACGTAATTCAAAAAGTAATGTAAATAATCTCACACCATTTTTAATTCTTATATAAGAATTGGTCTAATTTTTTATTTTGTTTATGTTACGTTAGTACAAGTGCAAGTACTAAACTTTATAAGTACAATAACAAAAAGAGTACGAAACGAAAAACTTATTAAATAAATTTTAAGTTCTTAAAATATTAAATATTTTTACTATTTAATTTAATATTAAGAAAAATGTTAAAAACAATTGTTTTAATTTGTTATTGAAATGGGACTAGAAAATTGTTTATAAGAGATATCATTAGTCTTTTAATGTAATTTCAACTGTGGTCACTTTCTTTAACCGACCCCTCTTTATTAAGAAAGATTCTTAGGTGTTTATACTGTATATTATTTAATAATAATTATATTAATTTTATAAAATTATTATTATCTGTTTAAATTAAATTTTTTAAAAATAATAATAATTTACAAAACTGATATAACTATCATTAAATGACACATAGTAAGAGGTATGCCTTACTCTTTAAGCACTTAAAGAATTTTTCTATCATTAATTACTTCCATTCTACTCCCGTAGTACTAATCAACCATTAATGCAACCCTTCCAAAAGAACCTTGTTTTGTTCAAATTAAAGCAACTGTAGCTTTTGGAAACGTATTTGTCTGATACTACTTATACCGTTAATATAAACTAGCTACTTCCAAATCAAATTCTATATTAGAAACACTTGTTTTTTTATTTGAAAGCTATATATGTAATAATATTCTTAATTCTTAAATGTTATCATCTCTTGTACTCTCCCTTCCTTAATTTTGGTTTTCTTTCTCACGACTATTGTACTCGGTTTGTTTGCATTACTTCTTCCTGAAAAATGAAGCACATTTTTTGACCCGACACTTGTTTGGATCCTAAGCAGAAGCATAGCGTTACGTGTGAATTGAGACCCCGGATTAATGCCGTAATAAATGACTATATGCCAGATACAGATGTCTAATAAGCAGCATATTATAATCAATCTTCTCTCATATTTCACTATCTGTATATAGTGACAAATTTGATGTGACGAAAAAATATAGACGATGACAAATGTTCAGTTATATATAGAAAAAGTTTGAGATATATATGGCATACAAGCAATGTCCATATGTGTATACAGATAGCATTGTGAAAACGTTTGTCCAGAAACAAACCTCTCGTGACCTCCCGCGAGGGAAACTGAACGTGACGGAGAGATGGAGTAAAACCCAAAAAATCCTTCATTTTGAAAATTTGTCGAGTTTAACTTGAAAGCCGTCCCCTGTTTAATTAGGATAGGAACCTAGCTAGATGAATATATGAGAAGAAACTTTTAGATAGATACTCTTACGTTATAAGTACCACTCTTCTTCACGTCTTTTTTAATGTTATAGATATAAAATTATTTATATATTTTTATTTAATAATTTAAGTGTGTGTTTATTTTAATTTTTTGAAAACTTTTAAATTATAATTTGAGTAAAAACTCTTCTCTTGAAGCTTTTACTTAAAACTATGAGTTTAGATCTTAAAAGTTAAATTAAGCATATTATAAACTTTAAAGAGTTAATTTTTTATTTGATATCAAAGTTAAGTAGTCAATAATTTGACTCTTACTACTCTTTATTCTTCATAATAATTAACTTAAATTTTAGTATACAGGCATTGTGTTGTTTATATTTTCAATTCAAAAAATTCAGACATAAAAAGATATATTAGATATATAAAATGATTTATATATAAACATATTAGAGACATAATTTTTTTTTTTTCATGACATTTAGATCATATATTGAAAGCTGCAGTGTCTGACCTGAGAAAATTTACTGCACTGGCATTAGATCCTTTTCCCAAGACAGAGATAAATGAGTTCATAAATCCTTAACTAATTTGGCCTTGGAGGATGAAACAATGGCATCCCTGAAAGGCTGAAACCGAAAATGAAGCTTTTCTCTCACTCTCGCTCTAATTCGAGGCAGTGCTTAATTCAGGGGAAGAGAAGCACGAAGCTGCATGCACTCTGTCAACGTGGAACCAGCTGGAGGTGAGGTAGGGTGGGATATGCAGGAACCCACAACGAGAATTGAGATGGGTCCCGTTGATTTATTGCTTACGCTGACATGGGCATGGCTGGAAATTAACAAATTAGTTGCTTCAAGACTTCGAATGCTGCAAAAACTGCCAAATCTGGCACTAGCCCAAGGTGCTGCAAGAAATCGATCGTAACTGTTTCAATTCTTTTGTTTTACTTCTTTCTTTTCAAAGTAGCCTTGTATCTTTTAAAAACGGTTTTCTGTTATGCTATCTTAATTTTTTTATGATATTAATATTTAAAATAATTTATTAAATATCTATTAGTTTTTATTTTTTATAATTAATATTTAAAATTTAACTGCACCCCAAAAAATATTTGAAGTTTAATAAGTACAAGTAATAACCCATAAAGAGTGTTGTTATATATGGTAACTCTAATTTTTTTCTAGAGAACCAATACCCACTATGATTTATTTATTGGTTGTTATTTTTTTAATAAATACTTGAAGATGAAAGAGTTAAACTAATAATTAATAAATATTTTATAAATTAATTTAAGTATTAATAATAAAAAAATAATAAATACTAAAATAATTTTACTAATAAATATTGGATAAATTAACTTAAAACGTAATCAGTTTATGATTTGGGCAATGTATTTATGCATTCGAGATGAGAAATTTTTATATATCTTATAATATTACACTTAATTTATTAAATTATAATATATAAATAATATAATTATATTATATACTGTTAGATTAAATATAAGAGATTTTGTAATAAAATTTAAATTAAATCTTAATTATTTATTATAATATTATGAGAATATTTAAGAATTTTTTGTTCGAGACAGCTTTTGTAAGAAGGAAAAAATTTCTCCTTTCGTCAAACATGCATTGGAAGGGTAACCAAACATATATAGCATTAGGTACCGGTACTAAAAGAATAAGATAAGTATCGAAGTAGACCCCTTAAAATATTCATGAAACCTTCTTAATTACTTTAAAAGTAAGAGCATTAATGTCTCGAGAATTCAAAAACATTTAATGGTTTCTATTATAATTAATTTAAAAATTATAAAACTCATTTATTATAAAATACACTTTATATTTTCTTAAACAATAAGTGTAATAATTTTTTAATTGTTATTTAAATTTTTTATTAAATATTAGGAGAAAAAATATAGCATTACTCTAAAAAAAAAATTAGAATTTCTCCTCGAGTTAGGAATCGTTACCATTACCAGAGTTTCTTTCACTCTGGTTTCACGCACGATTTCCTACACTTCTAGTCACTCGTCTTCCTTATATATACATCTCTTTCTCTCTTGCTTTCCATTTCTCTTCTTCTGTCTAGTTACGTTGTCAAAAAAGGGGTCTCTGAAAGTCTCTCTCCAAAGTCCAAAGGCAGAGGAGTGAAGAAGAAACTTCAGAGAGAGAATGGCGAGTCGTGTCATTCCATTCTTCTCCATGTTTCTTGTGCAACTGGTCTATGCAGGGATGAATATTACCTCAAAGCTTGCAATAGAGTCTGGCATGAACCCTATTATCCTTGTTGCTTACCGGCAAATCTTTGCCACTGTATCCATTATTCCCTTCGCTTATTGGCTGGAATGGTAATATACATGCATATCCAAATATACACTCCATGAATAGATTGCTTATCATGTTCTTGTGGTCTGGTTTTATTTCATATATAATCATATACATGCATGAACACTGATCACATTCAAAATGAAGTAACACTGGCATATTCCACTTCTTTGGGTGCCTTTATTTGTAAGTAGTTACAATGGGCTAGTAATTGTGAGTTACTTTGGATTTAACAGGGAAGGAAGCACCACGACTCTGACTCTGAGTATATCACTATTGTTTGGGTCGATTGTGCTGATTTAAGTAATGGATTTTCCATTTATTATACAAAAACGAAACGAAAGAAAAAAAGAGAAAGAAGTAATATTTTTCTACGTGTTTAGTTTCACTAGACTCTATCAAACTCAAATATATTCCAATGATTAAATGGAACAGAAAAAATTTCATGAGGTGCTGCATGCTTGCTGAGAATGTGAGAATCCTTAAAGTAACTGAAGAGGGAGAAGATCACAAAACGGGTTATTAATTAGCAACCCCAATTGCAGTTTATGGAGAAACTCGAAGCTTAACTACAAGTAAAGACATTTTTTTTGAACTCTTTGTTGGCACACACCTGTGCAGACCACATTAAACGTTGATGGCATGCATGTTTACCGCGTTATGAGTCTCCGGGAATGTTACGTGCCAGTAATTGTCTACTTTTCAGAGAAGTAGTGCTACACGTTTCACAAAGTTTCTGAAGGCATGTAGTCATAGACACGCTGCACAGGGTTGTATTTATGCATGTTTTGGATCTCACATGTGCCTCAGTTATTTTAGTCTTCTACGAGAAAAAGTTCGGTGGAAACCGTCAGCTTTTTCTGGCTTTAGGTTTTTGAAGACCCAAAAGAGGTCAAGGAAAACAAGGCTGAAAACCCTGATCAGTGATTGCATCACAATTCATATTATTTTTTTATTACTTTTCCATAATAAGTTTATTTTCATTTTCGTTTCCTTCCGCAGGAATACCGTTCCCAGGATGACAATGCGCATTATGCTCCAAATATTATTATCTTCCTTAACGGGGTAAGCTAGCTTTGGGTGTTTCTACCATTTATGCTCAAGTTGCAATTTCTTTTTTCTTTGTTCTGGCTAATATGTTCAATTTCAAGTTAGAAAATGACACATTATAAGATGAGATGTGGTAGATTTAGTTATTTAGAAATGTTATATATTTTGTTTTTTTAATTTTCAACCTACTTAATTTTATAACCCTATATAGTTTATTTAACAAACACTTGAATTATTAAAGGGGAATGTTGTTATGTTTTTTAAATAAATTAATAAAGAGTAAGAACTATCTCGGTGTTTCTTTATTACATCTTCATCCGGTAATCACCATTTTGAGCTTGAATGCAGAGTTACAGGAAACCAGGTTCTGTACTTCGTGGGGCTAAAATATTCAACCGCTACAATTGCATGTGCACTGACCAATTTGCTCCCAGCTTTCACTTTTGTCCTTGCAGTCATCTTCAGGTAGGTAGCAAACAAATAGGACCTATTATTCATTTCCACTAATAACATCACTTTGCAGCCATAGATAGTATACCTGATCGATAACGATGGCCAAAAAGAGAAAGACGGTACTCGATGCTTTAATTATTTTTTGTTTCTATCGGTAGACAAGAGTATCTGAGAATCAAGACGAGGGCAGGGCTGGCGAAGGCGTTGGGGACAATTCTGAGTGTGTGTGGAGCCCTGCTTTTATCGTTCTACCATGGAAAAACCATTGGCTTAGGCGAATCAAGTATTCACTGGAGATATGCAGATAAAATGGAAGGAGCAAGCTCCTCCGGCAAAACCAACTTGCTCCTGGGCCCTTTCGTCTTAATTGTTAGTGCTCTTATTTGGGCAGTGTGGTTCATAATTCAAGTAAGCATCACCATAAGTGATCTTAATTACTATATCAATTGCCATTGCTCTGTCTCTTTATCTCAAAAGAGTTTGTTATATATATATATATATATATATAACACACTTGTTTTGGCGTTTCAGGCAGACTTGAGCAAGAAGTTTCCAGCTCCTTACACGAGCACTGGCTACATGTGTTTCATGGGAAGCATTCAGTGTGTGGTCATTGCCTTGTGTTTTGAACACAGAGCCCCAGCTTGGTCACTCCAGAATACTTTGAGACTTACCTCTGCTCTTTATGCGGTATATATATATATATATATATATATATGTTTCTGCAATTGCTTTCATTGGCTTTTACTATGCTTCAGTTTATATTTTATCTTTTCTTTGTAGTGGTGATAGTTAATTATACAGTAATGTTGGTTTCAGGGAGTAGTTTGCACAGGGCTAGCGTATTGCCTCATGTCGTGGGCCATTGAGAGAAAAGGTCCTCTTTATGTCTCTGTATTCACCCCATTGCAGCTTGTCCTCACCGCTGTCGTCAGCTGGGCTCTGCTTCAGGAGAAATTATACGTTGGAACGTATGCACTTTTCTTACGTATTCATCTATAATAACTACGTGTTTGCCACTGATTAATTGTCTTTGCCTGAAGAATCAAAATTGCAATTTGGCTTGGTTTTTGATCCCATGTTTTGATTTGGTTCTAGTGCCATAGGGTCTCTCCTGATAGTTTTGGGGCTCTATTCTGTTCTGTGGGGAAAGAACAAAGAGGTGAACAAGCAAGACGATACTCAAGAGACAGACGCAGAAGCAATCAAAGATGCAAAGTATACCCTGGAACTGCAATCCCGTGTGCCTTCCAATGGTAACCGACACCTTGACGTTGCTACTATTTGAAAGAGGAAGAAGGAGGCAGAGGATTCAATGCAGATAAAATGCAGGATATGCTCTTAAAAGGCACAAGACGTTTACATTTGAAATTCCTTGCAGACGCAGCAGTTTATAACTTTATATACGTAGCACCCTCTGTTGTCTGCTGGTAGTGTTCGACTAGAATCCAGGAATGATAGTGTCATTTTCGGTTTTCCCTTGATGTTTAACTCGATTGTTTATCCAATCAGTAAGTAAAAGTTGTAAGATTCCAGAAGTCACCGTGATATAAAAATAAAAATTAAATAAACTGACATTTTTAAATAATTATACATTCAGCCATACGTATGAATGTACAATAGATTATAAAATAATGTTTCACAGTAATCATGAAAACTAACGGAAATTATTTTTGGTACGACAACGGCAACCAATGTCATAAGAGAAGAGAAACTACAAGAGACTGATTCCAACAAGTAAATATTGGATTTTAAATATAGAAAATATTTTTTTTGTTTTTAATTTATGTATTTGAATTTTTTGATATATTAAAGATGTCTTATTAAGACTTGCATTTATTATATCTACTCATATATTCTCTGATTCCAAGCCTAGGTGGTATATATTGAATATATTGGCGTAACGTAACCGCATAAGTTATATGGAGGTAATGTTTTCCAGTTCTCTAATAACTAATGAATGTATAATTAATCTTTACAACCTGCAAAAAGAATTTATCTTATGAAACAACACATATCTGTTTGTTACCAATGAACTATTTACCGTTGTAGCTAAATTTGTGTTTTTTTTTTTATCTTAACTACTTAAGTTTAAATTTTAAGTTGATGCTTAAAAAAGAAATTAATAGTGTATAAGTATTTTATTCACATTCCTTGCGGTAAGAAAGTTATGCTAAGGCCCTGAAACTTGTAGACTGTATATCCATCGCCAACATGATCAAATGCAAACAACTCTTTCAAGTATATACTTTGGGTTCAAACTATAGTGTGTTTTTAGTAGGGGTGGGAATTCAATTTATTAATCTATAATTTATTTTATTCATTCATATTTAAATTCAATTCAGTCCATCAAATTATAATAATAATTTTAATGAATTTTGATGAATTAGATTAGTTTTAATTAATAAATAATTAATTAACTAACTAAAATATTTATTAGATCTAATATATATTCATAATAGAATGTATTTAGTCATAAAAAGAGTTCACATGTATCTAGTTGAGAATATATTAATTTAATATGTATCCACTAAAATAAATTAAATGATAAATTAAATATTTATTTATTAAAATATAGATTTAATGATTTTAACAAATTTATAATTAATTCAAATGAATTATTAATTAATGTTTTATTCATCTATTAATAATTCAATCCAAAAAATATTCAATCCATCTATTTGTCTCCTTACGGAGACATTACTTCTAAAACACACAGGGGCTTATCTTTGTTGTGGATCGTGACCGTGTTGTTGAGGCTAGAGATGAGCTCCACCGAATGTTGAATGAGGTACATAGAAGACACTCAATGCTATGTGTTGGCATGTCTCATGAATCTAAATATTGTGGACAGCAATCACAGAGATTGAAAAGATAATGAAAAGGAATTTCTAATCATAAAGCACTGTCTACTCTGAACTTGGCTTAACATGAATCACGATGAGCTGTTTAAATAAATGATATTGGATTTTGAAATTTTGATACTTCGATGGAGTCTAAAAAGGTCTGGCAATATTTATAAGCATTGTTATTGATCGTCTTCTGGTAGTGGCCTTCCTTGACTGCCAACTTCATGAGCAATGATGGTAAAGCTATTGCATTTTAGAAGAGTTACATTTTATGGAATAATTTTTGGTTATGTACTTGGTTAACGTATAGGATGAGTTGAGAGGTGCAGTGCTCCTGGTATTTGCCAACAAGCAAGATCTCCCAAATGCCATGAATGCTGCAGAAATCACAGAAAAGCTTGGTCTTAATTCTCTTCGCCAACGCCACTGGTATTCAGAATTTCTAATGCATTTCTGTTATGTCTGCCTACCCTGGTCTTTATCATGTATTCTGATAATTGGATTTTGGTGTTGGGGATTTTATTTCGGGTATACCCAGAGCACATGTGCCATCTCTGAGGAAGGACTCTATGAGGGATTGGACTGGCTCTCGACCAATCTAACCAACAAGGTACGCTTCAATTCTGCATCTCCCATATGTATGGTTGTTTTATATAATTATCTGATTAATTTCTTTTAAACTTTCTGTATCAGGCTTAGAAGACTTTCGTTTTTTTTTTTTTTTTTTTTTTGGAGGAACGCTGCAGTTTTGCTTGGATTTGTGGCTTGTAATGGTATTATGACGTCGGTTGGGTCTTGACTTTGTTACTGCGTACAAATCTCTTTTTTTGTTACCCTTTTAGATAACTGTTACTGTATGATAGCAATCGGTGTTTGTTCCTGTAGATTCTAAATAATTATTGAGCTACAAATTATACGTGTCACTACCCTGTTTGTCTTAGAATTCAGCATTAGAGATTATTGTCAAAACAATCTTTTTCATTTTGAGCTTTGATTTATTAGTTGATCCGGGGGATGCATTACAAATTTTACTTCATGATATGCTTCCGATATGTTCCGTCTGTTATTGTAACTCCCCTACCTTCGAATATTGTTGAAGTGGTAGTAACGTGTAATTTCCTTTTTCTTTTCAAGATAAAGTTACTTATGAGCCGACCATAAATGGACGGCTATAACAGCCATCCAATTCCAAGAAACTAAGAAAGGAATGTATGGCTGTTATAGCCCTCCTTTCCTTGATCTCAAACTCTGGTCATAAATTTGCAATACCAGGGATCACATGACGCTTTCAAGTAACTGTTGTACAAATTTTCAATGACAAATACAGTAATAGCTTAGTTTTATCTGTATAATATATGGTCCTTCTTTATAATAAAGGCCTAGAATATACATGCCAGAAGGAATTGGCAACAAACTTTGTTGAGAAGATCATAAAAATATACAACAAAAATGGTTGGAGAATTTGGAATTTATGTACTGCTCAAGTTTTACTAAAGTTCATATTTCCTACAGGTAATATACAGTGACATCTACGAATGATTGACAAAAACTTTTAAGTCAAAAACTAGGAGCAGAACTAACCATAAGTGACAGTTTGCTAATTTCTTTGACTTTGTCCAGAGTCATGCAGCTTTCCATGGGCAACATAAACCTGATAGTAAGAACATTAAAAATGGGGGATTAAGATAGATCATTGACATAAAATGGTTCAGAATGGAACTTAGACATACAATATGTGTTGACCAATCCTCAAGACCGTCAAATATATGTGTGGCGTAGATTATTGGGGCATCTCTCTCTTCACATTCCTTTCTCAGAAATTTCAGTAGGTAAGCTCTTGCCAGAACATCAACTTGAAGTGTCATCTCATAAAGAAGAAGAACCTTGGTAAACAAGGAGTAACCTTGTACGTATGTGCCTGGAGCCACAAATATAAAACTTACCCTAAATTCAACGAGTGTCAAAATAGGAAGAGGCTATAATGTTTTTTTTCCATACAGCAAAACAAAAGACATTGATACCTTGAATGGTTTGAGGAAACCCATACAAATTTGCTTTCTCCTTCTTCTTTGAGGAAACCTATAATGTTCTTTATGTATCCTCCGCTTAATTTTGATAAATAAATTGATAATTGCGCTTTGACATTTGATCCACCGATTAATTTTCAACCATCACCAGTTTTCAGTTTCCAGGATTCACATAATCATTTGCTGTGCATCAATCTCAGTAAAAATACTGAAAGATTAGTTTGCCAACTGCCTAGATTACCAGACAGAGAACGCCAAAATTGTTTGAAAGATTATAAAATCGATTGCAATATTGATAACTCATGTTCTTCTCTTCAGAAAAAATATCCAATCATTTAATAATTGCTTCATGACCTCCACTGTCACCTGCCAATTTCCAATAAAATGAACATCAAGAGAACACAATGCATGTGTACGTCAGTGATTTTCCATTTCCTAGTAAACAGGTGTCAGAACAATAAGATGATGTGACGAAGCAATTCTCATCAAAATGCCATTAATAGAAAGAAAATATGCCAAAGTGGCGTATAATATGTGGCGCTCATAAAATACTAATCTATATGCCAAATTATATATGAATTGGACATTAACAACTATATGAGGAAATAGTTGATAGTTTTAATTTTATATGATCTGAAAGATGCAGTAATTCCAAATATGTCGTTGAATACAAACCTATTCCCACGTCATATAATATTATGAATACGATAAAAATGATCTGAACTTACCCTCCAAAGATGGGTTATGCGAGGAGTGCACCTGAAAAAGTATTCAAAGAAGGAAAGCTGGTTTCTTTCTAAAATTTTTGGTTGACCCTAATCCTTGTATATTATCATAGTGGGATTCTAAAGCTCCTCTAAGATGTAAATGTTCCAACCTCTCCACCAAGATAAACACGGATCACCAGAAGATGCTAAAGTGGTGTCATGAAAAGCTAGAATTTATGATGACAATGGAAAAAGACCTATCAAGATTATGGTTACTCATTAACACTTCCTTTGGCTACTATTGTTAAGAATATACAATGAAAGCTCCCACCTAACTTGGTTTGTTCCATTTTCTCCCAACAACCCAATCTAAAATCTCTGATTATGTTTTTTGAATCTTTCAGGTGTGTACTATTTTCTCAATAGCCAATTGGAAAATGAATTCGTACAATTCCCAGGCAAAGGACTACACTTTACATCTAATCTAATTGGACTGAGACAGCTGAGAAAAACCCAAGAATGAATGAGTTACTCATACCGTCTCACTCACAGTCTTGCTGGTAAGGCAAGACATAAAAAATAAACCAGAATGGCCCATGCAGGTCTCGAACCTGCGACCTTCGCGTTATTTAGCACGACGCTCTAACCAACTGAGCTAATAGGCCGTTGATGGAGGCGTTGTTAGATTTTATTTTATTTAAGGATAAATGGATACCATTATTTCATTTTATTTCTTTTGCGAAGGGATACCAAATTTGTTATTTTGCATTTTCGCAACAACATATTAATTAGCCTATTCAAATATGTCAAAGTGGCGTATAATATGTGGCGCTCGTAAAATACCAATCTATATGCCAAATTATATATGATATGGACATTAACAACTATCTGAGGAAATAGTTGATACTTTTATATGATTTGAAAGCTGCAATAATTCTAAATATGTCGTTAGAATACAGACCAATTCCGACGTCATATAATATTATGAATACGATAAAAGTGATCTAAACTTACACTCTAGAGATGGGTTATGCGAGGAGTGCACCTGAAAAAATATTCAAAGAAGGAAAGTTGGTTTCTTTTTTGGTTGACCCTAATCCTTGTATGCAGTGAATCATGGTGGGATTCTAAAGCTCCTCTAAGACAGATGTAAATGTTCCAACCTCTCCACCAAGATAACGCAGATCACCAGAAGAAGCTCAGTGGTGTCATGAAAAGCTACGAGCCATGCCTGGTTCTGTCAGGTGCATCCCTCCTAATATCTTCAGGATGGTGGTCTTGCCTATCAAACAAAAACTGTAATTAGGAAACCAATAAGACCTTATTTATGGAGATTCCAATAACAGTATTAGTCTAGAGAGTAAACGCGTGACGGGGAAGCAGAACCAAAGCATAGAATTTATAGTGACAACGGAAAAAGACCGATCAGGATTATGGTTACTCATTAACACTTCCTTTGGCTGCTATTTCAAAGAATTGACAAAGCAACTATGAAAACTACCTCCCAATTTAACTTGGTTTGTTCCATTTTCTCCCAACAACCCAATCTAACTCTGATTATGTTTTTTTGAATCTTTCAGGTGTGTACTATTTTCTCAGTAGCCAATTGGAAAATGAATTCGTACAATTCCCAGGCAAAGGACTACACTTTACATCTAATCTAATTGGACTGAGACAGCTGAGAAAAACCCAAGAATGAATGAGTTACTCATACCGTCTCACTCACAGTCTTGCTGGTAAGGCAAGACATAAAAAAATAAACCAGAATGGCCCATGCAGGTCTCGAACCTGCGACCTTCGCGTTATTAGCACGACGCTCTAACCAACTGAGCTAATAGGCCGTTGATGGAGGCGTTGTTAGATTTTATTTTATTTAAGGATAAATGGATACCATTATTTCATTTTATTTCTTTTGCGAAGGGATACCAAATTTGTTATTTTGCATTTTCGCAACAACATATTAATTAGCCTATTCAAATATGTCAAAGTGGCGTATAATATGTGGCGCTCGTAAAATACCAATCTATATGCCAAATTATATATGATATGGACATTAACAACTATCTGAGGAAATAGTTGATACTTTTATATGATTTGAAAGCTGCAATAATTCTAAATATGTCGTTAGAATACAGACCAATTCCGACGTCATATAATATTATGAATACGATAAAAGTGATCTAAACTTACACTCTAGAGATGGGTTATGCGAGGAGTGCACCTGAAAAAATATTCAAAGAAGGAAAGTTGGTTTCTTTTTTGGTTGACCCTAATCCTTGTATGCAGTGAATCATGGTGGGATTCTAAAGCTCCTCTAAGACAGATGTAAATGTTCCAACCTCTCCACCAAGATAACGCAGATCACCAGAAGAAGAAGCTCAGTGGTGTCATGAAAAGCTACGAGCCATGCCTGGTTCTGTCAGGTGCATCCCTCCTAATATCTTCAGGATGGTGGTCTTGCCTATCAAACAAAAACTGTAATTAGGAAACCAATAAGACCTTATTTATGGAGATTCCAATAACAGTATTAGTCTAGAGAGTAAACGCGTGACGGGGAAGCAGAACCAAAGCATAGAATTTATAGTGACAACGGAAAAAGACCGATCAGGATTATGGTTACTCATTAACACTTCCTTTGGCTGCTATTTCAAAGAATTGACAAAGCAACTATGAAAACTACCTCCCAATTTAACTTGGTTTGTTCCATTTTCTCCCAACAACCCAATCTAACTCTGATTATGTTTTTTGAATCTTTCAGGTGTGTACTATTTTCTCAGTAGCCAATTGGAAAATGAATTCGTACAATTCCCAGGCAAAGGACTACACTTTACATCTAATCTAATTGGACTGAGACAGCTGAGAAAAACCCAAGAATGAATGAGTTACTCATACCGTCTCACTCACAGTCTTGCTGGTAAGGCAAGACATAAAAAATAAACCAGAATGGCCCATGCAGGTCTCGAACCTGCGACCTTCGCGTTATTAGCACGACGCTCTAACCAACTGAGCTAATAGGCCGTTGATGGAGGCGTTGTTAGATTTTATTTTATTTAAGGATAAATGGATACCATTATTTCATTTTATTTTCTTTTGCGAAGGGATACCAAATTTGTTATTTTGCATTTTCGCAACAACATATTAATTAGCCTCTTCAAATATGTCAAAGTGGCGTATAATATGTGGCGCTCGTAAAATACCAATCTATATGCCAAATTATATATGATATGGACATTAACAACTATCTGAGGAAATAGTTGATACTTTTATATGATTTGAAAGCTGCAATAATTCTAAATATGTCGTTAGAATACAGGACCAATTCCGACGTCATATAATATTATGAATACGATAAAAGTGATCTAAACTTACACTCTAGAGATGGGTTATGCGAGGAGTGCACCTGAAAAAATATTCAAAGAAGGAAAGTTGGTTTCTTTTTTGGTTGACCCTAATCCTTGTATGCAGTGAATCATGGTGGGATTCTAAAGCTCCTCTAAGACAGATGTAAATGTTCCAACCTCTCCACCAAGATAACGCAGATCACCAGAAGAAGCTCAGTGGTGTCATGAAAAGCTACGAGCCATGCCTGGTTCTGTCAGGTGCATCCCTCCTAATATCTTCAGGATGGTGGTCTTGCCTATCAAACAAAAACTGTAATTAGGAAACCAATAAGACCTTATTTATGGAGATTCCAATAACAGTATTAGTCTAGAGAGTAAACGCGTGACGGGGAAGCAGAACCAAAGCATAGAATTTATAGTGACAACGGAAAAAGACCGATCAGGATTATGGTTACTCATTAACACTTCCTTTGGCTGCTATTTCAAAGAATTGACAAAGCAACTATGAAAACTACCTCCCAATTTAACTTGGTTTGTTCCATTTTCTCCCAACAACCCAATCTAACTCTGATTATGTTTTTTGAATCTTTCAGGTGTGTACTATTTTCTCAGTAGCCAATTGGAAAATGAATTCGTACAATTCCCAGGCAAAGGACTACACTTTACATCTAATCTAATTGGACTGAGACAGCTGAGAAAAACCCAAGAATGAATGAGTTACCCATACCGTCTCACTCACAGTCTTGCTGGTAAGGCAAGACATAAAAAATAAACCAGAATGGCCCATGCAGGTCTCGAACCTGCGACCTTCGCGTTATTAGCACGACGCTCTAACCAACTGAGCTAATAGGCCGTTGATGGAGGCGTTGTTAGATTTTATTTTATTTAAGGATAAATGGATACCATTATTTCATTTTATTTCTTTTGCGAAGGGATACCAAATTTGTTATTTTGCATTTTCGCAACAACATATTAATTAGCCTCTTCAAATATGTCAAAGTGGCGTATAATATGTGGCGCTCGTAAAATACCAATCTATATGCCAAATTATATATGATATGGACATTAACAACTATCTGAGGAAATAGTTGATACTTTTATATGATTTGAAAGCTGCAATAATTCTAAATATGTCGTTAGAATACAGACCAATTCCGACGTCATATAATATTATGAATACGATAAAAGTGATCTAAACTTACACTCTAGAGATGGGTTATGCGAGGAGTGCACCTGAAAAAATATTCAAAGAAGGAAAGTTGGTTTCTTTTTTGGTTGACCCTAATCCTTGTATGCAGTGAATCATGGTGGGATTCTAAAGCTCCTCTAAGACAGATGTAAATGTTCCAACCTCTCCACCAAGATAACGCAGATCACCAGAAGAAGCTCAGTGGTGTCATGAAAAGCTACGAGCCATGCCTGGTTCTGTCAGGTGCATCCCTCCTAATATCTTCAGGATGGTGGTCTTGCCTATCAAACAAAAACTGTAATTAGGAAACCAATAAGACCTTATTTATGGAGATTCCAATAACAGTATTAGTCTAGAGAGTAAACGCGTGACGGGGAAGCAGAACCAAAGCATAGAATTTATAGTGACAACGGAAAAAGACCGATCAGGATTATGGTTACTCATTAACACTTCCTTTGGCTGCTATTTCAAAGAATTGACAAAGCAACTATGAAAACTACCTCCCAATTTAACTTGGTTTGTTCCATTTTCTCCCAACAACCCAATCTAACTCTGATTATGTTTTTTGAATCTTTCAGGTGTGTACTATTTTCTCAGTAGCCAATTGGAAAATGAATTCTTACAATTCCCAGGTAAAGGACTACACTTTATACTTCATCTAATTAAAAAGTTGGCTTGGAATTGCCATGAATACCCACTTTTCCCAGATTTTCCCAGATCAAGATTCAAGTCAAGAAGGTCCGGAAAAATCAAAATTTGGAATGGCCCATGCAGCTTTCGAACCTGCGACCTTGGCGTTATTAGCACGACGCTGTATCCAACTGAGCCAATAGGCCGTCGATGGAAACGATGGTCGTTAGATTTTATTTTTGTTTAAGATAAAAATGGATACCATTATTTCATTTCATTTCTTTTGCGAAGGGATGCCAAACGGGTTATTTTGCATTTTCGTATTAACATATTAATTAGCCTCTTCAGATCCACGTTCCCGTTATATATTTTTATTCAAATAATTTTTAAAATAATAAAATTTTATATAATTATAGAACTATTTACTATTAATGTTTATTTTACTTTGAAATAAAAATATAACTAATAAACCTCACTAACTGATAATTTTTCAGATTTTAAAATGAGATATTTATGGTAAAAAAAAAAAAGAACAAACGTTACTGTAAGTTTGGACATTCTGATATTAATTATTATATATACAATAATATTGTCAATAGCACAGCTGCTACCACAACAAATGAAGTTAATGAAAATAGACTTGGGATACATATAGCGGATAGTGAAGAGGAACAAAGCATCAATTGAAAGTTTGTAACTAATAGAAGGTCATGCAGGAAGCTGCAGTCTGGCCGGTTTTCACTTTTCAGTGACAGAAAATTTGAATGATCAAAGTCGACATATTACTTTTTTCATATGGTTGCCTATATATGAAGTCTAGTCAGGCATTATTATATCTTCCTGGTTGAGATGAAAAAGAACATTCTTTTTAGTGGAGAAGACTGTACTTTGGCATACCATTTCGTTGCATAATGTTGAGGGCATTGATTATATGTTTGTTGGTGGCTCTCTGACTTTAGAGTAAATCAGAACCATTTTAGTTGAAGGGCTGGTTACCAAGATCACAATTGCAACCCAATTTAGATAATGAGAAATGAAGGACATAGAGTGGCTTTGTTTTTTATTCGATTGATTTGTAGCAGTAGTGCAGAATTGAACTGCAGATTCTCTATCAACCTAAGTAGATGAGTTAAGGATCACATGGAATACATATTATGATTGGTGTAATCAAATCAAGATAGACGTGCCCTGCAGGTCATGGTAATTAGCTATTACTTCGAAGAGATTGAGAGTAGCATTTCTGCGAAGAACTTTGAACTATAGGCGAAAATGATAAGAAGGATGGTAAAATATCAAAGGCTCTAGTCGCAACTAAAGAAGAATGCAAGCAAGATCACTTTCGAATCGCCGGAAAGCAACAAGCAAATTCCACATAGGAGAGACAGTTACATTTGCATCATTGCATTGTTTAGTTTGCAGCAGTCTAAATAACATTGGACCGAGTACTGTAAGCAACTACGCACTAAATTAAGCAAAGGGTATTGATCCGATGAATCGGCGTGCACAAACTCCAATCCTTACCGCTTACATGCATTTTCATGTAAATTAAAAAGAGAATGCAAACAACGTAGAAAAGGAAAAGCGTGGTAAGAAAATCAGATACTGTCAAATAAAAATATCCATTTATGAAATTTTAAGGATATTTACAGACGCACAAAGGCTGAATCAAGAAAAACACAAAGTAAACGGACGCATAAAAAATGGTCCTCTCATGTATGACTCCCTATACAGGAACGTCATCACAAACCATAATTGACTCCACACAAGATAATTGACACCACACAAGAACAAATAGGAAATTAATGACGATCTATGTACTTTGTCACGGTCTTCACTGCTGCAAATAAGCAAGCGTATACTAGGCGGCGGATGGGGCGGGTACGAACTTAACGCCACCAGCCTCCAAAAGCGCCGCCGTGAAGCGTTCCACGTTGACGGGTTTGTGGTGGTCCAATGTCTCATCGTCATATATGTCCCGCCACTTCTTCACCAGCATCTTGATATCTTCTCTGTCCATGTTCTGCTCCTTCCCAGTGTACCTCCAAGGCTTAGACCCCTGAAAGACAAAAGTAACAACAACTTATTGAACCAAACTGTCATTGAATATGAAAAAATGAAGCAGAAATTGTAAAGAAGCATAGTTAGAAATAGCACACTCACTGCAGCACAGTAGTGAACCACTTGAACTTTCTCAAGTTCAACATTCTCTGGGTGACGCCACAGCATAGCCAGCACGAGGTTGTACACATTAGGTATGGGCCTGTATTTGTCCTTGAAGTACCTGTTCAGAAAGTCCTGCAGAACATAAATCCAAATATACAGTTACGCTTTACCCACTGTAGTTTTTTCAAGTATATATACATATAAAGCACGGGATCAATTTATTAAGTACCTGCTCAGCAAAGGAAGTGGGCTTGGTGCCTTGGAGTGTGTCGAGGAGGTCACGGTAGGTGACCAGATTAGGCTCATAAACAAACATTCCAGCATTGAAATAGAGAGGAGGCTTGGGACCGAAATCAGAGGGCCACTGAACCTTATCGGGGCACTGTTGGCAGTAGCCGATCTGATACTGCGGGGTGTGGCTCCAAGTCTTCTCGCAGAAACAGTCCATCACCGCATAGAAATAATTATTGGGCAGATCGAAGAGGTGGTCGATATTTTCAAACACTTGGATGTCACCGTCTAGGTAAATCATTTTGCTGTACTCCACGAACTGCAAAAAACATTCATATAAATAAAGAAAACCAATAATCAGAATCTCCCATATAACAGAGCATACAGGAGGGTAGGTAAAAATTAAATAATATCTAGGCATAAGCAACACTACTTGATGTTTCCATTTTTGAATATACAAAACAAAACTGATTACACGGTTCTAAACTAATCATAAAACCGTTTCAACGATACCAGACAGTCAACTAATTAAACGCAAAACAACACAAATGGTATCAGAATTACCGAACCTCTTCCAAGATAATCATCACTAGGCAGAACACCAATACTACGTGTAAGACATGCAGTGGAAAAAAAAAAACAAAATATACAGAAAAACTTATATATACCTCCCAAATACGTAGCTTGGAGTAATTGATGACGTAATAAGCCATGGCAAACTGGGTCTGGTTCTCCGGCGGGTACACCGGCTCAATCTCTCTAACAATGCAACCCTGCGAGGTCAGAATCTTGCGGTGTTCCTCAGGAACATCGGGCAAGATTGCAACCACCAGAGGGTAGATGCTCTTGACCTTCCTCAGCCCTTTGGCCAAGCCGACAACGCCCTTGACGTAGTCGCCGTCCCCTGCCAGGAAAGTGACGAAGGCACGGCCACGTCCGCCGGTAGCCTTGGCTTGTGCGTAGGTGGCATTGGCGGCAGCGGTGGTGATATCAGGGGCCATGATCTTAGTGAGTGTTTGAAGGATTTGAAAGTGAAAGATTTGAAAGAAAAAGAATGATTTAGAAGCAAGATTTGACTAAGAAAGATATCTTTCAAAAGAGTGTCTGAAAGAGTGATTTGCTGAGCAATGAGGATTCGGATACTGGCTTGTAATGAAATGGTGTGGGCTGGAGAGTGGCTTATATAGAACTTTGAAGGGTATTCTCGTCAATATCTGATCCAACGGCTAGAGAGCTGATCTTGGGATTCTACGGTGTGAAATGGCCTTTCATTGAATAATGAAAGATTTGCTTAATCTATATTATCATTTAGTCCACCTTGAACATTGGATAATTCTAGCCTATTCAATGTTAGAATTAGTGCAAATACATTGTAATAAATTCTTCATATTGATAAATATTTTGCGAAAATTAAAATCTCCTTAAGTATATCTCCCTAATTTCTGTCCGACAATGGAGCTTAAATTTTTTATGCGTATAATTAAAATTGGCGACCTTTTATGCACGTGATTGATTGGCTTGAAATAAATATAGCGAAAAATGTGCATGTCGTATAATTCCCAATCATAAAATTTATTTTTATTTTATGTAAAAATAAAAAAAATTAAGTCAAAATATGCCAACCATAATAATTATAATTTATGAATATTATGAATGAAAAAGTGGCTGAATGGCGCAATAAATTCTTTTGATGCGAAATAAAGACTTGAGAACAGTTATCTTATCTTATCTTATCTTTAAAGTTTAAGAGTCTACTAAATGTCTGAATCATCGTAAAAAGTGAGCATTATTTCTTCTTTTTTTTTAACAAGGTTGAAGGGGACAGATGAAATCTGAAGTCGGGGCATTTTGCTGGTTATAAGCTTTGCTTTTGTTTCCAATAAAAAGACCAGAGACCCTTCCAAAACACCTCATTGCTTGACTCAGGATTTTGTTGCAGAAACAAATAATATGATGAAGAATGTTAGAGTGGCTGTTATTATATATTTATCAACGAATTGTTCCATAGCAAATAATTTAATATTTTATTTTCTTAAATATAGGTAAATAGTATTTCTCTTTTTGGGTTAACTTTGAGATTAAAACAACAAATTCTTACAAATGAAATTTTGGAATTAGCTTTGAAATTTTGATAAAATAAAATTTGAGATAATTGGTTGAACCAACACGTGAGATACGCGTTTTTAAAACTAAATTAAGTTATCTCGTAGCTAATCTTTTTTTAAATAAGATCCCCTAGTATGGTATTACGTTGAAAAGTTGCCTCTATTGGATCAATTCAAATATAGTTTACTTGTTTTAACCCCAAAGAGAAATAGCATGCAAGTAGAGAATATTCGTTTTTTGGTTAACTGCCACCGTCCAAGGCTCCAAGCCAGCACTGGGAACTGGGTAGGAAGCATCGTCACCGACAGGCCCTACGCAGTAGAGCCATTTGATATGTATGAATCCCATCCCCAAAGTCACCCGAGAGTGAGGCACGTCGACGGTTACAGGACGCGTGGCTTTTCATGAAACGCCTGTTATTTTTAATGTCAGTGTCTCAGTTGAGGCAGGTGGAAAATCACAGTGGGGCCATCCCCTGTGAGTCGCCACGTGGAATTTTCCACGTGGCGCACGAAATCACTCCACTTTCACTTTTCTTCCTTATTTAATATTTATTTATTATTTTGGTGGGGTCCATAAAATCCTTTGCGTGCGCACGAAATCACTCCACTTTCACTTTTCTTCCTTATTTAATATTTATTTATTATTTTGGTGGGGTCCATAAAATCCTTTGCGTGTCTACTGCGCCCTCCACGGTGGGACACCCGTCGGAATCGAAATTGAAGAGAGACCCTGGTAGCGCCACATGGCGATTCGTGTACCTTCCTAGGACCAACGGTAGCATGGCGGATGGACGGTTTTTCTAGTTGGGTTAATTGGTAGTCCCTTCAAACTAAGTAAAGGTCATCATCGTACACTTACAGCCAGCACTTAGGATAACCTAGGTGTTGGGGAAATATACCATTAATTTAATATTCTATAATTTTTTTTTTGTGGATAACGTTTGTGAACTTTTCAACTGAACCGACTATGTAATCTTACATAACGATAACGATGTGGATGGTTGTGTGCCAAAAATAAACAACTATTTTTCCTATTGCTAGTGAGATTGTGTGTAAGGCTAAGTTGGACCTACATAGTAACTAAAACCGGCCTCATAAATTGGAATAATAAATTGAAATATCCCTTTTGAGAATACTCCTCTTATTCCGGGTTGCCTTTATTATTTTTAATAAATTCCCTCCTATTTTTTGTTATTATTTCATATTTATTTATTTGAATTGGGAATATTCCATGGCAAATAAAGCAGTCAATAATATATTCCTAGAACTTTCAGAGATTTTCCTTCTTTTATTTCCTCAATGTTTGCCGCTAAATAAGAGTTTCCTTTTTTTTGGGCTCAGTGGCCCAAGTTATATCTTTCTGTGATATTGCAGTGATTGGGGGGAGTTAAAGCAAGACTTTCTTTGTTCTCACTGTAATATGGTAACTTTCTTTCTTGGTTGAAGATATGTGATACAATTTAATATAGAATAATGACATAGTCGAAATAAGTCAAGACCACACCGTCCCTTGAAACTGATACCTAATCTGGAACTTTCTCCTCCCCCCCCCCCAAAAAAAAAAACAAAGAGCCTTTTTTTAGGAGCTAAAAAATTGTCCTGAAAGGGTCATTCATGTGATGTGCTAATGAAATTTTACTCTGGGCTTTCTTGCTCACTCCCACCTAACAGTTTCTAGGTTGATGGGCTCTCTTGCTCAGCCCAGTAAGGGCTGATGAGAAAGATGTATTATTGGACTTTATTATCTCGCTGGCCCAGATAAATATAACGTAGCTATCTTGATCAAGCTTTGCCCATTAAATTCATAAGCAAAGTTAGTGCACGTATTTCAAAACTAACTAGTTATAGTAGATTTTATTTTTTACCACCTGAACACACATCTTGCCGTGAGACACTGAATCCTATGCTAATCAAATAATCAATACAGCAGTTTTTATTTGTCCCACCCCCATGATATGAGCTTACGTGAAACAGAGAAGAAAAATTGCAATTGGTCGAAATTTTCGTACTATTAAGTGGAACTATAACGCAAGGTTGGTCGAGGATTCATTCCAGAAGGATCCTCGTGAAATGGCCCTCTCCCGATCATTTATCAAGTAAATTTTTTTTTTTAAAAAAAAAAATTCCAGTGGTTGAGGATTTCATCTTAGAATTCAGCAATGCATTTCATCATGTTTGTGCATTGAACTCGTTCTTACAGAAATCTACTGCCCGTGCAAGTTAGAGTCCATATTCCACATTTAACCCTTTTCCATGAGAGAACTTTTAACTGAAAAGCTATTTTTATGTTAAAATTAATCTAAACCAAACGTGTGGGAAACCATTCTATTTTTCTTTTTAAATTATTGAATGAAAAACTCATGAATATTTTCACAACTTTATCTGATGACATTGTAGCAAACCCAACTTCTTTAATTCTCTGTGAAATATTGATAATTGAAAGAAGAGCGATCATACACTAACAAGACTCTTGCCAAGAATTATGTCATCGGTTGAAAAATCGGCCTCTTTCCGGAAAGTTCCCCTACCAAAGTCCAGGTTATACGAGTCTGCAAGACCTTCTACAAGGCCAAATTCAGGTTTCCACCCAAGTACGCTCTTTGCCTTCTCAACTGATGCAAAGAAATGCTGCACGGGAAAGAAAATGGCATATTAATAGTATTCATCATAATTTCATAAATGGAGAAAGAGAATCTATTTTCTTTTGTTGATTTTATGTGGGGAAAGGGGTATCCCAAACACCCAAACATAATCACCTTGCCGAGTGTAGGCAACTAGGCATCTATGTTCTTTTGTTGTTTCTATATATCATTATGCTATATATCGATGTAAATTATTTATTAACTAGCTAATTTACAACCACTTGTCTCCACCCCTTTTCTTATTGGTATCTGATTGTGTGGCTGTTTTACCTGGTCACGAAATGGAAATGCCTTCTTTTTCCCAAAATCAAAATCTTTAGGGTTGTAGTGAATGATCTCTGGCTCTGGGAAACCACCAGCCTGAAAAATGCCAAAACAGATGAAAACTACGATAGTAAAATACTTGACTTCAGTAAAAAAAAAAATGACATGATTAAAAGGATTTTTTCCATTATTTTCTGTGTGTCACCTTAAATATGACCTGGCATGAATTGCTTACCTTAGCACAGGCTCTTGCTAGTCCATCAAATGTGACATACTTCTCTCCTGAGATGTTGAATACTTGCTTACTGGCCTTATCATTACCAAGAACCTGAACAAAAGCTGTTGCCAAATCCTGTCATAATTGAACCATGTTTCAGCCAGAATCACAACCACCATAAACTTACAGTGTCATATTATATGAATTTCATTCCTAGGAGAAAATAGTTAAGAATATTATGTTCATTTTTTAACCTTCAAAAGTATCCCAGAAGCTAAGCATTTAAAATTTCCTTCTGATAAAGCAGTAACAATCTTGAATAAAATATTTCTGCTTCTAAGTCTTCAAATTACACAATGGAACATAGTGAGAATGATACAAACTCCAGTAGCAAATTGAATATAATCAGCTAAAGAACAGTAACATTGCATATTTCATACCTTAACATGACCAAGTTGTGTTATCTGTATCCCTGAGTTGGGAACTGGAATTGGGCGGCCAGCTTTCAATCTGTGGAAGAACCACTCTTCTACAGGGTTGTAGTTCAAGGGCCCGTAGATGTAGACTGGCCTTAGAGAAGTCCAATTAACACCCTTTGATACCAGCAAGCTCTCTGTCTCAAGCTTTCCCTTGTGCCTGCTCTTAGGATCAACTGCATCAGTCTATCACCATGCACCAAGGAGTTAAAAGATAAATGAAATTAATTAGATTGGGATGCAAGAAAAGTTAAACGAAGGACAACTGCATAGTATAAAATAAGTTTGAACAATTCATCTTCCAGTGCAAGTAACTAAAGGCTTATTTAACACTCCTATCACAAGATTATGTTTAATCATGCTACTGGTAGCCTGAGGGATAAACAATTGGGGCCAAAGTGTAAAGTAGGTCATGCCACCAGGACACAACCACAAAAAGAATTATACAATAAAGAAAAATCTTCTACTAGCACTATATTAGTATATTGTGAAAAAAATATTTTAAAAATGACATAAATCAGCGTAAAACACAATGATATGAATGATTATGTGTTTATGAAAATTTTTGGGTTTTAAGAAAATGTTCAGGCCCCAAACAATTGCATCATCACAACAAATATCTGAAATCACCGGAAGAAAGGTGTAATGAAATGTAAACTGACCTCAACATGAGGTAATAGATCTGATTTGAGATAAACACCAGCAGAAGAGCAGTAAATGTACCTGACAATTAGAACCCAAATTCAATTATAAACAAAATGGAGATGTAGAACATAATATAACATAGAGACTTTTTCCTAATACGTGATTAGAATTTTATAATTTATGCATTTGTGAACCTAAGATGTGTCACATTTAATTTTATAGAAATCTTCCCTTTCTAAATGAAAGAATTCAATATTATCCTTTTATTCAAACATCAACTTTCATACAGATTCTGACTAACCCTACCCTTGTCACCATTAACTTTTATTCCTCTTTAAATTACTTTAATTAAAAAAGATGGTTCATTTTCATATTGGTCTTCATCTACACATCTGAAGTCTGAGCCATCTAACCCAGTAATCTTATTTCATCAATTAATAGCAAATTCCAATTTCTACAGATCAAAGCAAATGAAGGGCAGGAGAGAACAGTTCATAGCTTCATCTAAGATCTCAAACATTTATCTTGATGATACGAGAAATGGAAAACTCTACATTATCCCCGTTTCAAATGATTTTCTATATTGCATGTTAAATATAATGAATATGAGGATTGCGTGGAAACAAAAGTTTTTAAATTTCATTTTTTTTTTAATCAAAATGTAATCAAATTCATTCTTAAAAATTAATTACTAGATAACTCATTAGTGAAGCAATGGCAATTCGCATTTATAGCTGATGAGACTGCTGGAATACATTAACGACTAGTGAGCTTACTGTTCCAGATTAGGCAGAGCATCCAGTATGGGCTCAACTTCATCTGCCTCTCGTCCTGAAACATATGACAAAATCTTTATTTGAATATAAAGTGTAAGATATATTATGAAATGGTATTGGGTAAGGCAAACAATAAGGACATAAAGTGTGAATGAGAAGACTCTGCACACCATTTATGTCATAAACAACATCAAACCCTTGTGCTGAGAGACTGGATTTTACAAATTCAAAGTCCTTCCTGTCTCCTTTCAAATGCAAGATCTGGGAAATATTACACAGAATAAATGCTCCAGGTATGAGAATAACAAAGATGAAAAAAAAAAAAACTCATCGGGTTAGTCCAATGTTACAATTAGCATACCTTGGAAGCAAAATCAGTATAATTACTGTCTGATTCACCTGGCAATTGTTGACTAATAGGTGCTTTTCCTCTTGTAAATAAAGTCACCTGCCCAATTCATATGTTAAGGTTCCTTTTTTTTAAGACTTCCAAAATGTCAGCAAATCCAAAAGCCATTAATGATTATACAAAATTCCTTTTGTACAGTTAATGCAAAAAGGGTAAGTCATACCTGGTGACCCTCTTTGACCAGAATCCTGGACAAAAACACACCAATAAACCTAGTGCCTCCCATTATGAGGATTTTCTTGGTGCTTGATGCTGAGACATAAAAAGAACCTTTTGGCTGCCATGATTTTCTTTTCAACTGCAACCAGAATAAGCATGTTACGAGTTAGGAACGAATGCGTGCTTTATTTGTCAATCTCATACTTAATCCATTCTTATGGTGAATCATAAATTCTTTGTTAACTCAAAGTTCGCGAAAAGTTTATATTCATTCAACTCAACTGGACTAATGCAGGGATCGTTCAAGTCTGACATTACTTAATAGTAATACAGAATAGTGTTGTCGAAAACCTGCTTCTCAATGCATGCATTGCACGTTAAGGGAGTTAAATTAACAAATACCCACATAGAAATATGCAAATACGCATCCTTTGGATTGAAATCAAGTAAGAAACACTTATTCCATGAAAACATAATCATATTATATATAAATTAATGGATAGGAAAAGAGGAAGGAGTGAGGTGAAGGACCTGAATTTGAGTATGAAATCTGGTTCCGCTGAAATCAGAAAGAGAGGAAGCTAAGGGAGAGAAAGATAGTTGGTTCTGTTGGAGTGCCACCAGCCTCGCCATGCCTCTCTATGACTTCCAGACAGTGGTGGTGTGTACTCTCTGTATGGGGCTGGAATTTGAAGTTGCCCACCTCTTCTTTGGTGTTCTCATTCTCGCCGTTGGGATAAGACAACGACCCACCTCCACCTCACTCAGCTTCCATCCACAGCCTCTCATTTCCCTTTGAACATGAATTTTTTTTAATAATCCATTAAAAAAAAATTACCACCACTACTACTGCTTGGAAAATGGAAAGGCAGGAACAAGACAGACGATGGCTAAGACTACGAGATGACCGAACACGAAACATCACGGTTGCTGTGCTCATGATCCTTGTTCTAGATCTTCTCTCTTATTGTTGTCACCGGATCCAAGGTTATTTTATTTTAGCTGTGACATGAGTCTATGGATTACTGGATCACTAATAATCAACAAAGTCCAATGAGGCCCAATCCTTCTCAGATTTTTAAGTTAATATGAATTATTTCGACAAAAAAAAAGAGTTAATATGAATTATAAATTATTTTGTTTTCTAATTACAATAAATTTCTACTTGATCGTACGTCATTATACTTTCTCTATGTAAATGAATGAGTGTAATTCACACAAAATTCTTTTTGGAGATCAATAATTATGCACGTTGATTTCAGATACTGATTCACATTCACTATCTCAAAAAAATTATTTAAAAATAGATATAGAATGTAAGATATGAACCTTTTATAAATTTTATAAAATACATTTTTTTCTCTATTTTAATTTAATTATAGTAAAATTAAATGTTGAATTGCTTGAAAAAATAAAGTAAATATCACACAAAAAAAATTCCTTTTGTATAAATTTTTATCAAACAAAAAATTAATTTTTATATATACGCTTAAATTAATTTATTTTATATTTAAAATAATTTATAATTAAAATATTTTTAAAATAATATTATTATTACTCTTATTTTAAAATTAAATTTATAAAATAATTTAAATAAATTAAATTTTATAAAAATATTTTAATTTATAAAATAAATTTAATATAATAATAATGTTTTAATTTTAACAGTATGTTTTGTAGTAAATTTAATAAATTTACTTATTTTCATGCGAAAAACTTTGCATTAGCAGTGGCAGTGTGGCAGGGAAGAAGAGGGTGTTAGATCTGTTACGCTCCCCTCTCTAACTTTGACCTTTCCATAGTTACTCAGAAGCTTGTATTCCTCTCTTTCACAGATGGATTTCAACCAGGCAAGTGAACCATCTCCTTCTCAGTTGTCTAGGTTTTCTGCATTCCATTCTTCTTATCGGGATAACGTGCCTGCATAGGTTTCTGCTTTCTACTGCAACCATTTCTGATTTCTCCGGCCTCATGTTTGTATAGAATGTGCTTTTGCATAATTGTTAGATCTGGTTTGCGATTGCTAGCTGACGGAAAATTAAATTAAATTTCCTTACGCGTTGAATAGTTAAAGTTGCTTTTGTGATTCAGTAGCGACTATTTTTCTGCTCGCTTTGTTTTTTCCGAAGAATCAAACTGAACCTACTGAAATTATGTGCCGGACATATGTTTCTTTGAATTTTATTTACGTCTAATGTAGGCATCATTGTGCCCCTAAATTTGCATATGATTTAGACTTGTGTTCACTGAAAATATGAAGGAACAGCAAAGAAAACGGATTTGTGGAACGAAGAGGATGCATGTAGAGACGGTTCAGTGTTGAATATTGATGATGGCTAATTAAATCAAAACAAATCTATTTATTTTATTCTGAAACCTCTCGGATCAGAATTTGTTTTTCTTTTTTCCATATCTTTATCTTCAAATAAAACTGATGTTATTTCTTTGGCCTGTGTTGGTTGGAATGCTTATATTATTGTCGCCTTTTAGTTTTAGATAATCAATCAAAATTTTTTCCTCTATGTGCAGCCTGTAGGTGAAAACTACGCCAATCCAAAGACTTGCGTCTTTCATGTTCTCTTCAAGGTATTGTTTATCTAGTTGTGCTTTTTGCTTATCTTTCTATATAAGCCATATTCACTTCTTAAAAGCAATATTTTTGTATCTGGCAGGCTGGAGCCTTGGCATTTTACATTCTCTCTGCTCTCTTTATCGATAGCTTTGTCACCATTTTTGTGGTGACTGTTCTTCTTGCTGCTCTTGATTTTTGGGTAGTCAAGAATGTGAGTGGGCGAATTTTAGTTGGTTTGAGGTGGTGGAATGAAATAAATGATCTGGGTGAGAGTGTTTGGAAATTTGAATGTCTTGACCAAGAGGTAGGAATTGCATGTTTTGATCAGTTGCATGGTTTAATCTTATTTTTTAAATAATATGTAAGCATGTAATGCCTCTGCTGAGTTGCATAAGATTGTGCTCCAAATGCTTTATGGATGCTTGCATCTGACTTATGTTGTTTGTCTTTCCTCCAGTCGTTGGCTCGGATGAACAAGAAAGATTCGTGGCTTTTCTGGTGGACCCTTTACCTTACGGTAAGAAAATATGGATTGATTACAGCATGTGTTGACATTCCAATTTTTCTAATGCCCTTCAGTAAATGTGGTGATTTCCTGGGAAATTGGATAAGGGGGATGGTACATAGAAATAGAATATTCTGTCCAGATCAGGCTTATTGAGATGGTTCATGTGTTGCTTTGATGTAAATACTAAATGGGGATTAATGTTCAAAATAGAGTGACCAATTCTCCTAAATTTTGGATTTGAATAGCGAATAGTTCTTTCTGAATTGGCATGGCAGGGTATGCCACTGCTTACAGTTTAGGTATAAACATAATTATGTTCTCTGGTAAAACAACATTAAAATTGAAGTCTTTATTTGTTTTGTTCTATAGGCAGTTGCATGGATTGTGCTGGCAATATTCTCGCTCATAAGGCTTCAAGCTGATTACCTCCTTGTCGTAGGAGTTTGTTTGACCCTCAGTATTGCAAATATCGTTGGTTTTAGCAAATGTCAAAAAGGTACGCAAGTTTATTGGTGTTCTTAAAATTTGTGTCTTCTCAAATAGCAAAAAGTGTTCAGGGTGGGGCCAATCACATGTCCCAAGTGAAGACCTGCATCTTGTGTCAATTTCAATTTACCACCATTCTTCCAACATAAATTAATTCATTATATTATTAACAAACAAGTAATATGTCATCTTGAAGTTATGGCAACTCATCTTATAGCGCCTGTTTCTCACCTCATTTTGAAAGATGCAAACTATAATTGCTGCATTCTGCTCAATTCCTGTAAAGTGACTTATGAGGATACTAAGTAACTCATGTTTAGAGTTCATTGTTTAGCTGTCAAGTGGCATTTTTATGATTTGTCTTGTCTGTTTCTGGGTAGTGCCGGGCTCTGTTAGGCCTCAACTTGACTTATTTAATCGCTAATTCATAATTTGTTATGGTTGGGTCATGATATCTGGTTTAAAGGTCATTTGGATGCCACTATACATATGTAGGGTTGTATGATTATTGATGCTTTGTTAACTGCATTCTTGTACATGTTGCTTCATTGGGCTTTCCAGGGTGAACACAAATCATTTCCGCAATCATACGTATGCCCTCAGTCTATATTGACTGCAAATTAGAAGAGATTATTGTTATTGTCATTGCTACAATAGTAGAAATAGTTGTACTGATAATGGTTAATTAACAAGAAAAATTGTTTTGGCGTGATTATGTAATTGTTTTGTGAAAAGGAACAACTCCTTGTAATAAGACCTCACATTTTCTTGCGGGAATGGGAACTTTGGTTTTTGTAGTTATTTTTAGTTGTTCCATCAATATTTTCTGCATTGCATCTGGTCTAATGGATCCTGATTCGCATAAATACATATTTCATTTCAAATGTTATGATATGGATATATGTGAAACGTGCCCTAGGATTTTCGCTAAGCCTAGTTTCACCCCTTCCTTACCCAACAGGAGGGATTCCTTTGCGTTCTACATGAATGTTCCGTTAGTGCTTTACTTGTTATTTAATGGACAAACTTGCGATGGATCATGCTTAAACTGCTTACTTGTCTTTCAGATGCTAAGAAGCAGATTCAACAATTTGCCTCTCGGACAATTGCCTCTCGGGTCTCATCTACCATTCAGTCAGCATTCAGTGTTCTCTGAGTTATTCATTATCAAACATGGAAATGCAAGCAGAACAGTGCATCATTGGAAGTCATGAGATGTGGTGGCGGTTTGTACATGATGATTATTTTGGCCAGCATCGGAGTGGATTCTTACTACCTATTGAACTTGCATAGAGTTACGAGACATCATATGCAAAGTTTTGTACTTTAATATATGTAATGGCCTGAGTGAGACCACGATTATCAAATTACCTAGCAAAATAATTACTCGCTTTCAGGTGTAAATCATGTTTTGCTTTTATTTTTTTTTCCCCTATGTTAAGTGTTTACGGCTCATATCATGAAATTGGTGGAAAATATGAATGCCAATGTTGTATCATTACAATTCACAGACGAAGCTTTTTTTTTTTTGAGGTCTTCTATGGACGAAGCTTTATTTCTTCATTTTCCTGAATGATGTATAAAAGAGTAGATCACTTGCCAACAGAGTTAGTTCACTTGGTTGTCTTCTGCTCATGCTTCACAATGACTTGAGTTTGATTCATTGTCAATACTTCTGTAAGCGCTCAATGAGCCTAAGAACATGTCTTGATCCTGAATGTCAATGTTGTATCATCACAATTCATGATTATCTCAATAACCAAAATATGTGTAAAACTTAAATGAAACGCTTGTTTCAGAATCATTTGACTAAAAGTGAGACATACTTTTCAATCCTCGTATTCATTTTGCTAGGCAGAGGAACTTATAGTTTAATAAAAGAAAACATTACAAAATCTGTGGATGAAGCTTTTTTTTTTTTTTGAGGTCTTCTATGGACGAAGTTTTATTTCTTCGTTTTCCTTAATGATGTATAAGAGAGTAGATAACTCACTAATGAAAGTTTGCTTATTTGATTAACCTTTTGCTCATATTTCGTCATAATCTAAGTTTAATTTTTGGGTTCTCCCATCAGTCCCTTGATCCATACCTCAAAAAGGGTGAAAATAAGTCATATAAAATCAATAGATTCATAATAAAACCCTCCATGATGCGTTTTTTTTTATTTCAAAATTTTCGTCGATAAAGGGATCAAAGGGTTTAGATAAGGGGATCAAATGGTATAGTTCTTTTGTTGATAAAGTGGAGGATTAGAAACATGACTATTGCTTCCCAAATGATTGTTTTTGCATTAAATGCTACTTCATCCATTTTATTGATTAGTGTACCTATTGTATTTGCTTCTCATAGTTGATCTGAGTAACAAAAATGTTGTATTTTCCAGTACATTATTATGGATTGGATTAATCTTGGGTCATTTATAAGTAACTTTGTAAACATTGAATGAATCTGGCAATTTATCTTAACTTTGAACTAAAACGAGCTTTTTCCTCAACTTAAATTTTTGGTATCCTAAAATATATAAAACTAGCCAATAGCCCGTGCCATGCATGGGTAATCTAAGAAGTTTCAATCCTATTATTCAAGGTACATAATGAAATTATGTATGACAGATAGTTACCCAACTAATTCTAAGGCATTTGGTATAATTGGCAATTTGTCAATGAGCCATTTACAGACTCCAAATTTTTTCCCTGATAAAACTGTTGTACAGACTCAATAACCCTTGTAAGGAGGAGGATTATTTACAGCACAAATGTGATAATCCAAATGGTTTTAATGGTAAAAGCACTGGTCTTGATCAATACAGGGAAGCAACAGCTATGTACCCCTTGGCACGTCTGCTAAGTGCAAGTCAGTAACAGGGCTCTATGACTAACATTGCATGCCCAACACTTCCAGAATGTTCTTCCAAAGAATCACAAGCTGTCTCCTTCACTATTTAAGTTGAAGCATATTGATGACATTCTACCTCGAGCTGTACCAGTTTCAGCCATCCCCAGGAGATTCCTTTCACAGTTTCCTCAACATATCCTTTAATTTTCCCTTTTCATATTCCATTTCATTCTTTTTTTCTCAACTTGATTCTATTTTTCTTTCTGTAAAATGTTTTTTCATTTATTTTCCTTTTTCTTTTCCATGAGTTCCAAGATTTTTCCCCTCAATCTCTTCCAACTTTCTATTCCCTCTTTTGATATCGTATTAAATTTCAAATACATTGCCCCACCCACAAAATACAATGTAAGCATCCCAGCGCTAATTATAGAACCTGTGTAGCATGAATGACACTGCGATCATAATGAGACATAAAATCAAACCGTCTCCAAAGATGAACAACTTTTACACCAAAAGAAATGAATATGTACGGTTTCAAATATATTATAATAAAAAATGCAATACAAAATGAACCTAGAGAGTTTAGCTTCAGATGCATTCAACCAAAGTTTTTTTTTTTTTATACCAACTAACTATCTGTCATACTTAATAGGTATGCATAAACCTATGCCTATATACCATCCGAACACCCCTTGGTTGCCATTTCTGCACTTCTGCCTTGATAAGCTGTTGGATATCTACGTCATCAGAATCATCAAGAACTAAAATCATGTCAATCCATTTTACTTTTTTACTTCATTTTGCTCTCTGGGAAACTCCCATTTGAGGTGGAAACTAAAATCAAGAGCATAATCCATTTTACTTCACTATAATTTTTTCATTTAAAAATCACTTGAGGTGCAGATGGTCTCCATCTCAGCTTTACTATAATTTTTTCATCCAAGTCTCAACTTTACTATAATTTTTTCAGCAGAATCAACATTTATATAAAAAGAAAATATAATAAGAAGACATAATATCAAAACATTGTCACACCTCATGCCATGGTCTCCACCTCAAGACAACAGAATCAACATTTATATAAAAAGAACATAAAAAACATGTCACACCTCAGGCACAACTATCGCACATGGCCATCATAACATTAGTTTTCATCAATATTCATGGAATGCAAATACTAACGGAAAAAAAAAAAGAACGGAGAAAATGAAAGCTTTCCTTCACTTTGGCAAGATAAGGAATGGAATAAGAGCCTGTGTAAAACACAAAATGAGTACTTTAGTTGCCGGAAGAAAGAAAGAAAAAATGCTCTGATGGGGAAGAAGTATACCTTGGAAGAGGGAGAACTGGGTTCTTGGACGGTGAAATGGCCTGCTTGGAAGAAGTCACCCCGAAATCGTCTTCTGTAAATTGAGTATCCATTGGTTTTTCCAATTACCTCAAAGGTATCTGCTTTTGTGCAGGGATTAGTGAACATGAGATGGGTATCCGCTGGGTATTCGATTATGTGCAGAAATCACAACTCAAAAGAGAGAAATTCTGGATGCCTTTCAGAGAGCAGATATCAAAGGTGTTCTGAGCTAAACACGAAACGGGAAATTGTGGAGAATACCCATATGAAGCTGTCTGAAAGGCATTCAAAATTTCTCTCTTCCTGTGCTCAGAATCACGTGAACAAATTTGCCTGAAATGGGGCCAAACTTCCTAACCCCTCTCACAACCAGTTTGCCATTCTCCTTCGGAAGAAACCCCATCGATAGAGGTGGGAAGTGGAGAAGCTGCTGGAGCCAAAGAGAGACGTGTCATCGAAACAAAACAGCAACGTGGACACACCAGTAGCGAGTATCCTTCAGCAGGAGTCTTCCTCTCAAGAATGAGGATGCAAATTTAATAAGAACGGGTGGATTATTCTTTTTAACACCCCAAATTGAAATTTCTGATTCCACTTCTATAATCATCTTCTTACGTGCAAGATCTAGTCGCATATAACTGCTTCTCTTTTCAAGTCATAGTGTGTAAGTACAATTATTTACTTTTGTGCTTACCATTTAAAATAAATATTAGTTTGGATATAAAATTGTAAGTGTTTCTTTTACTACATTTTCATGTAAGTAGCTTTTTAAAATTAATAGAATAACTAATTATAAACCTCAAATTTTTCAAAGGAGAAGATGAATGGTTCATTTTGATGTTTACTTATAAAATTATTGAAAATAATATTATAGGGACAACATATTTAAATTAAATACAATTTGACTGTAAAGTCGAAAATACACTCATTTATGAAGTGAGAATATGAAAAATAAATTGCTCTGAAGTCTTGTGCAACCTCTTTATTTTTGTTGTGAAACTTCCTTCGTTGAGTTTCTTATCTTCTATATATTAAATTTGTTTGCATAGATGTACAAAACTCTTGCACTTACAACTAATTTATCATTTCACTTCTTACTTTTTTTTTTAATGATGTTTGCAAAATTAAGTTTGCATAAGTAGTATTTTTTCATCTTTACAAAACTATAATTATTGGGTCGCACTTTTATGCGAGACAGATCTATTCTATACTAGATTTACCTTGGAGAAAAAAATTACTATTTTTTTAATTTCTTACAAATTTTTGTTTCGAAAGATTAAATATTTTGATTATTTTCAGTGAACATTATGCAACATGTAGAAGACTTTGTTTTATATCATACAACTCTATAAATAAACTTCTAAAAGTTAAATTTAAGATCTTTATCTAAGAATTATACTTTATTTTTTTTTGTTACATAAGAATTATACTTTATTATTATTAAAATATAATAATTGAAAGTATTTTGTTTGAGATGCGATTGTTCCCTGGTATCGCAAAGAACAACAAACTAGCTTCTACCCTTGTGATTGTGAGAAGATGGGAACTTCTTCATGACAAATTTTGTCTTCCCTTCTTTCTCCGCTTCTCAGTTCTCCCCCATCGTTACAAACTCGAAAGTGCCTCGATTTGTAGAGAGGGACATGTTGCAGTGCATATTTCTTCTGTCGGACTCCGGGTAAGATATTTTCACTTTTGCCCTTTTAGGTTGTTCAAAATTATGCCAATTTGCTTCAAAGTTTGCTCAACTTGCTGCTGAATTAATTGGAACCAAAGCTAGAATTTACCCGCAATTCGGTGCTTCTATTCAATTTCTGATTTCGAACATTCATTCCCCTGCCATTTTTTTAAAAAAAATTATTTTCATTTGAATGAAATGAATGCCTATCGATCTTCGAGTGGTTGAATCTGAAATTTTGATTCCTTAGAGAGGTAATTCTAGAGAAACAGCTCACCGGGCACCGCGTAGATCGTTCCATATGTGCCTGGTTTTGGGAGCAGTCCATTTCTCAAGGCGATTCCTTCAAGGTATTTTCTACAGCTGCATACATACATGCATCGCTCAAGTGCACGCTTTCATGATTTCTTTTGTATTTGTTTGTTCATCTGTTACTTTTAATATATTTTTTTTTTTCAGATTTATCTTCAAATTTTGATTTTTGTCTAGCTCCTGCTTGATTTTATTGAGGTTGTTTATTTTATGAAACTGTTCTCCGTTTATAGCAACAGCCAGTGATTGCTTCTCCTACGCATTATCTTTTCCAAGTTTTTCGTGAGGGAATCACTTTTTTGGCGTGCACTCAGGTTGAAATGCCACCATTGATGGGCATTGAGGTATATTTCCAGTTATATATGCTTTTTGCAACTCATAACGTATTGGTTTATGAACGGTTCTAAGTTTGCTTTTAACTATCTGATTTTTAGTTCCTTTGTAGGGTAGCAGATGTCCTCAATGATTATCTTGGGGGGTTGAATGAAGACTTGATAAAAGACAACTTTGTCATTGTGTATGAGGTACTTCTCTGAAGTACTTTCCCTGCAATCATAACTTCAAGGGATAGGGAGTAGATGTTTCTTATGAAATCAGATGTTTTTAGGCTTTCTTCTATTATTCACCTGTTTGCTGTATAATGTTCATTCTGTAACTGTTCTGCCAAAATGTCTATGATGGAAGTATGGAACTGGTTGCTGGAAGTATGTCTATAATGTTTATGTTGTTAGCTGTTATGTAATTGGTTATTGACATCTTTAATCAGTGCCATAAAGACCTTAAGATAGGTATTATTTCTTCCCAAGTCTACTATTTTAACATATCAATTGGATTTAATTGATCAACACTCCAACAGCTTTATTGTTTCTGTAAATTTATGGAAATAAATTGCAAAATTGCTAACTGTAAGGATGGAATATGATTAAAATTTACATCTGCCAAAAATCTTTCTAGCCCCTTTCTTGCATTCCCCTTGGAAAATTTTTTTCTCTATGAATATAGTTTTCCCCATTGATTTGTTGTTTTGATGCAAAATAATCAGTTTGTTTTGTTATTGTAGCTGCTGGATGAGATGATAGACAATGGCTTCCCGCTAACTACAGAACCTAACATCCTGCAAGAGATGATAGCTCCCCCAAATATTGTTAGCAAAGTCTTGAGCATTGTGACTGGTAGCAGTTCCAATGTGAGTGACACCCTTCCAGGTGCTAACGCATCTTCTGTTCCCTGGAGAACAGCAGACCGAAAGTATGCCAACAATGAAGTTTATGTAGATCTTGTTGAAGAAATGGATGCAACGATAAACAGGTCTATACGCTCAAATATGCTCATTCTCGTCTTTCACTTCTTAACATTGATAGATTTATTGGTATTATTTTTTTATTAATTATTGTCTTATTGACTGGAAGTTATTTTGGTGAAACTTGGAAAGACTTCAAACTTTGAATCTAAACACTGGACTATATGCAAAAAGACATAAAATGATGTGTTGGATTTGTTTGCATTCTCAAGAAGATGAAAGGGGAACTATAATTTATTAAGGTTGAAAAATTGTTTGTCTGGGTTGACAGGTTATTGTATAACCTATTGTGAGCATGAGCACACTTCTTTTTCCTCCTAATCTGGGTTGGCAACCACTAACTCAGTTTTTTTTTAGTGGGTTAAAGTGCTGTGGCTCACTCCTTAGCTTGCAAACATAATATTCTTTGAAATAGTACAATGACTAAGCAATGGACTAATTTGGCAATAATCTTAAAACACAAAGTGGGGATGTAGCTCTGTGAAGCTTAAAGGCTTATACACACACACACACACACACACACACACACACTAAATTTCCAATAAAATATGTTAGGCCATCAAGCTGTAGATGGAGGAAATAATTCATATATGGGCCATTCATTCTGTTTAATAAATGGCCAGGTATCCAGTAGAAGGCTTCACTTTAATGATGTAACAATCAAAGGGTGGAGACTCAAATTTTGATAGATATTTTTTTTTGGTAATTAATATGACTACATTGCTAACAAAGAGAAGAGTTGAAAAAACAGTGATATTTGGATCCATTTTCCCTCCAAAGCATTCGAAATCTTTTTTGCAAGCTTAGTGAATGGGATATTGCTGATTCTTGGAAGTTTGAACTTGTGGAACTTTATCAAAGATAATCTCGAGACTCCTCTTTAGTAGTTTGTATCTTATATATCATTTCTTTCAACTTTTATACTCACAGTCACAGCTAAAAACTTCTGTTCATTCAGGGATGGAGTTCTGGTGAAATGTGAGATCTACGGTGAAGTTCAAGTAAATTCCCATATCACTGGTCTTCCTGATTTGACTCTTTCATTTTCAAATCCTTCAATCCTAGATGATGTGAGGTTCCATCCATGTGTTCGATTTCGGCCTTGGGAATCCCATCAAATTCTATCATTTGTGCCTCCTGATGGACAATTTAAGCTTATGAGTTACAGGTACAGTGTCCAGCTTTATGTCAATGTCTAAATCAGGATTTGAAACAGGCATCTGAGAAGTCAATTTGGATAGAGATAAAATTCTGAATGTTGAATTTCATTCCATGGTATTCCCAATTTGCTCTCTCTCAAAAATTCTGGCATTTCACTCTTTTTCAGAGTTAGAAAATTGAAGAGCACCCCAATATATGTAAAGCCACAGTTGACTTCAGATAGTGGGACGTGCCGTGTTAGTGTATTGGTTGGAATAAGAAATGATCCTGAAAGACAATTGACTCAGTTACTGTTCATTTTCAGCTTCCTTCTTGTATCTTATCAGCTGATCTGACTTCAAATCATGGAACAGTAAACTTCCTTGCTAACAAGGTACCTAATTTGCACAGCTATCATGCTTCTAGTAAGAATCAGCGTTTCTGCTTAATGTTTGTTTACTGCAGAAACCTGTAAGAAGTTAAGATAGTCAGATATTATTAAAACTTGTTTGCTCTATTTTTGCAATGTAAGTTGATACCTTCTATATATCTTGTTTTGTCAGACTTGCACTTGGTCCATTGGTCGGATACCAAAAGATAAAGCCCCTTCAATGTCGGGAACATTTGTGCTTGAGACTGGATTGGAGCGCCTTCATGTCTTTCCCACCTTTGAAGTGGATTTTAAGATTATGGGAGTCGCCCTCTCTGGTCTGCAAATAGATAAACTGGATCTGAAGAATGTACCCTACCGTTTTTACAAAGGTTTTCGAGCTCTTACTCGGGCAGGTGAATTTGAAGTCAGGTCATAGTTTTGTATTTACCATGAACATGAAGTCCTCTGAGACTTGTCATAATTCTGGATGTGAAATTTTGTTGCATGCAATAAAGATTGGTTGGTTTCATTTGTAAAGTAAGTTGGTAATGTTTTCTTCTGGTTTTAAATTATTTTGATAATGAAACATATCCTGGTTGATAAGCCCCAACTGCATTGGCATGAAAAATTGAGACAAAATGTTAGCTGTTAACTTCTATTCTTCAATTGTATCACGTGGGTAAAAGATAAGATAAATACTGAACACAATGACATGAGGTGTTCATATCTATAATCGAGGCGGATTTGGGAAAAGAATATAGGCCTTTTTTGTTTTTTTTGATTTGGAATATAGGCCTAGTTATACTTTTGGTTTTTTTAAAAAAAAATTTAGTAAAATTTGATTTTGATCCTTTTCTCTATTTATATATTTTTATATAAAAATTTGGGGGAAGTGAATGCTACCTCATTCCAAAACTAAAGCATGCAACAAGCCTCACTTTTAAGATGAGCTATTCTCATTGCTTAATCCTTCTATTTTTAATTATGACAATATTATTTTTAATTAAATCGTTATAGTGAAGTCTTTTTCAATTTGCTACTAATGTGGTAATCCTGTTTTTAAGATGTTGCTTAAAATTTGATGATTAACATTTTGTTTATTGATTTTGCTAACTTGAAAATAACGTGACACAATTACACCCAAAAAAAAAAAAAAGTGTCATGTCTAATAATCAGACGATACGGCCTGATTGCATAAATTTAAAGAAGACATGACATTTTTACAAGTAAAATTAAAGAGTCAAAATCCAACTTCAACAGAATTAAAATAATCAAAAGTGTAGTTAGGCCTAAAACAAAGCTTAGAAAAGAGGTCATTAGAATAAAGAAGAAATAAAGAAACAAATATTAAATTACAAGACCATAAAACATCTTCATATAACAAATATTCTAACCAGCAACCTTGTTCACTCGAAAAGAATCCATGACTTGTCGAAGATCATTTTCCTCCTCTGAAAACTCATTTTCTGGCGCCTGCAATCTCAACTCATACAGTTGGTTGTTTTCAACTCCTAGAACAGATAGGTACCTCCTGTCCCATTCCAGACGCACCACTCTGTCTTGTGGCATGACAGCAAGCTCATTGTTAGTAGCATATGACTTTATGTTTACCTAGCAACAGAGACCATTAATTCAATTAATCAATAGATGTGATTTTGCAATAAGGACCAAGAAGGTCCAATTGTTTAGGAACAGAGGAACTCAGAGGAAAGATGATGAAGGCGGTATAGGAACTCCTTCATGATGCACTACTTATCCAGAATGATTTTATTAACGTTGTTTTCTGCATGTCACTTTTCATTGTATCAATTTATGCTAATCCCACCAACCACTCATTGCGAATAAGAATAACTCATGCATCTGATGTTTTGAATGTTAATTGCTAATTAACCAACCTCAACTTGATAGTATAACTTGCCATCATCAGCAACTCTTGAAGATGTGGAAAGAATATTTGATTCACGTCTAACGCCAAGTCTTGTAGACATAAACTCAGTCAGATACTGCTTGAGTACTTTCTTTCCAGCTTCTTCGGGTGGACCCAAGTCTTCAACACTCTTGTATCGGGAAGATGAAGGTGAAGAAACTTCTACAGATAGATTTTCATCAAGAACAAAAGGGTCCCTGAAGAATATGTCAGCCCCAGCACCTCGAACTTGAATCCAGTTCCCCGGGTACATGAATGAATAACCATCAAATGTGTCTACATATTCCCGGAACCCAAGAGACTGTTGAGCCAATGCCAAACCAGCTTCTGATAGAATGTAACTTGATAAGATCAAGGACATTGCTTTCCTCCTTGGAACTGCAAAAGCTTTAGTCTGATTATATATTAGCAGAGATAGAATCGAAGGCCATTTGAAGTCAAATGCTCTACCACTGACAGCAAATGGCCATTTGCAGATGGCCCATGTCAAGATGCAAGAAGAAAAGGCTGATACAAACTGGACTAATATTCTATGTAACTACAAAGAATTACTATGCGGAAATAATATTGTTTGGGCAGTGTTTCTTATATTATTCCTCTCCTAGGTTACAACCCCTCTTCCACTTGCACTCATTACTCAAATTTGCACTACTCTCTCTCTCTCTCTCTCTCTCTCTCTCTCTGCTTTCCTTTTTCTTTTCAATGGCAGAATATCTCTTATATTCTCCATATGTTTTTGTCTTATAGAGGCTTGCAGAAAAAATCAGACTCGAATACCAACACAAATTGGATAGAATGTCACATACTACAAGCCTGTGCTCCAGTGGCTAGTTAAATATATGCACCGAAGAGTAACGAGAATGCTTTGAAAAAAAAAAAAAACTTTACAGAGCATTTCTTTCAATTCTCTCGTACTGTGAAACGAGGCAAATGGATCGATTTAAGGCGTTACCCAGAATCAGGAAATCAAGAAGAAAAATCCAAATTCCAGACGATATCAGAAGGTGCAAGTAAGCAATTAGAGTGGATGAAAGAGAGAATAGAGTTACCGATTGGGATCTGGGAGTGGGAGAAACGGAGGAGGAGCAGCAGCAGCAGCGAGCGGAATGGAATTGGAAGGCGTAACGGTGATTGGGGAATTGAAAGGACGTCATGTGGGTAATGGGTGGGGGCAGGAAATCCAGGATTATAATCGCATTTGCCATTCAAGTAGAAGTGGAACTGCCAACTGCCAAGGCAAGAGATCAGGAAACCAAACCAAATGGATAGATCGATAGATAGAGAGAAGCGAGAGCGCGCCGCAACTGCAACACCCAACAGGACACTTCACTAGGACAGTCCCAAAACTGAGGAGAAATTATGTAGGTCATTTTAGCTTAGCGTGCCACCTTTAAATAAAATTTATTCAGGTATGTTACCCTTTTTTTTTTTTACTTATTTGTTTATAAATTTAGAATAAAAATAATATTTTTTAAAATAGATTAAAAAATATATGAGTCGTCCAATCTTTAGACGATTCAAGTTATTTTTTATTTTTAAAATAATAAAAATAAGATGTTATAATATAAAGAAAATAACATATAATATAATTATTTTATTATTTGATTTTAAATTTAAATTTAAAATTAATTTAAAAACTTTACTTAAATATTTAATTTATAAATTAATTAAGTTAAATTTATTATAGTTATTATTTTATTAAAATAATTAAGTTATGATTTAATTATTTATAAGTTATGTTAATTTTAATTAATTATTTATTAAATTAATTAAGTTAAGATATATTTAGTTATAAGTCATTATTATTCTAATTAATTTTTAATAAAAAATAAATTATGACGTAGAATTAAAAAAATTAACAGAATGAAAAAATATAATTCCATTTATATTATAGATTAAAATTATACATGTCTCCTTAAGATATATAAAAATATGTCCTAAAGAGAATACTCATGTATTAAAAATGACTAATATAATTTTTTTAAATGAAACATATGAGATGATAATGATTATAATATCCTTTTCGATAATAATTAGAATATGTCATAATTTATTTTTAATTAAAAATTAATTAGAATAATTATAACTTATAAAAAAAAATAAATCTTAACTTAATTAATTTAATAAATAATTAATTAAAATTAACATAATTTTATAATTAAATAAATTATAGTGTACTTAATTTAATAAAATAATAACTATAATAAATTTAACTTAATTGATTTATAAATTAAATATTTAAGTAAAGTTTTTAAATTAATTTTTAATTTAAAAATTAAAATTAAATAATAAAATAATTATATTATATGTTATTTTCTTCATATTATAACATTTTATTTTTATTTTTTAAAAATAAAAAAAGTAACCCGAGTCGTCCAAAGGATGACTCATATGTTTTTTAATTTATATTATAAAATATTATTTTTATTCTAAATTTATAAATAAATAAATAAATAAATAAAATAATATTAAAAATATAAATATTATAAAATAATATAAAAAGAAACAAACAGCCTATGAGTTGTCCAATATTTGGACGATTCCATTTTTTTAAATTAAAAAATAATAACAAAAATGAAAAGTATCATATATTGGTAAATAAAAAAAATAATATATTTTAAAAAGCTTTTTTTAAAAGTGACACGTTAAGGTAAAATGGCCTAGTAAATAACATAATTTATATATGTAATTAAATTAAATATAAAATATTATATATTAAAATTAAAATAAAATCTCAATTGTCCAATACAATATTTTAAAAGTATTTAATAATTTTTTCAGTCCGAAACTACCCTGCGCCCAAAACCCAACTATCATTCAATTATTATTATTTTTATTTATTTTAATAAATTTAAATAGTTATATATATATATATATATATATATATAATTAATTTAATAATTTTCTTGGTATTATAATTTAGTAATTTTTTTATAATTACAGCTATAACAGCCCATACGCTCTTTTATTTATTTAAATTAAAAAGACGCTTGTCATATTTGTATCAAATCGAGTTCAGTTTTTTTTTATAATATCATAGATATATTATTATTTATTTATTTATTTATAAACTTTTAAAAAGTCAAATTTATTTTGATAAAAAATTTATCAAAATAACTGACATATTTATTAACTATTAAAAAAATAATCATTTCTATCACATTATATTAGTATATTTAAAAATTATTCATAAATAAATCTCAATAAATTCTAATTAAATTTCATTAAAAATTCTTTAGATGAATAACATTACTTTTATTGTTTCTTCACTTTCACACGTGTCTCCCTCATGAGTCATGATTGAGACTCACCCGTATGAAACGGTGCGTTTCATTGCCTGTTTCCCCCGCTTCAATTCCCCTTCCGTTCAGTCTTCCGCTTGTCTCGTTCTCGTTCATCGCTTAACCGTGCTCTTCCGTTGAAATCGAACCCCTCCCTTGCCCGCATACTTGTTGTACTGTACATGTACAATTTATATTTGAGAGCCTAGAATGCGGTGCAATATGCATGTAAGTCTTTTGAGAGTATAATCTTTTTTTTTTTCTTAAACTAGTGAACATTATCTTTATTGACTGATTATTAATATTTTTTACATAAATTACATCTAACTAAATAATTATTTATAGTATTTATTATTTTGTATGGTTTTTCAAACCTTGGTAGGTCTCCGTCTTCGAACTCGGTTCTTGGACTCAATACAGGTGGCCTATATCTTGACATGTCCCATTTCATCATGTCAAAATTTGGTCAATTCGTGTTTAACGTGCATATTTCATGACCAACTGTTATGATTTTTAAGGAATGACAACTTCGATCTTTGCTTTCCCATTCCCTTCACGATAAAAAAGAAGATGATTATCGGAGCCACTTATTTAAAGAAGAAACTTCGCTGATAAAATGTATGCAATCTAACTTTTTTTTACATTTACTATTATATTATGTCACTTACTCATTTAAGCATTGGAGTGTTCTTACAAGTATGCTCACTTCGAAATCATCTTAAAACAACCTCAGAAGCCCTCCAGAGCAGCAATAACTTGATCACCGCTAGTTTGTCTTCTGTGTTCACATAGACAGCTTTTACTACTTACGTGAACATTTATATTTTTATTTAAAGATTACTTATCTAATACAGTATTCTTTTCCACATCATTAAAATGTCATTACTGAAAGAAAAATATTATGTATAAAAATAGTTTTTTATACATTTCTTATAACATTGGTTTTGAGTCGTAGAATTACAGTTAGACCCAGTTTAATCCAAGTCCTTACAATTTCTTTGGCAATTGTTCAAAGGAAGAGAAAGCAAGCCCGAGTTAGGCAATTGCTAAATTTTTATTAGCAACTATAAGATCCACATATGACCCATTTCTCTTCCTTGCATGCCGCAGCACCGCCTACACAAATACGTATAAAAAGGCCCTTCTACGGTACTACCCACATCACATGATGATCATTGACTATTCCATTCCGCTTCGTTTTCCAAAATTTGAAAACACCGTTTCTTGATCCTCTCTTGTTACCATTACATTGTTAGAACCATTATCCCGCTTCTTTCAAGGAAAATCCTTGATTGTCTGACAACATTTATTAAGCCTGTGTCAACTTGCTCGTTCGAAATCTTTGCCAACTGTTTGCTTATAATCATTTGATTGCGATTCGTTTGTTATGAACATTGTTGGCCTTATAAGCAAATGCACTATGAAACCATCCTGTAGGGTCCTCGTTGGTTCCAGGAATTCATCGTTTTTTGGGTTCCCACCTGCGAAACGTCACCATACTCTTGCTATGGCTGACACTTCGCCCAAACTTCGTCTCAATATTGATCACAGCAGTCACTACCCTTTTCTAATGATGGGGTTTCGACGCATAAAGAATGTTGCCCAGAAAGTTTCTGGCTTACCCACTTCGAATTTTGGCCAGTCGAGGGTAATCTCAAGCTCCCTTAGTTTAAGCGCAACAAACAGGGATGTCTCTGCCATTGCTAGAGTTGCCTTCAAGGTTCGCGATTTCTCAACCACCGTTGAGACCCGTGGCAATGACAATAACTTGGAAAGAGTTCGTATAAAGGGTGGCATGAATGGGAAGCCGTTAATGGTGGAAAGAATTGATAAACATGAGAATGTTGTGGGAGAGGAACAGTGTGGGTTAGAATTTGGTGGGGAAGATGAGAGCACAGGGAACTCAGGGTGGTTTGAGTGTATCTGAGGGTGTGACTCCGCCCAAAAACAGCTGTGAGGAAGACAGATGCGGAGCAAGAGGCATGGGGGTTATTGCAGGAAGCACTTGTGACGTATTGTGGCAGCCCTGTGGGGACGGCGGCAGCAAATAATCCGGGTGACATCACACCCTTGAATTATGATCAGGTCTTTATTCGGGATTTTATCCCTTCGGCTTTTGCTTTCATGCTCAAGGGAGAAACAGAGGTTGTCAAGAACTTTCTCCTTCGCACCTTGCAGTTGCAGGTAATTTACCCTTTTGCTGTCACGTTATAATTCTATTCTGTGCTTTTCTCTTCACCGTAGATTTTATGTTTCCTACCCCGTAAATGGCCGTCTGGTACCTACCCATCAATGTAATCCCTGTTCCCAATTCATGTTCTTCTGTTCTGCCACATTTATCCCTTGCTATGTGATCAAGAGTAAGTACGTAACCACTGCAGTGGATGCTGACGATTCTTGTACCGTGGGCAAAGAAACTTGCAAGAAAGGCTGGATGTTCAAACGGGCTTACAAGTACTGGTGACTATTACATGCAAGAAAGTTTGGACAAGCCACCCTGTCTTGCCAGCTTTGGGATTTTTTATTTGGTGCTTTGTATGCTGTTACTTGTCACTGATTGATGTTCTTGGGTTTACATCACATAATAATTTTCACAAATCTCTTGGACCATAAATAAATGTGACCGTATGCATATGGCCATAATGGATATAGGATCTGCTTGCTATCATACTTTCATTTGTTTGTCATCATATGGGGATAATATGTCATTTTTCTCGTTATCTCAAGATTTGATTGGCCCTTGAAACAGTTATCTAATTCATTCTTCTGTCTGTATTTTTATTTATCCCAAAAAAATGTATTTGGGATTACAAAATCACAAGTATTTCAAAATTTGTTATATATTAATGTTTAATATTTTACTTTCTTTTTTTTTAGTAGCAATATTTTACTTCCTTTTTCCCCTTATATAATTGTGACAGAGTTGGGAGAAAACAGTGGACTGCCATAGCCCAGGGCAGGGCTTGATGCCTGCTAGTTTCAAAGTTAGAACTGTGTCTGTTGATGCAGAAAAGTTTGAAGAAGCATTAGATCCTGATTTTGGGGAATCAGCAATAGGTCGTGTTGCACCTGTAGATTCAGGTTAGTGTTTAGCAGTCTTTTATAACATGCCTGTAACAGAATACTGTTTTCGAAAATTGCTTGTGTGTTGTAATCAACGGGCATTCTCAGAACATTATTTGAGTAACATCACAAATTACTTTCCTCTGTTGTTTCTCTGTTTGTTTCCTTGATAGGATTGTGGTGGATCATCCTGTTGCAGGCTTATGGGAAGCTCACTGGTGACTACAGCTTGCAAGAAAGGGTGGATGTTCAAACGGGCTTAACAATGATCCTTAACTTGTGTTTAGCTGATGACTTCGACATGTTTCCTTCTCTGTTAGTAACCGATGGGTCTTGTATGATAGACAGGCGAATGGGTATTCATGGTCACCCCCTTGAGATCCAAGTGAGTGTAACTAAGTTATGTTTTCATTTTTTTGTGTTTTTGTATTAGGTGCTACATGGATTGGAACTTATGCTGTTCTTGGGAACTGTTTTAGTTAAGATGCTCTAATTTAATCAGTTGCAATTGCACTAGTCTGTGGGTATACGCTCCTACTTTTATTGGATACATGTCCTTTTCATGTATATACTACAAGTGACATTAATGTATCTCTGCTAGACATGAGATGAAACTCTGGATTCAGGTGGTGTGGTTTCTGAATTCTGCCTCTATTGTTTCACTTATTATCTCAACATATGGTTTACCTCATGTGGTAAGTTTTACTTTACAGGCATTATTTTACTCAGCTCTTCGGTGCTCCCGTGAGATGCTTGCTGTAGATGAAGGATCAAAGAATCTAATTAGAGCCATTAACAACAGACTCAGTGCACTGTCATTCCACATTAGAGAATATTATTGGATGGATATGAAAAAGATGAATGAGATATACAGGTATAAAACAGAAGAGTACTCCCTGAATGCCATTAACAAGTTCAACATCTATCCAGAACAAATTCCTCTGTGGCTAATGGATTGGATTCCAGAGGAAGGTGGATATCTGATTGGGAATCTGCAGCCAGCTCACATGGATTTCAGGTTTTTCATGCTTGGAAATATTTGGTCTATTGTTTCGTCTTTGGGTACCCCAAGACAGAATGAGGCTATTTTGAATCTGATAGAAGCAAAATGGGATGATCTCGTGGGGCACATGCCTCTTAAGATATGTTATCCTGCCTTGGAGCGTGAAGAATGGCACATAATTACTGGCAGTGACCCAAAGAATACGTAAGTTCTTTCTGTAATTTTCCTTTCTGTTGTTTGCATGTCTGGGAGTACTTTGATTTATATATATATATATATATATATATATAAGTGTACTTTGAAGAATTTATATTGTCTTTGTAGTCAGAATTGCTTCTATGATGTACATCTTAACTGAAACTCCATGCTTAACTTGCGCAGCCCTTGGTCGTATCACAATGGTGGATCTTGGCCCACCCTTCTGTGGCAGGTAAATTTTTCCTGATGGTAATATTATGTGTTTTGAGGAAATTTCAGAATATGTTGTTGTCCATCTTGTGGTTTGTCTTGGTTTCTCAACTAAAGAACCTCTAATTGCCATGGCTGTGAGTCTGTCACCGCAGAGTCTAGGATGAATGGGAGCGGCAAACCAGGACACATTGTTGAAATGTTTTATTTATTCACCTTTCGGACTAGGTGTATTGGCATGAAAAATGTTTCTCATTTGTTAAGAAAGATATTATAGGAAAGAGAAAAAAAAAAAAAAAGAGAGAGATTATTTTCTTGGGTTGTTAATTGTGAGTGAGAATGTCTTCACAACTAAGTTTTGCTTTAGTATCTGATGTATTTCCTCGTACATCATCTTCAGTTCACGCTGGCATGCATCAAAATGGGGAGAACAGAACTAGCCCAGAAAGCAGTTGCTTTGGCTGAAGAAAGGCTGCCAGTTGATTCTTGGCCTGAATATTATGACACCCCTTCTGGAAAATTTATTGGAAAACAAGCCCGTCTTTATCAAACATGGACACTAGCTGGGTTCCTTTCATCCAAGATGCTTTTGAAGAAGCCTGAAATGGCATCCGTGTTATTCTGGGATGAGGATTATGATCTTCTTGAGACATGTGTTTGTGAGCTTAGCAAGAGTGGCAGGAAAAAATGCTCCCGTGATGCTGCCAAGTCTCAAATTCTTGTGTGATGAGGCTCTGCTGTACAGTCGGAAGTTTAGGGAATAATATGAGTTTGATAGTTTAGAGTAAAAATAAAATTGGAGCATTAACACTACGTTCCACATTTCTGTAAATATGGTTAATAAGGGTTTCGTTTTTTGGGAGGGTGATTCTCACTTACAAGTATGTAAATTCGCAGATGTTCATATTGATTTTTCCCATAATACAATGCTTCTTTGCAGCATTTTCTTTTTACGAGTTTCTTTGCAGGCCTACCCAAATTATTTTTACCTCGTCCTTCTTTATGTCTACAACTTTTCTTGCTTCTCCCAGTGATGTTGAGATTAAATAATATCTTTTCGTATTGTTAATTCTTACTGCTAACAGCCGAAAAGGCTAGCCCTTTAAAATGAAGCTTGGGTAAATGGTAAGTTTCGAGAATTGCACAAAGAATACATCATACCATGAAACCTCTTAGCAGCTTACTGTGTTTTCAAGAAGTCCAGAATATCTCAACCACCAGAAGTCCAGAACACCGATAAACAAGCATACGAGAGGAAAAGCATAAAAACTTTAGAAACATGCCGAGTAACCAAATGAAAGGTATCTTCCTTCTTTTTCAAGCAAACCGCTTCTGTCAAGGAATAAATAAAATTAATCACTACTTATTCTTAACGCCTGTCTGCACTTTATTCGGCAGACAATATTGCCTTCATAACTTAGGCAAGTGATCTACGAGAGGAGATGGTGGATGCTGTGTTAAAAATATGTCTAAAGTCTAAACGACACAATGGGGCAGACTGAAATTCCAGAGTTTACAGAAGCCCTCTTCTTCTCTTGTAGTCACTGATCGTTAATGTCAGAGCATGCCTACTCCCGTCGTTCTCAGGGACCTGGCACCCAACTGTTGCTTCTATTATTTGTTTCCTTGCCAAAAACCCATTTCTTAGTCCCTGAGGTCCACCAAATTTCTGAAGTGCAGCCAATGAAATTGGCAAGTCAAAATCATGCAGCATATTTGATTCTGTTCCATGATCCACAGGAGCAACGGTATCAACCAACTTCCCTGCAACAGCAGCAGCTTGCAATGCCGCTTCTGTGGCTTCAACGCCAACCTTTGTTGTGACAGTTTCTTCTGCTTTTCCTTCTTCCCTCCTACTATCTTCTCCCTCGGTTTCATCCTTTTCCCCTTTAGCTTCATTCTCTTCCCCTTCTTTAGCTTCTTCATTCACTTTCCCCGGCTCTGCAGCGTAGTAATTCTTTGACCTTGTCCACCTCCTAGAGAAGGGATCATACCCGTCCTCTCCAGCTTTCAAATTCGCCATCATATTTTTATGCTCAGACAAGTTTTTGAAATTCTCAACCCTGTTCTTTCTGTTCATCTCAGCCAGCCTCATAGCCTTGGCATCATTCTCCCGGGCTTGACGGGATGCTTCCAATTCCTGCAGCTTTGTGCAGATCCTATCCATCTCTAGCTCATCATGCTTGCTCTTTGCTATTTCCAACTGCCTCTTCAAACGATCCTTCTCTACTGCAATGTTCAGAGGCCTAGATGGGGCAGATTTTTTCTCCTCCAGCATCTGCTTCACAGTGGCTGCCGAGTAAATGTATGTGTTGGTTCTTCTTATGGCTTCCCTCTTTTCCAGTATATTCCTTTTGCTTGGCATCTGACTGCAAGTTCTCTCAACTTCTCTAAGCCACTGTCTGAACTCTTTCTCCAGTGGTGCAGATTCTGAAACCACAGCTACCTGAAACCTGGCAGCAGAGCTTTCACTGCCCCAGACACAAATCAGATACTTATGAGTGACTCTGTTCTCTACCTCATAATGTCTACCTGGGTCACCTCCATCAACACTCTGGACCATGCAGAGCCTGTACACAGGTCCACTGTCCGACCTTCCAATCCCAATTCTCACAAAACAGCCAACTATTAACTCCTCAAAAAATGGTTCATTCAACCATTTCACAAGTTTTGACCTCCGAATGGTGATTTCCTTTATATCCTCAAATGTTGGCATCTCTGACTCAGGCATGTTCTTATCATCATCGCTGTCAACCAACCCACCATCGTCAGAGGATTCTCTTTCACTGTCAGACCTAACAACACTCTCACTCTGACTGGAGCTACTTGGACTTGCTGTAGTCCTAGATTTTTGCTTCACTGAGGAAAGTCCCTTGCTAGTGGAGCTTGCTCTTGATGCATTGCCCAATTTACCACGAGTGTCTAGGATCTGCTGCTTCATCCTTTTTGCGCGCAATTCACTCAGGACATCTCCCTTGGCTGCTGTCCTCTCGGCATGTCTAGCTGATGAACGAACCTTGGCAGATGATGGAGGAGGTGGGGTTTCTCTTCTTGATTGGCTAGTCTTTGCTGCTGCATGGTTGTCCCTCTTCATCCTCAGTTGCTCTTTGAATTCCTTTTCACCTTTCTTAGCTGCTCGGTCAGACAGAATCATCTCTCTTTCAAGTTCAGTCATGTTTGCAAGCCTCTTCTTGTCATCTTCATTCTTATAAAGATCACTGCCAACATCAGATTCTTCGCTGCTGCCACCCTCCCGAGCAGAACCCCCATCCTTGAACTCGCCTCCTCCCTTGCCGCCATGGTCATTGCTGCCTCTTTTGCTGGGGTCCAACCTCTTCTTCAACGGAACATGGGATGGACATCTTGATGATGGCCTCTTGCTTGCAGCACCAGCACCATCATCCGAGTCATCCTCTCTGGAATCACTTGCACCATCAGAGAATGCACCCTCGCGTCTCGATCTTGAGTTTCGATGTTTTTGACGTTTTCTCACTGGAGAACTTGTTCTTCCAGCTGCCTCAAGAAGCATGTTCTCCAAGTCTGCCATCCTGTGTTCTGTGTTCTTGTGCAGTCCAATTTATAATCCTACTGCATAAGACGCAAACAGCCAATCAGTTTTTGGACATTCTTAGAAATGTGCCATCTTCTTCTTCTTCTTCTTCTTTGAACGATATTTGATGACAATGAAATCGTTCTATTGACCAACCATTCGACGTGCCATTTTTTGCTGAATGCTGAGCAAAAGCATTATACAGACAAAAAAAGAAAACAGAAGACAACAACAATAGACTAAAAAAATTTAGACTTCATGGATGCAAGGCATTGAAGTGGTTCATCCTTGACGGTCACAAGATGCAATGCAACGCATGCATTCAATCAAAAATTGAATCAGAAAACAAAGAAAAGAAATCGAAAATAAAGGAACCTGAGGCAGAGGAAATGTGTAAGGGAACACCAAAATCAAGAACAGATCCAGGCTCCAGCCACCAAATTCAGCATTGAAAGTAAAAACACTGCTAGTGATCATACCTCATATCTGTTAGTGGATTTAAAAAAAAAATAATAATAATAACTGGTGCAATGCAAGGTCGACTCCTGGTTATAGAAATTATAATTTTTTTAAAAAAAAAACGGGTGGGGTCAAGAGTTTGAGACGTCCTCCTTAAATCAGTGGATGCCTTTTGCTTTGTTTTAGTCCTCTACTGAGATAATAATCGTGTAACTAGAACTCCTGTTAATTAGAACTCCCTATTTATAGAAACTAATGACTCCAATAAATACGTATAAATTGTGCAGATGTTTGACTGCTTCAATGAGAACTGTGTAGGTTATACGCTACTATTATTACTAATATCATATATATAATGCTAGCGTCTTGACTTGATTAATTGTTTTATATTTTATTCATTTTAATGATAAAATCAAGAGAAATTAAAATTTTAAATAACTATATAGCTATTTACACCAGTGGCTATATTTTATTTTCATGATTTGGATTCTAGAGAATCTCTGCATATTTTCATGAATGGTGTCAGAAGGTTTTTAGTCTAAATTGCTTCACATTGCTTAGCAGTTCTCTATTGTGGGCAACAGCTTCATGATGGAATTGTTCAGAGGCATCAACAACAACTTGGGACTCGGCACTATCCAATGCTCTTAGGGCCGTTAGGTATGATGGAAATAAAAAAAATGAAATAGGAACACGAATAAAATATTCTCATTTCTTTATTTGAAAAAAAAAATCAAATTGAAAATATTCATTCTCTAAGCAATATTATTTCTTTTATTTCTAAAATACTCATTTCATTTCTATTCTCACCCTCACTCTCATTCCTATCCCATTTCATTTCTTTATATGATACCAAACATGCTCTTATTGATATGTATGCAAGTGTGGAAACATAACTGATTCACATAACATATTGGTGAAATGCGATGCACAAATTTGGTCTCTTGGACTTCTATGATGATTGGATATGCGGCTCGTGGTCACTCGTTAGGGTTCCTAGTTCCTACTAACTGTGATTATTTTATGAGAATAAAATTTCACTCGCGTCTCGCAAAAGTTGCAAATATTGGCGGCGTAAAATTTAATAACCAATGTTATACCCGTTTGTTATAGGACCTGCTAGTTGATATGAAGCGAACTTGAACTCATCTTGCCAGATGATGCCTTCAGAATTGCATACTTGAGCTCAAGTGTGGCATTCCCCGCACTGATGTCCGGTTTGTTTTGTCTCTGCACATTAGAAATTTTCGTAGTTCTGGAATGCTGTTCATGTTCTTTATGTGAATCCTTGTTAATATTTCTTTTGTCATAAAACGGCACTTATATCACCATGTGCTTTTTATGTTCAGTGGTTAAGTTTGGAGTGGTAATTTATCTTAAAAAAAAACAGACTTCTATAGGTTTGGGTGAATGAGATTTGAAGAGTTCATGAGCCAAAATAGTAAGGTAGGATTTAGATAAAGGTTATAGGTTACATATACTAATGTTATAAACTATCTTATTGTAAGAATTCTGGAATCTTGAATGGCTTGTATATATATTTCATGGTTCATTTAGTCAAAAATAGGGAAGGACCATTTTTTTGGTACAGCATTGCTATTTTATTAAATGATACCATTTTCTTGCCCTCGTTCAAATTGATTTTTTTTTGGCTCAAATTGAATTTTTTTTTTTTTGGTAAGCCTTCGGTCAAATTGATAGCACGGACCTTAATTCTTATATCCATATTCTAATTTGAAATCGAATTTTTCCTTAATCATAAATAGAGGGTTAAAAGAGTCTTGTTCTTTTATTTGTGTAACCCACGTCACAGAAAAAAAATATATATCAACAGCACACTTCATTCTTATATCCATCATCTTTTCTTTTCTTTAAAAAAAAAAATTCTTGCAAAATCTTTATTCTCGTATTTGATATCAATTAAGGAGCAACACTCATTAATTACAATCAAAAGTCAATGCTGCTCCTTGTTGCCAAATGTTGTTCCAAAATTTATCATATAATTAAAAAAATTTCTCGATCTTTTATTCAAAATTTTGTTTACTTTCACTTGAATACGAAAAATTAAGAGAAAAAAAAATTCCATTTGACAAAATGAAAAGCAAACGATAAGAGGGGAAAAAAAATCTACAATCTATTACTCCAATCTGTGATTTTCTTTTTCTTCTTATTTTGATTTGGTTGGATAACTCAGAATTTAGATGCATGTGTGTGTGTGTGTGTGTGTGTGTGTGTGTGTGTGTGTGTATATATATATATATATATATATCAACAGGTTAAGCTTTAAACTCGGTTTTTCTTGGTAAACAAACTTAGGTTCCTGTATTTTCAGGCTAAAACGGCCAAGTTATTTATATATCCATTATTCCGTTGGCATGCATAAACTTAAAATTAAATGTTCATTAGTTAAATAAATTATTCAAATTATAGGGAAAAAAAAAGTATAAAACAATTTATGGATTTGATTTAACATCGATCTTCTGTAAACTGTGAATAGCCATGAATCTCTGAAATCTGAATTGCCCACCATGCTAAGAGTATTGGAAAAAGAGGAATCTTTAAAAGGAAAATTGGACATTAGAATTCATCTGAATTTGAGCTATATCTAGCTCTAGAACAAGAATTGGGAACGATGGCGACTAACAAGAGAAGCCTAAAACCAACAACTTATTAATTAATAATACCAACCGTTCCCTTCCACCGCCATGTAATTCAGATTTCAGATTAAGATTCAGAATTAGAATCAGACCTCTTTCACTTGCACAGCTCCAGCTGCATCTTGAGCCTGCTTGTTTCCCTGCAAGTTCTTGACTTGCTCATCAATTTCAAAAGCAGAGACTGGGAATGACCTGAAAAGGCCTGCAGGGGTCTTGAAGGTGATCTTGCCAGTGGGTGGATCATCCACATAGATATCACTCAGCGAGACCCAAATCAAAAACTCCTTGGTCTTCACCCCAGTGAGCTTCTTGATCTTGCCAAGCTCGACGTGGGCAGTGACTTCGGGGGCGTAGGACACAAGCTTCCCAATCTTCTCGAACTTGTGGGTTGTGCTCTTCTTCTGCTTGAGCCACACGAACCCTGTCTCCCGATCGTACCCGCATTCTTCCACGTCCTTCAAGGGCAAAAGGCCATTGGGTAGGGCTATTTCCTTCAGCAACTCCTTGGACTTCTCTTGGCAGAGCTCATCTCCATGGTAGACCTCTGCTCTGGCTTTGATATCCTCTGTGACCAGAGACATCTTTCTGTGATGTTCTTTCTCTTTTTCTTTTGATATTTGGATCTGCTTTTCTTATCTGAACTCCACAGTAATGCGATTGTTGTGAAGAGTCAAGGGAGAAAGGTGGGGTACATATACTTCTCAGTCTATGAAACTGCCCTCCCTTATCTAATAAACTTCAACAAATGCCATTGTGGTTCATAAATACGCCATTATATTAAATTAAATTAAGAATCTATTATTTTAATAATTTTTTAGTTAATTAATATTTTTTATTATTTTAAATTATTAAATATTTTAATTTTTTATTTCATATTTACTCCATTAAATATTAAAAAATTATTAAAAAATATTTAAAAAAATATAACATTACTCTTAAATTAATAATATAATCCATCAAAAGTTTTGTTGTTATATCATTTTAATTTTTTTAATAATTTTTTTAATATTATTTCTTTCTTATTTATCATTTTAATTTTTTTTTAAGAATTAAAAAAATTATTAAATAATTTTAATTATAAAAAATATAATTTAATATAATTAAATTATTATTTTTTTATTTCATTAATATTTTATTTATCTCTTAATTTTATATAAAAGATAAAGATAAAATTTTAAAAAATTTAATTAATATTTCTTTAATATTTTTAAATAAATTTTTTTATACAATAAATAAAAGTAAAAATAAAAAATATATTAAAAAAAAACTTCTTTTATTTATTTTTATCTGTCATTTAAAGATTTTATACAAGAATTAAGAAGGTCATTAAATTGTATTAATTATACAAAAATATAATTAAATATGATTAAATTATCTTTTTTTTATTTTATTAATATTTTTTATTTTCTTCAATCTCACTTATTACATTAATTCTCTTCATTAAAAAATAAAAATAAAAATAAAAAATAATTACTATTTTATTAATATTTTTAAATAAAAAATATTTTTAAATAAAAATTTATTGTATAAGACACATAAAAGTAAATAAAAAAATTAAAAAAGTATTTAATATTTTAAACAGTATTACTACCCAGCAAGGAGTTGCCCAAACTTAATGATCCAAGATGAGGTGGAAAGTTATTTAAGTGAGGACAGTGTGAGGTGGCAGTCCACCTAAATTTCAATTAACGTGTCATTATGGGTAATTAATAATTATTTGTAAAAATTAAGGAAGTTGAATGATGATATAGTGTCAATTAGCGCCATCTTCTTTGTGACTTGAGGGAGAACAAACGCAGGTGAGTTTCCCATTTTTTTTTTCTCTCCTTCTCTTTTTCTTGAAAGCAAATAGTATGCTAGTTATTGCTGCTAATTAAGGAACAACAAATAAGGCAAAAAAATTCGTTTAATTATTTATTGTGGCAAGAGAAAGGCACAGAGGAGAAACGCAGATGAAAGCACTACCCACTGTAAGGATTTCTGGAAATATGCTTTCTGTGCAAAGCAATCTGCTATCCACGTCCCTTTCCTCTTATCTTTTTGGTTTGACATCCTTTTCCTTTTATTTTTTTTTTTTCGTTACCCATTATCCTTTTTGTCTGCATTTTGATATGCAGCAGTAATTGATTGGGGTTTATCTTGATGGCGCTGTGTACTTGTGTCTTGGCATATGATTCAAGAAGATAACCAAGAAAGAAAAATGGAACGTCATCAATTCAGAGGAGACTTGCCTTACTATGTTGCTTCTGAGAGAGGGAGATAGAGACTTAGGTGGAGAGACCAGAGGTGGAAAAATTTATTGACGTGGACATTTCAACTCATTTGGGCATATGTTATTCTGGCAAAATTTCAGGCTGAACAGCATTTTTGTATTTTGAAGATTTTAAATGTATTTAATTCTTTCATCATTTAACAATTAAAATAATTATTAAAATAATAAATTAAAAAATATAAAATTATTCGTGCATCAAATGTCTGTGTAGCTCACAATATCTTCTTTTCCTTCAACACATTTTTCCAATGGAAAAAAGGTCAAACAAGCTGCAAGTCAGAAGGGAATCTTCGTATGTCTAAATTTTAAGACCCAAATATTACTTATATTTATGAGTATAAAAAAAACCTTGAATTGTTTATATTGTTGCATTAGATATGATTTAAAAAAAATTAAGTCATTTTTTATAGAAAAAATGCATATAAATCCCCTCTAATTTGAGTGGTTTGCAAATAGTCACAATTAATTATGAAATTTTTCTGTTAAATTCCTAAACTTAATAATTTGTTCAAATAGATTCTATCATCTAATTTTCGTTAAAATTCTAATGACAAATCCAAATTTATAAATTTAAAATTATTTTTTATTTTTATTTTAACAAATTTTAATAAAACTAAAAGAAAAAAAACCATTTTCATAAATAGATCAAAACTCTAAGTCCTAACTCAATCAATAAAATAAATCTGAATATGTTTTTACAAGTTATTTTTTCTTTAGTTTTATTAAAATTTGATAAAATAAAGATAAAAAATAGAAAAATAAATTTAAAATTATTAACTTGTTATTGGAATTTTGATGAAAACTGAATATGAAAATTTATTTTAACAAATAATTAAGTTTAGAAACTTAGTAGAAAAGTTTTATAATTGAAAATAATTATTTATAAATTACTCAAAATTAAAAGAACTTGTATGTATTTTATTTTATTTTTTTACTGGATGGATGCATCAAGCGCTAGGGAAAGGGAAGCGGTTACTGTTCTTTTATGTACTTCTATTTGTCCCCTTAATTTTATGTATTTAGGCTTTTTACTAAATAAGTGTATAGGCTAAAATGTGGTAGCTTTTAATTTAAAAAATATTGTTAGGTGTTTAGACGATTGATTGATATATACATCTTTAGTGTAAAAACTGTTTTTTCTTTCTTGTACTTTTATTCCTTATTTTTTATAGTGAATTCATTTAAGGAGTTCTTCACATGATCTTCAGACTTGTTACTGTGAACTATGCTGATAGATAAAGATGCTACACCAACATTGAATATAAAATAAAAAAATGTACAAAAATCGACGGAGTGAAACAAGCAACAATAAAAGACTTAAGAATAGTATTTAAGTTTGAACAATTAATTCAAAGTCGTCGTCGGCAGAAGCAGCCATAGAGGTGAGAAAGAGTAGGAATTTTTGCAGGGTCATATGGGTGAACTACCAGCCCATTGGCTAAAGTGCTTTCTTCAATGCTTCTTTGTGTTTTGTTTATAGCAATAATTATTTTGGTTGAAATTGTCTCTCTTGAAACGCTGCTTGCCTTTATGATGTATAGTTGAAAATTGATGGCATAATAAAGGGTGAAGCGTTGAGTTGGAGACAGGCCGAACACAACGCGTAATGCAGTTGGGAAGCTGACCTATCATTATTTATTCCAGGGGATGAACGGATGGGCAGCCATGTGCTTCCTCATTCCCCAGTCCCCACCTACAACCTTTTTTTTTTTAATTTTTTCTGTATCCAGTTATTCTCACGTTCTTTAAATGTAAGATTAATTTCTTTCAAAGTATTATAGGTATTAATTTTTGAATAATTATATATGTTTTTAATAATTTTTTTAATTATTAAATAAAATAAATGTTAAATATTTTTTATATTTTTAAAATAATAAATATATTATTTTTTATTTAATATTTACTTTATTAAATATTAAAATAATTAATAAAAAAAATTTAAAAAGATATAATAAAACTCTTAATTTTTTTACAACGTATTTATACTTGCATCGTAATATTTTTTTTAGTGTAAATCAGGAAACATATCTCATTTTCATTAAAGTAAGATCTCTTAAATAATACGTGCAATCCATTTACATTAGCTTTAATCACCTTTATTTTTTTCTTTTTTTTTTCGTTTAAGTTTATTTACTTTGGTATTGCAATCCACCATGTTTGGGATTCATCTAAAAGGAACAACCTTCCTTGCCATGGGTCGTACGTAGATTTTTTGGTATTGGCATCATCATAATTGACAGTCATCTAACGAGTAACAAAAATCGTGCTTATTTATACCTTGGGTCGTACGTAGATATCTTGCGTCAATCAGAATCAATTTCTAAAAGCACCTGGTATCTTTGGAATTTTTCGCAACTCGTTGTTCCGTCCCCTCCTCTTTTGCGTAGAAACTAGGCAGACCTATTCTCCGCTAAACATTATAACATGAATTGCACGGAACTGATTCCTTTACGAGTTTTGCTCTATCCTTCCTTCGTTTTTTTTTTTTTCTTTTAGCAAACTATATCCTTCCTTGGTTGATGCAGTTGCACTACCGAAATTAATTCTCTCTCTTTTTGTTTAAAATTTAGAAATTGGTCTTAGTTATTTATTTATTATGCTTTGTAATGTGTGTTGTGTGTATATTTGTGACTTTATCATCAGCTCTGCCGATATTTTCATACAGGGTTTGTAAAGATGAATAATATTAAATGTCTTAAATTTTGTATAAAAAAGTTGCATCCAATGAAAAATAAAAGAAAATTATTGTTGTACTAACCAATTTTTTTAATATCTATACCTTATTAATTATTAGTCATACTTGATTAATTTTAACTATTTATCGTAAAAATTTGTAACTGTTACATATTTGACAACTCCTATTCCAATAAGGAAGAAAGAGACTTGAATCCCGCAACAATTTCCCATGGAAATATACATGATTATGTATCGCATGCAAAGTCATTGAATTTCATGCCAATTTGTACATAAAAATGTTGATGTGACCTTGCACAGTTAGAGAAATGAATTTATCTAAGTGTGGAAGGTATTGTGACCTTTGTCTGTTGTCTTTCGCGCATGGCTCCTCTAAATAATAGCTCTACTGTAATCATGGTCACTCAACCTCATTTAAGCTTGAGTAAAACTTACTTCTTTAACGATACATTATTTATTAATTTTATTTTTAAAATTTTAAATTTATAATAATTTTATTTTTTAAGAGACTAAATTAATAAAATTTATAAATAACTTAAAATTTAATAAATTATATTAATAAAATTAATTTTTAAAAAATAAAATTAATAAATAATATATCATTCAAAAATTAAAAATAAATTTTACTCTTTAAACTTTTCATGAAGCTCTGATGTTCACACCAGTTTGCATTAGTGTGCAACAATCATTACTATATGAAATATAAGTAGTTAAATACTCGCTTTGATGATGCATGGTCTAGAGAGAGAGAGAGAGAGTAGTGCTAATTAGTAATTACACATAGGGCAAGGCAAATCCAAATACAACCTTTCTTCTTTCTCCGTACTATATTAAAAAAAAAATCTCACTGAAATATGGCCATACCATGTTCACAGTTTTAATAAATGCCAGACAACTATCACCTATGTGCCAGACAAAAAATCCTGACCCTTGGCAGAGTAAACACATAAATCTGTAAAATTCACTTAAATCGGGAAAACTATGAAGACCTAGGTAATCAACTCATGTAATTATGTAAACCTTTATCCAAAATTAAAACCACCTGGGGGAAGGTTGGGCTGGTTAGTCCCGAAAGGAAAACCTTGCTGACTTCCATCCCCACCATTCTGGAGATTCTGATCTTCCAATTCATCCTCAGCCCAATATCTCTCCAAAATCTTCACAGCCTTCTCATAAATCTCATTGTTGTCATGGGTCTGCAAATTTTCAATCTTGTCCAATCCTTCACATTCATCAACCATTTGAGCATAAATATTGACTCCACCATTTAGTCCCATTTCCTTGTCAGCTTCGCCAACCTTTAAAATGTTCTCTAGTCCCTCTAGACAAACTGTGACAATCCTTGGGTCCGGACATGTGAATAGATCACAAAGTGGCTTAATGCAACCTTGACTTACCAGGAACCTACAGTAATATTCATCATACATGTAAGTGATAGGTCTCATTACAATATTGCAACAAAAGGAAATAAAGTAATCACATCCTTCAGCAATGTCGTAAAATGATTTGAGTACTGGCTTACATTCAGCATCATCACACATATCACCATTACTCAATCCCTCAAAGTCCTCCTCTTCAGTTACTTCTGAGTCTGCCTTCTTATCATCAATAACAGAAGAAGAGGAAGAGAGTGTAAAGGCCCTCATTCTGTCACTCAGTCTCATGCTCTCAATGAAGGTGTTGAGAAATAGTTTCAAGGAAGGCTGTCATGTAATAAAGCCCTAAGTTAACGGAAGGCTTTTTAAGTCTAGCGCCTCTATGCTGACTTTAAATATGGCCCATGTTGCACATATATCAAGCAACCAAAAAAGGAGCATTTTGTGCACGCAACAGTGTGCCACATTAAAACTGCAATGCAACAAGGTTACATGGTCAACCCTCTAAGGTGCTGTGACATAGCCCTAACCAGTGCCATAAAGGAATCAATAATGCATTGACTCAGTTGACTGTGCCCTAACATCACTGGTTTGCAAGAACCTAATAACTATGACTGGTAAGATAATTGCTTTAGCTTGACATGGCAAAAGACAGGGCAACAAGCAGATGCATTAAAAATATAAGCACAAGTTTATTAACAAACCACAAATCCCAAGTTTGTCTATAGTGCAGAAGTACCTAAAATTTCCCTAGACAGGTAAACTGAAAATCCCACTACATGCATTATTGTCAAGCCATCTGTGTTGCTTTTTCTCTCTTTTTCCCCCCGATAAAAGCCATCCATGTAACTTTACACCTAGAAGTATCATGATAGGCATCCACCCTTCACTAGGGTGTACACTAAGGAGAGTGGGTTGCATAGTAGGGAATCAACTCCCAATTATAGGGGAGAAAATGTGACTGGGCCGGGGGACCAGCTGCACATGTGGGAATAGGGAGAAGACTGAGAGCACTTTCTGTTATAAAAGAAAAGGGGAGAGGGGAAAAGGGGGATAAACCATTTTGTGAGTAAGGTTTTGAGACCCTTTTGGGTAGGAGGTTCCAGGTCTCTCAAATGACCTGGTGTATTTTCTTTTCTTCTCCTTTCTGTTTCTGAGCTGTTCCTTTCTGGTGTAATGGCTTCTTGGATACTGATTTCTCAGTGAGATCAACAACTAGAGAATATTCAATAATATCAGACTATTCAGTATCAGATTCCTATCAATTGGTATTAGAGCTCCCGATCCGAGAGCCGTGGATACTAAATATGAACCTGGAAGCACTGGAGTGTAACGTGGTGCAGCTGGCTGATAGATGGACGATCCAAAGACAGGAGGAACAAGATGCACAGGAGTTACGATTCGCTAGACTGGAGCAGAAAATGGACGAAAACCAGCAAGAATTGCTGCGTCTCCTTAAGGGGGAAGGATCAGGTTACACCTCAACGACCCACGGAAATGAGTATGGAGGTCGGGGGAGTCAACGAAGGTTGTGGGGAAACTGGGTTGAGTGGGAGAACCACCGGGTTTCACCGAAATGTTCCATTTGAGGACAGGGGCAGAAAGTTAGAGGTCCCGATATTCACAAGGGAGGACGCCTTCGTGTGGGTCAATTGGATTGAGCGTTACTTCCAAGTTAACACCACTGGAGATGCGGAAAAGTTGAAGGCAGTGATGGTGGCTTTGGAGGGCAAGCCCTTGAACTGGTATCAATGGTGGGAGGTGAGGACACCATGCGCAACTTGGGAAGAATTCAGGGTGGCCGTTGTGCGAAGATTCCAGCCAGCAATGGAAACAACCCCGAGCTCCCAGCAGACAAGACTGACAAGCACATTCTATGGGAAGAGCAAGGTGAAATTGAGCCCATCGCACCGCATCAAAAAAGAAAACGCAATGTTATGTGCGACGCAAGCTGGTCCAACAGCTGTGCAAATGGCCGAAAAAGGCCATATAGCGGTGGGTCAGGAGTGTTCCGGCCAGGCCACCACCATCGAAGCCACCGGACTTTGGTCCATTGTGCAGCGCTGCTGAAGTCCCCCTGCACTGTGTAAAACGGAAGGAAGAAGAGGAAGCTGGGGGGACAGAACGGGTATGACACCCATTGAACTCTTTTCCTAACCTAATGGGCCAAGCCCAACTTAGTAGGGTTGTTGATGGGTTGGGCTCAAAAACCGAGTTGATGAACGGGGGCAAACATGGATGCTATGGCTTCTGTGGGGAAACAAGGGTCAACATTAGTGATGGGCCAAGACTTAATAATTTTGGTGGGCTGCACTCACACCTAGGGCTAGTGAACAAGTCCCAACCCAAGGAGAAAATAAACTGGTCATGGGAAAAAAGAGGGATGGGTTCAGTCCAAAAGGGAGGAAACCACCTAAGAGAAACCCAGCCTTTAAAAACTTATGTAGAGGACTTTGGGTCACAGCTAACCCTATACCCTAAAGCTGGAATAGGTGGAGTGGTAGTTTACCCATCAGTTTCAAATGTTAGCAATGTCTTTGCCGTGTTACTTTTACAAAAGGATGCGCAGCTTGCTGTCAGTAGAGAGTTGGGAAGAGCACGTCATGGTAACAGACTAGAAAAAAGTGCTCATCGAAATTGGAAAACTCCGTGACATACCCTGGGCAATTGCATGGACTGAAACCAGAATTGTTCTTCCCACTTGGCTTCCAGTTGGAGCAGATTTAAAAGATGCTGATATGGAGGTTAAATTGGAGAATTTCAGTCCTATCTCTGTTATGGACTTTCAATGCCCATTCTCTATTTCTTGCACAGCCCACCACCTGAATGCTAAGTGGGGTTTCCCATTTGATTTGCTTGGGATAACCGAGGAAAGAGTGTTGGGGTTACAGCCAGGCATGGGAGGTTGCACGAATGATAGTTTTCAGGTGTAAGGAAAACTTTTAGAATTGAAGGCTACCATTGATGTTGGGTTACGGCACTGATGTACTCTGTTGCAGACAATTGGATATCACTATGAGCAGTGGAGCTTCAGTTGAAGGAAGAATCCATTTATTATACTCTAAATATTTTTAGCCTTCAGTTGCCTCCATTAGAAATGATGAAGAACCTGGGAGCAGCAGGTTTTTATCCAGAATTTTCTTCTGTTTTCTGATTTTGGTGAAAAATTTGGGTGCTTTACTACTGTTTGGGAATTTTACCAAGCTCAAGTGGATGTTACGGCTGCTTGCAATGACTATGGCATTAAGATTACTCTGTTCCATGACCGTGGAGGGAGTATGGGTCATGGGTACATTAGATTTACAACCCATGCCATAATAGAGGTACCTGCAGACATATAATGACCCTTCACAGAAATGGGTACACTCTCCGTTACAAGTTCAGCTTGTCTATGATAGCACTGTTGTGGAAGGCGAGGCGATCAAACCAAAAGGGGATTACTTCTGAGGTTCTTATTTCGGGTAGTAAAAAGCCTACAAAAGATGGCCAGCTGATAATACTTGTTGAAAGAAAAAGAGGCAGTCAATTGATAGAATTCTTTGAGAACATTCAGTACAAAATAGAAGATGATGACCAGACTCCATTAATATCCACTTGTTCAATGTCCTTGCTGCAGACCGTCACCAAAGCGAAGTTCGAGAAAGATATACTAGTGGCAGTTAGTGATGCAATGAAGGTTTTCAAGGAACCAGGAAGATGGTCATTAGGCTTCAAGCAATGGGATCCCAGTGGAAGTTTTTTTCCAGCTGTTACAAGACCCCTACCTAATTTTCACCTTGAGGACAAGGTGAATCTTTTGGGGGGAGTATTGATAGGCATCCACCCTTCACTAGGGTGTACACTAGGGAGAGTGGGTTGCATAGTAGGGAATACACTAGGGAGAGTGGGTTGCATAGCAGGGAATCAACTCCCAATTATAGGGGAGAAAATGTGACCGGGCCGGGGGACTAGCTGCACACATGGGAATAGGGAGAAGGCTGAGAGCACTTTCTGTTATAAAAGAAAACGGGAGAGGGGAAAAGGGGGATAAGCCATTTTGTGAGTAAGGTTTTGGGATCATTTTGGGTAAGAGGTTCCAGGTCGCTCGAACGACCTGGTGTATTTTCTTTTCTTCTCCTTTCTATTTCTGAGCTGTTCTTTCTGGTGTAATGGCTTCTTGGATACTGATTTCTCAGTAAGATCAGTAACTAGAGAATATTCAATAATATCATACTATTCAGTATCAAGTTTCTATCATATCAAAATGGGAAAAATTATGATAAAAGGAAAATCAAATGTAATAGCAAACCATACTGAATCTGCTCATGAGATCCTCCAGAAGTGGCATTGGAGATGGCCCATGCAGCCTCCTTCTTGATATCAAATTCAGCATGCTGAAGAAGATGGACAAGAGGAAGAATAATATTGGCCTCAATGACAGCCTGTAGCAATAATCATAACAATAACAGTTGCGATAAGTACACCAAACAAGCTTTTAAAAGGTTCAATTACTTTTATAAAAGTAAATTTCTATAAATTGTCATGACCCCTGATATCTTATCACATAAAATAAGAAAAAAATGTTTTATTTCACCCTTTCAAGTAGGCAATTCAAAAATGAATGTCTATCACATTCAACCTCGTTAAATCAGAAAAGGTTCCCCTCGTACTTTTATGAAGAAGAAAACAGAATCTCCAATATTCAAGGAACAAAAAAATGCTGAGAGAATCAGAATTTGTTGACTTTTTATGACAGTAACTACCTAACGTCATTGTTAACAATTTCATATCAAACAGTTAATCCCCAATAATTTGAATGGCCTGACAATACATTCTCCAGCATCCAACCTTGCAGAAAAGTATAAATTATTAGATACCACGGGCTTATTTCAACCTAATAAATCACATGAAGCCAATGATAACTGACCAATATCATGCAATCAAAATAAAAAAAGAATGGGAGAAGAGACAATAGGTTTGAGGATTCTACAGATAAATGAAAGAGGTCAAAGTTAAAACTTTTACTTACCACACTTACAGCAAGATAGATTAAAGAGATACATACTCCTTACCTGTATTTGAGCTTTATTCCCAGCAGTGATATTTGAAATTGTCCAACAAGCTTCTTTCTTGATGCTTTTTTTGTGATTTTGTGTAAGAAGTTGGTGAAGACAGGGGAGCACTTGGTTGTCAATTACAAACTGGAAATACATGGCTTATTTAGTTGCAATGAATTTAAGGGGGCAAAATAAATAAATTTAATTTAGAATGCCAAAAATTTAAATAAAAAAAAGACGGACAAAAAATGATTTTGTCTCAGTATGACTCATTTTGATATGAACAGATAATATAGGTTTGGCCCCTTTGTTTCACCCAAACAAAAAAGGATAATATAGCAAAAGCACTTTCGTAAGAATTAGAAGATAATAATACACTGTTCTTTCTACCTGAGTCTGAGCATCATCACCGGTAACAATATTTCCTACAGTCCGAAGAGCAGGTATAAGAACTGTTGCTGATGGATGCCTGCCAAAACAAATTTTAGTCAGCACAAAATTGTGAAACAATATAGAAAGAAACATAGAGTACGGAAACATGGATGGACCCATGAGTTTTTCAGTAAAAGAAAGACACACAAAAGGTAAGATGGCTTCAAATAAATGCAATCAGAGGACAGTGTAAACTGCAAAGAGCAGATTAACTTACAGAAGAAGCTCCACAAGTCGTGGGCAGACTCCTGCTTCAATGACAGCTTGAATTTTTTCATTTGGGCCATCTGAAAGGTAAGAGAGAGCCCAGCATGCATCTGTTAGAACTTCTTCATCAGTCAAGTAAATGAGCTGCCGAAGGACAGGCAAGGCAGGCTTTACCTGACAGAGATCAAGCCCATTTCTTACTAACACAATAGTGTAACAGAGTAAATGATACTAGGAGGGGATGGGGAAGAGAGAATAACAATCAACATGACAAATTATATATATTTAGACAGGATCTGCACAGCTTCACAAGCAAGATTCTATGCAAATCTCCCCAACCTGTTCAAAAGGTGTTGGAGGCTTTCCACGACAAAAGTTAGATAAAGTCCATGTAGCATTCCTCAACATAGATAACTTTGAATGTTGATTCAACTGAGACAATAATGGCAAGAGTGCACCATGATTTAGAACAAGATCCCTACAGCTTGGGGAATCACCAGCAACATTACCTAAAGCCCATACTGCCTGTTAAAGACACAAGAAACTAAAATTGTGAGAAAGTAAAAAAGATTTGAGGGGAGGGTGGGATATATGGGTACAGAAAAAAAAGGCATAAGGCTTCTGATAACTGATATGGTATCAGTCATTAACACAGGCAATGCAAAACTTTTTTAAACTTTAAAATGCAACTAGGCCAGGAAATGGAGGAAGATTCAACCTGTTCTCTAACATCATCACTGTTAGAGCTCAGAAGCTGCACAAACAGGGAAACAGCACCGTGTTCAATGACAACCCTTGTGTGCTCAGATGTTCCAGAGGCAACATTGGTTAGAGCCCATGCAGCTTCAAACTGCATATGGAACAATATTATGTCAGTTATGTCAAAATCTTCACGAGGTGAACAGGGCAAAAAGGAAAAAAATCCATACCTGCAATTGAGGTACATCATGCCTTCTCAAAAACTCCACAAACCTAGGGACAACACCTGCCTTTATGACCTCATCAATTGGAGGACTGCGTTCTGAACAGACATGCCAATGAACATTAACATTTGAGTGGGAATATCCCACAAAAGGAATAATATTTAGGAATGAGAACTGTATCATATGATTTAGGTATAGGTAATCACATCATATAATTTAGACATAGGAGACGGGTGTTACATCGCAAATTAAATATGAGAATTGCATTCATACCAATTGATAATAGCTTTCTAAACTGAGTAGTTGCTTCCAATTGTGCAGCGGGGTCGTCAGACCATATTCCTTGTACCATCGCAGGAATACCTTCCAACTGTCAAATAACATAAAAAATACACACACATCTTAGGTATCATTCTAAAACTTGCATGCCTAGGGATTAGTACAGAAAGAAATGCCCCATATATCGCTGTCCATAAAAAATGTAACAAAATCCCTTGCAGCAGACATGGCTCATCTTTCATCTACTAATTTAGAGAATCCTAGCCACTAGTTTTCCTTGAGATCTAAGACATCCAACACGTCATCATTCAAAGAAACCTAACCCTTTGTACAGTAAACCTAAACCAAAATTCCATAACTTGTAGAAGTGGAACCTAAAAGCTGTCCTGTATCAGACGTAGATGGGTTTCCTAGGCTTTCCTAAATTAACTCCTCTAATACCTGCAATTTTGTACAGGTTGTTAGGTTAACAGTAAACAACTGCACATATATAGCAGGTGCACTAGCATCAAGAAGGTCTAAGTTTAAATATCAAATTGTCTCAATATTCTAGTTTACTTATGATTCTGAGGCTGACCATAATAGTCCATGTCCTACAATATCATAATTATTTAGGGTTATTAGGATAAGAAAGCTGTTGCTTTAATTATTTTCATATATTCAGTCCTGGGGATACTTTAGTAATTTTTGCATTCCTAAGCTATTAGCTATAGTTGGGCTTGGGTTTGTGTTATCGTGTCTTGTTTTAATATCCAAGTTTTCCTTATGTATTTAGTAGCAGTAGGGAGTCTAAATCCTTGTAAGATTAGGATTCCAATCCTATCCATTGTGATAAGTTTTACGTAGTCTATTTAAACGGTTATAATGCTTTCTCTTAGATTAACGATCAGTGTTATGAATTACTGAAGCAAATTGCTATCTTCTTGGTTGTGCGATGCCTAAGCAACCCTAGGCCTATCTGTGATGCCGAGGTTACTCTTTCTTCTTTCAAATACGGATATGGATAGAAGAGTCTGGATGCTTGATCATTCCTGTAAGTATTCATGTTATGGTTAATCGTTTTTCCATTTCCTTACACACTCTTCAATAAAACCCTTTGGAAATCCAAAGCTCCCTCCAAGGTTGAGTCTTCCATATGGACAGCAACACTTAATAAGATTAATACTATTGCTATGTCGCAAATTCAAAGACCACACAAAGCTCTATCACCTGATATATGTATTATTATCTGTGGCTCTAGCTCTGAAATGGCAGCTCTTTTTTGTTTCAGCACTGCCCCAAAGCCACTTTCATTCGAAGTAGGTTATTTGGTGTCTCTGGTGAATCCTGGATGTCCTCTCAACTTAGAGAAATTTTATTGACTACCCGCAGGGGCATTCGGTAAGAACTAAAATGGAGGAAAGGCTTTATGCTTCTCCTGGAGTATTTGGCTTGAACAAAATGCTAGTAACTTACAAAATTCTTCTCAACCCCAACATTGGATATGGGACAGGATCATTCTTCCGGCCTCTCTTTGACATTCCAGTTCAGTGAATGGTCTGCTCGAGAGAGCCACCCCAATAGATATACAAAAGGAATGGAGATCTTTACTGTACAGATGTCTTTGTTTCTCTTTTATATGTTTTGTTTTTGTGCCTCACTTAGGAGCCAGGAGGATATCTGCTTTATCTGTAATCTTTCTTTCTTCTATTAAAAAAAAATCATCAAAATCTTTCTGTACCCAAGAAAACATAAATTCCTGCCAACTACATCCTAATTCCCTCGCTGTCCTACTTCAGTAGGTCATTGCTCACGGCTAACCTAACAAGTAACAACAAATTTTAATAAACTATTCTCTGTTTATGTTACAGTTAATTCCTTAAGTCACTCGGAGGCAAATCTGGGAGAAGAGCAAAGTTATGATCTTCCGTCTTCCCCTCATCTCAGAAGCAAATCTGGGTTTCACACATAAACTACCACAGCAGGACATAAATTTAACTCCACTCAATGCCATAGCTTTAGTTACTCTTAGGAAGCAACGCAATTATGCAAAATACATTAAGTGCCGCGAAGTAAGCTGGTGTTTCAAACAATAAGATAAGCGATCAATATTGCATATATTTCTCCTACATCTTCTTGGCTTCCAAACCAACATGTGATCACAGCACCAAAAACCTTTCCAGCAGAGAACAAATCAAAAAATCTCATAATTCGGTATCCACTTTCCCACTCTCAATAACAGGTTCTTTATTTTTAAGGAGCATACGATATTTGTTGGGTACTTGGGTTTGTTGGGTTACGTCTCTTGGGTAGATTGTGGATTTATGACATTCGTTCATTTAGATTCAAGCTGTCAAGACACCAAAATAGCGACAACCCAAGATTCAAATTGATATTACTTCTTGTTTCAAGATTTCCGAATCTTGAAAAGAGACGAAGACAAATCCCACCAAAAAGATAATAAATTGCAATCAGATATTTAAATCAAAGAGGTTCCCCTCGGTTACCCTGTTCTGCAGGGAAGTGGCCTTATTTGAAGCATCGAGTAATTGCTGAGCCTGAAGAAGAAGACCCTCCCTTCTCTTCTTGAGAAGACTGTCCTCGCGCTTGTTCTTCCTGATCTCGACCAGGTTGTCCTCCCTCCTCCTCCGGGCGTCGTCTGCGTCTACTCCAGTCTTGTACGTCTTCTTCCTTGCCTCCGTACGAGAGCTCGGTCGCAGAGACATTGTTTGTTAATCCTCCCTCTTCTCGATTACTCTTTCAATGCTCTGAACCTGTTTGAAGAAACGACGAAGAGAGAGAGAGGAGAATAGATGTTGCTAATGCAGTCTTGGTTAGAATTGATGCATGAATAGTTTAACAAGCGAGCGAGTGTGCCTTGATCGGGGCTTTTGTTTCGCGTTTTGAATTGGCTCCCGACCTCGCACGCGAGTGATGCTTGCTTCCTTCTAATTGCAAGCAAATGCAAATGATAAGCACAGTTAGGTACTAAGTAGTGACTTAAAATATATTCAAGCTCGAATAATAAAGTAGAAAACAAACTTCCTTGTCTAATTTTTTTATTTTTGTTTTAAAAGTTTGGAGAATCAGAAATTTGAACTTAATTCTTTACTTTTTGATAAAAAAAGTTAAATTATTGTTCAAGCAGCATTCTTGTCTAATTTTAAAATAGTATAAATTAAATAGCCTATCTCAAATAATCAAATTTATTGAAATTATATTTATTTCTTTTCAAATTTTTTAAAATAATTTTTTATCAAACAAATATTCATATATTTTTATATAGCCTTCCTTACAACTCTTTACATGCAAGAAATAAATTAACATTAATAAGTTTAATGTTTAAAATTAAATGAAGGATTAGAGTAATTTATCAAATCTCGAGAAAAACCAATAATTCTTTCTTTAGAATATTTCTAACTTGAATCATCAGGAATCATATCACACCATTTAATAGTCAATAATGCATAAAGTATACTTTTATGTAAATAACTGGTCTTCTTAGATAGACTTTCTTTTAGCAAAGCAGCAACAAAAAATTCACTCTCAAACAATAAAAAAAAACTTTTTTAAAAAACCAACCAATTTTTTTTTTTTTGTGAAACAATTTTGTTGACGAAAAAATTTTTCATGTTGGACCAAAAAAAAATATTATTCACGAGTGAGAATGTGAGAAAGCGAAATTTTGAGAACAATAATTTAATCTAAATTGTCTTAGTGTTATGTATACCTATCTTAAAATCATGAGAGAGAACTTAAATTAGTTAAATGATCATTTAAAAATTTATTAAAGTAAATTCAATTTTTATTCACTTAAAAATATATTATTAGTTTCGATAATAGTAATTTTCTTTGCATTGTATTACTGTTTAATGTACCAATCTTAAACTTGTAAGATGGATTTTAAAACTATTTAATTTTTATTATATAACCATACAAGTTTAATTTTGATAAATGGTGAGTGTAAAATTATTTTATATTATTATATTGTTAAAACATTTAATATTTTATATAATTATTATCATAATCAAACTATTTTATAATATGATATAAATAAGTAAGTGTTTGCTTAAAAATTAATCAAATTAAATCTTAAATTATCTCATTTTAATATAAGAGTATATCATAAATTTTAAAAAATATTTATAATTATATTTGCAAATCACTTATTAATAAAGAATTAAATTTTTATAATAATATTTAGATATCGTTTATTAACGAAGAACTGAAACAAAAATCAAACTTAAAAGAACTTTTAAGAATATGCACGTCCACTTCACTAATTAAGCGAATCTCTTTCCTAATACCTGTAAGTATCATCATTCATCTCCAGCTACCACGTGTTGATCATCACCCAACTCCCACAAGTCGTGTACACAAAGTTTGAGCAGCTCTGACGCAAACCACACCACAGCGGTTCAAAGATTAATAGTCAACAGCTGTAAATATTCAAAATTTCTATCCATTTAACGGATCCCAATTGTTTTTATAGTAGTAAAAATATCTATTTTCATTCTAAAGATATTTTAAATTATTTTAATATCGTTTATAAATAAAAAATAATATAATATTACTTGTATCTTTCAAAACTAAAAATAAATATTCACTCTACCCATTAGTTGACTAGACTCTGACTTGTGACGGGACCAAACAAATGAACGATACACTTTTGTAAACAGGTCATTTGAACATTGTATAAATGTTATGTTTATGTTTATATAAGCAAATAAATATTTAATTAAAAGAATAAGATAATTACATTTTTAATAATATATTAATTTAGAGTGTTTTTTATTATGAAAAATAAAAGAAATAAATTTTAATTATTAAATTATATTTAGATAATTAAATTTAAATCTTATTTAAATATCACATAATTATTTTAAAAAGTCACATAATTTTTTATTTTAATTTTAATCATTTATATTAAATTTAATAGTCAAAATTTATTATTCTTATCTCTCATAATTAATACTCCTCTCACTAAATATGCTCCTTTATACTCTTAAGTACTCACTCATACTTTTAATTAATTATTTTAAATTTTACTTTTTAAGTTGTCACTAATTAAAGGTAGAGTATTGGTAATTATTTTTAAATATAATAACTCTTCACCGAATATTTGTATCATAATTTTTTTTGACATGATATGTAATCATAATTTTTAAATTATCTTTAAGTAAATGTGAATATATAAATATAATTTAAGATCTTAAATTAAATAAATAAATATTTAGTCAATTATAATTTAAAATCACAATTAAAAAATAATTAATAAAGTCTATAATTAGTCAATTGAGATTGTAAAAAACATTTTTTTAACTAAGTAAGAATATACAAATAGAAATATAAGAATTAAAATTTGATTTAAATAAAAAATATTTTAGTGAACATTATTTTAAAAATTAGAATTCAATAAGAAAAATTAGGAAGAGATAATCAAGAGTTCATGGACATGGCCCCCATCCACCAAATAAGTATCCCACCCTTTGACGATACAACATGCAAGATTGCCGGAGACAGCTTTAGCAAGAAAGAAAGCAACTTTTAAGCAGAGAGAGAGCAGAGACAGAGAGTGCACCACACTATGGCGGGGAGGTGGGCAGCGTTGGCATTCCGGTGGCTGTACTTCGACTTTTCAGCCCGATCACCGGTGATGCGTCCGTGGCCCGGGATGTTGGCGTCGTACATCACGCCAAGGTGGTCGGCGGCGAGGGGTTTCAATAATTGGTCCCTGCACAGGTGGATAAGGTGGTCCAGCCTCCTGAACCTGTCCATTGTGGACGAGTTGGTGTGGCGGGTCGTGACGGCATTCGAGTCCGTGGCTCTGGTCTCCATGCTCTGCTTTTTCTTTCGGTTTTGTGGCCGCGGCACCATCTGAATTCTCAAGTAGCTGCTGGCTAGTGACACTGATGCACGTGAATCATGCTGCCAACTTTTTGTTTGTTTCTTTTATTTTTCTGAGCGTTTTCCCATGTTTAAGTTGTGCTTGGGTGGCTTTGTTTCTTAATTAAGCTTTTGTGGGTTTTTTTTTTTTTCGGAATTTTGCATATATGGAGGAGACAATTCTACAAGACCAATAGGGTGGTATTGTGAGCTGGTTTCAAAATTCTAATCCCAAACTTTCTGGGTTTCAGAACGCTAGATCGTGGTGAATTTGGCGTTGGCTCTAATTTGAATATATACACACGATTTGTTTTATTTAAGACAAGGAAAAGGAAAAAAAAAAATGGTGTGCGAGTTATTGTTCTCGAAAATCCAATTTTAATTCCGATCCCAAGCTTTCTAGTTTTTCCCCTTTTTAAGTTAGGCAAGGGGGAGATGTTCTGTTCGAAAGGTAGCTACCAGTGATACAAAGTGTAGACTTTGCTTTGGGAGTTTCTAAGCAACTCCATGTTTGTACGATACTCCAAGTAAAAATAAAATAAAATATTAATATAAAAATTATATATATATACACACTAGTGGTTGAACTCGTGCAACGCACGGGAAATTTAAACATGAAAAAACAAAACTTCATTGAAAAAAATAAATCACCTATTAAGATACTTTGAATCTTTTGATATACTGTATACATAAATGAGAATTGGAAAATCTGACTTATTTGCACTAAGTTACCGTTTGGGATTATACATTCTTTAATAAGCAACATCAAATTTTAAGTTTAGCAATATACAAATAAAAATTTAAATATACTAAGAGAAAGAAAATTTATTACTTATTCATTGACTTGTCCAATTGCGCAATCCTGCTTACTGATCAATGTTTCTAAGAAACATAATTGGAACTTCCTTTTTGAGTGTTAGCTTTTGATTTGGAGTTTCGAACCCCTTCTGTTGTGAATCATTTAACTTCAATACAAACATCCTCATTTGCTGTGCAAATTGAATCTAAACTATAATAATTTTTTTCTTTTGTAGGAATTAATGAAAAAGCATGATCATTTACCTTCTTAACAACTTCATGAGTCGGAACAAGGATAGCTCTATCTTAAAAATACTTTAGATATTTTATATTTTCCATCAAATTAGGATATGCAAATCCAACAATGTCACCAATATGATCGATTGAATCCAATATCAAAAGATCTTCTAGTTTTTTAATATTTGCTTTACCATCATTTTTAGTTTTCAAGTTCCCATCGCCAACATTGATAATCCAATCTTCAAATGCCTTTGTTTCAGCTGTATCTAATATAGCCACTGTAGAATATAACCTCATGTTCTTTGTCAATGCATGATTCCATAACTTTGATGAGTTAATTGTGACTATCACAACCTCTTCCCTGCTAGCTTTTGGGATAACAAACAAAATTTGCCAAAAATCACCCCAAGTACCACAACTTTACTTCCAAAAGGTTCATATGTGCTATTGACATTACTAAATCTCATAATATCTTTTAGAATTTTGTCCAGTGCCTCAAAAGCCCATTTATTAGTCATTGGTGCTTCATCTCAAATAATAAGACTCCTATTTTGCAACAATTCAGTCTTAAAACTCCCTTGTTTTATATTACAGATCGATTTTTCAGTGAGATTTAATAGAATCACAAATCTTGAATGAGCAATTCTTCCCCTTGATAAAAGAGAAGCAACAATTTTTCCTTCTGATCGAAGTACAACAAACAAAGTTCCCCAAACAAATATGTCTTTCCTATTCCCTTTTCCACTTTCAACAGCACCCATTATTTTATTATAAACTTTTTTTTGCTCATCTGTGATAGAATGTAAACATGTGAGATGCTCTATTCTCATTTCTTCTCTATTATAATTAAGTTCATCCACCAAAAATCTATTTTCAAATTCATTCACTGCAGAGTATTGGGGGCATGGTATACAACCATAATCCTTCGAAAAATTTCCCATTTGAATGAAGCAACTTTTCAATTTCAATCAAACATAAGTTTTTTCAACTCAGAGTCTCCAATTAATAAGATCTGTAAACAAACCCAAAATTGGTTAAAAATCAATATAACCAATTATGTTGTATAATTAATTGAATTTCCAAATTAAAATGATAATGGAAAATTTTATATAACACATATCCACATCAGCATCATATATACCTAGGTTTTCAATAACCTCCGTCATAAATAATTCCATCAGCCAAAATCTCCCGTGTTTGTTCCCACACATATGCTGTCCAAATAAGTTCCATAAGCCAATTCAACAACTTCCTATATACTGTCAATAAATTCTTTATCATCTGATAACAACCCTAGAGCATAACTGGCATCTTAAAAACATTTATAAATCTTATTATTGACTGTCCGTATGCTCTCATAGCTCGTACATCTTTGCCCAACAATGGGCAGAAGTTGCATGTAATACAACTCACCTGTCCTAAGAGGAACAAAATGAAGCCGACCTATACATTCACCCTTCTTTCGAGAAAACCATTGCTGCCGCCTGTTACAATAAACAAACTGCGTAAGGAATTGGCCATAACTCAACTTATTGCCCTCCGGATAAACTTTGTTCGCCTCCATCTAAGCTAAAATCATTGTTTTTTTATCTCTATTCCTGCACACAACATCATCAATTTTTTCATCATCTTTGAGTAGGATTAATTGTTGATTGAGAAGATGGAATGTCAACCTCTATACTGGAGGCCATTTGTGGTGTATGTCAAAAGCAAATATTCTCCAAATTGACTCACATGGAGATAAATATCTACAATCATAATATTTCTTAATCTCATCCACAACAGGTATCTGTTCACCAACTTTGGTTTGTGAAGTCACAACGATAGTAACTCAATCTGGTCCCTTATTAACATACTTAAATAAGTACTTGATAGAATTAAATTTATTACAAAATTCCAAATTGATGTGAGCTTGATACTTCATTAACAACTTTGGGTTATAAGAAATGACAAACCTATTGTCCAATTCTATCCCTTTCCTTGTAGTCATTATTCCTGTATCTCTTCTATACATCGGGTAGCTTTCTTCATCACATGAGGTTCTCTATGAATACTTCTTAGGAAAAAACTTTGAACACTTGCCATCCTTCATGCAAGGAGAGTCACTTCTTGCTGTTCCACAGGGACCATGCATCGTGAATGCAGAGACAACATCAAACAACTTAGGATATTTATTTTTATCCGGCAATTCAGCAGAAATTACGTTGTCAATTAAATCAATTGTTTCTAGCTTATAAAATATGAGCATGTCGCAAACCTCTTTTCTGAAACTCGATTGTATACGATAATTGTAAACATCAGTATTCTATTTCAATAATCATAAAAAACTAAATTATTGAAATTTTTGATGTAAGTAAGTGTCAAATATTAGATAGTCATTTTCTTCGGACAATCATTTTCTTTTCCCATCAAACAGCCCAAGCAGATATAAAATATTAGATATTGAGGCATAAAACAGTAAGCATGTATGGTTGCTTCTAGACAATAGGACCTAAACATACAATCAAGGATGTTCCATTACTCCATATATTAGAATCCACCATAACTCAAACTACATTAGTAAATGATAGGCCCCATCCCATACAACAGATCAAAGGCTAATAGACTAACAAATGTTTACTTGATACAAATCTGACATAACAGTCAATTTGATTGAGTTGTACATAAACCATGAATACTACATTACAAAATCAGTAAAGACAAACACATCATTTGAAAGTAACAAAAGCACATTGTCCTTGCATCAGACAAATCAAATTGGTTGTCTTAGTGAAACTTCCTATCATTCCCTACATAATAACAAATTCATTGGCCTCCAAGTAGTGCTAACAGATTGAATGACAAATCAACCCTAATGAAAACAATTCAGGAGTCTAATAAAAATCCTAGAGCATAATGAAACATCTGATCCTTCACTTTATCAGAGCACATCAACAATTATAATAACCACATTAAATGATAATAAAGCAGCCAAGTCTAGTTATAATTCATACAGCACCAATTTCAAATTACCCTCATTTGCATATAGTCATATTTGATTTTTAAAAAAAAATAAAAACTGTTAAACTTCAGACAACCATTTTCTTTTCCCATCAAACAGCCCAAGCAGATAAAAAATATTAGATATTGAGGCATAAAACAGTAAGCATGTATGGTTGCTTCTAGACTGTAAACATGTATAATTTAATTTTAATTAAATATGAAAAATACAAATCACATATATACAATCAATATGAGTAAAAGATGACCATCATTCAACACCAGACCTATTAATAAATCAAATGGACTTAGAACACATATATAATTAAGAATCCAACAAATAGGTATAAGAATCTAAATAAATCATTTTGGATTCAGTTATAACATAAAACAAACAGCCTCTATATACAGCCTCTATAACACATATATTCATAGTTGTTAGAATCACACGATTCACGATTCAAATCGCACGATTCGATACGATTCGGCAAGCCAACAACTCGTATCATGTGGTGAATTGCAGATGGCTTTGAATCTTGCGATACATGCACGATTTAATGCGATTCCGTATCAACGATACGATTCAAATGATTCTGCGATTCAATTTTTTCTTTTTTTTTTTTTTGCTTTTTTCTATCACCAATTATCATAATAGAATTCAAAGAGGTAGAGACTTAAGTTATTAAATAAAAAAAACTGAAAGGACATTACTGACCACACTTGGTTCGATTGCTTTGTTTCGTTACTGAACATAGAACCAGTTTTCATTCACGTTGAAAACCAATCACTCTACTCACTTTGTTTCGTTTTTTGGGTTTTGCCTTTTTGGTTGTTCACACAGTCACTGTTTTTATTATGATTCTGAGTGTTCACATAGTCACTTTATATGGTTTCCTAAGGCCAAGAAGAAGGGGAAGGAGTATGTTACTTATGAGCTTACTTATGACTTATGACTTATGATGGCATTATGATATTATACTATTATTGGAATTTACTCTTTCCTTAGTGATGTGACATTTAAGTATTTATTTGAGACTTTTAAGTATTTTGTTCATATTTTAGATGTGGAATCATGTATATTTAAGTTTTTTTATTGATGTGTTATGAATCGTACGATACATTACAATTCACGATGCAAAAATTGAACAAACGATTCTCGATACGATTCACGATTTGACAACTATGCATATATTCATATGAATTAAAGGTATAGGTGTAAGAATGTAAGAAAAACCTCCTTGCAGTCCTTCAACTGCTCAATATTCTTTTGTGGAGTAATCCTTAAGAAGTCCTCCTCCAATGAGTATTTTGGGGTATCAGACAACACAGTTAACGGCTGAGAGACCTCTTGGCTCTGTTCACCCAGCCTACACATAACCAAACACACCTATTAAATAATTTTTTGACTACATAAACTAACATAAGATTATAGACAGAAAACCACTTCTTCTTGAACTCAGCAACTTCTGCTATCTCAGGATTAAACAGCAGCCTCGTAGCATACATCACATTTTGTAATACAGTCTTGCCTAATATTGAGAAGATAATAAACAGCAACATAAACATTAAATCCAAACTATACATAAAGGGAAAGTTGCAACAGACTTGAATATACAAATATATTAAATCAAACCTTTAAATGTCTTGACTTTAACATATTGAATCACCACCACAGTTTGCACATAATCACCAGAAGCAAGGAACGCATTAACCTCATCGACATAGCTCCCAAACAAAGTACACTCAATCTTCACACTGCACACACCAAACAGCATACATTTACACGTGACACAACTCCTCAAAACTGATCGCTATTGATAAGGATGGCAAGTTACATGTCAACATCAAGTTCTATCACAATCATCTCTTGCATACTCTTTCTCAGTACCAACCCCAGTTAGTAATCCCATTACATCTAAAAAAGGACTCTAATCAGCTTCAAGTAAACCAATTATAATAAGTACTACAAAAAAGAGCTTAGTTCAGTAATCACCAACTAAGTACGTGGAGTCTCCACCAGTTCCAAATGCCTCTTCCAATGGAATTAAAGATAGACCATATAAAGGAATCAGGTCAGAGTCACAAGGTTTAACAGTTGTTCTAAGTTGAAAATTAAGACGAAATTCATGTTTGGTGGGGTGAAAAGACCCTGTGTTTGAACCCACCCCAAAGTGGGCCATTCCATATACACGACCTCAATTAGCAAGGGCATGAATTTATACACCAGGATTTTTCGAACAGATGCTTGAATCTTACAGCCCTAAACAAACAAATAAACTTACATGAATTCACAATTATAAACAGAGACACTAAAAGGCATAAAAAAACCATATTATATAGAGACATAAAGTAATATCAGCACAGGGGATAGAACTTACATATTCATCACAAAACACCATTTCAATGGAACTCATAACAGACGGTTTAATAAAGCTGGGAATGTACCACAGCCTTACTATTCGGACCTTCAGCCTCCATGCCTCCCTCTCAGGGCAGACTTTGATCAACGGATCAATAGGCGGAGACATAGCAATGTTAGCAGATAATGAACAGAGTGGAATCACCAAGTGAAGCAACAGAGAGGGTGTCTAAAATAAAACCAAATAACCCATATATATAGAACGCCCAAAGATGCAGAGACTCTTACCGTGATCATTGACCAACTCCACACTTCGAAACGTCCCTCATCAGGCAAGGCCGTGGCTGACAAAGATTACCCAGCCACGGAATCCATCTTGCATAAACAATTAAACAAATCCCCTCATTAGGTAGATTAACAAACGTGTAATAAGAGAAACAACGATTAGCCGTACGAAATCATTGCCGGTGGAGGCTTGCTGCAGATCAGCCTTCACCCACCCTGCACGAACACATCACACGGAGAGAAGCACTCATCAAAGTAACGATGTGCTGGAGAAGAGAACAATGATCAAACCCCAATCTGATACGACTAAGTTTCCACGAAGAAAAGGCTCCTCAACCTTCTATCTCTTCAGGTTAAGCAGATCTGGATTTGCAGATGGGGCGATGAAGCGTCTCCGACACGGCGCAAACGGTACGGTCTCAATGTACTGCAGCAGGAGGCAAGCCATCAAGCAACTCTGCATCAGATACGGAACACTTACGGTTTCCTGCATGGGACTATCAAAATACAAATATACCCATAAAGTATCTCATAATTCATTCACTTCTAAGGGCAGGGACACCACAATCAGGAGGGCACAAAGGGAATCCAATTAAATTCACGTGACTGACACGGAATCAGTTACTGATGCAATTCCAAATCTGTACAATAATATTAAAATCCCAATTATACCCCTGATCCCACGTCCAAGATGCACTTATTTTAAAAAGGATAGGAGCATTTTAGTAATTGAAGAGGAGGATATTATAATGACAATTTCCCCAATCATCCATAAAACTGAACGGGTATAACAAAGGGTGTGAAGGTAAAATCACAAGGCTGACACTTTTCACAGGCAATTAATTCACGGAAACTTGACACGTGGATGTGCAGGCTGGAAGCTTCATCCACCAATGTGTGTGCATATATATATATATATATATATATATATATAATTAAAAAGTTGTTTGGGGTACCATACAATTTGGGATAGTTAGAAACACCCCTTTGCTTGATGTGAGCAATGACAATGGGTTGGCGTTCATCTAATCAGACAAGACAAGAACTGGTTCGAAATTGAATGCTTCCTTACGAGCTACTAGACACCGGAAAATCTATAAGCCATTAAATTCTTATCTATTTAACTAGGCTTTAACCAAACTTTGGATGCATAAGCCATGGTGTTATTGTTCATAGCTACTTCTGAACAAAATTTTGGTGCACGGTGCTTCTAAACTGTGATTTTTTCGTCGAAGGAAATAAAAGGATTACAGAATATTTATTTAAAAAAAAACGATTACAGAATTTAGACTCGAGAGTAACTGTTGTTTGGGCCTTTATAACAAGATACTAAGACGTTAACAGAATCGTTTTACACAATAGCATTTTGAAAAAAAAAATACAATAGCATTTTGAATTAACAAAAAAAATTATAAATTAAGTGTGTATTTAAATTAATTTATTTTATATTCAAAATAATTTATAATTAAAATATTTTTTTAAATAATCTTTTTTAAACATGTTATAAATATCTTATAATTAAATTTATTTTATATTTTAAATATCTTATAATTAAAATCTTATTCAAAAGATTTAAAAAAAAAATCTAAAAATTAAGTTTTAACAGCATGCATTGAGTCTTACGAAATTCTGTCCATAAGCCTTAACAAAATTTGGGACATTGGGTTCTGTCATCTCTGTGGCTGTCCCAAAATGGAGGCCCTTTGCTCCTTTACTCTTTTTTTCTTGCTGAAGCCCATCATCGAATTGGGCTACCTTGTACAGCTGCATAGAAACTGGGTTTGGTACGGGAGGTTTTTCATTTTGGTAATAAATGAGGTTAGAGACCCAAAAAACAAAACAAAAAACGAAACTAAGTTAAAATGGAACGTATCGAAACGGGAACTCTCTTTAATAGCTTTGCTTCAGCACTCAATTAAAAATATTTATTTAATATAAACTTTAAATAAAACATATAAAATGAATTCAATACAAAGATTTAATCAATAAAAATTATTAACTTATTAAAATTAATAAATTTTATATATTACATAAAATATTAATTTTTAGTATATTTTCAACATTCGCAATTGAAATATTTGTAAATAAAATAAATTCAGCACTTAATTTGTTATTATTAAAAACTTAGTGTTGAAAATTTAAATTTTATTAAACATGTTTTAAATATCTGAGATTCAAACCTGTATTGAATGTACTTTTCTAGATTAATTGTTTTAAAAAATTAGTTCTAGCACTTTACGCCTAAGACCATGGTTGCCGTATATAACTATTTTTTGGTACACGTTGTGTATAACTGTACATGTGTGTGTGCATAATTTGAACAGTTCAACGGAAGTTTAAGTGAGCTTTAATTATCTAATATTTTGAATTTATTAAAAAATTAATGTATAATCTTTACTTGAATTCCACTTTATTCTTATTATTTGAATTAGTACCTTTGATAGGAACTGTTTGCATCTTTTAATTTCAATTCATAATATAAATTAATATATAAGAGTTGAAAATAAGATTTTTGATATTTAATATATGCACGCAGTATTCCTGGAGAAGATGGGATAGAAGGACACCTAAATAAGAATCCTCACCATAATGCAAAACAAACACTAATGTGCACCACTCGTCAAATTCAAACTCTATTCCACTGGGTTTAGATTTTTCAATGTCATTTGCTTTAGTTGCAAGATGTAAATCAACCGGAAAACTCAGGTATCCAATTGAACATCCTGAACAATTTTTGGTTAAATTAAAAAATTAGGTAAAAAAAAAAGTCAGTTTAAACAGGATAAAAACCAAAAAAAACAATTCCTGATTTCTATTTTGTGATTTTTTTTATTTGACCATGATCAACTAACATATTTATCCTCCTGAATGGTTGAAACTTGAAACTCCAATTCAAGATTTACAACATGTCATTCAAGACAATGTCTATAAAAAATAAGAATAATAATTAAATTTATGAATTCATGACTTATTCAATTTATCTATATATAAATCTAATTCAATTCATTTAATTATAATAATAGATTTAATAAATTTAGATAAATTAGATTAATATTAATTAACGAATAATTAATAAACTAATCAAAATATTTATTAGATCAAATAAATTTATATATATGATTTAAAGAATAAAATATATTTAGACACATGAAGAGTTTAGATACATCTAGTTAAAAATAAATTAATAAGATATAGATTAATAGATAGATTAGATATCATCCATTAAATATATTATAAATTGATTGGATGATTTTAATAATTTTTTATAAATCGTAAATAAATTATTAGTTTATTTTCTATCAATTCATTATTGATTCAATTTAAAATTTATTTAATTTATCCACTTGTCACTCTTAATAAAAAAAAAATTCTTCTTTCAAACGCCATTTAAGGGTCTCTTAACAGTAGAAGAAATGTATATGTGCTTAATTTAACTTTTAAAAAAAATTTTAAATTAGAATTTAAAATGAAAACTTATCTCTCATAATTTTTTGTCTCTTATACTTCACAGGGGAGTTGATAAGAAGAGGGAAGAGATGAGGATCCTTGGCCCTTTCCCCTTCCCTAGTCCCTACAAGCACAGGAAAGGTACAAGTGTGGCGGGTCATCCAAGGGGAATATGGGGCCCCGTACATCGATGGTCTTTGTCCGTCCTTCAAAGAGGCCACGTGTGGTAACTTACTCTTCGGGCCCAATCCAACATATACAGACATATTGTGTTTGTTCTCTTGTATCCTGCGTGAGACCCCCCTGCTTTTTCCCCTCGTTTTTTCTTTTGCCCTTTTCTCAACCACCAACCAGCCACCAACAAGCTGCACCTTTGTTTTTTTTAGTGTATATTTAATATAGAAATAATTTTTTTTATATATATGAGTTTTGTATACTATTTGTTATAGGAATAAAAATAAAGAGAAATCTTCATAAGGGTAAATTTTTGTTGATGTATATAATTCATTTATAAAAAATTTTCTTAATTTTTATTACCATACCAAACATAACTTTAAATAATGTTATAATTTTTTCAATTATAATTGTGCATAATTATATAAATTACTAATATTTATACACTATTTTAGCTTACATTCTTTTTGCATTACTTTAATTTTTATGTAAAAGTGAAAAATTTTACTCAGCACATTCACGCTAATGAGTCCTGCATAAGAATCAATTGGTTTCCTATAAAAAAAAATAAACTCAAACTTATATACAAGAATCATTACTCTTATATAAGTAGAGTACATTTGAATTTAATAAAAAAAATAGACAAAGATACAAAACCACTTAAACAGCTACTATTACCAGAAAGTCAATTACAAAAGAACAGTCCAGAAACTAAATAACCAAAATTTGGTCATGTGAAATTGTATGAATACAAAAATTATGTAATAGAAGGAAATTAAGAAGAGTAGGTTGAGTGTGGCAGAGCACTAATGGCAACAAGTAAAACCAGTGACGAGGCGGTGAAGTCGCGCGGCGGAAAGCTGAAGGTGGTTTGTTGACAGACATTTTGTCGGCTAGTGGGTTTGGGCCCAACCCAACGTGAGTATGTGACCACTCTTTGTTTGCGCATTAAAAGGGGTTCTCGTTGCGCTCTGACAACTCTAGAGCCAGATTTTGATCATCTCTTGATCGTTATATAAATATAAATTTTTTCATGTAAGAATTCATTATAATGAACTATAGAGTCTCTTATTTATATTTATCACAAATTATATCTTTTTTTCTCTTACAAGATCCTTAACAGCAGAAGAGGATCCTAATGCCTCTAAAGCCAATCTTCTCTTGTCCTTTACTGCCTCCACTGTTGTCTGGTTTCTATTTACTCCTTTAATCTCTCGTGCTACTTTACTTTATTTTTCTTTCTCTTTAATCTATAATTAAGCAAAAATAAATACTGAAGTTATAATGTGTATACTCGAGATTTTAAGTCTTTCAACGACAGTTTGGGCTTTTCCTTCATATTTTATTAAGATTTAATTTTAATTTATTATTAGTATATATTTTTTTATATTATTATTTAATATTTAATTTTTTAAATAATTATTATTTTATTTAAAATTTTTAAATAATTTAATAATTTATTATTAAATAATAATATAAATTTTTTTTACATTAATAATAAATTAAAATTAAACTCGTTTGAATAATGTTTTGTGATGTGTTTATCAAAATTTAGATTCCATGACAAGAACAGTTCACATCCTTTTCCTAAATTGTAATTTACCTCTTCTATCCAAATTCTTTCACATTTTTTATGAGTACTATGCTTCATATGCGATCAATTCTCGTTCAGAAATTAGATCAATTTATTAAATGATAAATAAAAAGCTTTTATGATACAAGAATAACAGAAGTCGTCCAATTATGAAACGTCATGAAATTTGGCGCGACATGGATCCAGATGTGCAGATTCAGGTACCACATCAAAAGAGAAAACGACACCCCACAAAAGAGGGCATGTCAGCAGACCACGTGTTGTAATTTTGTCGACAGAAAAAAAAAAAGGCTGTTGGGAGAAGAGAGAGACAGATCTTCTAGACATTCTACCTCCAAATTTGGTGACTTTTTTTTTTTTTAAATGGAAGTTAGCTTCGTTGCAGGAATCAAATTAAATGAGGTTGATTTTTGGTCGCAGAAGACATCCTTCTAAGGCTTTGATTCTAACTGATAAGATAGTTTTTACCATGGTAGATTTTCCTGTAAAGCCAAGCACTCCTTTCAGAAATGTAATATTTAATGGTCGTTGGTCAAAACTTGAATACTGACTTCAAACAAAAACATCGCGTGTGTGTATATATTTATATTTATATAGGTAGGAATTTACTCATATTATGTGTAAATTAATATAAAATTATATATATATAATTTATATGATAAAAATTTTAAATTTAGTGGTGAATTTTATTAAAAAATTAGTTAAAATATATAAAAAATATTAACAGTAGGTCATTTTTAATTTTTTTTATATTTTAAAATTTAATAACTTAACTATTTAAACTTACTAAATCATGCATTTTAACTTTTTATAAATTTTTTTGCATATATAGAAAAGTTCAATTTGTATTAAGATATACATTTATAAATTTAAGAAATCTTGTTGTTTAGTTTCAATTTTCAAAACATAGAAATTTTTTTAAAAAAATGACGTTCTTTCAAAATTAATATTATAAAATTTAATACAAATACACACTAAATTATTTTGTAATTTTTGTTTATCTTCCTATCTTCATATTATGTGTTAAATCTCTTTCATACTAATTAAACAAAAAAAAACCACAAGTTAGATATAAAATATCTTCAATTGGACAAGGTTATAGTCGTCACTATATGATCCTCTTTAACCAGACAACAAACATGACAGGGTCAATACCCAAATTATGATGCTTTAGGCTCCAAGGTTCGCATTGGGTGAACGTCATGTGCACCAAAATTGAGCGGCCTGAAACACTATTCAATATTTTGGAACCATGACACCAATGATGATATTTTGGTATGCTTTTTTTTTGTTTATTTTTAATTAGTAAATTACTAAAAACATTGATTCATGAGAAAAACTAATGGTCCCATTTACCTTGTTAAGGTTTAACCCCACTTTTTTGTTGGGACGTAAAGTGAACTCAATTTTCAAAGGCATCAATTGAAGAAACCCGATTTACATGGTACTAAGGCGCTATGGTTTTAAATGGAGGACCACTCTATTTTTATAAAAAAGGTGCATCTCTATATGAAAGAACAAAGTTTTTACAAAACCAGCTCTTGTGCCTGATTTTCTAGGCTTATTCTATCTATGGAAATGCAAGGAAACCTGCCATGAAGTCTTCCTATTTTATTGCTACAATGAAATAGCCATTGAAATGCGTCATGATATTGTAGCAAAAAAAAATTAAAAAAAATAGAAAGTTATCATGGAATATGATTCCTAGTATTTAAGACAATGTAAATATATATTATTCCTAGTATTTCCCCTTGAGGCAGATTCCACAAATTAGGTCATGGTGGCTCCATAATTTGAGCCATGCATGTGTTAAAAACAAAGAAAAGAGAAGAGACGGCTTCTTAAATGGAAGCACATGGATGCATGTGAAATGTGATGACTAATGGGGATGAAAAATAATAAATGAAAGCGTACAAAATAATGTGATTTTCCAGAAAATACACGTGTGGCCATTTTAATGATCAATATAATAAAGATAATATATTATATAAATAATTTTCATATATATATCAAAATTTATATTATATAAATGATATAAATTTAATAAAATAAGGAACCAAATGAACAGTGATGGCGTTGCCACGTGGGCATGGCATGCCACCATATGGAACTTGACAGTTGTATTGTCAAGGATCCGCGCGTCAGCCCTTCATTAGGGAAAAGGTGTCTTCACTCTTCGCCCACAGAGGTGGGGTAGGCCCCAAACCCAAGGGGCTTTGTCTCGGATCTGACCCTTATTTGTCTGTTCCAGGAACAACAACGTGGATGCAAACACAAAAAGCCAATAACCATTCTCCTTCTTAAAGTGGCATGTGAAACTTTCCTCGCACAGTCACGTGCAAGCCATTGTGAGGACTGAGGGGTGGGGGCGGTGCCCTTGCCCTTGACACTGTAGGGCGTCCCCAGGCACATGATTTTAGGCTCAGCTCAGGCTGTTTTGAAGTTTTCCCTCATGCACTGCCACTAGCTTCTGAATCTGTGGGGTTCTTTACTTTTTGGCTATTTTCCTATCTCACAAATATGAAATTAATATCCAAAACGTTGCCGCCACAGGTTGTTCTCTTCCTCACCTTGGCTTTTAATCCCTCACTCTTTTTCTCTCTGATGTAATGCATGTATGAAGTGTGTACCCTTAATCAGACGCGTTTAGCACTAGGAGAAGGAGTCTTCATTTTGGGTCGGACGCGGTTTTGTCAATTAATGAAAAATTTTATGGTGCTTCCATTGCCATGTGGCTTCAATGAATACAGTTAAATCACATTTGATCACTTTGGTCTGGCACTAGGCAAGATGATGTTAACTACAACTATGTATATTATATAACCAAAAGTGGAGTGGCAAATATCTTATTGTGAATAGGGATGTTAATATATATTCGTTTATCATGTATCCAACCCACCTAGTTCAATATGGGGGGAGTTTTTTAGTTGTCCTGTTGAGTCTAGGGATAAGTTAGGATTATATATTTTTGTGGAGCTAAATTAGTGTGTGTCCCATGCCTTTTATATATATATATATATACAAATTTAAATTTTATTTAAAATATATTATAATTTAAATATTATTATATTAATTTACTTAATTAAATAATAACTAAAAATAATAAAAATATGTTCTTTTAAAGATGTTTTACAATTTATATGGAATAATGATTAATTTTTAAAATTATGATTAATTATTATATAAATTTATATAAAATATTAATAAATAAAAAATAAAACGAATAAAGCATAAATTTTAAATATTTTTATAAAAATGAGTTTAAGTTTTGATTACCAAACTCATGACGTGAATAAAGACAGGTTTTATTATATTTTAAAGAGCGCAAAATTAGAGTCAAATTGTGCAAAAATTCATTCCTACTCATCCCATTACTGTTTCTAATTGTGAAGCTGTGATTGGGCGTCGATTCCTGGGGTCAGGTGGTACTGGTTATGGGTTATGCACCAAAGTAGAAGCACTCAACTTTGTATGTGATTAGTTATAACTGCGAGTGCCAATTTTGATAGCCTTTGAAGTACGACCCAAAGTCAATTTGGATAAATAATTGGTCGGGGAATTACTACTTCAAATGGAATGTAAACTGGTCGATCGGTCCGTACTCCACTGGTTCTGTTGCCGAAAGATCATTCCTAGCCGAAAGCATGGGTGGTGGGGGGTTATTTTTTTATGTATTTATTAAAATTGTGATCTAACTACAACTAGTAAATATTTAGGAGATTTTAAATTTTATCCAATTTTTTTTTGGTACATAATTTTATCCAAAATTTTGATGCATGCAGACAATGCTTGTTCCATAGAATAAAAGTTGTCTTTCCTTTTTGTTTTTCTATAAGGAAAACTTCACGTATTTTCGTTTAATTAACCCAAGAGATGAGACAACTTGGATGGATCATGTAGCTTCAGGTTCAGTGCAAGCCCCAAAGAGAAGGAAAAAAAAAAAGAGACAGCTGCATTTGCAATACTACAGCTTACAGAGCCTAATCAAAGCGTAATTGCAATTTTCTCACAAATTTTAAACACCCCAGTCATGGACAGCCTGATAATCCATGAGGTCCTGTTAATAACACTTTTTCTTTTTGGGACTTAAAAAGGTGATAAAAATATTATCATGAAAAATAATAGAAATTATTTAAAATGATTTTTTAAGTCAATTTATATTGGTATATTGTTTATAATAATCACTTATTTTCTTTTAAAATATTCTTTAATTGAAATAATAAAAAAGTAATAAAATGGAAAAAAATAAGGGGTGGCTGTGGAACTCGGAAATGAAAGGGAAATGGGCATGTACACAATAAAATACATGAATATGAAAAACCAATAAAACCGACATATTAAAAAAAAAACACCTGGCGCGATATTATAGACTAAGGCTAAACAACGCGGGTCAACTCGCCGTTTTCACGGTAGAGCCCAGCCGAGCCGGCCAGCCGGCGCGCCACCGGCGAGTAGCTCGGTGAGTGCCGTCATGGCTCGCACTTGCATCTCCAAGGCCGAAATATAGTCCGTGGCCTCTTCCAGAAGACTCGGAAACGAGACCTTCCGGCAACCGGGGACTAACTGGCTGAGAACGCGCGCTTTCTTCTGCACCGCCGGTAACGTTCTCCGAATCGCCGGCCTCTTCAATCCGTTCGCGGCCTTCTTGACCTTCTTATGCAGCCTCTGGAACTTCCACCGGCTCAGCGGAGAGGCCAGAATCGCCCGGCTCCACCGAGTTCGGCCCTTGGCCGTCGCGGCCAGAACTCGGTCGGCGGTCTCACGAACTTGACAACCGGCACTACTAGGCCTGGCCGCCGGGGGAGGGCTCCGGCGAAGAACGGGGCGGAGAGCCTCGACGAGCTTGGAGGAGTAGATCCGCTGCTCCGTCTCGGATCTCCAAGGAATGAGAGTGAGGGAATCGGGATCCCCGGCATAGTCCCCGATTTTCCTGCGCTTCTTGTGATTGGAATCTTGCAACGAATCTGAATTACTGGAATGGACGTTTGGTTCCAAAGATGCCATGTATATGTAGAATTGGGGCAGAATGAAAGAGCGATTCCTTCTTTTGTGTGTGTGTGTGTTTGAAATAGAATAGGATACAAATAAGGATATGATTGAGTGTTGTAAAAATTAAGTGGAAAACAGAGAAGATGGATCAGAAACGGTTCTGAATGCGAACCGAGAATCAGCGAAGAGGAAGATGATAGATATTGATGAGAGAGAGAGAGTGGGGATTAAGGGGAGGGAGAAAGAAAGAGTATAAAAGGGCAGGGAATTCACGGGGAACCACGTGCCCTTGCGTTGCCCACATTTATTGCCTTTTCTCTTTGTCTCTCTTCGGTTTTGCCCCTGTTTTCATGCGCCGAGGGAACCTACTCTCTGTTTTATTTATTTTTTATTTTTTTAATAATCTATTTTTTTTTTTGACGGGATTATTATTTTTACATAAATAAATCCATGGTTCAATTATTCAGCTCCAATGATCAATTTGAATATCCCTGGTTTAGCGGTGTGCATTCAACATTATCCTCTCTCTGGTTTAGGTTTAGCAGCCAACCTATTAACTAGAGGCGCATGTGGGTTGTGGGAAGCTTATCTTAGAAGCTTAGGGCATGGACAGATTTAACCAAGCAGTTTCACATTTGAGAGTTTGACTAGTAATATAAAATAAAGATTAACTAACAACAATGTACTTTTAATAATATGATAAAAGTAATGTTATAAAGTAAAAAAAAAATCAAAATTTTTAATAAAATTTAATTAAATTTAAAGATAATTATTGAATAGTCTGAAATAATAAAGATTATTTATTTATCAAAAAATTAGTAATTACATTAAATTATTTTATAAAAAATTTTTATAAAAATTTTAACTACATGACATTTTTCATAGAATAAAATGAAAATGAGATAATTAAAGATAGGGACCTCACATGCCACCTCCCACGAGGAAAATATAGGTTTATTTGATTGGACAAGCTGGGCTAGTTGACAACTTGCCTCATTAAGTTATCGATATCTAGTGCAGTCCTAACTAATTTGTAATCTTTTTCTTCAATTTCAGCTCCCTCATCCTCCCTTTTCTATTCTAAATTTGGGTTTAACAAACATTAAAAGTCATTAGTCACGGGAGGATGGCAAAAATTATTGCTGACTAGGACATTAAATCAAGTAATGTGCGGATACCTGCATAATAATATTTATAATTAATTTTTAAATAATATTTATAGTTAATTTTTTAAAATATGATTTATAAATATTTTTGTGAAGACATAAATATTAATATTTGTAGTTAATTTTTTTGAATATAAATTATGAATATTTTTAATTAATTTATAAACTAAAAGTACTTGTATATTAATATTTGCAAAAAAAAATAATAAATTTTATACCTATTTTTGCAATGATAGTTTTACCTATGAATTGAATATGTTGCAATATAATTTATTTTTTACTTTTGGTAAGCAATGATTTTTTAAATTTATTTATATTTTTTAATAATTTTGTGACTTTAATCAAATATTTTGAATTATAATTTTGATTTATATGTTATTTTATCATAATTATACATAGAATAAATTTAAAAAATAAAAACCACCAAATATGAGCTACCTAACATAGTAGAAATTCTATACATAAAAGTATCACGAACATTGATATATCATCATATTTTATTATAAATAAAAATCACTAATTGAATATTAAAATTTTCTACTCTCTAATAAAATTTTAAATTTGTTTGGAGGAGTTAACCACATCAGTATCTAATATTATGTAACGTTAAATAATTTACAGGAGTCTTTAAAATTACGTCAACACATAACATAATGATGAAATATATAGTTTGAAATGAGACATGTTAGCACATATGATGACGTGACATTACATAATTTACAGCATATAAGATGATGTAATAAGTTTTTTTAAAAAAATATATCATCATATAATATAACATAACGCTATATGATTTGAAGAAGCCATATTAGCACAGCTCTAAAGTTCGGAGAAGTCTCTTTTAAAATATAGTATATAGATTAATTTAAAAACAAAGAATTCATTCATTTCATTTTCAAAGCTAGTATCTAATCAGTATTATTTGGTACCTCTTACGGATAAGATCTCCCATGTTGGGTCAATCATCTTAACTTGCTTACAAAGATAGAACCTAAAGAAAGAAGAGAGAGAAACACTAAAGAAAGAAAAAGGAAAAAGAGCAAAGCATTATTAGATTAACCAAGGCGTCTAACTTTCATTGCTGCGACATAATAGTAATATATTCGGATACCTAAGTAGTGTTTGGTATGTCATTTTTTGAGCTCTACGTCACCTTGCAGGTAAAACTTCTATTTTTTTTTTCCCTTAATAAAACTTATCTTTTAACTCGTATCTTTTCGCATAGCATAAAGAACATTTTCAATGTGCCTCAATTGCACGATGTGCAAATTCTACCCCTTCTGAGAAAACAAACAACCCGGGGGTTCAAACTTCAAAGTATCCCAATCAAACAGTGCTTGAGCATTGCCGTCTCTCATCCAACGGTCAAGATTCATGGTCAGACAAGTTACCAGCTGGTCAGACGAAATGATAAGGTTTTCTTTCTTTCTTTCTTTCGTTCATTCATTCTTTTGTTTTTCGGCAGGGAATGAAATATAAAGCCTATGGATCCCTGACAAATGGTTGGCATGTGATAAAAGCCATAGAATCTATATTATAATGTTATATTTCACTGTGTTTCTTACCTTTACCTGCGAGGATTGGATGTTCACGCATTGAAATTGTCATTATAATTTTTGTATAAAAAATTAATGTTGCTCTCCCTCTTTTGGGTGTAGGGGTTTGTGAAACAGGCAGATAATAAAGTACAGGCTTTAGTCCCTGGAAACAAAAATCTTTTCTTTAATTGGAAGGCATGGATGACATGGTAATGGCCTATTGGATAACGAAATGGTGTTGGCCTCCATTGATTGGTTCTGGAAATGGGACCAGACTTGCTTGTTTTTATTTCTGGCAATGATTAGAGGGTGATGCACCCAAATGGAAGCCAATATAGAGAAAAAGGAAGCCATGTGGTTGTTTTCATCGCATTTTCCATCACCTGGGCCTCTACTTTGCTTTTTTTTTTTTTTTTAAATAAAAGTGGGGGCTTTGGATTCACCTCCTCTCTCATACGGTGTGGCCAGGTTTCATCCACATTGCCTACCTCTCTTCGGAGAATATTGTTCTGTACATATTCCTGCATTATTGGCACACACTCCATTTTGGCCATGACCTGGTTCAATTGCTCTTATAGCTTTGAGAAGATTATACTAAATTATCAGCAACAAATTAAGAATTAAAAAGATGAGTTGGGAATGGAACAAACGAATCTGTGAAAATCTGATGAGCCTCGTATCCAAATGACATGCCAGAGAACTTTGCCTCCTTGAAAGAGACAGGCTGTACTGTCTAAGCCCTCCAAGAGCCAATTGAAATAATATTAAACAACATTGAACTTGGTCCAGTGCAATGATTTTCGCCTTCAGCCAGGAAAGAAACAATAGAGTATCGACTTCATTATAATAAAACTATAAGAGAGTGAGACTGAGACCCCTTTGTCTTTCTCAGATATTTCACTGGTGGACAAAATAGTTAGGGTGTCCTAATAAGGAACACACGGTCAAGGAGTGAAATTCGATTGCCCATTATACATTGATTGCTTTTTCTGTCCCTGCGCACCTTTTGCATTCGAATTTTTATCGTTAGTCGGAAATTGATCTTTACTCAGTGAAAACAATCAGGTCTTACTTTCTCATAGATTTGCTCTTAATCTTAGATTTTCCTGTTGGTTTTCCAAGAGTTGCTATTTGCAAATCTTCAAGTCAATCCCAGGGGCAAGATGTGACTCATACTTAGCATGATATTTTGATGCAAAGTTCCTCTTCCTACTTAATAATCAATTTGACTTCTGAGTCCAATAATTCACACATACCTTCTCTTAACCATCTTCTGCGAAGAAGCCAGTTTGCGTTCCACTTCCTCCTTCTAGAACACTATAATATTGATTGGAATAGATCAAACATAGTATAATACAAAAGAATAGTTAACCAGCTGACCGCATAAGACAAAAAACATTCATTAGTGGTGCCCCTATGCTTCCCGACATGGTTTTCCTGCATTATATAAAAATAAAACATATAAATCAGTTTCTTATTTTTATATAACTATTGCCAAATGTGAGCCTAATCACATGATCACGGCGCCAAAATTCGTTTGCCGCAACCAATTCTTGTTCTCAGAATACCGAAAGAAAAGTAAGCATCTTGGCTCCAAAGGTTATTCTGCATCTTATCTGGATTCAATTACCAAATGGTTTCCCACCTGAATTTTATCGATCTTCTATATATTTCTTCAACAGATTATCACTCCTTTTAAACTCATGCATGATCATCACTCGCACCGATAATCGGCAAACCAACCAACGTAAAGTTTTTAATGCTGTTTATTGTGATTCACGGTGATGTAAACTGATATTGCAATTTGTTCTTTTGCCACGATAGTGATAATTAGCTCTTTTGCAATAATTTCAAAAGATGACAAAGGTTTAAAATGATGCAATTTGTCTTACTTGGGGATGAATTACAGTTATGATATATTGACAATCATGGATGGGCTCCTTGACTGAATAGATGCTGGCGATTTAAATTTTAAATACTCAAGTCTATCTGACATTAAATTTGGATCTTCTAGATTTCAACTACATGTGCAGTTAAAAAGAGATAGATACAAAAAATAAAATTTAAAATAATAAAACCCACCTAATTTCTGTCTTCATTTAAAACTGCACATGCACTTTGAACGGAAAAGGATCCTGAATCCTGATCGCCTAACGTTAAGATTAGAGCTTAATTACTAAAACAACGTGCCAAAATGTTTTATATGATGAGTATTGAGTATTTTCCTATTTGATTATCTTTTCTATGCTAAGTTCTTGACCAAACAAACATCTTTCTAAGGCAAATTTTTTGAAATATAATAAATATTAAGTTTTATAATTTACATGTAAAAATTGACACACTTACATTATCTGATAACTCTTAAAAATTATTTTTGACCGTCGAACAATACAAATTTATTACATTCACATTAGATGCTAAATTTTAAAAAATCTTAAAACTAGTAAACTCACAAACATCGTGCGCTAGACATAGTTGTTGACTTAGGAGATTGATTTCAGATTCAGTAATGCTTTAATTTTGCTAAACAATCAACTTAATAATTCTCTTAATATTTAACGACAAAAGTATTAAATAAAAATATAAAAATATTTAATATCTTGAGAACTTAATAAATATTTTTTTATGAAATTTAGAAAAATTATTAGGTTGATTTATTAGGAGAATTTAGGATTTTTTTTTAAGATTTGGCGGAACTAACGTGTTTTACTATGTTATCTTAATATCGTAATAATCCGTGTTCTACCAAACAGGCTGTTTCTATACACTAATAAACTACGTAGGGGGCCTGATCTGCTTCTGTGCATCAACTAAGAACGAATAAAATATATTGACCACCCTACCATCATTATACGAATAAAACGCAACTGCGTACGAGTGTCTGCCTTGGTAGGCAATCCATTCCTTGCTTATCCACAAAACCACCATTATAATAATGATTATATATAAAAATAACATCTATTTAATATGATTACACAGTGAAGATGCCATCTTAACTTATTAGCAGCGAGACAGTCCAGACAAAAACCCGGATTTTTGTTAATTTTGACGCATTATAACACAAGAAAGATCGTGACCCTCAAGCATTTGAATATTATATATATTGCAAACAAAATATGAGCAAGAGACAGAAAGGGGTACTAAAAGAACCTGGTTTAAGGTGTCACTGGGCAACTGGCTGCAGTGAGCTGTTGGTTGAAGTTTTGGGCTTCACAAAATGTGCAAGAGTGACGTCTGCTATGGTAGAGTTGGGATTAGGAACTCCCTCCCGGAAGGGGACTTCAAACAGCAAGGACTGGTACAAACAAACCTCATCTTCCTTGCAATAGTAAATCTGCAAAGAGAGTATTTTTTATTGATGCTCGTTGGGTTTGTCCACCACCACCAGAAGCTATATGAGGTGAATTTATAAATTATAGCATGTAGAATACACACAGGCTGACCAAAATTAAAGTGAGAGTCAGCCACTACAGAATTAAACCCCCAAACATTAGAATCAGCAACTCCTAAAGCTTTTATTGATATTCATGATATTAATTAACATTTTCTTGCTCGTCTTGGTCACTCGAAGGCATTAAATTATAATATTAAAGATCGGACACTTAACAGAAGGGTTGAAGCAAACTATTTCATTTCAGAAACCAATTGAGTCCTGAGTTCTATAATGAGGCATACCTTGCAATTAATTCTTCCCATTGAAGCTGAGTTAGAAGATCTCTTAAAGTGAAGTGTTGCAGATCCTTCTGGACTAAGGAGTCCATCCAGGGGATCGATATTCACAACATCTTCAGGGTCAATATCAACACTAAATCTACTGCGTGCTTCCTGCAATGAAATTTTAGATATAATCTTGTATGTACACAAAGGATCGAATTGCAGTGAGGGTTAGAAAGAGAGGACGATAATGAGGACCTTGGAGAAATGATACTCATTTGGTAATGATATTTCAATAGACAAGCTTCCCTCATTTGATGAAATGCCATCAATGGTAATGGTCACTGTGTCAGCTGATGCTCGTCTACGGAGACGTTTATAAGATCTCAATTTTGGTTTAGGAGGCTGAAATCCTTTAAGCTCTAAGGTACGCAGCTCAAATTCATCATTCTTCAAATCCAGACACCGGATTAAGCTGTTGTTTGTATCAGCTATGAATAGTCTCCCTGGGAAAAAATAAAAAAACTTCCAATCTAAAGCTCATTTTAAATTTAATTAATTTTAGACAAAAGAATTGGATCAACACCCCCAAATTCCATGAACAAGATATACACTTGTACAACAAAAAATTGGTTTATGCAAGTCATACTTATGCTTAATGAGGAATGACAATTATCCTAGTTGCAGTTGATATATTAGTAATTATGGGATGGTAATGGGGCATTAGGGTTTAATTATTTGATTTAGAGTGTAGTTTTTGGGTCTTAGCCTAGTTAGATCAGTCTATTATGGATTACCTTGGATCAGCCTAGTTGACAATTATCCTGTTATCTTTCAGTCTTGCTATTGAATTTGATAAATTAGAATTTTGAGTATTTTTGGATATTGTTCCCCGGTTCTGGTTCCCATTCTACATCACATAGACTAGTGGGAGAGGAATAAGGCATAAGCAAAAAAATTCTAAATTTTCCTGACCCATTGTACCTTGGCAAGGAATATCCATCTTACAAGAGTTTCAAAAGAGCAGGAAAACAGGAAACCTGGCAACAAAGAAGCTAGCAGAAAATGGGAAGAGGATGATAAATAGCATGACACATGTAGAGAGATTTACAGCCACTGACCTGGGAAAATGCTTAAAATTGATGTTTTAAAATGTCCTCATTTTTTACTTACAGCTTAATCAAATGGAGTTTATGAGAAGCATTGGATAGAGGTAAAGGCAAGGCCAGAAAACAAAGGTGTCAAGGCAGGAAAGTTTATATAGTATGATAAAGTCTATAGTTCGATGAAAAAAAATGGCTGGGCTAACAGCATTTCCAAAACAAGATTAGACAGAGGTTACGTATAATGTGAGAACAAAGTGGATAATCAGGCCATGCAGAGAATATTGGTTTAGATTTTAATAATGCTCATTTAACATTTCTGTGATGCAATCAACTCATTGTTTGTGCCTCCAACAATGGTCAGCAAGTACCGTCTCAGCAATTCAATCACAGATCATGCAGTTTCCCATATAGCGAATTAAGGAAATGAATGTAAAAAGGAAGTTTTGATCCTCTCTTATTTAAGATTCATATATGCATCGGACATTAAAAATAATCAATTAATTGCAGTAAAAAGAGCAGTACCGTTATTCCCTTCAACAATTCCTGCTGGTTCAGAAAGCTGCAACAACATTGATAAATATATCAACATATATCTGTCGCTATTAGGTAAGCAAGACTATATTTGTTCAGCTTGGCTTTTCTGATACTTGTTTGCATGGGCATTTAAATTGAGAACATAAGAAACAGCTTGTTATATCTTTTAATGGAGTTATCAAAATGTTGAGTCTGAGAAAGCAGAAGCATCTATCAAATAATGGGTGTACAACATTTACGAACAAGAAATAAGACTTCTGTATAGCATAGCTATCTTCATTTCTTTCCTTTTTGGAACAAGACAGAAAATAAGATATCACTCTAGAAGAACCCAATAGGAAAAAAGAAGAAGCAAGTAAACCAAATCAATAGAATAAATCCCTCCAAACCTGCTGCATATTTGAAGATAGCATAACTATCATTAAACAACATTAATATGTTTGCTGTGCTTCTCTCTCACATCCCTAGGAGAAACAATTTACAGAAGAATAACAATAACACGAATGCATCTGGTATTCCAAATCCTAGGAGAATAGATTGCTGTTTTTGACAAAATTGTGATTTATAGTGCTTGCTGAGCTTAGGCAAACCTATGCACTATGTGTTAAGTCACCTCAATTATTTCATTATACTCACTTTATTTGTGAAACGATTGACAGTTCCACAATTACATGCATCCACTAACATGAAAGAGAAAAGGACTTAAAGGCAGAATGTCTTGCTTAGATGATTCAACCACTTAAAAAGAGGATATAAACTGAATTTTGTATGTTTACAACTTGGAGATTTAGGTACATTAGGTTACAGAATATTTTACCAACCTGAGCTGTTACAGCTGTTCCATCCCTAAAACCAGCTTTTCCTGTCCCTGCAATGGTGCTAACTCCTTGACTAGTTGGATCTAATTTCTTGATCTGAAATATTGAAACATGACAGAAAGGAAAATTGGAAAGTTAGTCACTGACAGTATTGGAGCTAAGCCTAGCCATCCAATTAATAAACTTGTGTGTTTCTTAGTGAGTTGTATGCCTCTAAACATCCAAAAGATAAGTTTGGTGACAAAAATCTGAATTTGTGCAAGAATTTTCAGCATCAAAGCAAGAATAGGTCCTAACCAGGTATACAGGAAAAGAATTAGCTACCTTTGCGAGATTTAACATAAAACATACTTTAGGTATCTGATGATTAAAGAAGCTTAAACCTGCAAAAGCACATGAAATACTGATTCCTAATAGCAACTGGCGGGTCAAGCAATCAATCCTTGTGTTAAGAGAACATAATTAAGAATGCGGAGAGAATTTGTTGGAAACATCTAGCAAAGACACAGAAAATTGGAAAATGTTAATGCAAAGAAAAAAACCAGAACATGCTAAATATGTAAACAAAAAAAAAAGTCCTTTCTTAAGCATTTAACAAGTTGAAATATACAAAAAAAAAAAAGAAATATAGAAAAATCAATTGATGTTCCTCTAAGACATACATATACTGCATGCCAGAGCAATAATAATTTAAAAAGTAACTTGGTATGAATCATCTACCTTGTGATTGTAGCTATCTGTGATATAAATTTCACCATCCTTTGCACACATAACCCCCAGTGGATGTTGAAGAAGTACTTCAGACCCTATTCCATCATGATCACCAAACTGCAAAGGTTTGAGAACATAAAGGTTACCAGGAGAAATGAATTATAAAGAGAAAATGTTATATGACTCAATTTTTAAACCTTTGTGTAGCTCTGTGTATGAAGATTGAAGAAAACTTGTATCATGAAACACCTAAGCTCATCTACCACAATTGTTTTTCCTTCTTCTTAGAAAGAAATTTAATTATATAAGAAAAATTAGAGGGGCAAAATGAAGGAGGAAATATACAATTGGCTTCTGAACTAGTATTAAAAACTACCTTAAACAAATTTTCAGGGAAAATTGGGTCACCGCCAGCTAGCAACCGTGATCCTCCTGTTTTCAGATCAAGAGCTCGAATTGAACTACTCTCACTATCAGCGATGTAGATCTCCATTAGATCTTATCAAGCAAAATCATGTGAAAACATTTATCATTATGAATGACAGTCGACGTAAAGCAAAGCTCAAGAGAACTGTCACCACATGTTACCTCGAGACAATGAAAGACCAGAAGGTTGTGCAAATGATGTGCTTGTGGAACTATCAATTAAAAAAAAAAGGAATAAATATTAATCAACTGTTATTTGGAGTTTTAAGTTGAAAAACACCAAACAGAACACATATGGAATAAACTAGACTTCAAAATTTAAAAAACATGGTACAACCAAGTATAAATACAGGCCTGCAGAACACAACTTTCTTGGATAAATAATAATAAAGTCATCGTTGACATTAAGACTTAAGTTTAAATTGAGAAAAAAAATAGAACAATTTAGTTCTTTAATCATTTTTCTACATGCATATGCACATCACTCACTGTCATGTTTAAGATTGGCTATAGCCATTTCTCAGACTAGAGAAAACACTTGAAGTGTACTGTACATCACTTTACACTATTATAAAAGTGCTTCAATGAAAGAAGTACACCAACATCCCCAACAGATCAGACAACAATCAAAACAGAATCTAAGAGCAAACAAATTATGACATTATTAGTAGATAACCATGACACAATCTCAGTTGATTCATAATATGATTCCAAATAACTTACATAAAAACTGATAGGAAAGATCAAATAATCAGAGTGAAAAATGTTGAATCAATATCGATCACCAAGATAAGAGATAAGCATACAATCATCAGAGAAGCAGTCAAAGACAAAACAAGATAAGATGGGATGTAGAAAAATCAGTTTTGAATATTATAAGTGTTGGAATGTACAGATATGATTGCTGGAATATTTGGATGTGATTTGGTATGATTGCTGGAATATTTGGATGTAATTTGGATATCCAAATCAAATCCAATATTTACTGTTGTAATGTAAATATTGTTAGAGAGATTCTAAGCTAGACTTTAGGCTGAAAATCAATCCCTTGAATTAAGGGATTACAGTTAATTCTTTCCTGATTTTTCTCCTATTTTTTTCTCTTAGGCTTTTCCCTAGAATTTCACTATAAATACAGCTTTGTACATCCAGAAATATCAATGAGAACAAATATCATTCTCTATTTCTAAATTCCGCATGGTATCAGAGCTTTAGGAGATATTTCTGGGTTCTATTTGCAGCCTTCATTGCTGCATCTCTTTCCCTTTCCCTTTGCAGCCTTCTTTGCTGCATCTCCTTCCCTTTCCCTTTGCTCTTTGCATCTATTTGCAGTGCAGCCTTCATTGCTGCGTTTCTTTCCTTTTTTTCTCTACTTTCTGCGTCTGTTTGCAGCCTTCATTGCTGTGTCTCTGTTCTGTTCTCTACAGCCTTCATTGCTGTACCCGTACCTCACCTTTGCTTAAACCAATTCCTTGTTTTTCAGCTTCAATGTCTGGAACCTCTGCTCCTCAAACCTTTGTCAAACCAGAGGAAACTATGTCCAATCATATGACTGGGGACCTACAAAAAATGTTAGGGCAACCTACAGGCTAAATGAGAAAAACTTTCTCAAGTGGTCTCAATTTGTCAAAACCTACCTGAAAAGGAAAGGGCCGACTCAGCCACTTTGCTCGGAACCGGACCTAAACCAGGAGAAGCTGGATTTGAAGCATGGGATGAAGCTGATTCTATGATTATGTCATGGCTGTGGGATTCTATGGAACCGGCCATCAGCGATACGTGCATGTTTCTAACAACAGCAAAGGATATCTGGGAATCTATTCGGAGGACATACTCAAAGGCCCGAGATACAGCCCAAATATATGAAATCCAGGCAAAAGCAAGGGGAACAAAACAAGGGACCAAGACAGTCACTGAGTATGCTAATACTTTGCAAAATCTGTGGCAGGAACTCGACCATTATCGAGTATGCATTATGAAGTGTTCAGAAGATGCAGCCACGTTGAAAATTTTCATAGAGACGGAGAGGGTTTATGACTTTCTGGCTGGCCTTAATTCAGAATTTGATCAGGTGAGAGTTCAGATACTTGGCAAGGAGGAAGTTCCATCATTGGAAGAAAGTATTTCCCTAGTCCGAGCAGAAGAGAGCCGAAGGAGTGTCATGCTTGAACCTCAGACGTTGGAGGCATCAGCATTGCTGACTGGCAGAACCGAGGCAAAGACTGAAAGAACTCAGCAGAATAATAACCGAGACAGTTTGTGGTGCACCTATTGCAAGAAGCCGAGGCACACAAAGGAGAAAATGCTGGAAATTGCATGGCAAACCAGCAAGCAGAGAATGGGGGAATCGATCAGCACATCCTCAAGCTCATTTGACTGAGTTTCCGGAAGAACAGCAGAAAGGAAACTTCAATCAGGTTGAAATTGAGAAAATCAGAGGTTTGTTAGAATCTCTAGATAAGCCCTCAGGTTCATGCTCTCTAACCCTCTCAGGTAAATCTTCCTGTTTCTTTGGCTTACATGCCTCACGGAATCACTTAGACACTTCCTGGATCATAGACTCTGGAGCTACTGACCATATGACTCCTTGTTCCTCACAGTTTAGCACGTATACCCCTTGTCCTAGTAATAGAAAAATCACAGTAGCAAATGGATCACTTGCTACTGTTGCTGGAATTGGGAATATATCTATTTCACCAAATCTTACCTTGAAAGATGTCCTTCATGTGCCAAAATTATCAGCCAACCTTGTTTCTATCCAGAAACTCACTAAAGATTTACAGTGTAATGTGGTTTTTTATCCATCTTATTGTGTTTTTCAGGACAAGGGCTCGGAGAGGAGGATTGGACTTGCTAAGGAAAGGAATGGGCTGTATTTTCTTGAGATCCCAGATGCCTCTAAAGGAGTTTCACCAAATCTATCTGTTTCTTTCCTTTCAACTTCTAATAAAGAAGCCATTTGGCTTCATCATTTTCGTTTTGGCCATCCATCCTTTCAAACTTTAAAAGTTATGTACCCATCTTTGTTTCAGAATTTAGATATTAAGGAATTTCATTGTGATGTTTGTGAGTTTGCCAAACACTCTCGGGTTTCATTTCCTATTAGCAATAAACGATGTTCTAAACCTTTTGATTTAGTCCATAGTGACATTTGGGGACCTTCTACAATCCCAAATGTCTCAGGAGCTCGTTGGTTTGTTACTTTAATAGATGATTTGTACTAGAGTCACATGGACTTTCTTGCTCAAACAAAAATCTGATGTGAGTTCTGTTATTCCTTCCTTCCATTCCATGATTCAGAATCAGTTTGGGGTCAAAATTAAAGTCTTTAGGTCTGACAATGCCAAAGATTATTTTAATCAAGTGCTGTCACCATATTTTCAAAAGGAGGGAATCATACACGAGTCATCCTGTGTCAATACACCCCAACAGAACGGAATTGCTGAAAGGAAAAATGGTCACCTTCTTAACACTACCCGAGCCTTGTTATTTCATGGGAAAGTTCCTAAGTCTTATTGGGGGGAAGCTATTCTTACAGCCACTTATATGATAAATCGGTTACCCTCACGAATATTGGACCAAAAAACACCCATGGCAAATTCTATCCACTTTCTATCCTCACTTCCGAGTATCCAATGGCCTTACACCAAGAGTTTTCGGTTGTACTTCTTTTGTCCATATACATAACCACCAGAGAGGAAAAATTAGATCCACGAGCCATCAAATGCATCTTCCTTGGCTATTCTAGCACACAAAAAGGTTATAAATGCTACCATCCTCCTTCTAGGAAATACTATATGTCAGCAGATATAACCTTTGTTGAGAATAAGTCATATTTCAACCATTCTTATCTTCAGGGGGAGAATTCATTGGAAGACAAGAATACTCCTGAAATAGATGGTTTGGGTCTGGGTCTGGGTCTTAGTGATCTTGAGTTACCCGTCTCCATTTCTCAAACTCCATCTGCTTCCCCAACTGATTTTTTTCCCAATTTACTACTCCTGAAAATTCTCAACTTGAGTCTATTCCAAATTCCATTTCTCAGGAACCTATAACCCTTCCTCAAACCGATTCTGTTTATAATCCTAGAAGTTTTTCTCAGATATATTCAAGGAGATCAGCTACGGTTCCTAATCCGAAGCAAAGCCAGACTACCAATCCGGACCTTCTCAATGAAAGCACGGTAAGTCCTATTCCTCATTTGGCTGAACAATCTGTTCATAATCATGATTTAAATCTCCCCATTATCAATGAAAGCACGGTAAGTTCTATTCCTTCTTTGACTGAACCCTCTGTTGATGATTTGGATCTTCCCATTGCCCTTAGAAAAGGTTCCAGAAAGTGCACAAAGCAACCTATTTATCCATTGTCTCACTATGTGTCACTACAACGTTTGTCACCACCCCACAAAAAATTTTATTGCAAGCTTAGATACTATTGCTGTTCCTAAATCTCTACCTGAGGCATTGTCAAAAAGAAGAGTGGAGAAATGCAATGAAGGAAGAAATGAGGGCACTAGAGAAAAACAAGACATGGGAGATAGTTGACAGACCGAATGAAAAGAATTTAGTCGGCTGCAAATGGGTCTTTACTCTGAAATACAATGCTGATGGCTCATTCGAGAGATACAAGGCTAGGTTGGTGGCTAAAGGGTACACTCAAACTTATGGGGTAGACTACCAGGAGACATTTGCACCAGTAGCTAAGATGAACACGGTGAGAATCCTACTATCTCTAGCTGCTCACTTTGATTGGCAACTTCAACAATATGATGTAAAGAATGCCTTCTTACATGGGGACCTAGAAGAAGAAATCTACATGAGTATTCCACCAGGTTTTGAAGGAAGAGAAACGACAACTAAAGTATGTAAACTAAAGAAAGCCCTGTATGGGCTAAAACAGTCACCAAGAGCTTGGTTCGGAAGATTTACCAAAGTCATGAAAGCGTCAGGGTATAAGCAAAAGTCAAGGAGATCACACACTGTTTATCAAGCACACGGATTCAGGGGAGTTACAGCACTTCTGGTATATGTTGATGACATAATAGTTACTGGTAATGATGAAGAGGAGAAACTCAAACTGAAAACAGTGCTTGGCAAAAGAGTTTGAGATAAAAGAGCTAGGAAAACTGAAGTACTTTCTCGGAATTGAAGTCTCATACTCCAAGCAAGGGATCTTTATCTCACAGAGAAAATATGTCCTGGATCTTTTGAAGGAAACCGGAATGGTTGGCTGCAAGCCAGTGGCTACTCCGATTGAAGCAAACCAGAAACTAACAGCAGCAAGTGAAGAACCAGCTGTTGATCGAGAAATGTACCAAAGGCTAGTAGGAAGGCTTATCTATCTTGCTCATACCCGACCAGATATTGCCTATGCAGTAAGTCTAATTAGCCAGTTTATGCATGATCCAAAGGAATTACATATGCAAGCTGCTCTTCGAATACTACACTATTTGAAAGGAAGTCCAGGGAAAGGAGTGCTATTTAAGAAGAGTCAAAATCTCAAGTTAGAAGTCTACACAGATGCAGATTTTGCTGGCTCCGTGGTTGACAGAAGATCAACAACAGGTTATTGTACCTTTCTCGCAGTAACCTAATAACATGGAGGAGTAAGAAGCAGAATGTTGTGGCAAGATCAAGTGCAGAATCTGAGTTTAGAGCAGCAGCACAAGGAATTTGTGAGTTATTGTGGCTGAAGATTATACTAGAAGACTTGAAGATCAAATGGCAGGGTCCCATGAGACTGTATTGTGATAACAAGTCTGCAATTAATATTGCTCATAATCCTGTACAACATGACAGGACAAAGCATATTGAAATTGACAGACATTTTATTAAAGAGAAACTTGAGGAAGGACTAATCTGCATGTCCTATGTTCCTTCAGGAGATCAACTTGCCGATGTCTTAACTAAAGGACTCAATAGTGGAAATTTTCACGAGATGGTTTCCAAGCTGGGAATGGAAGATATATATTCACCAGCTTGAGGGGGAGTGTTGGAATGTACAGATATGATTGCTGGAATATTTGGATGTGATTTGGTATGATTGCTGGAATATTTGGATGTAATTTGGATATCCAAATCAAATCCAATATTTACTGTTGTAATGTAAATATTGTTAGAGAGATTCTAGGCTAGACTTTAGGCTGAAAATCAATCCCTTGAATTAAGGATTACAGTTAATTCTTTCCTGATTTTTCTCCTATTTTTTCTCTTAGGCTTTTCCCTAGAATTTCACTATAAATACAGCTTTGTACATCCAGAAATATCAATGAGAACAAATACCATTCTCTATTTCTAAATTCCGCAATAAGTTTGATATTGAACCATATTAGTATTAATATAGCACAAAGATAATCATGATGCCTGTGAAATAGTAACAAATATTCTGTGCATCATGGTATTCAAAGGCTTCTAGAATTAGACTTCCAAAGAAGAATAACAGCTGATTTTGTAAATAAAGTTTAACATTGTTGGGGGCAACTGCAGATAATTCAACTATCTTTGTTTGACGTGATACCTTGATCCATTTAAATTTCTTTCATAACCATCGCCACTAAATGCTCTCGTAATTCCATCCAATATATTGTGCTCCCAAATCTGATGTTGGCCAGCCATGGCAATATAAATTTTTTCTTCCACTGGATGAAAGCAAACATCCCAAGGGGAATTGAGGAGCTGAGAAAAGGGGAAAAAATTGAGGAGTCAAACGTTGTGGTCAATCTTAGCTATGTATCATTGCCAATGCCACCCATCCTCAAAATTTTACTAATCAATTTTACCTGAGTGTCTCCTTTCCCTCCTCCAACATAATCAGAGCCTTTGGTTCCATTTCCAGCAAGAGTACGCACTTTCTCATTAACAAAATCAATTTCCCTTAAAAACATAAGTAAATGTGTTATACCCAACAGTAAGAAACTGTTTCATCGAAGATATTGAATGGCAGGTTATTATTGTAGTTGGAAGCAATAAATTGACCCAGCGGTTATATGTAGAACAACTTGAACTCACATTCAATATGAGTAATGCACCAAAGTTGCTCTTATCAAATCAAACAAAAAAATAATTCATAAAATTTTTTAGAATGAAATTATCTGCAGATCAGTAATTTCAATATTTTGAAGCAGACAAGGCATATACTTCACAAAGCACCAGTTTCTCAACTTTTTTAGGAGATTAAATTTTCCATTTAAATATCTATTACAATAGCACTGGTGCTGTCACATAGATCATAAAGAGTGAAAATCAAACTATTGAAAATTGCTTCAGGAAACAACCATCGACTCAAGGGAAAGTACTGAAAACTTCCTTTCAACTGATTTAAAAACTGGAGATAGAGTCATCTAAGATTCTTCCACAACTACACACAATCTGAAGCTATCATGTACCTCAAAGCATGGTTTTCTGTATCAGCAACATAAAGGATATTTTGCTTTGCATTATAAGCAAGGCCCTAGAGAAACAATAACCACAAAAAACATGACATGTATTAAACAAGGAGCAAACTGTAGAGCGAGTGTATATCAATGAAATGCCAAAACATGATATGTATTATGATGTACTTCAAATTTTATATTTTCAATTTTTACCTGAGGGCGGTTAAAGGTTGCATCATCAAAGGAACCATCCTGCAAACCTTCCTCCCCCGTGCTCCCAATTTGTACAATAAAATTCCCATCAAGGTCAGTTACCACCTAAATACCAAACATGGCCAGGTGGCTTATTGATAATTTTAGTGAAAAAATGCAGCTTACTTTCATGAGAAACTATCACAAAGGAAAAGAAAAAAATGACCTACGTGCATTGTCAGAATGAAACTTGAATAATTGAGATAAACCAAAATGCTCTGTTTATTGTGTCAAGAGTGAAGGTTATTTGGTTTATGATTATTCTATTGATTTGTGATGTATTGGTAATTTGGGAATTCCGGGTTTAGTTGTCTGGGTCTTGGGATGTCTTATCCCTAGTTGGATTAAGACTTTATTTCATAATGGTTTGCTTATGCTAGTAGATTAGGGTTGTTTGAATCACCTACATAAGGCATATTATTAATCTTAGAGATTTCATCTTTATGATTGAATTTGAATAAGAATATAAACTATAGAGTGTTTTGGTTAAATGTTCCCGGGTTCCTGTACCATTATACATTATGGGGGATGGTCATCTTTTGTCATTCTAAAGCAATTACATGTGGTGCCTTCAAAAATTATTCATCTTAAAAAGGAGTAAGATTTCAATATAAATTGCAATGGATCTAATTTTGATCAATATGTTGCTTAAGATTTCAAAATCCAAGATCACTAAGGATCTATTTCTGAATAATTTCATGTCTACGCAAAAATTGAGTTGGACATAGGCACCCCCTTTTAGTGTCATTATTGAGTCCAATACAGTCTACTACTCTTGCCATATTTTGTGCAACGCTATTTAAAATAATGTTACATACTCCCAAAATCCCACCAAAGAGAATGCTTTTTTGACATAATGATTTTCATGTTATAAATTCATTTCAAGCAGTTAAGATTTAAGAAGATGCAAGAATGCAGTACCCGTCCCAAGGATAGAACCACAAACTTTAGACTCCTACATGAAAGGCTCCATCACATGTGCTAAACAAACTCAAACCCAAAATGTCAACCACATTTACCATGCTAGCGTAGAACACAGTAAACTACTCTGCAAACATGTGAAAGTAAATGAGTAATTGAATCCCCGTGACATTTTCACACAAACATCATTTTAGATCATGACATTTTAAAAGGTTATTAATGATTTGAAGCTTCAGAAAAAAAAAATGTTTGATACCAGGAAATCTACCAATGGAAGCTAGCACCACTAAATTTTACTTCATAGGTAACTTCCTAAAATATATTTCAGTATAACTTCTCAAGGGAACTTGGGGAATTGAACACAGCAGGGAAGTGATTCTAGACATCTGGCGACCACCATCCACATTCAGTGGTGTTAGTATATTGTTCCAGATAGTTCATAAGAGATGTAAACGTAGTGACTTCTTAGCTTAATTACTTCATTCTCAATACCAAGTAAAACCTGTACAATTATCCACTGTGTGTGGTCATGGAGAGAGAGAGAGAGGGAGAGAGAGAGAGCACCCACTATGCGGTTATGATTGCTGTCAGAAATGAAAAGCCTGTTGTTGAGGACATCAATTGCTAGCTTTCCTGGAAACTTCAATGGAGATGTCAATAGGCGAGGATCATTATCTTGCTCCAAATTCAATGTAATTGGTGTATTGTCCAACATGTTCTGTTTTCCATAAAACAGAAGAGCTGCCTCCACAAAATCATCAAGATCCTTTCCAAAACAGGAAGAACCACATTATAAGAAAATCAATAACTATAACAACAACCAAGCCTTAGCCAACTAGGTAAGGTCGGCTATATGGATCAACAAAAGCCATTGGGCACTATCCAAAAACCAGACTTAAAATCAATAACTATAACAAGACAAGAAATTGTAAACATATTTATTATAGTTATAATACATGCTGCGAAGAATAAATAATGTTTAAGTTGACCAATCAAATTTTTTATCACCACATAGCTCATAAATATAATTTATATCCCTTTATCTTCGTGAATAAGAATGATATTTTAAGTGAGAGAAGTAATCAGCAGCAAAAGATAGATGAGATGCTTCATCATGCTTTATTTAGCCAGAAAATATGAGTCCTACATTTCATTTCGTTTAGCTATTTGGTAAGGCAGGCCAGTTGGAAAAGGAATTCCTGGCCCAAAGGCAATAGCAACATTAAATAGGACTGGTTTTTTCACCCCTTTGGGATAAATTTTTTAAATAAATTACTAAAATGGGGTGGCCTTCAAACTATTTCCCAAAATGGGTCTTTTTCTGCCACATCGGAAGCCTTGTCAGCAACTTTTTCTGCATTGATGATAAACTGCAGAAATATTCTGCGAAACAGATAGTTTCAGGCACCCAAAATCCTCTGTTCAATCGCAGTATTACCATATGTAGGTGAGACAGTTTCACAGGCCCAAAATCATCAGTCCAACAAATGGTTTTATCGGCCTATATACACAGCTGTTTTTAGGACCAAAAATATTAAATAGGAGAGCTTCTTAGGTACACTTGGTGTAAGGAAAGATTTTTGTGTAGACTTACTTTAGACAAATTGTGTAGATTAACGATGATGTGTCAGTTGTCTACACAACTTCTATAGAATAAGTCTTCTTAAGAGTTTCTCTGGTGTAAGACAATGCTCTTAAACTGTACCATTGAATGTGTATCACATCAATTATGTAGGCCACGATTGCCTTCCAACATCCATACACTTACAATGATTAGCATTAAAAATGTTAAATGTAGTGGTCAAAGTAGAAGACAATGGTAGTCCACATAACTGACATGGCAAACATTCAGTAGTACAATGTAAGAAATCCCTCATCAAATAGAAATATTTTTCATCTACAGTAATACCGATAGTTACATTGCTCACTTTAGGGAACTAATATTGGTAATGTCAATGCTAGAATATGCATGACATGTGACATATATAATCCCATAATTATCTTGCATTACTAAAAATATCACAAGAAAAATTTAAAAAAAAAAAAAGAGACTAGAGGTTGTCATTACTCATTAGTACCTTCTTGCGACCTTCTCCTGCAAGTTGTGCAAGGAGCTTACCATTAGGGCCAATGAAAGCAAATGTTGGCCATGAATTTATGCCCAGGTTCCGCCAAAGGTACATGTCTCCATCATTGACAACCTACAGAGGAGGCAAAAGAAAGATATGATGGAGCAGGCTTTATTAAGCAAGTGTTTGAGAGCCCTTCAATCAACTATTCACAAAACTTTTAGTTCCTTCATTTAGGGGAATATGTGACAGAAATTTTGTGGAGAAAATTATCAATTAGTTTCATAAATGCATATGCATGAGTAGCAACATGTCTGTACTGTATGTAACATATCGTGTATAAAGAAATGTAAGAAGAAAAATAAATTGGGGTCTTTGATAGCATCAGTGATGGATATAGAGGGGGTAGGGCCCATTGTAATATTTTTTTATTAGCACTTCTGCGCATAACCTAGTAGGATAAGACTTGGTTGATGGTTGTTGTTGTAGACCCTGTACAAATGCATTGTATCCATTCACTTTGCTACCCTTCCCATCCCATCTATTCATTATATTTAAGTTAAACGCCTTTAAAAAAGTTCAGTTTATGTGACTCTGCAAATGAGAACTGGTTATTTAAAAGCAATTTTAGAATCTGGTCTTGCCTATGAGACTGTAGCCCTGCACATATCCTGCTACTTTTACCAAATATAGATAGCGTTAAAATGGCCAACTCAAGAATTAACTACCAGTACAGATAGCTGATCTGAGTCATGACAATGCTCAGTTCCTAAGGCAATTTCCTAGCTCCAACAATCGACAAACTCTGTTCTACTGGAACCAACCCAAAAAAAAAAAATTACTGTCCATTAGAATACAACAACTCTGTTAAGTTTAGACTCAGCATGGAAGAGAAAGAGTTAAATGTAAAATGAATTTAAAATATTTGACTCATAAAACAATTAAATTAGTGGGGAAAAAATTATAAAAAGTTCGGCTACTTGCCTCTCTAAATATTTTATAGTCTCATATAAAAGGAGCAATATATGCTAGGACATAAGCACAACATTATAGGGTTGGTATTCATTAACAATAGAATAATTCTATATTCTCCTAACTCATCTTCCTAATAATCTTCCTAATTACTACATAAAGTAAGTATTGAATGCTTTTTATGTTCTCAAGATATTAAATATTTTACTTTTTCATTTAATACTTGCTTTACTAAGTATTAGAAGGATTATTAGGAAGAAGTTTTATGAGGATATAGCATTACTCTTAACAATAATATCTAAATTTAAAAATTTTGTTAATGAATTTTTATTTATGCTAAGAATTCAGAAAATTTGAAAGATTTTTGTTCATCTAGCCATTGAATGCTTGATTCTCGTTTTTTGAAAGAACATGCAAGTTGGTAACCATATAGCGCATAAGAGAGACACAATTACCAACAATAACAAGAAACCAGACTTGAAAGAGACTCACAAACGAAAAAACCAAAGGAGAAATTGAAAAAGTTTATCAGATTGCTGCATGAGCTGCCAAAATTAAGCATCAAAGCAAAAAAAAAAAAAGAAATGCCAATCAGACAGAACAAAATGCCAGTAGAATAAACCATTAACAAAAAAAATCTTGGTTCTTCATAAACTGAACAGATGAAAAGATGCAAATATTTTACCAATGTTAAATTTTCCAGAAAAAGAAAAACACTTAGAAATATTAATTGAATTTCAACTTCAGGCTTACCGGGTGAGTGATACCATATCGTAGCACTGCATTGCGAATGGCTTCAGAATCTTTCTCATTATCAAATTTTGCTGAATGGACACCCACAACAATGAACTGGACAAAAATAAAACACACATTAAACAATCCACACTAACCTTTTTTTATGTCAAACATTAACTGGACAACTAAATCACTATTCACACAGAAGAATATTGAATAAACAACTATGTCACAAAATTACATAAGGGAAGCAAACACAACATCAGTACTCTCACATTTTGATGCTGCAGAAACACACTTCAGACATCTTGGTTACTTTGTGAGTGATTATGAGTAAAGAAAAAATAAATTGCTGCCATTTAATTGTCAAGGGAGGCTTCTGCAACAGGTAAAGATTTACAACATTGACCAATTTACAAATAAAGCATCAGAACTTTATTAAACAAAGCATTGAAACAATCCTTTGACGTTATATGATCTGCTTCCACGGTATAATCCTCTGTCTCTATTTTTCTCACTTTCAATCTATCTATTTACAGGGTATTTCTAAGTCATGTACTCATAGGTTTCTCATCCTTCAACAGAAACCAACCATGACAAGCAACTGTGAGTCTGTAAGAAACAGAGACAGTGTTACATCATGATTTCAGGAAGGACAAACATTTACCACTAGAGAAATGTAGAAAATTTGAAGCTCAAAGTACTTTTAATTGGTATGACAAAATTTGATGAAGTAAAGCCCTGACCCTGAATCATGCTACATTTGATCACCAAAATATTTAGACATCTGAAATTGATGAAAAGAAATTACCGGCATATCTTTGTATTTTTTCTCCAAAAAATCCAGGTCTGGCAACACATGCATACAATTTACACAACAATAAGTCCAGAAATCCAGCAGAACAACTTTTCCTTTCAGATCCTGAAAAAAAAAAAGGAATCAAAATCTAATATGATATTGCAGATCTTTTCCTCAGATTTATAATTCAAGCTGAATAAAAGTACCCTGCGAAACTGAAGTGGAGCTGTATTCAGCCAATCAAGTTTAGATGGAAATTCTGGAACAACCTGAGCATTTCCCCTTGAAAAGAAATTAATCATAATATATTAATAACAGTTAAAACTTCTTTTTAACAAGCTACAATGGCTCATGGATGGTAACAAGTACCAAAATTCAACATTCAATCTACACTTCTTTTACAAAAGGAGGAGGAGGTAATATTCACAATTCAATGCCCAAAAAATAATTAACAATGGAAAATATTCACTTATGCTAAATTTTGGATAACATTGTCAAAAAACTGAATTGAAGATTAAAAAATATGATTATAGGGTTAAAATATCAGAAAATGGTGATAAAGAAATCCATCAAAGCATTAATTACCTGCTTTCAATATCAGATATGTAGTTCACAAATTGCTGGATCCTATCATATCTTGAATTGCCTGAGAACAAAAAGCAGTAACTCTGTGGTGCTTACTTCACCTTTTAGTATGACCCAAAAAAACACAAAAAGATTGGACGATAAATAATGAAAAGTGTCAATACCAGCACAGTTAACCAAGGATTTAGCTTATGTACAGTTACTAGATAAAAAGTTCCACATTTCCTACCTAACAGCTTAAGTTCTCAGGCTGACTAGTTATTTGACATGACCATAAAGCTTCTGTCACACTATGGTCCAAAGTTGGAACTTGGAAATTAGAGTAAAGGTGACTGGTGAGATCTTTTATCCTTACCTAACATCTTAAAGTTTTGTATAGAGTAGTCCTTCAAGGTTCATAACCATACATAGCGCCATCAATGGCCGAAAGATAGAGAAATAGATAAAAAGGTAAAAATCTACAACAGCATAGAAGATTGATTTCCTGGCATATCATTACCTTCTTTCTGTTCCAAGGATGGCTGGGTAACACCAAACAACAGATTCCAAACCGCTTTAGGGGAAGCATATTGCATTGCCTGTAGTATAGCACTTAGCCGGTTACACATGATTGACTTCCAAATTAATTTTCTCTCAAAAAGATTAAAAATTAAGAGTGAAGATTCAACGTAAATGTGTATAATATATACTTGCAGCATATTTTGTGCAATATCATTGTACCTTCCAGTTACTTATGGTGAAGGCAAGGCAAGAGATAGCAATGCCCAGACTTCCAAATCTCAGAATATGTCGCCGAGAACCCTGCAACCTGCCCATAAATTATTTCTGCACCCTCATAATAGTATTTCAACAAAATCTCTGCTTGTTGCATGGGCAAAAATACCACACGATAAATATTTTCAAGGTATACAATACATAAATGGGAAGGCCATTATTCATCATATTGAAGAATGGCACTAAACTGTTGTAACATCAGAACAGCTTTTATGGGGATTCTCCATTGGCTAGTTGATGAATCATCTAGTTGTTTTCAATTTCATTGTGAATAAAGGCATAGATGTAGTTGTTGGCCAACGTCTTTAGATCAGACTTAAGAGTGCCACATTACACTACTATTCATGGGCAACTTGTTAATGTTTCCACTTTGCCAAATAGGGAACCTTAGAAGTTTTGCCTTTTCATATATTTCTTTTTTAATAGAAAAAGCAATATATATTACAAGCCAATGCCAGTTTAATTCGGGCAGTAAAATCTGAATTGACTTAGTCAATCCCATCACTGACAAGGGCCAAGTGAACAGAATTATTTAATTACACATTAAATGTGGGCACATTATTGATGATGTTTTCCTATGAAACGGTTAACAGGTTTTGATGGAAGAATCTAAAAGAAGACATGAGAACCAAGATTAACAAATATATACCCTTGAAAAAGTTAGTAGAATTAGTAATGCAACTTTACAATCTACGCTTGGATTCTCAAGTAGTTATCTATGCATCACCAACACAACAATAGCTTGTTAAAAGCAAGGCACAATGATGTGGAGTTTGCTTACCTTACAAACTTAATTTTGGAAGAAAAGATTCAGAAGATAGCTATGAATAGGAAAAAGTACACGACATAAAACTGTATTACCCTCCAGTTGAGAAAATTCCCTCAGTAGTACCACTGGTAGTTTTGCGGACTCCATCATCTATTTTTCCAGCAAGCATAGCAGATGAAGATTGTGCAAAATTATTTAGAGTTTGAGAGCCCTGCATCCTCTTATCTGCAATGGCATGTCTAGATAAGACCTCATGCACCATAATATCTACACTCTTGAGCATTATCCAAAAACAACTATCAGAAAAATAACTATCCTGACTAACAATTATACTTTGATAAAAGAAACAACTTTGTAATACAATTCACCTAGTAAGAAAGCATGCATTTCGCAATAAGGGAGAACGATTTGAAATACATGGAGTACCCATTGCTCAAAGTTCTTAAATTGTGGAACAAATGTAGCTTTACCATTCTACATCAAAGATGATAAAACAAAAAAAAAAGGATAGATTTACAACAAACTCTCAAGACTACATACTATAGCCAACAGAGCCACCACTGAGAATATCATCAAGTGAAACACTTCCTATGTCATCTCGGATAAGTGTCGGGCCAGCAGATTCCAGAACCTCATCTGACAATGTGGTCCTCACAGCTATGCATCTGCAGATAATAAAAATGTCATTAAATTGACAATGTAAATATTTTTCATGTCTACTGTCAAAAGTACACAAACATATACTGATTTTGGTCTCAGGAAATTAGTTTGAGCTGGCAGGTCTATGCAGCCATTATACATCTTTTTTTTTCATGCATGAAACACAGAGGCCAATACTTACCTCATTTGTGCAGCTTTGGCAGCTTGCACTCCAGCTAGCGCATCTTCTATTACAATACACTGGGAAAAGGTAGAAGGAGATTACTTTTTGAAGTTCACAAGAAAATACAATGATCCTTTAACATAAGGATATTACATTCAATGGTATATAGATCTAAGCTTTGCATTAAAATCTTATGAATGAAAATAATCAGTCATTATGAGATTCAACAAACTAAACTTAGTCTACCCACTAAGTAACTCCAGATACATCTTCACAGTCCCAAAAGTTAGAACTGCAGAAACGATTTTAGCTACCATGAAAGAAATTCAAAACTACTTTCTACATAGTAGCAAACATTCCAGAAGCATATCGCCTGAACGTGAAGTACCAGACTAGTAGGTTTATGTTTGAATTATTATCTACATATTTCTGTTATCCGAATAACTGACGACAATAAAACACAGCCACTCTTAGAAGTCAATTACCGGAAAAGAAAATGCAACTTAGGCATCTAATGACAAGCACAATCTAGTAGTACATACCTCACTGGGTGGCACATTCAATATTCTTGATGCAGCTAAGAAAATATCAGGAGCAGGTTTCAAATTCTCAAAAGCATCTGCAGACACAACAGCATCGAACCTGATAGAACAAATACAGGCATACAAATAAGAACAACCTTGATACAATGCAGGTTACAATTGAAGTCAAATTGATGAAGTTAGGCATGAAATATATGGGAAAAGGTATGCTGTTTATACTTTAGTCATTTAAATTAAACATACTAAAGCTTAGTTGAGCTATCAAAGTGAGCAAACCCAGCTCATCATAGTTGGCTTACCATGGGATGGAGAAAAAAGTGAGCTGGATCAGGTTGGCTCACTTTTGAGATTGGTTGGAAAAATGCCATTGTAGCTCATTTTAGGTGAGCTGGTAGGTTAAATGAGTTGGCTTGCGAGAAATTAAAAAAAAATAAATACAAAATCATAAGCATTTAATTAATAATTGCCAAACTTGATTCCCAATTGTCATAAACATCATCAAAACATGACTAAAAATTCATAAAATTGTAAAATATTAATAAACTTAATTTCCAGTTGTCATAAATATCATTAAAACATTACTAAAAATCCATAAAATTGAAAATTTTTTAATAAACTGTGCCAAGTTGGCTCACCATGGGTTGGGGAGAAAAGCGAGCTACGCCAGATTGGCTTACTTTTGACACGGATTGAGTTCTTTTTGTAACTTAACCCATCATTTTGGTGGGCTGAGCCAGGTATGACTCACCTTAATAGCTCTAAACCTTACCATATAATATGCTGCACACTTACACTTCATCTTGGACTATTATAGTCTAATGCCTCAGTGTGGTTATAGCTTATTGATGAAATTGTGTAAAAATTTACAAAAATATATATATATATAAATAGTGTATATAATTTTATAATATCAAGCTTCCCAACCAACAAAAAGAATTTCTCATTCCTATTAATGAACTGTTGAATGACCCACAATATGTTAAATTGTGAGACTTCTAAGTTCTAAACACCCCCCCCCCCCTAACCAAAAGAAAAAAAGACTTAGTTAGACCATGCATACATTGAATAGTGACGTAATTTGAGAGATCAGTAATAGTTAAAGATTAATATCTCCATGCACATTCGGCAAGTCACTCAGAATGTTGGCTTACATTGACACTGGTAAACCGGCAGCAGCTAGATTTGCATCAACCTTTATACGATCAGCACTAGATGCAACAGCCACTTTAAGGCCTTTGCTTCTACACTGTTATATGGTGGCATGTCCTTTTTTAGTCACTTGATGAATCAGCAAGGCAATCAAATCATAAGTAGTTTTACATACCTGAGAAATGAGTTCAAGGGCACCTGGAAATCCTATTCCAGAATTTGGTTTTGCATACTGAGATAAGTGACAACGCTTTAGGCAATAAAAAAGAGTAAAATAAACAAAAAGTAGCGTCAAGTGAAATATAAATTGTTTACCTTATCTAAATATATTTCAAAGAACCTCTTTTTTGCAGCTTCAGGGTCAAATCCTTTAACTCCCTTAACAGAGGCAACACCCCCCAAAAAGTTCACTTCTCCTTTCATGTTTAAAAGAAAATAATGAATAATATAAAAGCTCTCTATTCAAAATACGCAACTCAATAAAAAAAAGGTGTCTGCCAAATAACATAATTAGATTAAAGCAAACAAGAGTGTAGCAAGACTAGATTAGAATGAAGACAAGTAGAAGACGTTATTTCCTTCATGTTACATCCAGTATACAGTTGTGGAAGTGAAAAAGAAATAGAAGTTTGAAGAAATGGAATGACATGATTCCAAAAGGAATTTCTTACTTTCTTTACAAGCATTCTAACTGTATACCATCTTAGATTAACTTGGAGCCCAACATTTTGCTTCTGAGTTGTGTGGCTTTAATCCCAGCAGTATCCTACCAAGTAATCTCTAGGCCAAACTTGACCTAAGATTTTTATCCAATTACACATCAGATCAGATGCTGCTCTTAAACTTACATTTGGTGTGATGTGATGAAAATAAGAAGGAATAAAAGCTGTTAAATTATGCAAATAGAGCTTTAGTTTGGCTGTAATAAAAGAACAATAAAAAGTGTTTTCTAGTTCAATTGTTAAATTTAATAAACTTTTTTTCTAAATGAAATACAGGTTAGATTGAAAAAATAGTTTTGTTTCATATTTCAATTCAGCATTTCAACTTCATTATTGATAACCCAATCCAACAAGATTTATTTAGTTCTATGTAGTTTGTAATATAGCCTATATAGGCCCAACCAAAGTTCGGTTAAATGTCCCAAGGAGACACCTCAATCATTGAGAGCAATGTACTACATCTTAAAGGTCTTAGGTTCAAATCCCAATAGGAAATGGTGGGTTGACCCAAGGCTACATAGCCTCACATGGACCCAAAACTGGTAATAATACCAAATTATAAAAGATATGTCATTTAAAATGTATTACTCTCTTCCTTTAATTTTTTAGTCTTTAGAATAAAATTTCTTCTTGTAGTTTCCTTGCAAGCGGTTCTTTTTTGGTTTAAGAGTAGGCCTTGAAGGACCAAGCAAGTAAGAATCAAAACTAAGAGTGAACCACACAGGGTATTAGCATCCCTACAGCATCAGCAAGGATGAAGGTAGATATGTAGAGGTCGATCAAGAATATGCATTACTTTGGCTAGCCCAAAGCCATGGTTAGCTAACCAGTCTGCATGCCCATCTCCTACTCTATAGACATGATACAAAGTGACTTCCCAATCAAGAGCAAGGTAGCTCTGAATGCAAAAGACTAACTGCATCTCAATACCAGAAGAACGTGAAGCACAGAGCAGATGAATGGCACTTTGTGACTCAGATTCAATCTTCACCTACTTAAACCCCACACGCCAAGCAAGACTTGGACCCTCCAGCAATCCCCATAACTCAGCTCTAAGATAATTACACCACCCAAAGTTTCTGCTGAAATATCTCATCCATTGCCCAAAAGGATCTTTAATTAGTCCTCCACAACAAGCTGGCCCTGGATTTCCCCGAGCTGCCCCATCAGTATTTAGCTTGAATTTATTAAAGGGAGGGGAACCATCGCCATTTGAGTGGTGGCAGTGGAAGAAGCGGCAACTATGACACCAGTAGCAACTGTGTCTTTAATGAAGGCCACGATGTACCTTATAGGGTCATAAGGAATACCGACTCCTTCAGAGAATATGGTCTACGTTTCTCCACTTCTAAATAAACCAACAGGTTACACAGAAGACAACCAGACAAGGTTTGAAGTTATCACGTCCAGAGTCTGTAGACAGATTACTACACAGCCAGTGGTGAGTATCCCAGGTGAAGAAAACAGATTCCTTTCCAAACAAAAGCATCCCCGCACACAATTCTTGTGTTACCAATATTATCAAGAGTAGTATGATTGATTGATACTTACTAGGTTTTAATTCCAGCAAAAGCCTGGCTCGAAATATGTGAAGTTTCGAATAATCAAACACAAATGTATATTATTATCCAAATTAGAAATTGGAGGAGCAGTTAGGGCAACCATTCTTATTCTCAGAGCACAATGTTAGCGGAAAACGCACAAACATTTTCAGAATTACGGTAGAAATTGAGCCAAGCAGATCAAAAACCATAGAAATTGAAAAAAAAAAAAAAAAAAACCTAGAGAGGTACCAGTTCCCATGAATGGCACAAAATCCTCGACGGTGACTTGGACGCCCATCTCGGCGAACACATCGACGGCCGCTCTTCTAGAAGGCTCTTCGCTGTTGCAGAGCACACCGTCCATGTCAAACAACACCGCAGAAACCTTCCCACACTCTCCTCCACCGGCAGGCGATTTTCCCGCAGCATTCTTCTCTTCCACCCTCACGCAAGCTTTCACCGCAAATCTTGGCGTCAGAAGGAGGCGCTTCGATCGGCAATAGAAGAATCGAGAAGGAAACGAAATAGGCTTGAGTCCCCTGAGATCGGAAGAGAAGAAGAAGTTGGTTGTGGCTGTGAGGCGTGATAGAGAAGAGGGACTTGCTTCCAAGGCCATGGCCATGGCCATGCTTCCCTTAACTGATTCTGTTTAGTGGGTGGCGGGGAGACTATACATTCATATATTTCCAACGTCACGCAATGTGTCCCTTTAAATTTCTTGCTCGGCTGTTATGGGGGGAACTGGGCCTTATCTACTTCGTGGCCACACCATTTTTTTTTATTTCCTTTTCTGGTTTTCTTTGGTGCATATTTTTTCTTTCCATTTTTTGTCAGGATTTTTTCTGTCCATTAAAAATATTGTTTCCCTGTGTGTCATAACTCATAAAAAATACTTTCATATTTCAAAAGCAAAACTAAATTCTTGAAAAAAAAAAATTGAGAGATCGCACGTGGATTGCCACGCACGGAAAAAAAAACTCAAATGTAATTAGTAGATTGATGATATTTTTCTTAGATCACGGAACACAAACTTGCTTGTTTAGCTTATTTATTATGATATTTTTGTTATTTGGTAGATAATAGATATCCCCTTCTCAACGGTAAGTAGTTGATCAGTTTTAAGAATATAAATAAAGTTTAAATTTTAAAATGGTCAATTGGGAGGATTTTAATCTTCATATTTTTGATTAAAAAAAAGTGACAATATCTTTCTATTCTTTTTTCATAAAAAAAAGTATCCCCTTCTCAGCCGAAAAAAAAAATGTATCTACGATAATTTTTCAAATTATTGTCCATCCCAAAGAAAAAGGAAAATGGGAGTAATTTAAATTAACCACCGCAGATATTAGCTACTGCAAGTGGTGTATGTCTCAGAATCTGTTTTTTTTACTATATTTTTTCCGTACTTTCTTTTGCTTTTCATAAAAATTTAATATTCCATGTTTACAATTATTGAGAATTGATGAGTATGGTGATGGTCACGGTGCTGCCGTGCACATCCATATACTACAACAAAATAAAGGAATACCTTACATGTTGCAATATTTTATGTTTTTTCCCAGATTTTAATAAAAATATTGGCACACATACCTTGTCAAGATCATAGGGTGCAGAAAGACTGATGAATCGAAGTTCAAAATTTTTACCGAAGAAAAAAAAAATCAAATTTATATGCAAATTGACAAACTGTCGTATAAACAGCAGACTCAAATTCTAAACCTGAGATGATGATAAGAATAAAGACAATAATATGTTTATATGTGCACTTCTTTTAATCCGATTCCTATTGGTGAAAATTTTCATATTTTTTTGTGTCTGCTTGTTTTGTTGAAAACAATTCGGTTGAAGAATATATTCAATAGAAATTAAATTTTTTATAATATATTTCATGTATGATTTTTCAAAAGAGAGTTAATAAAATTATACACCCTCTTATAGTTTTTTTAACATTTAATTCATAAATGGCTTTTTCTTTCCACTCCATCTTAACAAGTACTCACAATTATTTATTAGAAAAATATTTTTTTTGCAATTACATTCAAAATTAAAAAAATATTTTTTATACCAAATATAAGAAATTTTTTATAATAAATATGTTTGCAATAAATATCCAAAAAAAAGTATTTTTTCTTTAATAGTATACAAAATGTTTTTAAAAAGAAAAAGAAAAAAGAGACATGCAGAGGAAATGGGCTTAGTAGCTAAATAGCTATAAGCCTCCCAGGCCCAGAGTTTTTGAGACTCGAGAGGCTTCTAAGGCGGAGAGCAAAATAGCAGTAGCCCGTGTTGACGCCGTTACGTTACTGGTGTTGGAATTGGTACACTGCCGTCATGAACCGGAATCGGGCATCGAAATTTGTTTCAGTCAACGGCGCGTATCCGTCACGCTGGGCCCCGTCTTCCAAGAATCACGTACTAATACTACGGTTCAGAGTTCAGACTCATTAAAAATTATGCTTAATTTATAATTATAAGGCCCAGTTTTTGAGCCTTTTTTTGTTTTCATCTTCATTAAAAATTTAAAACGTGTTTAAAAACTTTTTCATTTTATTGTTTTATTTTTATCGAGCCGTTAATTTTAAATAATAAATTTTAAAATTATTGTTTGTACTTTTTATGCATTCATATGCGTGCCTTTTCTGGCTTTTTTATAAGAATTTTTCTATAAGAATAATGCTGTTTTTTTTTATTTTCACTTTGTGCTTTTTTTAAATTAAGGACCAATATGCATTTTTTTTATAAAATTAAGAAGTCGCTTAAATCCAGAATACATTTTTACCTATAATTGTAATTTTTAGAATAAAATAGTTAGATAGTCGTCAAGGTAGCGACTTCTAAAAAGCTACAACTCAAAATTCACACATTTAAAATTTTTAACGACATTGAAAAGTCATTATAGTCCAAGACAACTTCGTACTGTCACATTTTTTTTTTTTGGGTTCTCAGTTAGGATGTGGCCGTAGTTACCAAATATTTTTTCCTTCTAAGTTAGGAAGTCAATGCAGGTCATAGCGAATTCACACTCTTAATGAAATGAGCATATATTAGTACTTAATTTCAACTAAATGCATAATAAAAAATAAAATTTTAAAAGGCATTATTTCTAAAAAAATATTTTTCTTTTTCAATGAAAAATAAAACGATATTAGTATTAAAAAAAATAATCCTTCTTTTAAGTATATAAGAAAAGAAATTAAGAGGAGCAATGATATTAAATAATGTAATGTAATTATTAATATTTGAATTTAATTTTAATTTATTATTAATATAAAAAATTTTATACCATAATTTAATTATGAGTTACAAAATTATTTAAAAATTTGAATGAAATAATAATTATATAAAAAATTAAATATTTAATAATTTGTGATTGGATAATAATATAAATAAATTATATATTGATATGAATTAATATTTAAAAAAAAAGTAAGTGAACTTGTCATGAGAAATTAATACTCGTATATTTTTTTTATAAATTAAGGTTACTAAATGATTTTTTAAAATTTTGTATAAATATTTCAAACCACAGATTAAAGATTAAAAAAGAATGAATATAATTTTAAAAAAAATTAAACCCTCATAAGAAACAACCGACAAATTAACGTAAGTTTTTACTACTAGATTGCAGAATGGCGAAGGCGGTAGAGCTTGGGAGATGAGCTCAGGTTACTATGACACAAGGACATTCACGTGTACCAAGGCAGGGGCAAGGCACTAGTTTAGTATTTACAACTACTACCGCCATCTTCAACTGAAAACGCTCCCGTGTTTGTCGCGTCGCGTGTAATCTACGTCTCTCTCTCACTGCAACTCCTGCTCCTAGTTTCTTCTGCTGTCTTCTTTCCCATGTTTGACTAATCATTTATCTCATTATTTGGGTTCACTGACCCCCTGTTTTTCTCATCTTTGTTCATGAGTTCTGTTCGGTTTTTTTAAAAATTTTTTATAATAATTTTTTAATATTTATTTAAATAAGTATAAAATAAAAAAATTTATTATTTTTAAAAAATAAAAAAATTCAAAACTTATTTTATTTAATAATTAAAAAATTAATAAAAAGATAAATTAAAAAAATATAAAATTTTTCTTGTTCGATTATCATTGTTAGAATAATTTTATATTTTTAAATTTATTTTTAAATAATTTTTAAATTATTAAATAAACTAAATATTTTATATTTTATATTTTTAAAATATTAAATATTTTATTTTTATGTAATATTTATCTTATTAAATATTAAAAAAATATTTTAAAAAAATTATGAAGATATAACAAAATTCTTACCGTTATAAGTGTCACATATATATATATCATATATCCACTCCTATGTATTTATGCCAACAAAATACATGTCTCCCATTCGTTGGTCCTGACATTTGCAAAAATGGGCCCTGACATTTCCCATTCGTTGGTCCTCGTTGATGCAAGCAAGTTGGATGCGTTATGAATTTTTCTTTCTAATAAATGGTTCAAATATTACTGACTTGATTTTTTTACTGGAATATTATTGAATTAATTTAACTTCAATTGTGTTATAAAAATATGAATAAAGAGCATCAATAATCATTTAAAATATTAAATATTAAAGTAAACAATAAAAGACTTTATAATTACATATATGACTTTGTAATATTTTCTAGTTAAAAGCATATCTTATTTAATTTTATATTTTTGTCTTTGAAATTAACATGTTTTAATTAAAAGTAGGTTGTCAAATGACATAGTCAATTTATCATTATTTTAAGAGTAAACTCTCTTTTTGATCTTTTAAAAATATAAATATCATCACTTTAATTATTTAAAAATTTTTGTCATTAATTTAATTATTGAATATATAACGTAACATTATTTTGATTCTTAAAATAAATTAATTTTAATTTAGTCCCTCAATGATCAAAAAATATTATTAATTTAGTCCTTCAATTATATAAAATTATCATCAATTTAATCTCTCAGTTATTAAAATTTTATTAATTTAGTCCCTATATATATATAGAATGATGATTTTGATACTACTTTTTAGATTCAGGAACTAAATTAATGATAAAATTCTTTAAAGAATTAAAGTGATGACACTTATATCTTTAGAGGACTAAAAAAAATCCACTCTTCTTTTTAATATTATTAAAATAACACTCGTGTTATGTATTAAAAAATTTAGAAAGAGAAAATAATATTACTTTAAAATTTTATATTACTTAAAAATTATAGTATAATATTTATATAAAAACAATATATATATATATATATATATATCACTTATAATAATTTAAAAAGAGATGTTTAATTAATTATTTTCTTTTTAAATTTTACATAATTTAAAATTGTACATTCATTGCTTATTTTAGGTCTATTTTAATATTTTTTTCTTATATTGTCTTTATGTATAATTTATTATTCATACTTTGTATTATTTTAATTTTTTTGATAGTGTATTATGATTTTTTTAAAATAATGCATGACAATGTTTATCTAAATATAACTTATAAGGTAATATCTTTTAGTTATGATGATATTTATTGAAATTTTTTAACTTTGCATTAATTTTTTTATTTTTATAATAAATATGATTTAAAGCATTTAAAATGCCATTAAGTAAATAAATTTTTAAAATTACATTAAGATCAAATTTTTTTAAATTATTTGCTAAATGTTTTGATGTTTATAAAATATAGGCATTGGAGATTATTTTTAAATTATAATAAAAATTAGATGATTTTTTTATTCATTAAAATGTTTGAATTTCTTTTTCTTAAAATTTTAAAATTATAAATAAAAATGAAATTAATTATCAAAATAAATTATTAAATAACATAATTAATTTTTATATATTAAAGTAAAAGCATTATTATTTTTCAAATATTATAATAAATAATAGATATATTCCAAAACTTATCAAGATAAATATGAAATAAAAAATAACAAAACAGAAGGCCCACGCTTGGCCCCACAAGTACATCCACGAAGCTGCAATTCATCTTCTTCCTCCATCCCTCCATGGCTCCAATGAGGGTTCATCCAACAACAGGCTAAATTACGTTGTTTTCATTAGGATTTTCACGACAATGCTTCAACCATCAAGTGTCCCGTAAACCCATTCGATTTTGCTGATAGAGATGCATCCATGAAGCTCCAACAATGGTGGACGCGAGCCATTAACGCGGAAAGACGCGGTTTCAGTCCAAGAAATTGCGGTTTAGACACGATTTGAGCTACAAATCTCATACGAACCACTGTTTTATTCAGATTATTCCATAAAAAAGCACCAAAAACTTGAAAATCAAATAGTCCTAAAACCAGACCCATTCCGATTTCAAACCCCTCATACACTGAGGATTTCAAACTCACAAAAAATCAGATCAATTGATATTTTTATTGGAACCTCGGAGCATTTACCAGAAATTTTCGAATGATTGAAAATGATGGGATTGGCTCGTGTTAACGAAGGACTGCAATGGAATACAGGATAAAATTTGAAGAAGGACCGAAATGAAATAAGAATAATTATAGGGTCAAAATTTAGTTACATAAAAGATAGGATAACCTGTTATAGAAGGTCATGTAACGTGGAGTATCGATGCCCCCAATCTGTTTAGGAGTATGTTAGACGCCACCGTCTCCACAACTTATAATTTGTAAACTATTTAATTTATTGATGCATCTGATTTAAAAGGTGAATTTTTTTTTTATTTTTGAAGATTTAGCTTAAAAATACGGACGGATTTTTCTGTTCAATTAAGGCTGCACTTTTGTACGTAGGAAGTTGATGGGTTTGTAATAAATTCGCTTTTCTTCTCCGGTGAATTATGTTCATAGTTAATTACCAGTTAGGGTTACTCACCTGAAACTGTTGCCCACGTAACTGTATTCTATGGCTATAAATAATGAAAGAATAACGTTGTTTATATTATAGGGGGGATAATAACTTTTTTTTAAATATGAATGTTATAAATATAATATTCTTATAATAATTGTATATATTGAATTTAATATAAAAAATTAAACACTCATATATAAAATTTAATAATTAACATTTAAAAACACATTATATATTAAATAAAATAATTAAATAAAGTATTGATTAATTTTCAAATTATATGAACTTTTACGAGTTTGATATATTTTAAGAAAATTTTCAATTCAACATTTAATTTATATTCATTTATTAAAAATTAATAGAGTATGTGTGTGAAATCTTATGCATAAAGCAAGTGCTATATTATTAAATTACATATATACATATTGTTTTACACCTACATTTGTAATAATATTTAAATTTTTTGGTGCAAATAATAATATTTAGATTTGATTAAATTTATAATAATTTTTATTTTAATTACATCTATTTGAATGATTTGAACACATTACATGCTCAACTTGCAAGAATATTTTTCCGTAAAAAAAAATACGAGATATAAAATGTGATCTTAAAACCTTTTATCCCATGGCATTGGGAGGGATAAGTTGAGTAAGATTTGTTTTTAAAGTATTTAATATTTTAAAAATATAAAAAATATTTTAATATTTATTTTATTTAATAATTAAAATGATTATTAAGATAATGAGTTAAAATAATATAAAATTATTTTTTAGCTAATGAAATTAAATATAGAAAACACGACCTATGTCCGTCTAAATTTTTTTCATAATATTTAATAAGATAAATATTAATTAAAAAAGTAAAGTATTTAATTGATTAAAAATATACAAAGTATTTAATATTTATTTTATTTAGTAATTAAAAGTATTATTAAAAAAATATGTTTTTATATCATCTTAATCTATTTTTATAATAATTTTTAATTATTAAATTAAATAAATATTAAATATATATGTTTATTTTTATAATATTAAATATATTATTTTTTATTTAATATTTACTTTATAAAAAGTTTTAAAAAATATTACAAAACTCTAAAATTATTAAAAAAAATAATACTCAGACACACACTCTCGATCAACGACGCCATCGCATTTCCCAAAACAAAAGAATTTCCACAAAACAAAGCGCGCCACACTTCCCCGAGGACCCTTGAGAAGAGACATTTCTATATCTACATCCCACCTTGAGACTTGGGTGAACGAGAGAGAAAGATGAAACAAAGAAAAAAAAAAGCTTTCACCTTCCGTCAATCCCTACACCCCATTAATAAAGAAAGAACCCATTTTTGTATTGGAAACATAATGGAGAGTGCCTTCTCTCAATGACCTAGCTATACTATCATGTGTCAAAGGAACTCAAACCCAAAACAGCTTCCTCATCATTTCCAACAACTCAGTGCCCCCACACTCCATCATTTTCAGTTAGACAAAAGTATGAAAAGCAAGAAACTTAAAATTTAAAAATAAATCTATTTTAAAGAATAATTTTTTAAATAAATATTACTTAATTTACCTATTTTATTTAACTAGAGAATAATTTATATTTATAACATAATTTATTAAATTATATATATATTAATTATAAAATAAATTATTTAAAATAAATATTACTTTCTCGAGAATTTATCTATTTCAAATAAATTTATTCAAATTCCCTCTCTCTTCTTCCCCTGTCACATTCCATGATGTTACATCACTAGTTAATGTTCGTCAAGCTTATCCAGCCAAGCAAGGGCAACACATGTTTCTAATATGTCATTTGTGTCTCAGTATGTCTACACTATTTACGCTGCTTCTACTATGTCAAATTAAGGAAGGGACTTGTTCCTTTATTTTTTTTTATTTTTGGTTTCTAGATTACCACGTAACATTTATAAGTTTATTACGAACAGAGAGAGAAAAAAATGTGCTTTTCACTACAACTATCTCTTGCTGTTGGTTGCCAGTGATTTGGACTTGAAAGCGCCCATCTTTTCATGTCTATTGATATTGATAGTTGATACATCACTTGGCTTGTTGATGTCCGCTTTTGAATCTTTGAATACTTCTCCTCCTCCTCCTCCTCTGTTTCTTCGTCTTTGTCAAGCACTGTGTTGAAGTATTGAAGTAATACTTACTCACAACACTCGCACAGACAGAGAGAAAACAGAGAGAGACGCATAGAAAGATGGGGTCTTTGGTGGCTGAAATTGCGAAGAAGAAAGCAATGTGGCTGTATCCAAATGTTTTGGGTTTTAATCCTGCTGAAAGATGGGGGCACTCTGCTTGCTTCTCCGAGGGGCTTATGTATGTCTTTGGGGTATGAATAAAATCCCTTTCATTGAAAACTACAATAAAAAGAAAGTTTTTAGTTCCATGTAATTACTTTTAATCAGTTTCTTAATCATATATAGATATTCTGTGAAACTGCTTGTTACTGGGTTGTCCTCATTAATGGTGTCTGTTCTGCTCCCCCAAGTTTTTCTTCTTTGGAGCTCTGGCTACTTGTGGATGTGTTTTCCCTGAATAGTTGTCTTCATCTCTGGGAATTTTCTTGTGGTGTGCTCATTAATTTCATAAGCTGGTAGTACTTCTTTCTCAAGTTCCGTGCTGCTTTCTTGCTATCTTTAGCTAATAACCAAAACACTTTCTTCTCTGAATTTTAGTTTTTTCCTAATTTTTCTTACTACGTATTTTTCTCAGAGAGACAGAGACAGTTAACTACTGAATCCATTTTTCTTTCTCTAATTTAGTGGGACAATACGTGTTTGGGTGACCATCATCTTTCTGCTTTCTTAATATAGCAATATTCACATTTTCATTCTTCTCATCCGTTTATGTTCACCCCTCCCTGCGTTATGTTTCTCATGTCCTGGTAATCTGAGAACCTCTATCTTAGTTTATTACTTATTAGCTGTCTCAAGCAGCTTGACGAATAGTTCATATTGCAAAAATTTTATCTTATCTTGTTAAGCACAATTAGCCATAAAGAGATTAACTCAACAGATTTTTCCTGCTTAGTATGTTTTGCGAGCTTCTGCAGTTTCCTCTTGAAAGAAATTCTTCGATAACAAGGTGATGATGGAGGTTGGATAGCTATTATGATAGCCGTTGCGTCCTTTGCTGGTGTTGGTAACAGTATAAGTTTACTAAGCACAAAGTAAAAACTTGTTTCCAGCAGAATAATTTCACTCCATGTAACTTGTTTTAACTGTAAAATCTGAGTGAAGGGAAAGGGTTACTTGAAATTTCTCATTTCCTTTCTTTTGTTTATATCACTTGCACTTCTTCATATGGAACCGAGTTTCGTCCTGCCATTACATTGCCTTGAAAACTAGTGAACGGTACTAATTGTGATCGCCAGTCTGGTAAGCTTTAAATGTGTCTTTAAGATGGCAAAATAATGTTATGTGTCTACTCATTTCAGGGCTGTTGTGGGGGACTGCATTATAGCGATGTTCTCACTCTGGACCTTGACAAAATGGCTTGGAGCAAGCTTGCTACAACTGGTGAAAAGCCAGGCCCTAGAGATAGCCATAGTGCTGTTCTTGTAGGGCATAAAATGATAGTGTTTGGTGGTACAAATGGCTTCAAGAAGGTGAACGATATTCACATACTGGATCTTGTCACCAAAGAGTGGGTTCGTCCTGAATGTAGAGGGACTCCTCCTTCTCCACGGGAAAGTCATACAGCCACGCTCGTTGGCGGTGAAAGATTAGTGATATTTGGTGGTAGTGGGGAAGGTGATGCAAACTATTTAAATGATTTGCATATTCTAGATCTTCGAAGCATGAGATGGACTTCCCCTGAGTTGAAAGGTGATTTGCCTGTCCCTAGGGACAGTCACAGTAGTCTTGCAATTGGGAACAAGCTTGTCGTGTATGGCGGAGACTCTGGTGATCAGTATCATAGTAATGTTAATCTGCTTGATATGGAAACAATGACTTGGTCTAGGGTATGGTCTTCCCTCCTCTCGGTTGATTGTTTGTTCAACTAGTATGGAACTGCAAATTTTCTTGATAATAGAAAAAGGAAAAAATATCATATTTTCAAATAGACAGTTGACATTTTAATGGCTTTTCTTGGCATTTTAATGACAGTTGACAATTCAAGGTTCTTCACCAGGAGTCAGGGCAGGTCATGCTGCAGTGAACATTGGATCTAAGGCAAGTTCTCTTACTTTGTGAACAGCAGCAGACTAGCAAGCAGCTGACAGATGCTGCACCAAATGAAAAATTGTCAGGAATGAGACTAATTTCTTTATCAGTTATGACTGATGTTCATCTTCATCAGGACTTGGTCATTAGGAAATATATTGTACTATTTTGAATTTACTCACTAGTTAAATTTTTCAGGGAATTCTTGGATTTTTAGCTCTTTACATAGATCTGCATCATTTTCTACGATGCTCACTGCTCAAATTCTTGTTTGCCATTTTTTTAGATATCTTAGAAGTAGCTGAACACTCCATGATTTACAGGTCTATATCATTGGAGGGGTTGGTGATAAACGTTACTATAATGACATTTGGATCTTTGATATCTGCACTTGTTCATGGACTCAACTTGATATACGTGGTCAACAGCCACAAGGGCGATTTTCTCATACAGCTGTTGTTGCAGACATGGATATTGCCATATATGGCGGGTAGGTTCCCTATCAATTTAACTATTTCTAATCAATGTGACAATGTCCATATTTTCTTGCTAATAATTTTTCAGTCTGATAGCTTGCTTTTGTCTGATAGCAGGTGTGGGGAAGATGAACGTCCTGTTAATGAATTGTTAGTATTGAAGCTTGGAGCGGAGCATCTAAATGGACGTTACAACATTTCTATGTGCAAAGTTTTTGGAACTTATTGGAATCAAGGAAAGAGGACTATCCCAGGAGGAGCAGATACCAACTCGGTACAGAAGTTCATGCAGCAATGTCGTTATTTACCATGTTCATATTGATAATTGCTTTCTCAAAAGAACTAACAATGTGTTTTGAAGCAGAAAACTATACTAATGGGGAATAATGTGGAAGCTTTAGGAAAAGGAGCGTATGAAGTTGTATCAGACAAAGCGCTACCTTATCACTTTGATTCAGGTGTGTTGAGACTTTGTAATATTACCTTGGTGCAAATGGAGACTCAAAAGGGTTGATTGACTAAAAATGATAATTCTACATAGGTACTTCCCAACAGAAGAGGAGGAGAATAGCTGCTGCAAAGGTGTGGGATGTTGAATCAGAACAAGAAGAACATTCTCTTTCATTGTCCCAGCATTCATCTCCATCTCAATCTGATCAAGAACAGACCCCAGGTCAAAAAGCGAATGTTTCTGTCATGGATTCTCAGCAGTTTCTTCTGTTCAAACAGATAAATCAAATTTCCATGCAATTACCAACATGACAATGGCTCAAGTAATAAGAGAGTTTTGAAGAATATCACGCAAAGAAGTCCACGGGATCGTCATTTCCTAGAACATCAACCAAAACAAGAACAGTATCTTCATGTTCATGAGGATAGAAAAGGAGCTCAATACCAGGCTGCAGATCAGAAGTCCATGGGGCGAGGACCCATTCAGCACCTGGTGGGTCCTTCGCTTTCTAATATTATTTAGAATTCCACTTTGCTCAATTTTTTCCTACTTTTTTTTTTTCTTAATCATAGTTACTCATTATTTTCACTCTGGATTTTGAATACTAGATTGGTGCTGAAGTACGGGGTAAAGTTGATGGAGCCTTTGACTCAGGTTTGCTCCTGACCGCAACTGTGAATGGAAGGATTTTCAGGGGAGTCTTATTTGCACCTGTAAGCTTCTGAACTTTGCTTCGATAATCAATCTGTCACATTTTGATTATAGTTCAAGAGCTGTAACCAGTTTCTGAAACAAACGAATGCAGCAGGGAGCAGGAGTCGTCTCAAGGGGGGTCAGTGTTGAACCAAATTGTTCTCTATCAAGTTCTATTCCCTCCACTCAACCATTTATGAGCTCAAATCATGTGGATAATTTGAGGGCTTCCCAGCAGGTAACTACTTGTTCGGGTGCAGAGTCATGCCATGGTTCCCGGCAAGCTCCAGTGGCTCGGCCATTTCCAATCGGGGGAGGGACGACGTCTTTATCCAAGGAGCATAAAATAAGGAGGGATCTTCAAGGGTTGGTTTTGACACTTGGAGGACCTGGTAGTGGAAATCCTAAGGAAAATTATTGAGGAGGCAGATAAGGTTTATGTAAATTTTGGAAACAATCCTTCGTACGTGAATGGTGAATTTCTGGGATCAACCATAGGTTGTGTAATGTTTGGTTTTCACTTTTCAGTAATGGGGATATTCCTGTCTTCCTACCATACAGTAGTAAGAATTTTATTTGATGATATGTATTAATAAGTTCATTCCCTCCTAACGGTCCTAAGTTGGGAGGATTCACAGAATATTCAGATAGCCATTGAAATGGGTAGATAAATAAAACATGTGATTATTATAAATATGGCTGGAAGACCAAAGTTAAGCCAACCAAATTAGCAAGTAAATAGCCAAAGGCACAGTGTACCCGGCTTAACCAAATTGTGGACATAAAAGGGAGAGAGAAGGAGAAAAGAGAAACGATGATAATTGATTGAATGTGAAATATGTAAAAAAATAGATACGCATGTATAACATTAAAACCATCTTGCTTTAACATTAAGCATCGTATTTGGGTGCAGCCTAGCCTACCCACAACTTGGAGACATAACTGTTGAAAATAGTTGCATGCTGCAACTTTCTTGCTTTAGCCTGCGGGGCACATTGGTTAAAGTAAAAGATAAAAAGAGGGTCTAGTGTCAACTAAAAACAGTTAACAGCACGTAGTAGCGCGAAGGTAAAGATAAAAACATACATGCTCATATTGCACATGCGCTGATGTGCCGTGCAGCGTTGGTGATTCTCTTCTCGTCTCCATATACACGTATTTCTTTTTAAGTCAATGCTACTAGTTATATTGATGATGATATTATATAACTGGGAACAGAAACAGTATTGCTACCGTGGTACAATGGTATCTGTAGACTGTAGCACTGGTAGAGTCTATCGAAGCACCGGCAGAGTCGTGGTACGAAGGATTTGAAGAGAGGGTGAGTGGGGGCAGGGACTGAGCTTCGGGGCCTCACAGCTCAACAAAAATTTCCCCCGTGCATCCCGCGCGACGCTGTCGTTCTGTCTTCTCCAACTTTGATGTAATGTAACAAGGTACAGAGAGTGGGCCACGAATTGGGCCTCACCGGGGAAGGAAAAGGTTGGTCGCTGTCAGCGGTCTGATCTGTCTGCCACGTGGATGGATGATTGCAGCATATTATATAAATTAATAATGTGACAATGGTGGTGAGGGAATGACTAGTGAGTGACTGATGGATTGATGGATTCAATGTGGGTGTTTTAAGATTATGAACATGATAAAGATAGAAAAGAAATGAAAGGCCCCTACCTCACGAGAGAGAGTGCTTCACTCAAACTCTTGAAATTGAAAGGAAAACACAGTTACAATCATGTTGACAAGACGGCTGCACCTCCTTTATGTCCACTACGGAGGTTGCTCCCGTCACCCCCCGGTTCACTTTTCCCAGATTGCCATTCAACGTGGTTCGCGGTAACCGTAGACTTGTTCACGGGCCTAGACGAAGCGTTGAAATTAGAGTGTCTCGGGTTGAGTAGGGTTAGTGAATTTTTCTTTTAAAAATTCGAGTCGATTAGATTGAGTTTAATTCGTGGTGAGCTTAATATACATTTAAAACAAATTTTACCTATTAAAAGAAAAAATAAGAAATGATAATAGTTATTAAAAAATTTAAAAAAATATATTTTAATAATTTTATAATTAATTATATATATATGTATATATTTTATCATAATTTTAATTATTAACTTTTTTATCCACGACTATTTTTTTTTAAATGAGCTTATTACTTGAAATCAAAAATTAATTACATATTATAATAAGTCTCAATAAAAATTAATATACTAAATCTTTAATAAATCTTAAACAAACTAAAATCTTAAACATAATAAGTTTTAAATAAAATAGGTCTTAAACATACACAAGTCTCATAAGTCAAAGATAAATTTACTTCATTCAACCTTATTGAAACAATGTTATTTTATAAAAATGAAAAAAAAAATATGTGCATGCGGGGGTTAGCTCAGGTTATATGGGTTAGATGAATTCTAATTCGTAATTCGACCCATCATCTATAACTTATAAATTTAAAATTCAATCTAATTTATGAATTTAATTTAACTAATCAATTATGAGTTTGATTAAATCAAAACTCATTGATTGGTAAGTTGACTCAATCCAATAAATAACTTAATTAATATTTTATAATTTTAAGCCCAAATCCATAAAGCTTAATTTGCCATTATATTAATATAAATTATATATTTATTTTTTTATTTTTTTTATCCCTTATCTTTTTTTTTTTTTACTTTATTTTCTCTAAATTTCATTTACTTTACCTATTATACCATGCAAAACATGATTGCAATGCTGCTACTTAGATGTAAAATAAAATAATCTTTTGTTTAACAGTGATATGAGCAATCTTAAATGGCCTGAAGGCAGTGGTGCCCCGAAGCTTAATATACACTTACAAAGTTCATTTGAAAGGGAAAATAAATAAACAGCACACACGTTGATATTAAAATCATTAAAAAAACAAAATTGATTTGATTTGATTTTAATTAAATTAAATTAAATTAATTTGATTTAAAAATTAATTTTATATTTAAAACTCATTATAAAATCAAATATGAGATTTCACACCGAATTTGACACGATCTCCGCTTGAAAATCAAAGAAGAAACAAGAAAATCATGCTAATAAATAAAAACAAATTCCAAGTTCTCACTGGAATTTACTGTGCTCCACGGTTCACCGATAATAATTGAATTTGAACGCAAAATTCGCGTTTGCTAAATTAAATGTGAAGAATTTAAGGGAGAATCAACCAAAAAAAAAAAAAATTTGAACACTCACCTTAGTTAAGAATGAACCGGCGAAAGTGACTAATTCCCTTGAACCAGTCGATTGATTTGTCTCAGTTGTGATCTTGTTTTCTTCTTTATATTCTCTTTTGCCATCTTTTCTTAACTTTATAGCACTTACCAATCATTTCCTTCATTCATAGCTCTTCTTTTCGCCTCTTTTCTCTTGCTAACCTGCTAAGCATTGGTGCCATTGCTCCTTCATTTTCTATTTTCCTTTTTTTTTTCTATCATTTTCGTACTATACCTACTTAATTGAAACTTGATTCTACGTATACGAGACATTACATGCAAGCATAATTTTTCTTTCAATTTCTTCTGCCACTTTTTTCTCATTATTGATGAGTAACCATAATAAAGGGAGAATTAAAAAATTTGATAAAACGTGATAATTTGGTATAAAAAAATGTGTTGATTCTGTATATAATATGACTGGATTTTTCCTCGTAATAAATATTTTTAATATTTGTTCTTATAATAAACTTGAAACCACGGCCTCAAAGAGGTATCTGATTTGTAATTTTACTGTTTTTTAATTTTAATATTAGTCTCACGCGTATAAGGGTATAAGAATATTTGAGTTAAAAAAAAAAAAGAAAGCAAGAGTAGCATTAAAGCGAAGTTGGGCCACGCAGAGCAGAAAGCCAGAAAATTTATGGTACTTATCTTTCGTCCACTCTAATATAAGCACCACAAAGTGTGTTTGCTTAGCTGTTACGGCTGGGTAGAGTGTCCTTTCGAGTTTTGACAATGTTGGGCTTTCCTCATAGAAATCAGCAGCATATTCAGGATTTCTCGGATTGCATAAACCGAATTTAGATCCCCTGTCCCTTGTTCCCATCACCTTTCCATATTTTCCCAATTATCAATGACAAGTTCTGCTGCTGTACTACCCCAGGCCTATGTCGATAATCCTACTGCCCCTGAATACTTATGGCTACCCAGAAACGAGCAAAGAGGTTATTTTGCTTTTGGAACGAGTCAGTGACATATGGACGTCTATGGTGATGAAAACCAATGTTTGTTATGACACTAGCACTTGAATAAATGAGAAAGGCTCTGGACTTTTGGCCCATGCACCCTTAAAATATAGCACGACTCCATATTCCGTTGACCTCACTGTTCTCATGAAACTTTGTACTGGATGTTTTGAGTGAGGAGAAAGGAAAGGGAAGGAGGGAGAAGGAGAGAAAAGGAAAGAAAAATAATGGAATCCGAATTATTTTCTCTTATTTAGATGTTTAAATAAATACAAGTAAAAAATGAGTGAAAATAATAATTATGTCTTCTTATTCAATTTAAAGTTAAACCTTTTTTTCCTCCTTACCTCTTAATTTGAGGGTAAAGAATTTTAAAGTTTTGAAGGAGAAAGAGGATAACGTGTCATCCCTCCTAACCTTTCTCTCCCCCTCATTAAAAATCAGCCAAACAAAGGTTCATATCATTTTCTTCTTTTTAAAAAAAAAAATTTTGTTCTCCCTCCTCATGTAAGATCCAACATATTGAGCTATTTCATTACAAGTTGCAGCTCGGTAAAGATGATATGTTAGAGATATAAAATCATTCATGTGACTTTACTCAATAGTTTAAACTTTTGAGATAATTAGTTTATAACATGTTAGTCACTAACTCATCAACTACAACTAAACTCCACAAAATATGATTACGAAAAGACTTATAAGTTGATAATTACAGGAGAAGCTGGTAATAATCTGTTTTGCCAATTGTAATTGTAAGATAATTAAAATGACAATTACATTTAAATTCATGGTAGTTTATGAACAATCTAACACTATAATGATGAATTCTAGTAAGTTCTTTTTTCTTTGAATGTGGGGGTAACGGTGGGAGATGAATTCAACAAATCATTAAGTTAGACATGTTACTTTGGCTGCCTGGTAACTTTCACCAAGTAGTTTCATACTTTCATTAATAATAAGGAGATTTAACAAACCAACCTTATCGCTATCATTCTTCTTATTGCTTGAATGAAAGGCAGGTCAAATGTCTTCTTCTGCCCTTTGGAAGTCTCACGGTTGAAAATGCATGTTTGGCTGCAAGAGACACAAATCCCCAACTAACATATGCACAATCTATAACAGTAAATATGGATTTAACTTTTCTGCTAATCAACGTGATAGTGTGATTATCATGAACATAAGCATGTCTAAAAGAAAAAAATGTAGACAAATTCATAATTAATTAAAGTTTGCTAAAATGGTAAATAGTAACACTCCGATTGTTACTGGCAGCCAAGTTCTGCAGTTGAACTTACATTTGATTAAAAGTAGATTGTCATAAACTTGCACAATCCCTAGTCCAGGAAAAAAAAAAGAATTGAAAAATACAGCTGAACTAATAATACAACACAGTGAGGTGAAGTGTATTTTCGTATTTGTTTGGTGAGTATTTGTTTGGTGATACATGACATAACAATTAACTTATAACTAGAAGTATATTTGATTTTTACTTGAGCAGAGGAAACTTTAGCTAGATTTATTTATGGGAAGAAACCAATGGGAGACTGCTTATGGATAATGAAAATGATTGATCAGATCAGAAGGGGGGTCAAGCCAATATAATTGACTTTTACAACACTCTAATGGCGTTAAAATGGGCCAGTAGTTGCTTTTTCTGAGACATATAGTTACCTAATCAACCAAACACTGTTTTGAATCTACAAATAGGGAACTAATTGACTCTGAGAAGGCCATCGACTGAGTACCAAATTGAGTTTTACTCATTCCCCACAGTGCAAGTGCTGAAAAATATGCAGGGACTCAAGGAAATGGGTGCCTTAGTTTGTCAATCAGCTGCATTTTTAGGAGCTTTAATGCTGGCTATCTGCTCAATTGGCTTCTTTCCTGGGGTTGTGATTGCAAAACCTGGAGCCATTACAAGGCACTACACATTTGATGTACGTATAAGTTCTCAAACAGTCATTAGGATGGTGTACATCAATAGACAGGCTAATAAGGTTCATTTTGATATTTATGTGCTTGGTTTTCACAGGTAAGGCTGCAAAATGTCACACGGTTGTGCCACACAAAGAGCATGGTGACAGTTAATGGGAAGTTCCCTGGGCCTCCCATCATTGCTAGAGAGGGTGACCGAGTAGTTGTTAAAGTGGTCAATCATGTTCAAAATAATGTTAGCATCCACTGGTATGGAAAATAGACTTTCCAGACAAGAAAACACATTGAATATTTGAATTCATTTTGATAATTTTACTTCCACTATTCCCCATGTAAACAGATCTTAATTATAGGAAAGTAAAATTTTTAATTTTCCCTCATGTTTATTATTGAGAATTTAGTGAATGTTGGACAATGATCACAGGCATGGAATTCGACAAATTCAAAGCCAGTGGTCAGATGGACCAGCATACATAACCCAGTGCCCCATCCAAACAGGCCAGAGCTACGTTTACAACTTCACTTTAGTTGGCCAAATAGGAACTCTCTTTTGGCATGCTCACATTTCGTGGCTAAGGGCTACCCTTTATGGACCCATTATCATCCTTCCCAAGCGCAATGTTTCTTACCCATTTGGCAAACCATACAAGGAAATGCCCATGATGTTTGGTAAAATCTTCGTCTTGACGCACAGCTACTATACTTGACCATTTCCCCTTCCTTAGTGCTAAGAACAAAGCTTTGTTCTGATACAGGTGAGTGGTGGAATGCTGATACAGAGGCAGTAATTAACCAAGCTCTTCAAACTGGAGGTGCTCCAAATGTTTCTGATGCATACATCCTTAATGGACTCCCTGGTCCATTGTACAATTGTTCTCAAAAAGGTAATTGTAATAGTAGTTACCACTTACCAAACATTTGAAGATTTCAAAAAGCTTAGGTTTTGCATGGGTTTGCATTATTTGCTTTTCACGTCTTACTTGCAGAAACTTTCAAGCTAAAGGTGAAGACAGGAAAAACATACCTCCTCCGGTTAATCAACGCTGCGCTCAATGACGATCTCTTTTTCAGCATAGCTAACCACAGCCTCACAATTGTTGAAGCTGATGCACTTTATGTGAAACCTTTCAAAACCAACATACTTGTCATGGCACCAGGACAGACCACAAACGTTCTTTTGAAAACTAAACCCCGCCACCCAAATGCCCGTTTCCTAATGGCAGCCAGGCCTTATTTCACTGGCCTTGGCACTTTTGACAATACCACCACTGCAGGTATTCTTGAGTATGCAGGTCCATCAAGTTCCCCTTCCTCCAACAGTTCAAAAAGCCATGCCCTCATAAGACCAAGTCTCCCTGCCATCAATGACACTGCTTATGTCGCCAATTTCACTGCAAAATTCCGCAGCTTAGCCAATGCCCAATTCCCGGTCAGAGTCCCTCAAACAGTGGAGAAAAGCTTTTTCTTTACTGTGGGCCTCGGAAGCAATCCATGCCCAAAAAACCAAACCTGCCAAGGTCCTAATGGCACCATATTCTCTGCTTCTGTCAATAACATATCCTTTGCATTACCCAGTACTGCAATCCTGCAGTCCTATTTCTTGAAGAAATCAAACGGGATTTACACCACTGATTTTCCAAGCACTCCCCTAATCCCTTTCAATTACACGGGCACCCCACCCAACAACACAATGGTCATGAATGGGACCAAAGTGGTGGTGCTTCCATTCAACACAAGCGTGGAGGTAATATTGCAGGACACAAGCATTCTTGGCGCTGAGAGCCACCCTCTCCATCTTCACGGATACAACTTCTTTGTGGTTGGCCAAGGTTTTGGTAACTTTGATCCCAAGAAGGACCCTGCAAAGTATAATCTTGTGGACCCAGTGGAAAGGAACACTGTTGGAGTGCCATCTGGTGGGTGGGTAGCAATTCGTTTCTTTGCAGATAACCCAGGTGAGTACAGTACATATTTTGACCCCATTGATGCCTTTCCATAACTGTTTCATGCCCTTACCATCTTTTAATATAATTGAATATAGGTGTATGGTTCATGCACTGCCACTTTGAAGTGCACCTGAGCTGGGGTTTGAAGATGGCATGGATTGTGCTGGACGGGAAGCTCCCTAATCAGAAGTTACCCCCTCCACCAGTGGATCTTCCCAAGTGTTGATCTTTGACCTTTCAGCTTGCAAGATTGAATTCACCACTAAATTATAATTTCACAATAACATCTTTTATTTCAACCTTTGAAGTTTTCATTGATTTATACAATAGCTTGCCGGAGTTGAGACGTGGAAGAGATTGTTAAAAGTTGAAAGGCATTTTTGCTTTGTATTGTTGAGTTTGAATGCTTCTTTGGGAAGCCTCGGTTGTAATTTGTAATAAACTAATAATGTGCATGAGAAATAAATCTGCAATTCTGCATCGCCTTCTCTATATAAGTGATTGCCCCAAAGATGCCATCCCATTTCAAAATGAAGTATTCCTAAGATTCATTGCTAGATTTTGCGGGTGATGTGCTCCTAAAATGTAGAGACTTTTTTTTTTTATTTTATTATAATGATATCATGAAGGTTTGAAATTTATGATATTTTGCTGACTACTCAAATATCTTATTATTAATCTACTCCTAATGATTTAAAATGCAAAGACGCTAGTGTAAGCCAAAACTAATATTATAGTTTGTTCTTATAGGAAAATTCATAATATATGCAATTATACACTTCTTCATTATGTTTGTTAATCTTAATTTTTAGCACCATGAAAGAGAAATATGAGTAACTCTGCAATTTTGTGAAAAATAAAACACAATTTCTATTGCGTTATTGGTAGATTATTGATTTGTTACGGATATAAATTTTTAACCCTAGCAAAATATTCACTTTTACTTGAATTTAAAGCCCACCTTTTTTAGACACTAAATTTTAGATCTCATTTATAATAAACAAAAATTACATTAGCAGTACTCATTATAAAATATTAATCATTAACAGTTTATAATTCACAATACACATGAACAACTTGAACCAATTATTTAAAGAACATCTTAATCTTAATAATTTTTAGGGAAAATTACATACATCTCTCTTGAGTAAGGATGGAGAAAATTTTATCTTAATTGGAAAGACTAGTATCACTTTTGTTGAAGAGTCAAATATAAATTACATAAATATTTTAAAAATTCTAAAAGAGAGCTTTGATAACTGGAGCGATGGACCTTGCGAGCACCTTTCATTCCGCGGCTGCTCGAGATATGATCGAATGATGAAGATCCCTATCTTTGATTATAGGAAGAATGGGATGTTCATCTTTGTCATAGCTTGAGAGAGGAGAGCACACAATGGGATATTTTTTTTTGTCATAAGTATCGGCGATATTAATTGTACAAATAATTATTTACATAATTCTGAATCTATAATAGTAATTGTAAGGTAAAATTTTTTTAAAAATAATAATTTTAAAATCTAAACATTTAACATTATAAGTAAGATTTATTTAAATGTAATTTATTTTCATTGTATTAACCTCGTTGGAATGCAAGTAAAGAATTCTTATCATGTCACATCTAGCTTGAATATGTATGAATAGTTGTTTATACAATTTTAACTTATAAAAAATAAGTATCAATTATTTGTTTTAGCTTTTAGTTTCAGATTTTAAGTTTAATCTAATATTTTCTATATCATTATTTAATCTGACATATTATTAAATAATTTTAATTATAATAATAATAATTTAAAAAATTGAATATTTTTAATAATGTGTTAGATATAATTCCGTATAACAAATCAATCAAAATTAAATTTAAAATCTTTAATTTTTACCGACGAAATATCAACTATGCTAACCCAAAAAAAAAAAAAAAATCAACTATGCCATTTTCGAATTGTTTTTTTTTTTTTTTAATTTTATCCCGGTACCCTTTTCCATTATAATTAAAGGCTGGGCTCATGGGCTGGCCCATAAGCAACAATCGTGATTCGTGAAAGTTCTTATTAACCCTTTATTTTATTTATTATATTAATAAACGTATAAGTTCTGTGCCGATCGGCGGCGCAAGGTGTTCCGAGAGCCGTCGCTTCCGTATCGTTCATGGTAAATGTCCTCTCTCTCTCTCTCTCTTGAAAGCTTTTCCTAAATAGCTTCTTGTGGGTAGTGGATGCCCTTGTATCTAAGCGTAGTTTATTCTTCTTCTTCTTCTCTTGTTTCTCTACCGAGTGTCGGCACTACCCCAGCACAAGATGCTATGATCGATTCTTGATGCTGCATTTGGACGCTTCAGATGATTTTTGTTTTCTCATTCGAGCATTCTTAATCGTCTCTTTTCTTTGTCTTCTCTCAACAGGATTTCCAGGGATTTTTGAATGACTTGCAGGATTGGGAAGTTTCTCGAAAAGACAAAGCGCAAAAAATGAAGTCACAAGCGCATCAAAAGGAAAAAGTTGGTAATTTTATCTTACCCGTCAAAGGTTACATCCTATACCTTTAACTTATATGTAATTAAACAACATGAAGCCGGTATCAAACTATTTCTGTACTAGACTAGATGATCATCCCAATGCAACTCTGTGGTCAACCGTTGTGTAGAACTGAACAGGAATTATGGCTTAAATTCAACTTCTAATGAGGGTTTTTTTGGTGTGTGTTTGTGTGCGCGCTCGTGCCTGGGTGGAATATCAACAGCAAATAATTTACTTTGTTTGACTAAGAGTGTGTTTGGATAATTTGGGTAGAATTACTTTTGACAATTTTTTTTTTGGAACAATGAGTTTTATGTTTGGGAATGTTAACCAAAAGTAATTTCGTAAGAATGGATTTTGTCTGATAATGTTAAGTAGAAATACTTTTGGTTGTAAAATTACCACAAAAAAAAAAAAAAAAAGAAAACATAAAAATATGCTTTATGTATAACAAAAGAATCAAGGCAGAATGTTATGTAAAATTTTATGCCTTATATAAAATTTTAGTGCCTGAAGGATCAGGTCAAAAAACAAGGGGGAAAACAGTCCACTTTTCATTCATATAAAGTAGTGAATTTATGTTGTATTGTGGAATACTGGAAGCATAATTTCTTTCGTAGGTTCTTCTCTTAATTTTTATGTTTCTTTGTACTTGAATGATGTCCTGACGAGGAAAAGGATCTGTTGTTTTCACTTATATTGCATATACTTTTATGTATATGCCTGTGTATGTATGGATGCATTCATGTGTGCATGCGAGGTATGTGGTGTATGATATTCTGATGGGAATTTACAAAGGGTTCATCTTCTCAAAATACTGGATCAGTGGGTGTGGAGAAAGTGTCAAGAGGAGATACTATTTCATTTGATCATGTGGGACAGTATGATTATTCAAGAAATAATGATCCATTCAGTCACGTTCACAGTAGTTTTTCTACTGAAGATGATCCTGATGCTGCTTCCGAGAAAGAGCTGGTAGGAGCCATTCATTTTTTGTTTCAGTTTTTTTTTTACCTCCCGCGGGGGGGGATATTGTGGACTATGGAGTGATTTGGTCATTTGGGTGGTGTTGTCCTTCAGGAAGCTGATCCTGCAATCCATTTTTTTTTCCAGGGTAATGAGTACTTCAAGCAGAAGAAGTTTAAGGAAGCTATCAACTGCTATTCAAGAAGCATTGCCTTGTCACCAAACAGCTGTAGCATATGCAAATAGGGCAATGGCCTATATCAAACTCAGAAGGTAAGCTTAGTAAACTTACATTTCGTCTTTCAAGAATTATAGCTTGCTCATCAAAATATTCTCATACTGGTGGATTTTGTAAATAGTGGGCTTTTTAGTACAAGAATGTACCCATAATTTTTAGTTTGGTCTATCACCTGGCTAATGCACTTGAAGTGCACTGCTTTTCCTGAAGGTTAATATGTTTCTTTTCTCACCTATCCATGTCTGTAGATTCCACGAGGCTGAGGATGACTGTACGGAGGCCTTGAGTCTAGATGATCATTACATAAAAGCATACTCACGTCGAGCAACGGCTCGGAAAGAACTTGGGAAAATTAAAGAATCCATGGAGGGTATGTTAAAACCCAAACCATATACTTATCCTTTTATGTTGAACTTGTTGACTATCTGATTTTGCATAAATTACAGATGCTGAGTTTGCCTCGAGGTTGGAACCTAACAATCAAGAAATCAAGAAACAATATGCTGATGCCAAGTCTTTGTATGAAAAAGTAAGCACATTGATAGATCCAGTAAAAGTATTGTTATTTGATTGTTGCACAAATTTAATAACTTATTGGTTTCCATTTTCCATTTTACATATTTATATGGACCACGAAAAATGTGGTAAGTTATGCCTTATACGTGGAAATTTCACACAGAGAGAGAGAGAGTTGTGGTTGTGGTTGTGCAGCTGGATTACCGTTAACATTGATACACCTGGTCACATGTAATTGCAAAAGCAAGTCATTTTTTAATATGGGTCAACCATGCACAAATACATTTTTATTGGCAATAAGCTATAACATCACATCATGTGACTTGGGAGAAAGAGGGAGGAGGGACTGGATTATTGTTTATGTGGATACCACCTGGTCACATGTAATGGCACAAGCAAGTCATTGTTTTAATATGGGTCAACCATGCACAAATGCATCTCTATTCCAACTATATGTAACTTCTTAAATCTTAAGTATAAGGGAAACAAATTTGTCTCTTCACAACCAAATGCCTGTTGACAGCCTGGTCTTTTTTATTATTAGTAAGGTTCCAGAATTCAGGGCTTTAGATAGATATAGTAAAATCAGGACAGAATATATGAATTATAATGTTAGCAAGACTAAGAGATGGAATGAGTGTTTTGTTAGAGTTGAGGGACTAACCGACTAAGATACTTGAGCATGTAGAGTCAAGCATTGAAATTGATGAGATTGTAGAGGATGAATCTTATAGAATAAATATTTCTGCACGAAATAGAGTAGTGCGTATAGAGTTTTCCATGATTGAAGGACACCTTTGAAGGAAAATGGTAAAGTTAGAAGTCTACTGTTTATCACAGCATTTATTATGGCACAAAATTTTTGGTTATTAGATTATATAATGCAATTAAGAAAATGAATATGGTAGATGTGTTAATTAAATCTGAGACAGTATATTTGATTTATCAAGAAAAATAAACAAGTTGAATACCATGAGTGTAGTATAGATATTTTAATGTTTAGGTTGATGTGTCCTGGCATGAGGAAATAATGTTATATGAAATAAAAGTTTACTCTCAAAAAGAGAAAATAAGAACACTTTTTTTTTTTAGTTTTGGTTAAATGTTCATGTGGCCAGTTCCAAACATCTGGATTAATACATCTTGTAGAAATATTTTTGTATATACTTCTTTTTCTCACTTCTCTATTGCAATGATTCATTATTTTTGAAGCCCTGTGGCTATTGTCCAGGCATTCCTTGAGAAAGCATCCGGAGTTCTGAGAAGCTCTGTACAGGGAACTCAGAAAGTGGGAAAGTCAGAGACAAAAGTTAATGGAGGCAGCATCCACCCTGTTCCAAATGGTACTCAAAAGTCAGGGCCAGCTGACGTTCATGATCACGAAAAGGTACAAATAAGTTGAGTTTTTATTTAACATCCCTCTTCATGATTATATCATTATGTTCATGGATTACAACTGATTGAAGACTACTTTGTCTAGTGATTCGTTGTGTGTGTTTGTGTTTGCATTTCGTTTGAAAGTTTATCTTGTCTTAAGAGTTTATTTGTAATTTTCCATAAAATAATCACAAATAAATGAGTATCATTTGCCAAGTAAGCTAGGTTCACTAGTGATTGGCTGTTAGGAATACCAATTTGTTCAAGATTAGATAAAGACCAAAATTGAGGTAATTGGAAGTTGTAAGTATGTTTATATAAAGCTGATGAAAAATTTTGGTTTTTCTTAGGAGAATATCTTGCCCCCTGTTTTATACACATTTTTTTTTCCCTACAAATAAACTAATCTTATCAAAATAAATAAATAAATTCACATTGCAAGAAGATTGCTGCAATATGTTTCAACCTTGAAGTTCATTATATTGCTGAGTTAATGTTGTCATATGGCACCTTGTTATGTCTTTCCATTCTATTGACCTAATTGGGACCTTACTTATCAATAAGCTGAGTGGCACCTTTTCATCCTTATATACACTAAGTTTGTGAAGTTATTTGACATTGTAAATTAAGACTTTACTTGTTTGTAATATGATAGAAGCAGTTGCAAATGTCCACAGTGTGAAATGCGTTAAGGTTTATCTTGAAATCCTTTCCTCATCTTATCAAATGTCAAGTAACCTTGTTCAAGTGCATATTCTAGTTCTGTCTGGGAGCATTAATCTTTTCTTATGTCTTATACAAATATTTTTTTAAGTTCTTAACAAGTTCTGTATACAAATTTTGATTATCGACCTTGTAATTTTTTTGGAGCTTTGTGCAAATCTCCCCTCTGTATTTCTTTCTCCTATTTAATTTTATCCTCAGTAACAGGAATGAAGTAATTTTTAGGGTTTGCAAGCTTTTGGTTTCCCATGTATTTTAATTCTACAACTGCTCCTACTATATTTTTTGCAAGTATTTTTGTATATCTATTTTGATGGTACTCTAGCAGCTTAGAATTTTTTTTTATATTAGTAATTTTGCCTATTCTCATTGGAGTTCATATTCTTGTTTTTTACATTATTTTTTTGTCTCACTTAACAGATAAACCACAGAATTGGTAAGCAGGAAATGAAGGCATCTGTTCAAGAGCTTGCTTCTTGTGCAGCTTCTCGAGCCATGGCTGAAGCTGCAAAGAACATAATACCACCAACTTCAGCTTATCAGTTTGAGGTCTCTTGGAGAGGGTTTTCAGGTGATCATGCTTTACAGGCTCGTCTATTAAAGGTATTCAACTTTGCTGTGCACCAGTGCTTTGATTATATTGTCAATTTGAAGCATATAGCCAAAGTGACAAGACAAGAGATGTCCCTTGTATGTTGAATTTCTGGTGGGGTGCTCTGCTACTTGTTGCACTTGCACTAACCTATTTTACTTTCTGCATGTTAGGCCATATCTCCTCTTGAATTACCAAAAATATTCAAAAATGCCTTATCTACTGCCTTGCTAATTGACATCGTCAAGCATGTTGCATCCTTTTTCACGTAAGTAGTTATGTCAAAAAATCTTATCTTATTTTTGACTTCTGTTTGAGCTTTAGTAAACATGATAATATTTTTTCTCTTTTGGCAGTGAAGACATGGATCTGGCTGTCAGTTATATGGAGCACTTGACCAAGGTATCGAGATTTGACATGCTAATCATGAGCCTTCCATCAACAGATAAGGATGGTATGTTTATTTTTCAGTAGTCAAATTCTAAGTGTTGCCACATTTGTCAAATTCTAAGTGTTGCCACATTTTTAGAAACCTCTTTAAAGTTTATTGAAGTTTCCGAAAATAAACACATAAGGGAAGGAAAAAGAATAATAGGACGGTGGAGTGGGAATACAGGTCTCCAAGTCTTAACTCATTTAGTTTGAGCATGAAATGCATTTCCTTCCTGTTTATATAATTTAAACGTTTTATCAGTTCTTTCTTATGGCCAAAAAGGTTTTATCACAGAAATCCATGAAAAAAAAAAGGGTCATATACCCTTGACTTTGTATAGTCAATTGTCTCAAACTAAACTGGGTGTAGGTGGGTGCTTTGCTCATTTAGCACCCTATGTTAGCTAACTATCCCAACCCAGACAGAGTTGAAGGTACAAAATGTGTTTCAGCATGTATTTCCAGCAGAAAAGTCTAAGATTTCAATTAGACAACTCATGGTAGTTTATGACTAGGATATGCAGACTGGTTGTGGATATGTCTGGATAACTTTTAACATTTCTTCAGTAGCTATTAAAGTTTTAAAGTAAAAGCAGCCATATGCTTAGCAATATACTAGGACCTTTTAACCTCTGTACCTCTGGTCCCCCTCCCCCACCAAGAAATAAAAGAAGAAAGTATATTGGGGATTCTGGTGGTAACTACTCTCAATTTTATAAATCTTGTAAATATGTTAATTGAAATTAAGAACTCCATTTACTAGGCAATAAGAAGTCAATAGATTAAATGTACACATTCTAACCCATTTTCCTTGTAACAATACAATTTGCATCTTTTAACACGAGACTTGTAAGACAGTTTCCTTTTTGAGATCCAAAATAATGATCCTGCAGGTTTATCTTCTGGTGCATGGTGAATTTTGTCGTGTCGTGCTCAAATAAATATTACTTCTTTTATCAGTATATCTCTTGCTTAATTGTTGATTTGTTTACTACAAAAAGGAAGAGCTCCTTTGTGATGCTGCTATTTTCATTCCTAGTGAATTGTGTTTCCAGTGTTGTTGATCAGATTTTGACCGAGTTGGTTACATTTTGTGCAGATCTCCGCAAGATCTGGGATGAAGTGTTCTGTAGTGGGGCAACTCCAATGGAGTATGCAGAGATTCTGGACCACCTCCGATCAAAATACTGCCTTGGACAATGATAGTTATTTTACTGTGTGGATCTTCTTTTTTCGGCTGCCATCTTCACTTGTAAATTATTATGTTATTAAAATGATTGAGCATTATTGACTCTCAAGTTAACGCATATCTAAGCAATCAGCAAGAGGTAACCAAAAACAAAATAAAAAACGAAAAAAAAGATGGAAGAAACATATGTTTAAGCGCCCGAGGGTCCAGTATGTATTAATGCTCCGTTTATTAAGTCTTTCTTATTGTCATGCAAGGTCTCGTTTCGTACATTATATTAGTGGTATATAGTATTATATAATTAATATTATTTATTTTTATATAATATTTTGAATAAGATATTAAATAATATAATATTTGATTAAAATATTTTTTATTTTTATTTTATAATAATATAAGAATTAAATTATTATATTTTATATAGTTAAAAATAAAATTATATTAATTTAATATTTTGTTTAAATATAAATAATATTAATTATATTATATTATTTATTTCTTATATAATATACTAAATGCGGACTTATAAAAAAATATGATATGTTCATCTTGTGGCTTCATCCCTGTTGATTCACGTTAGAAGTTGGATTGAATTAATCAGATATGGATCTCGTGTTGCTTGGAGTTTACTGGAAAAAAAAAAGGGCTCTCCCATAAGCAAAGAAGGCAGGTTTGTAAAATGCAGTGCCGTTTGGCGAAAGGCATTGTCATGAGTGGCTGGGCTGTTCTTGTTTGGTCATCACGGGGACCAAAGTGTAAATCCATGTCCAAGGCCCACAACCATCGACCATGAGTGGTAGAGTAATGCTCGCACAAGTTCATAACTAAAATCTTGTCGGTCCGCGTCGTAGGATCACCAGTCATTGGGGAAAACTTTTGAAGCACGTCAATTTGCCCAACCAATAATTGTCCCACAACTGAAAACAACGCAAGAGGTAGGGCTATATAACATAAACTATAGCCGAAGACCAAAAATGAAAAACTATAGTCATTCTCTTATAATTAAAGTTTAACGAATTTGACTCAAAAATATTGATATAGTAAAAATGAATTATATTTTTATGTATAAGAATTACAGTTTAATTATTAGAAATCACATTTTATGGGCGAGTTATATCTCAGAAAAAGAATTTTACTGCTATCATTCTTAGATTGAATCTTATAAAAATATTTTTAATTTATACTAAATAGACTAAATTTTATTTCATTCCAAATATACACAATAATCTCTCCATCAATTGGCTGGCATCAGCATTCATCAGCCACTTTAATCTATGGTATCCTTAATCAGCTCCGAATAGCAGTAAATTATAACTAACCAAGTTTGATTTGACCGTCAAATCAAAATAAAAAAAAATGAGTTGATTAGCGTCTCTAGTGAGTAGTGACAGAGAAATAATTAATGTTTCCCTTGTATTAAACTACATAATTAGCGTCCCTAGTGACAGATAAATGATTAATGTTTCCCTTGTATTAAACTACATAATCTCACCGCATTAATAACAGATTAACAACTTTCTTGAGTCAGCAAGTTACCATTTGAAAACAAAAACAAAGATGTGAAACGCAGTTGAAGGCATTCGTTTATAATTCTGTTAGTTAAACTGCTCGGAGGGACAAGTAGAACCACCGAACCTTGCAAGGAGAAGAAAGTACCATTGGTGCCACCATGAACATGATTGTACACTTAAAAAGAGTATAAAATAAAGTTTCAAACTTTGGACTCAGAGAAAATTTTTTTTAAGTACTTTCAGAGTTTATGTTTAATTATTTAAATTTTATTAAATAATATTATAAATTTAATGTGATAATATGTATTAAAGTGCTATAATGTACGGTATTTTTACTATTTTAACCTAACTTGTGTTTGATTTAATTTTTAAAAAGTCATAGATTATGATTTACACAAAAACATATTTTTTATAATTTTTATTTAAAATTTTCAAAAATCAAATCAAACACGTTAATGTAAAAATTTCTACACCTGGAAGGTTGAAATTAAAGGGTAACTGGGTTTCTAGTTCTATTCACCGGAGAAAAGGGGTGGTAAAACAAGACAAGAGTTTCAACGTCAGTTACTAATAGCGTGCACAAGGCCTTTTGAAAATAACAGTGCAAAATTGCGGGTTGTGGGGTAATCAATTTTCAAACCACACAAAGTTTTTGGTCTTCCAAGTTCTGACACAATTTGAAACAGCCACGCAGGTACACTTTTCCAGCAAAAATGGAAAGCAGGAAAAATGGAGATAAACAAAATGGGGAACTACACTGACACCGTCACGTGATCTAGCTCATACTTTCCCAGGTTGCTTTAACTTGAGTTAATCCACGCGCCATTTTCATTTTGGGTTCCTTTCTTGTAGCTTCTCCTGCTATTTGCTGGTGTCACACTTGCGTTTCATAGCTTGCTCTTCTTGTGTAGAACTCTTGGGGAGGATTCACCTCCCGCTCCCAGATCTGCTTCAGCAGTGCTAGGTACAGTTATATTTTCTCTTTGAGGCTTTTCTTGGTTGTTTTCACGTGGCTTTTCTTTCCTAGAATTCTCAGAAACCCCTTCAACCCACCAACGGGTTTCGAGTGTCTTTCTTTATATTCTGTGATTGTTTCTGCCTATTCCTTCCTGGATCGCTGGCTTTCTAATTTTGCGCTTGTCATTTTGAGAACCGGGAGATCTTTCCATTCAACATTCCCATATTTATACTTTACAACATTCCCATTTTGCCTTTGCTACCGCTGACTTTGTCCTTTGGATTCTGGCTTTAATGCATTTTTCTTTGGCGATTTGTTTTTTGTGTAACTGGCTGGGGGTTTTTTCTTGGAAGGGTTTGTGATTACTTGTTTTGCTTGACCTATTTAGTCGTGGTTTTCAAATCCTAGTTGAATATTTTTGCTGGGTTTTAACTGAATTTGTCCCCATTTTATCTCCTTTTGAGAATTTGCAGGAAATGGGTTTCATCTCCCGGAAGATCTTTCCAGCATGTGGGAGCATGTGTGTTTGCTGTCCTGCTTTGAGGGCAAGTTCTCGCCAGCCAGTCAAGCGTTACAGAAAACTGCTTGCTGATATCTTCCCCAAATCCCCTGTATGTATTCTATTACTCCTTTTTCGTTGAAAATTGAAATGGTAACCTCAAAGAGTTCCTATGTTTACCACTATTGTAACTATTTTCGCTAATGGCTCTTTTTCACCAATATCATCTCTTTAAACAACAAATTTGGGTGTCGACAGTAATATATTATTTGCTCCTGTCAATTACTTATTCCCCAGTAGTGCCATTATATTCCCATTGCTAGGAGCCCCTCTCTAAAGTTAAAAAATTGAATCTCCTTGTTACTTCTGTCCTTTGGTATGGGTCTATTGCTGTTTTTAACAAAAATTGACCTGTCTCTTGCCTTTATGAATTAGTGCACAACTAAAAACATTTAAGGTCAGAAAAGAAGTTTTCAGTTATCCCTTGTTTTCAACATAAAGAAAATTGTATGATTCTTACAAACCAATAAACCAAGCATATTTGTTGGCGAATCAATTTACTTTATTACATGGCCATAATTTTTCACTTTACCATTCATCTATACTAGAAGTGCAGACCTGATATTCGTGTTTTATAATACTTCTCAGGATGAGCCTCCAAGTGAAAGGAAGATTGTCAAATTATGTGAATATGCAGCAAAAAACCCTTTCCGAATTCCAAAGGTATTTATTCTTTCAGTTCACTCAAGCATTGGTAAAACTCTTGAGTGAATCCATTGCTGAGGTTTATGATATATTCCTTTTCTGCTAGATAGCAAAATATCTTGAAGAAAGGTGCCACAAAGAACTCCGATCTCAGCACATCAAAGTTGTCAATATTATAACAGAAGCTTTCAACAAGTTGCTTTCCAATTGTAAGGTGCAGATGTAAGTTTCTCATGATTAATTAGCTTATGTTTCTACATTCTGTATGCGGTGCACTGGAATCAAACTATTGATATGCTATGGATCCTTTCAATTTCATATAAAGGAGCCTCTTATATGGTTTTCTTTTTTTCATCTGATATTTCTCATAACCATATAGTTTTTCATTTGTCTCTTGCATATTGCAGAGCATACTTTGCTGTTGACGTGCTTAATGTGATTTCTGAACTCTTGGGCTATTCTAAGCATGATTCCATTCAGACAATGGGGTGCCAAACCTTAACAAGGTTCATCTACAGCCAGGTGAACACTACAATCCGAAAAGGCTAAGATACTTTTTGATCTGTTCACTCATGTGACTTGTGCATGACTTTAATTCTATGTGATCAAATATACTTTGAACTTTCTGTTTGGAAAAAGGAAAAGTTGACAGTGTCTTTGCGTATGACCACAGTAGATGGTATATTTTAGTATACTAGTAGTAATCTAAAGCAATCTATCAAAAAAATCTAAAGCAAGGGTGAGTATCTCTACGATATTTCATTACTTTGCTGGTCAAATCCACCTGTAGCTGATCCTTCATTTGCATAAAGCGCTTATATTGTTTTAGTAATTATTGTTCCTGCCCTGGTTATTACCTTCAGTCTTTCTGGTTAATGAAGAGTTGATCTGATTCTCATACTTTCTATCACCATATATAGTAGCTGGTCTCATATTTGTCATGCACCTTCATGCTATTGACTCAATGAAAGAACAGGTAGATGCCACTTATACTCATAGCATTGAGAAGTTGGTGAGGAAAGTATGCATGATATCGCGGGAGCTTGGTGAAACATGTGATAAGCGCTGCTTGAGGGCATCAAGCTTGCAATGCCTTTCAGCAATGGTAATTGATGCTGCATTTGATTTCCTGTTTGCTTCTGATGTATATTTCAGTTCATTGAGGTGTGATTGTTATCTAACATTTATTTTCTTGCAAAATTTCTTGGTTGTAGTGAGTTTTTTATTATTGTTATAGAGTCTTTTAGGAGTGAGTGCATTGTTAATATGACTGCCGTTTTCTTGGCAGGTTTGGTTCATGGCTCAATTTTCACACATTTTTGTTGATTTTGATGAGGTAAGTTAGAGTGCTCCCTACTGAAACCATTCCTTCCAGCCTTTTAATGAAGATTTTGTTGCATCTGCATTTGTAAAATGGATGGAAGAGATCTCACGGACTTCAAATCATTATTGTTGGACTTGTCATATCTCCAATATAGGGTTGAAAATTTCATGAAATAAATATTCTTGATGGTCACATTGTGTGAGGAATATGTGTTATTTTTTCTTTTCATCTGCAAATGTCAAATAGATATTACTAAATATTAATTGCTTAATTACACAATTATAATGGTAATGTCTATTTTTGTGAAAAAACATGAATTATCAAGCTGCCATTGGAAGCTATATTTTTCTTGTTAGGATAATTAGCTCGCAAGAAATAGGGGTTAAGGCTGAAATGAATTGAAAGCTCTATGAAGTAAATTTGTAGATTGCAAAAAGTTTACCTAGGGAAAGTGAGGACTAATTCTATAAACATTATTGATTCTGGTTTCGTTTTCTTATTGTAATTGGGATTTTAATTAATTGCTAAATTTGACTTCTTAGTGAAAGCACATGTAATTTCATGTTGACTCTGGGAAGCAAACTGAATGTTGTTGGATGAGCTGCTGTGCGAAAATCTTGGTCACATGGGAAGTGTATGCAGCAAAGTATCTCAAGCTTAATGGACACTAGTCTTCTCAACTTATGTGGTCTTAGCCTCAACCAATGTGAAAACATTAAAAAAATGATGCTTAAATGAATGATTTGAACCCAAGATTTCATGGGCAAATACTCTTCATTTCATGTCTAATAAGTAATAACCAATTTGTCTTAAAGGTTTGCAGTTAGGACTTATAGGAGTCAAACCCAACAATTTTGTAGCAACCATAATACTAAGATTTTCCTTGATAATAGCTGTTTTTAAATTTACATAGTGAATTCCCGTTTTTTAATTTCCAGTCAGGCATCATCCCTGATCTGAGCTGTTGGTTCATTCAAAATGCAGATTGTTCATGCCACTTTAGATAACTATGAGTGGGGTAGACAAAGTGGAGACGCTGACATCAGGGCAGTGCCTCATCATAATTGGGTGGATGAGGTGGTCCGGGGTGAAGGACGGGGTGGTATAGTTGTTGGTAATGGCAGTAGCTCTAGCTGCTTGATCATCCAGCCCCGACCAGAAATAAAGGATCCTTCCCTTTTGACTAGGTATTGGTTATTCAATCAAGAGCTTAATAAAGAGTGTTAGACTATTTATTAGCAGTTGTAGCTTGTAGCTCTGGCAGTGTGTCTCTGTTCCAGTGTTTTATCACTGTTTAGTTCCCTTTTATGATTTGTTTGAGTCATTGTTATAGAGAAGAAACTGAGAAACCAGAAATATGGGCTCGGATATGCATTCAGAGAATGGTTGCATTAGCCAAGGAAAGCACAACAGTGCGCCGTGTACTGGATCCAATGTTTGTGTACTTCTATTCTGGACAACATTGGGATCCTCAGAAAGGGTTAGCAATGATGGTTCTATCCAGCATGGCCTACTTCATGGAGAACTCAGGTATTGTTCTCTCTATCACTTCTGGCTCAAATGCTTTTTAGAAATAAATCATTCAATGGATGTGTTGTCATGTTGCACTCTATCTTTGGTAAAATCTTCCACTCTAGTCCTACAACGGTGTTTGCCTTTTTTTTTTTTTTTTTTTTTTTTTTTTTTTTTTTTTTTTACTTTTTATCCAGGGAATCAGCGGTTAATTCTGGCTTCTGTGATACGTCATCTGGACCACAAAAACATTATGCATGATCCCCAACTTAAAACTTGTGTTATTCAAGTTGCCACATCCTTAGCTATGCAAATTAGATCAGGGAGAGGGTTGGCAGAGATTGGTTTTGTTGGTGACCTTTTCAGGCATCTCAGGAAAAGCCTTCAAGCCTCCAGTGAGTATGCTGGAGAGCAAGAGTTGAACTTGAATATCTTGCTCCAAAATTCCATCGAGGATTGCTTACTAGAAATTTCTAGAGGGGTAGGTATATGAATGCATTTTTTGCCCCCACAAAATCGCAGTTTACAATTGATTGGGTCATTGCTTTGTACAACTAAACTAATTATTTTTCTTTGTTGGTTGTCTAGATCATTGATGCACGGCCACTCTTTGACTTGATGGCAATAACCCTAGAAAATTTGCCATCTGGTGTCGTCGCCAGGGCAACCATTGGATCATTGATAATCCTTGCTCGTGTGGTTGCCTTAGCATTGTCCTGTTTACATTCACAGCAGGTGAGAGGACCTTGTTGTAAATTGTAATCCAACACTTTTTTAAGTGAAAAATGCATATTGCAACTTGAAGCAGGAATATCTAGTAACCTTTTTAACAAAAAGTATAATATGACATAACACTAAATTTTATATGCTAGGGAGAACACTAGGGAGAAGCACTGTATTAAACAAAACTTTGAATGGATGAACTTTTTAGCTATTTGCTTTCTTTTTGAAGATTCAGAATGAACCATGTCCATCATTCTGGAGAATTTTTCCATTGCATCGAATTGTTGAAGATATTAGGAGGCTTATTGGTGTTAACTTGGAATACATCCATTAATCATTTCTGATGCTTCCATCTAGGCATTTCCTGAAGCCCTTTTTGTGCAACTCCTAAAAGTGATGTTGCAGTCAGATGTGGAGGCTTGTGTTGGAGCACACCAGATATTTTCTGTAATTCTTTTTCCAAGTTCCTTCCATTCACATGAAGTTGCCTCTTTGCGGTCCAGATGTCTAGACCAACGCAATAAAAGACATTCCCATACTACATCTGACTCAATTACAGCCTTACTTGGAAAGCTCCGCGGAGGCCGAGATGGCACTAAGATAGAAAATCATGGGAATATTGTTCATGATGGTTGCAAAGAAAGGGATATTGTAGCAGAAGACTGGAAGCAGGTCTGTGGCTTAAAGAATTCCCCTAACTTTTTCAAACTTAGCTCTATCCTTGATAGGACTACTGGATCAGCAAGTTTGATTGAGGCAGTAAGTAACTGGATTAATTTCTGTAAATAGATTTTGTTATTGGAGATTATTCATAGTAAAATTAATTATTTACCGACTTTTGGTATTGAATTGAATCTCAGGAACCATATGTTATGAAGCTAAGCGAAGATCAAATGGCACAGTTGCTTTCTGCCTTTTGGGTTCAAGCCCATCTTCCTGATAATCTGCCCTCAAATATTGAAGCAATAGCTCACTCTTTCATGTTAACACTAATTGTTTTACGCATAAAGGTATATTTTTGTGTGCATCTCTGTACCTTTTGCATCCTAATATGTTCATCTTTACTGCTTTTGTGCTTTTGAATAGATCATGTATTGTAGATTGAATGCGTGTATGCACTTGAGTTCCAATAACTGAATCTTCAAAATAGAAACAGCAATTTAGTGGAATTAATTTTAACTAAATTATCAAATTTTGTCTAGAATTTTTTTCATAAGCAATGAAGCAAGTATAGAAATTTGTAATTTAATCTTGTTCCATGTTTGTCTGAGTTATATTGCCCCTACCTTTTAGATGAATTTGTATGCTTTTACTCCAGCAGATATGGGGTTCTTATTTTGATAGGAAAATGAATATAATCACAATCCTGACTGATCTTACTGTTATATTCTATTGTACACATTCTGATTTTTAAAAGCTTTCATATGCAATGTTGCAGAACCTGAAATATAATGATAATCTGGTGATCCGCTTCTTCCAGCTTCCTCTGTCTCTCTGGAATATGTTGCTGGACTCAAATAATGGTATGACCTATCAAGTATCTTAATATTACATTTCTAACCTCAAAATACCTAGAATAAAATGAAGAATGCAAAATTGATGTACTCATGTTCTAGCAGGAACGTTGCCCCCAGCATGTCAGAGGTCTATCTTTGTATTATCTGCTGGCATGTTAATGTTTGCCTGCAAAATATATCAGATTCATGATCTCAATGATGTGTTCACATCATTAGCAATATCTGAAGTGAGTGACTGATCTGATTTTCCTACTTAAAAAAGTCTCTAATGTCTGATAGAGGATTGCCTCACTGATTTTGTTAGTATAAAAGCCAAATTTTTTTATGCATAATCTTAAGAGCATATCTCAACAATTACCTGCTTCCATATAATCAGGTTGATCCATTCTTAGGCATCAATGATGATCATCAAGTATATGCTAAGATCCATGTGGACGTGAGAGAATATGGTACTGCTTCTGATAACCAGCTGGCCATGTCAATGTTATCTGAGGTGCAGAACAAAATATCTGAATATCACCAGACCGTAAAGGATGTTTTGGTTCAAAATTTAGCTAAGATCACTGAGGTATTGCATTTTATTTAGGGACCATATTTTGTGCATAACCTGCCACTCTCTCACTCTGTGGTTTTCTTTTTCTGCTTCTTAAGCTGGATGCAGATGACCTGACTACACTACTGTCAGAGACATTCAGGCCCGATGAAGAATTCATGTTTGGTCCACAATCGATTCTTGATCAGAATCAAATCATTTTGCATTCCAAGGAGTCATTGTCGTTTGATGGGGTATGTTACCTCTGTTAACATCATGTTCTTATTTCTAAAAGGTTGATTGGTGCCATTAGAACAGTTCCCTGCATGAAGTTTTAGTCCTCGTTGAAGTCTATATGTGTGTATGTTCAGAAATTTTCCTGAAATATTATAATTGGATTGCTCACATGGCCTTTATAGTGTTGTGCTTGATTTCATGTGTTTGATCCTTGCCCACTCCTCTTCCCCTTTCCCCTTTACTAGATCTGGAAGGTCTCCTATGCAACCCAATTTTTTTTTTTTTTATTCAAAGGATCTGCCACACATCACTATGGTCAACTGCTTTTTCAGGGAGGGGAGAGAATAAAGGAAAATAAATTTTAAAAGAAATCCATTAATCAGTATTTTGTTATTGTTGGTAATGCAGGATTTTCCCACAAATTCAGTAGTTGAAGATGACGCTATAAGTGAAGCATCTGTTTCTGACCTCTTTCGATTTATTCCAAAGATACCTGCATCCCCTTCTGTGCCTCATGTTATCAGCATTGGACAGCTTATGGAATCGGTACTCTCACTCTCTTGCATGTGTATGTATGACTAGAGAAGCATAGGTTGCTATGAGCCTGAACAGTTCAAAATGGGTGCCGTGTCCAAGTCAGACCATATAAAATTCTAATGGGACACTTTAAATTTTTCCGTGTCCTCATGTCAGTCCCCCATGCCCATGCCCATGCCCATGCTTTTTAGATAAGTTGTGTAACACAAGCCCTGTTACACTAAAGCAGTGTTATGCATCTGATGCTCTAATGCTGGTGAAAAGTCTTAAATCCAATGAATAATAATATTGCAACCAACATTAGGTTTGGGGAGGAGGGGATGCATGTGGATAGGAGAGTGAGTTTGAGCGAAACATTATAGTTGAATTTCCATAATTTGTCTTTTTATACTTATTTTTTCCAATCAAAGTAATTGACCATGGATTACAGAATGCATACATTTCGTTGTTAATGCCTTATTCTTGTTCCTATAAAGCTCTAACAGCCCATACTGTTTTTAGGCACTAGAGGTAGCCGGTCAAGTGGCAGGAACAGTTGTCTCCACTTCGCCTCTCCCATACAACACCATGACTAGCCAGTGTGAAGCCCTTGGGACATGTGCAAGGAAGAAGCTCTCAAATTGGCTGGCCTATGAAAATCATTACAGTCAAGCAGCAGATAAATCATTTCTGGCAATTCCTGATAGTAGAAACTCAGCACTCGAAAAGGTCTGTCTTAAGTACATAACAAGTTCCACTTGTCACTTGAGTATGTTTTCATACTTATTTTAGTGCAACTAATGTGTGAAGCTAAACAAGCTGCCAAATGTGGTGCTACTAATTTATTTGTCATGGTTTCAGCAAGAGGTCCTTTTATTCTTGGGCTAGCATAAGATTTTAAATTATTGTTGCAACTGCATTGCGATCACTATCGCATTGTGGCTGTCATAGGCCACAATCGCGTTGTGTTGGAGTCAAGGCTGCAACCTAGATGTTGTGGTGATACGTCTGTAATTTAAAACCTTGGGCTAGTCCATTAATGCCAGTCAGCAGTTGCTCAAACACAAAGATTCAACTATTTCAGGTGTTCTAAGTAAACCCAACTCGAGTGTGACCTTCTATCCTTGTCTCCATGTAGGTAGCAAATGGTGGTGGTCATGCCCAGGTAGCTGCATTGCCGAGGGACCCATGGCTGGCCATGAAGCTGCCTCCCGCTAGCCCCTTTGACAATTTCCTCAAGGCCGCTGGATGTTAGATTAGATGATGTATCATGTATGCATCTGTTATGCTAATCTTTTGTTTAGCTCTAACGTTAATATTCGAAAACTTGACTCTTTAGGATCAGATCAGTAGCTTGACTTAATTCGAAAACTTGAGGGTGTCTGTTCCCACTTAAATTGGTCATTGTAAGTACTAGGTAAATCTCGGGACTTGGGCTTAAGTGAACGGGCCCGGCCTGTTTCAGTTGTGTTCTTTAGTCTCTGCCCGACAAAGTAATGGGATGTGTAAAAGTTGGTGCGGGCTGGAGAAATTGGCGGGCCTTGTGGGCTTGCTTGCCAGGCCTTGCCCAAATTGACAGCCCAAGGCTTCAGTTAGTACTATGTTTTTTTAAACTCAACTGTTGACAACTTTGCGTAATATGGAATCCTGAACTGTTTTAGGTGGGGCAGAATGGTTCATGACTCTTAGACAGTGTTTGGTTTATTGGAATGGAAAACAATTGAATTGGAATGGAAATGAAATATTTTCATTCTCAAGTTGGGTTGAAAAAAAGAGGGAGTACTTATTTTTTGGGATTTTTTTTTATTTGAGAGAATAGCGTTTTATAATCAAACATAAGGAAGTTATTTTATAATAAAAAAATAATTTGTATAAATAAAATGTTATAAAAATATTTCTTATTTTATAATGAGCAGTCATTTTTTTTATTTTTTCATTATCTTTTATAATCAATTCTAATATACTAAACATAAGAATTAAACACATAATGAGAATAAGTATTCTCTTTATTCTATTTTTATGTTTATTTTATTTATTTTTATTGTACCAAATGTGCTTTTATAACATTATTTGAAATCCCGAACTGGGTTGGATGCATACGGAAGGTCCTTACCAATTAGTTCTGCAGACTGCTGTCTCCATGCTCTAGCGTTTCAGTTTCTGTAAATCTAAAGAATAGTGATTGTTGCACCATTTTGGTCTGCACAAACTGTTCCTGTGGATAATCATTAGAGCCGTCTTGGTATGGCATCTCCCTAAAATTGAGCGAAAAATTTAGGAATGTATTTTTCATGTAACACTTATCCTTCAATTCTTGTTTTCAAGGGATACCAAACTGGCTCTTAATAGGAAAAAAAAAATTTAGAGAGTTAATTTTTGCAAATTCATATATAATTAGGTTGTTTATATTTTATACAAATATATATTATTTATTCTTTAATTGAATTCACTTTGTGCTTTTAAACATTTAATCCCTCCTTGTCGTATTCCACTGTTTCAGATAAGTTTAGTGAGTGGTGGTGGGACCCGTGTGAGCTGAGATGGATCGATTTTATGGGTCAGGTCTAGACTTTGGTCATTCAGAAACAATAACGATCACATATTCACAATCCAATGCGCCATCTGGCCAATATGGATGTATCAAGATTGTATTTATGAGGGTGCAAAACAGAGAAAATGGGAGAATATATTGATGGCCTTTAAAGCAAAAACAGAAAAAAAATTAAAAGGAGGAACTTTATGCTGGAGGGGACCTACCCAGGAGACCTCATAAACAAGGCATGCCAACCCTAAACTAATGATTGAAAAGTTGTCTGTAAGGTTCATGAATGGGGGGTCTTAAAACTGGAAGACTTGTCCCAGTTCCAAACTTTCACTTGCCTTCCTATCGATGTCTTTTGTGTTCGCAGTTAGTTTGAATTAAATTTCAAAACAATTAATTGAAATTTTTTATTAAAAAATTTGAGTTTATTTGAATAATATAAAATAATTTTTTTTTTTAGCAATTGTAGGATTACTTTTAAAAAATGTAATATGTGTGTATTTAAATTAATTTATTTTATTTCAAAAAAAATTATTGTCGCTTCTCATTAACGTGATAAAATCACGGTGGATGACATCTATCTAAAGGTAGCCGAATTTGTTGGCACGGAAATACAAATATGTTTTAAACGTGATTCTAATCCCATCGAAATTTGAATCGAATATAGTTTTATCGTAACGCAATTTGAAATTTTGCATTACAATCTGACTAATCTTGTCCAAATAATTTTGGATAAGTTTACAGTCTATACTTATTGAATTAATAATTATTTATTTAATTTTTTTTACTTTTCATTTTAATAGTATACTATAAATCTTGCTACCAACTTAGAATGAGATCTATCATGTATGCAACTTGAGATATTGTAGAAAACTTTAATTTTTTATGCACAACTTTCAGACAAAATTCAATTTTATGTAAATAATTGTCTTTAATTTTAATCATTGATACTTTATGAAACTCAAAAAATATTATATAATTTAAATTTTTTTTATTTGAATTCTTGACAGAATGATTTAGTATACTTGTTAATTCTTTCGTAAGTGAATAATTCTTAACACTTAATTCTATTCAATAATCATCTATAATTTTAGTTGAATTCTGTCAGAAATTCTAATTAATTTTTTTTAATTTTGTAGCATTACTCATAGTAAAAACATAAAATAAAATAAATACAAATTTGATATAATTAAAAGGTTATAAATGGCATAGTATATCCACAAACACAGTGATCATTGGTGAGCAATGTGAGACAACTTGAAAAAAAAAAAAACTGTACGTTTCTTTCATAAATTTCAGTTCATTTAATTTTACTAAAATTTAAACTAAGACATCCATTACTTAATATTTTTTTAGTTTCTTATAATATCTCTTTATTCATTGGGTGAGAGATTAATCTTCCAGAATACTATTAGACACCAAAGAGTACTTAACATTTAATCAAACAGATCTTTTCTTGAGAGAATATGTATGAAAATCATGTTATGATTTTTTAATCTAGAAACAAAATGATTTTTTTTTCTGAAGATTAAGAAAGTAAAAAGAATGGTTTGTTTGACTGTCATTTTCCCTTCCACGTTGGGCCCTATCCAGTTCGAAGTGCCGTTGGAAGGAAGTGATTGCTGTGGAAAATAGCCGTAAGCATTGAGACTTGCATGACTGTATCACAATTATATCCCAAGGAGTGGGGAACTCTTTGTCGTTCCTTTGTTGATAGCTTTAATTTTATTAGGCGCCTCTTCAGAATATTTGGACCCTACCATTCTTTTATATATTCCCAGTAAACATAATGAGAGTGGTTTGTTCCTATTGAAGCTTTAATCAATATATCCATCTTCAAAAGCAGACAATAACTAAGCAACCATCTCCTCCAGTTCTTAAGTTCAAAGAGTGTTGCAATCTTCTCTTGAAAAAGCCTAATAATGGAAAAATCAAACGCACCATGTGTTCTAAAAGGATGACTGTCGTTTTCATTCAAAGATTTGCCTTTATTAGCTTTTAGCCCTTTTAAGATATCACTGATTTTATGCAAACTGTGTTACCTACTAAAAACATATTCTTTTATCTTCGACCCTTTTCCCCCTTATTGAGCAAAGGTGGGTTTGAAGCCAAACTGGAAATCAGATCTAAAGTAAAACATTGTATATATAGTGATGTATCAGTTAAAGAAAAAGAAAAAAATTTTATGTGTTTTAAGCATCATTATTTTTGTAAATTGGTTTATTAATATTTAATCACTTTAACCTTTACTCACAAGAGTATGACGTAAATAAGTTATAGTTTTAATAAGACAAGCTTTACTTACAATATTAAGGGTTTACAGTCTCATTACTCCAAATGAGACTTGCACTTAGTAAAAAAAAAAAAAGCACTTTTACCTTTTAACGATTTGTGTAAGTTATTCTTTGTAACTATATTATTGGACTTATATATGTAACGTTTGTGATTTCTATGTTAAAGTCGTGCAAAACAAAAAAAAAAAAAAAGAACTTACAAAACCATCTTCGGATCCTTTTTTCCTTAGAATCGTATGTCCTAAGATAATTTATTTTTGCTCACATCAACTAATTGCGTATAATCTAAACCTTAAATAAAATGTGCTAATTATATTTAATTAAAGTATTAGTGAAATATTCCAGTAAACTCATATATATTACCATGTATATAGGTATAAAAAAAATATGTAAAAGATATATACATATACAAATGTGTAAATAGCATGACTCACCTCTCACTTAGGCTGCCCCAAAAAAACTTGTCCTCGTTTAGCATTCATTTCCCATGTTTTTATTTGACGTCGTATACGATGTCATATAATTATTAAAACTACTCAACTACCTTTACGTAATCATAAATTAAAAAGTTATGTCAGTAGCATTAATCAAAAGTTTTACTATTTAGAGTAATCTTTATAAAAAAAATTACCCAAGTTTAGTATCATACATTTTAGGATCTTTATTGTTATAAGATTCATTTTTTAGTTTTAGCAATGATCGTTACACTAGGGGGAAAAAAACAAAATTCTCATTCTATGTCATTAATATTTAAACATTTAATAGCAGAAAACACAAAATTGTACGTCTCTCATATTTTACCAAAGTATTGCCCCACTATTATTATGGAACATATTTAAAAGCAATAAGTGGGCTCTTATGTATATATATGTGATCACATTTGTTTTAATGAAGTATATGTAATTTTAATAAGTCAATTACTATCATCCTCAATAAATCAGATCTTGGGGCAGCTGTGCATGTGCTAATGCATCAAAGCGTCAAATTATCAAAACACTAAAACATGAATATATTTTAGCGTGTCAATTTGATTTTAAAAGAATGTATATTATAATATAAAGTATATAATAAATTATTACTATTATGTATTTTTCTTAACATATTTTCACATGTATAATATATACAGTAGCCTATCAAAATTCTCTAGATTTTACAAATTTACAATTGCTAAAATATACTGTATTGATAATAGATAAAGGAACGACCACAGGAGGGAAGAAGCTCTCTTGTTGCAGAGGCAAGGAGCACCGCAAAGAAAACAAAAGGCTCAACCATGACTTCCTCCCTTGGGTTCTGAGTTCCAACTGAGAAACCCCAAGAATGGTTATTGAAATATAAAATCAGTATTTACCACTTAAGCGTGATAATTAATTCATAATATAATATTAAAGTTTCTTTGATCAAATAAGTAAGAGTTTAATTCTTATCATTTTTATTCTTTACAGTTAAGTTAAAAATTAAATTATTATTTAAATTTTTTAAAAATTCACTTGATATCAATTTAGTTATTTAAAAATATGTGATATCAAATTAGTTATTTAAGACCCTATTTGATACACTGTATAAGAATTGATAATATAATATAATTAATATTATTCACATTTAGGTAAGATATTGGATAGTAATTTATTCGATCAAAATAATTTTATTTAATCTTAACAATATAAGATTGTATAAGATAAAATAATTTACTCTTTAATTATTATAGGATCAAAATTAAATAAAATTATTTTGATTATATATTACACTATATAATGTCTTGTCCAAACATTGTATAAAAATAGATAGTATTATTTATACTATACTAATTATTGCTTATACAAAGCATCAAATGGGATCTAAAAATTTAAAGTGATATTAAAATAATCTTTTAAAGATATGTGATATCAAATTAATCTTTTAAAATTTTAAAGTGACATCAAAATAATTTTATAAAATTATTATTTAAAATAACTATTTTAATACCACTTTAAATATTTAAAAAATTAATTTGATATCACATATTTTTAAAAAATTAAATTAATATTAATATTTTTAAAAAATTAAATTAATATCTAATAAATTTTTAAAAAATAAAAATAATAATTTAGACAATTAAATATAACTAACACTATCTCGGTCTTGAGATAGTTGGTTCATGGTTCATGAAAAAGTACATCCTAACTTTTCTTTCCAAAATTATGCTCTGCCAGCAATTTCCCATCGCCTCACTTCACCTCACGACGCACAATCAAACTCTTCCATTCCCTCACAATCACAGATCAACTCATTTCCCTCTGTCCTTATCACTACCCATCTTTCTCGCCATGAACCATCTCGAGTAGGATGGAAAATGACAATGAACACATTTTAAAAAATAGACAAGTATTTAACATAAATGTGAAGTATAACTACATTAATTGTATTTTCATTTTACAATTAAAGTTGTTCGAAACACAAATATGCAACTAGTTTGTGTAAAAACTGAGACTATTTTACTGAATATATTATCAATTTTTGTTTCACAATAATACTAAATATAATTCTTTTTTTTTTTTACCCCAGTTGTCTTCCTTGGATCCGTCCCTGCCAATAAAGACCTAAGATCACGTGGCTTGGAATATTTAGTAGCTAGGAAATGAATACCAAGTACCATCACGTGGGATTCTTTATGTAAATAGCTAAGTATGACCTAAGACCACGAGGTAGTGAAGACAAGACATGCAACACAATGATATTTTTTTTAATATTAATATGAAAAATATTGATTACACATTATTTTTTTTATAATATTATTTATACATTATTTTTATTATATTTATTCTTATAATATTTTTTTAAGTAATAAAATAAAAAATACATATTTTAACATTTTTTATAAATAAGGTGGTGTAAACTGAAAAGAATAGGATAAAAATATGGTGCGTGAGTATCATTTTCCATTTTTTTATACCATTTTCTTACATCTTTATTGAAAAAAAAGAAAATATTTCTTACACGTCAATTATTCACATCAAATCTTACACCTACTTGTTTGGAAAGGACGAAAAAATTAAAGAAAGTGTGTATTAAAATATGTATTTTTTTTATTTTATTATTAAAAAATAATATAATAAAAATAATATATAAATAATATTGTTAAAAAAGAGATAATATATTAAAAATATATATTCTAATTTTATTATAAAAATAAAGTAATATAAAAAATAATATAATAAAAATAACGTAAAAATAAAATTTTTACATTAATATCTAGGGGTACGATCATCTCAATGACAAGTGCAGAAGTTTATACTGTTATATATTTTTTAAGAGCATATCATATTTAAATTATTTGGCGAAGCACACGTTGATCCACAATATTGATTTTCCTTTTGCATAAAAAAAATAAAAAAATGGGGAGAATGTTGTGCTCGGGCAGAGTTTGGAGCGTTTACTTAAGGCCAAAGAGAAAAATTACATTTTTTGGACGGTAAATTTAAAACCTTATAATTATTTTTTAATAAATATATATAAAAATATAAATTTACAAAAAAAAATTGGGAGACATGTCCCTTCTCATATATAACCACCCTCTGCCGTTGGTTGTCCTATTCTAAAATGAAGATATATTTTAAGTCGCAATCAAAATTATAATGATATTTGTAATTCAACATTAATAAGAGATATGCCGATATAAACTGAACCAAAAACTTTTAGATTAATGCAATTCAATTTTATAAATTGAATTAACATTTATTAACACATTAATTAATACAGAAGTGTACTGTATGCTACTTAATGGAGTCATGCAGATCTTAAATATAATGACAGCTGACACTAAAAGTACGCAAATAAATATAACTAGCGTTAAAATACAAAAATGTTATCTGGTAATTTAGTATGTTTTTGTTTATTCTTAAATAGATAATAATCTTTATTATTTTATTTTATTAAAAAACGAATACTTATATTCGTTAAATTTTAAATCATTTGTAATTTATTAACATAAAATTTAAAATCATAATTAATACTTAAATTATAAGAATATTTAGATTGATCATTCTAAATGTCTAAATGTTTATGTGACCTAAATTGATCTTTTTAGATAGTTAAATATTCATCTTAATTAATACTCATTTATTCTTTTAAAGTAAAATGTGTTTTTTTAAATTTCTTAAAATTATATGGTTAAGTAAATATATAAAATGAATAAAATATTAATTTAAAATAAAAATTTTAAATTTATTTAAATGTAATGGAGATTATAATGTTACGTCATTAAAAATTACATACACATGACCATATTTTTATTAAATAACTTAATAAAAAATTGATGGAATGGTCAATTTAAATAATTTTTATAATTTAAATATTAATTATGATAATTTTAAAATTCGTGATAATAATTTATAAATGACTTAAAATTTAAAAAGTTTAAGTAATCTTTTTCTTCTTTTATTTAACAATTCTTCTTAAATTTAATTAAATTTTATAAAAAAATTTGACTTTTTTTTTTGACAATATACCGTCACTCTAAATTTAAAAATAAATGTGCCTAACAAAGTATAGTTGAGATAAGCAAATGTAAAATCCTTGCAATAAGTCACTGCTGACTTGTGATTCATATAACAACTTGAAGTATGACATGCTCATGAAAACAATATGAAGCATCATATCACATAAATCTCTTTTTTAAAAAATGAATCCTTTTTAATCAAGCAATTACGTTTTAAACGGTAACAACTTTATTTATTTATTTTTGAATTTAAGCAAAAGATTAAACTCGACTTATTTAAATAAAAATGAGTTGAGTTTTAGTTAAACTTAAGTGTTAGAAGAGTTTAAGTATAATTTTTGTATTATCAATTATGTATTTGATTTTTTATTACATAAATATACAAACATTTTATATTGTTCGTCAATTGCTGATTTATAAACTAATTAAATTATTAGAATATGAATTAAAGTTAAATTCAAAATTTTAAGTCCATGAATATACTGTTTATTATAATATATTAAATTAAAGTGGTAAAATTGAGAAAATAAAAAAAATTGAAAAATCATACAGAGATACAGGTGGATCCACATATTAATGACAGGCATCCAATCAAGCTTAGTTTCGTGGCAGAATGTGAAGTCTTCAGTGAGAATCAGTGGCTGATGTCTACATAGACGGCCTACACTGACACGACCTACATATCTACATGACTACATGGCTAATCGGCTAAACATGCACCTCCTTAACCTTTTCAAATCCTTGCACTGTTTCGGTCCTTTCCCTTCTCGTTCTCGTATCACAGGCATCCAAATTCCCAACCCTATGCACGCATTCACACCTTCCTTTATCTTCCTTTCACTGTTTTGTGTTTGCTAGCAACTCTCTCTCTCTCGCTCTCTGCGCTCTCTCTTTTGTTCCTTTTCCCCAGGTTTTCTTGGAAAAGAAAAGTCCTTTTCCAGGTGCCGTAATGCCCCAACTTTTTCCCAGTCTTCCTCTTCCACTTCCTCTTCCTCGCCTGGATCTCCTCAACTTAATTCCCCATCTCCCTCGCTTCCTCTGTCTCTATCAGTATAATTTCCTCTAAAACGTACGGCTCTTGTTTCTCCAAAGAAGAATTTTATTTCTGTAGCTGTTGGATTCTTCAAGTTTAAGCTAAACAAAGCTGCTTACAGCCTAATAAGAAACCCAAATGGGTCGTACTGTATGAGATCATTTTGTTGGTATTCCACAAGATATAGCCTATACCTCCTAGTTTTGATTAGATCCTTATTATTTCAAATCTTCTTTGTGCAAACTGGTCGACTAGCCAGTTAGTTCCTTTCTTTCTTTATCAGAGAAGAAACTTTGAACCTGCTTGCTCAAGTGTCTAATATCATATATTGTTCACCGGCTCCGAAGGATTTCAATCCAGACCTTTAGTTCAGTTCAGCTAGTGATGGAAGATATTTACAGGTTGAACCCTCTTTTATCTTGTCCAGAGGATGTTGATAGAGTTGGCAACGTTAGCGTATCTGCAACTGCTGCTGCTACTGCTGCTTCTGAATTGCATCTGGGACCAGTGGCTAACAACTTCCTCCAGCTGGAAGCTCCCGAACCGGATGTAACCGCGTCAGATATGTCGGATCGGCTGATCAAGACCCAGATCGCCAATCACCCTCTTTATCCAGATTTAGTGTCTGCATACATAGAATGCCAAAAGGTCATACATACTTACCTCACGCAGTGCCATTAATTGTTATTACCGAATTAATGTTCTCTTCTCTTCTTAATTATTATTCCATGCATGCTTACATGAGTACTTGTAAAGTTAATGATTTTGTATCTAAAAATTGTCCTAAGAAAACAAGCAAATTAATTACTCCTGTGAATATGAATACTAAGTAGCATATTGTATTGAAAGGTTGGGGCACCACCAGAACTGGCGTCCCTTCTAGAAGAAATAGGCCGAGAAAGACAACCCACGAATGCTCGCCGTGAGATAGGGGATGGTCCTGAACTTGACGTGTTCATGGTATATTTTCAAATTTATTTATTTATTTTTTGGGTATATGTTGACATATTTTGCTTTGTTTCCCAATAAGTTGGGAGGGGAAGCCAAGAGATTAAAAGAAAAATATGAAATCTTGATGATAGTTACTTTAACCCAGTCGCAAATTTTATGTTTAATTTTCCGGAAATTAATCAGATGGATACTTGCATTTTTTTCCCCCCTAAATATTGATACATATATGGGTCAGCAAGGAATTGTTTGTTTTGTTTCTGAATGAAGATTTGAATTGTTGTTCCTGTAATCTGAAAGGAATCGTACTGCGAAGTTCTTCATAGATACAAAGAGGAGCTGTCCAAGCCCTTCAACGAAGCGACCTTGTTTCTGGGTACTATTCAATCACAACTCGGCAACCTCTGTAAGGGAACACTGGCAAAGTCATCGGATAATAACCGCTCTGGTAAATACTTGATTTCACATTTCCGCATTCTTGTTCATTGCTTCGTTCGTGTTGCACGCCTAGTAGTATCATATAAAAGGTGAGTTTAAGGGTAACTCAATTTTCAAGAGCTGATCGATCCTTTTATCAATTAGAAAATCTTAAATATATGTGTATTTAATATATGTTTTATGATTTTATTATGTATTTCTAGAGTAATTTGATACAATGATTTGACAGAAGAAGAGATCGGCTCACGTTCATAGAAATAGTGTTAAAAATTAAATGCCTGTTCTCTTTCATTATTATTGTTAATAAATTTATTTATGAACATGGATGGCCCGTTTTTGTACGTTAAAGATGAAGGCATTTAGTATTATTTAATTTGAACATCCACGTCACCACCGTCTGACCTGTTAAATTTGAATCTATTAATGGAATGTTTTAAAAAGAAAATTTACGATGTTGTTGTTTGGTTAACTCTTTTATCCCGTTATTGGAATGTTTGGTGTTAATTTCATCATATATACAAGGAACTGCACAAATATTTTTATAAAAAATTTAGTGAGGTAACTGATGAAATATTAGCATTCTAATTCAGAAAATTAGCGATAGAGTTGATGTGCCATACGAGTAGTATACTGTTTATGTATCGGCATCTATCTTTTTTTTTTTGGGGGGGGGGGGTTTGGTAAAACTATCAGTCTCTGTCTTTTGTTAACATCTTGGATTTAATAAGGTCTACAGATAATCAAATGTCTCTAACATATACATAACAGTGGTTTCAGATATCATCTTGATGCAATTATATGGTACTGGCCCTTGTATATTGAGTATATACATCATGAGAACATGCGGTGCTTGCCATTTGTATATACTTTGTTTACTTGTTACTTGCAATGATGATGCAATTGTATAGATTGAAACTGACTTTCACATGGATAATTTATACGGCACAAATCAAATACAGTTGAATTTTATTTAGGGTGTTCAATAACAAGTTATTTTCAACATTAACGAAAGTCCAAAAAATTTTAAACATTAATAAGCAAATTCTATTTGCTAGTACACCCTTCAATGTATCCCCACCTGTTAACAGTTACCACTGATCTCAGATACGTCCTACGTTTGAATCATGTATTAATGCAATAACATGTGAATTATAGATATTAAGGTGATGATAGTTCTTTTCTATGTGCAACTTTTACGTACACATTTAATCCTTACCTCGAGGTTCGCAAGCTTTAGTTTGCTCTCCCGTCTCAAAACGTTGTCTTTTCTTCAATATTGAATTGAAAAATGTTACACATTCCTCTATTTTCAAATTCTTCACATATATATAAGAAGTGCATGGTGATGGGGGGAAAAAGGAAGAGGGTTGGGGGAAAAAGTGCATGGTGATGATTGATTGAATGTGAGAAATGTAAGAAAATGAATATGTGTATCTAACAATACCCTTTATTGAAAATCCAGTTGAAGTTTTCCGTCTTGTTGAATATTCTATCTAGTGCAATAGTATATATATGTATATATATTCTTGAAGAGGCAATCAGCATTTTGCTTTCCCATCAACTTTTCATTTTTGGTAACTGAGAGAGTCAAGTAATTGTACCTTAGCTAAAAGAGAGTCAGTCCTAAGAAGAAAAAATTGGAGTGGGGGACCATTTTAATATATCCAATGTCATGAAGAAATGAAAAAAAGAGAAAAAGGTGTAAGGCCTGACTTCAGCATATAACAATAGGGCTATAATTTCCTGTACTGCGACTAATTATATTGTAGCTAAATATTTAGACCATATTCAAGTTTTTTTTTAGTGCAACCTTTGGCAAACAACATGTCCTCCCACCAAATTTGTCATTATGGAAGTTTACATTCAATTAAGCCCCTTAAAATTAGATAATCTTGGACTTGAAGCATGTATGGTTCTTGAAAACTGCTGAAGTTACTTTCATTCTCTATATAAGTCTTATGCTATAATCCCTTTATTTCTTAAAATTGTACAATTTAAGTTATGTTTGTGTCCAATGGACATATTGAGAGCCCCTGTGTTTTTCATTCTTGTCAGATGAGGGAGTAGGGACTTCAGAGGAGGAATTAAGTTGTGGGGAGGTGGAAGCAGTTGAAGGTCATGAATCTTCTGGCGCTCGACCAAGTGATCAAGAGCTGAAGGAAATGCTCCTTCGTAGGTACAGTGGCCATCTTAGCAGTCTGAGAAAGGAATTTCTAAAGAAAAGGAAAAAGGGTAAGCTGCCAAAGGATGCAAGGATGGCAATGATGGACTGGTGGAACGCCCACTATAGATGGCCTTATCCCACGGTAATTGCAATTAATGTCATAAAATATACTACTATATATAGCATATATATGTTAATATTGTGTAATATTATTCATTAGCACGATATGTGGTCTGATCCAAGTAAAGATATGAAGGTCAGAAACAAAAATTATGCTCTTACCTTCAATATAATGTATTCCAGATGTATGCGCGTGAGCCAAGATGTTTCCAAGTCCATATTGTCTGGTATTACCATAAAACCAAAAAATGCACAGATTCCAGAACCACATGGATTAATTAAACGTCAAATATAGGCCCTTGAACTCCATCCATATATATATACTGTTTGTGTGTATATCGCAAAATCATAACCCTTGAGGTCGCTCAAATTGCTAAAATACGTCGAAATAGAACTTAATATTGAATTTTGTCATGGTGATTTTTTCTCATTATTTTATTTCTCTTATGTTTTGGCTTTCAGATAGATGACTAAAAGAGTTTGGAGAAATTAATATGTTCTACATGCCTATGAGAAATGATAATTTCTGTTAATCATGTATGATACTTTCTGTAGTCCATGTGAGCACTTCTGGTTCTAGTAGCTAGGATGAACTCAATAGCAAGTTTTGTAAATACTTTTAATAAGTGTGCATCGATAATTTCATTTGGTAGTTAATATAAAATGAGGATGAAATGGTGAGTTTTGGGCAGATGGTGTAGGAGCATTTGGTAGAGGCTTGTGCAGTACTTGGCTCATCTGAACCATTTCCTTTTGTTTACTTACGTATACCTGCCTAGCTGTAAGATGCATGGAGTTTTGTCTGCCATGTCAGTGTGCACTTGCATAGCCACAATTCTATTAAGCATGGGTACCATTTTAAGTACCATTTTTTGCAAATGCCTTGAAACTATAATCGATGATACAGGAGGAGGAGAAACTGAAGCTATCAGAAATTACTGGACTGGATCAAAAGCAGATCAATAATTGGTTCATCAATCAGAGGAAACGGCACTGGAAACCATCTGAAGATATGCGATTTGCCATTTTTGAGGGGGTTGGTGGCGGCATAGGAGGACCTATGTTTTTCAGTTCTGGAGGTGGACCTCAACGTGATGGTTTCTGAAAGTTGCCAGCTACTTGTACCTTCTGCTAGTGTGATGTATACGTTCCTGTTCCATGAGATATTATTTTTTGGATACTGCACTTTTATGAAAAGTACTTGTATAATTGTGAGAGTTGTAGCTAAATTGTACCGCATCGTTGATCAACATTCCCGAAGCTGTCATTATTTTATGACAATATATATCTTGCAACAGAAAGATATAAAAGAAAGAAGGAAGTCATCCTTCAGAAAGCTGCTCTTTAATTAGAGTGTTTCACATGAACTGAACTTGGAGATGGATGCTTTCTTCATTGGGTAGACCTTGAATGATGTGAAAGTGAAATATATAGCAATGCTGCCCTTTTCTTTAACTACGTTACGTAAGTGGTAGGCTCTTGTTTGAATTGAACAGGAATATAACCTGAAGTGCATGCGCAGTATCCAAAACCGTGGCCGCAATATATGATCGCCCCTGACAAAAAGACAATTTATACTGATGACAAGATCATCATAACGTTATATGAATAACACTAAAACGTAAATCCAAAGACGTAATTTTTTTTGTATAATATATTCATAAATGTAATAAGTACAGTATAATTTTTGTATATATATGTAAAACATTTATAAACTTTACGTATACTTTATAAATGCTACTGTAGTGCTTCAAAATTTTATAACTAGTATCAGATATAGTAACGCTATTTCTCAAATTATTCTATTCCATGTATGTTGTTGAATATAATTATGTGCAACTGAGCGTGTAGATATGCCTGCAAAATGTAATGAACTGAAGAACCAAACAACTATGTAAGCAACTTACCATCTTCACCGTCATAGGCGATGTTTCTGTTTGCAGCACATATTGACAGCTAAAGTTTCTCGGCTTTGCTATAATCAAGTGGAGTTGGTATTTGAGCAGCTTTCTACAGTGAAAAATTTAGTGAAAGAAGTGGTTAAAGAGAATAAAAATTTTGACATGCTAAAAAATAAAAAAAAATTATTGACTAGTTGGATTCTATGTATGTAGAAATACTAAATAGTTATTAGTTACAAATTTATGTAGGCTAGAGCTTACTAAGAAACAATATATCATCGTGGGATTGGAGTTTACCTTTTTATCTGCCTCTGCATAGTTTTGATCTGCCCAAAATGACCTAATTTCTTAGATACAACGAAACTTGATTTTACAATTTTTACCTCTACTATATTCATTTAATAATAATAATAATAATAAATTAAACATTTGCTAATTGAATTATTGGAGACTCCTTTTTTTGGTTCAAGGACACCTTGCTTCTCGGTTCCGTAACAAATACTTCTGCGTCTCGAAGCAGTTGGGCTCTATGCATGAAACTGTGTGATGAAGTTGGGAGACAGATAATTGTGGGCCATTTGGTTTTGCGGGCTTTGCATTTTGCCAACTATTGTCTAAGTTCCAATCCATTTGCAGATGCAATGGCTTCTTGGAGACTGCAACGCTCCTTGCCATTATTCTTTAAAAGACACCAGCGTATGGTCTTGCAAATTCTTAAGGGCCCGAGAAATTTTGAAGATTGGATTTTACCGATGCTTAAAAAGTACCTGGTCTGGCTGGTGTCACTGCTTGTATCTTTATTTTTTTTTCGGTCGGGAGAGTGGGGATTTTGGGAGATGGGATTAATACCACGGATTCGATCCCAAGTGCAATATCTTTAAGGCATCGGTATTAGTCAAGTCTCTGGCCTGAACCGCAACATAGCTTATATCTTGAGGACAGATTGCTCGTCCTTCGCTTAATTTCAGATTGAATTTTCATAGAATTTCATTGAGCTTTTGACCAGGCTTTTAAAAATTCATTAAAATTGAGGCCCAAGCCCGATCCTATGATCAGGTTTACTTGTCACTGACATTGCCTTTTCGTTTCAAGATCCTGTGCAATCCAATTTTTGACGCAATAGAAAAGAGAGAATAAGTGGGCCTCAAAATTAAAAATTATGGGATCCAATAGGAACTTGATAATAAGAGTTAGCTTAATTAATAGGATAAAAATGCATTAATCATGGTTGGATTTATGTAACTTCTTATATATAATATAAGGCTTAATAGTATAAGTTTATATATTATATGATTAATTTTTATCATATGTTTAGTGTGATATTTGATAGGATAAAGTTATTTGATCTATTCATTTTTATCTAATGATTATAAAATAAACTAATCAAGCCTCAATTGACTTATTAAGACCTAATAAAATTATTTGATATCAATTTAAATAAAAATATAATATTTCAATTCCAAACAATCATATCTCTCGTCTTCATGTTATTTTCTTACAATAAGATCTTGTAATATCTTAAACGAAATTGTAAGTTTTATACTATCGAATATTATTCTGTACGATGTGTTAAACATGACCTTATAATGTATGTGCTTTCTTCCTCTTAACTTTTTTTTTAAAAAAAATTGAGGCTCACTTGCTCTCTCTTTCCCTCTCATAATCCATCAAATAATATTAATTTACCCATCAATGATGGGTTTCCTCCAAGTTCTTAATGATTGACACTAAACAGAGGGCAACATTATTGTCACCGATGCCCATCCCACGCCATATAGGAGAGCATGGCCTCCAACTGTTCATTTTCACTCGGGGCCAATTTGGTCACGCTCGAAGCAAAGCAACCTGCCAATCAATATCCACATCATGGATCATGTCAATGATAAATTCTTTTTCCTCCGACTGAAGTGTTAGAGATTTCATTTTTTCACCGTACAGGTTAGAGAATCAATCAACAGAACTTGCAACCCGCTCTTAACAATGAATATTGATTCTGCCAAATTGTCTAAATTCATGCATCTTGCTTTTGTAATCAGTAGTTCAACTCTCTTGATCATTGTAAAAAACATATCTAAACCCAGAAAGTCAATTTTACTTTCCAGAGATCAAAGTTTGACTCACCTAGAAACGATGAAACAAGTCACAATTTTTTTCCTTGTAGATATTGGAACTCGGCTTTGGAAAGGTAGCTACAGCTGCGGGTTTGGGGAATCGTACTACTTACCTCCATCTTTGGTAGGGATAGCTCCTACTGCATTTGCTATGCACCATGACTATGAAACATTCACAATTACTAAAACAGAAATTTTTTAGCAGAGTTAAGCTCAATAGAACAAACGAATACAAGAAGCTAAGTTACAAAGATAACATTATCTTTTGGTAAACTCAAAAGGCATACATGATTGCAAAACCCAACAAAAAACCGGTCTTCCATCTTATTTGGTTATTTTTGAGCTTCCTTTTCAATTTTCTTCACAATCAGCTTCAGCATCTTATTTAAGGAAGACATGCCTCACTAATTAACGATCAAGTACAGTGAGGAGAAGATAAGCTTCCTCTTTCAGTTCTTGTCTCAGGTCAAAGTGAACATATGTCATGAAGATGTCATCCGCATAAATTTTACTAATTTTACTCCAAAGACAAAAATTTATTGATCAGGTACAGCAACGAAAAAAGAAGATAAGTAGGCATCCTTTGAAAGTAGTCTTGATTTGATAGGCAATGTCGGGAAATATCAAAGAGAGGAATGGTGGACTTTTCTTACCAAAAAAAAAAAAGGAACGGTGCACTTTCTCTTCTTGAGTGATTGAAAGTGAATGTAGTTAAAGCGAGTAAAGCCAAGGCTGCTCTGTGATATTCAGAGATGGCAAATCAGTTGTGAATCCTATATAAGCTGTTCCTGTTACGATTATTTGCCCATCCTTTTGTGTCAATACCGTTATGTATATAGTACCTTAATATGAAGAACAAAGATGAGTAAAAGTAGAGCAACATGCTAAGCTAGCATGCATATGCCGTTACAGCTAGCTAGAGGGCGAGACCCGATCTTAAACACACAACTCTTTTATATTTATTGAAAATTTAAGAACAATATTATGAAAAACATATATGTTGCTAGCTAGCCAGATGAGATACAAACGAGTCAGACATAAATGGAAATATCAATTAAGTTGCTACCATGACCCAATTCAGCAAGTGGAGACACCGACTAGAGAAAGCCAGTGAGAGGGGAAGAGAGTTTACGATAGTTGCTCCTCAAAGGTCAATTCCTCAATCATATTCCCATGGTTGAGGGGGTTGAAGCCTTGGATCTCAGAACACTTGTTTGGTAGTATCATAGAGCCAAGGCCTTGCTCAAGCGAGTGCACAGGCACAGGATATTTACGTGCTATGACAACTGAATTGATAACCTCATCCGTGGGGTGGAACACAGAGAGGACCTCAAAGCCTCGAAGATCGCAAGGCTCGACCACAGGGTAGAGAAAAGCCCGAGCACCGTGAGCACTCCTTAGCATCAGAAGGGCTTCTGGGGCCATGTGCCTGGCCAAGTGATCGATGATGCGATTCTTTTCATCCTTGTCCATGCCCACAAGGGCAGCCAGGTAAACAACTTCATAGTCTTTCAAAGCGTTGGACACATCCAATATATCATTGGTGTGAAAAACAAAACGCTTTGACAAGTCAGGATCAGAGGAAACCAAGCGCAGAGCATTGGAATTGGCTAAGGGGTCGATGTCATAGTTGTGAAAAGTGGTGGTGGGTAGGTGATTGGTTGCCAAGACAATTGAAGTGAGGGGAAGGGGGCCAGAGCCCACGAAGGCGATTTTGCTAGGGACATGGGTGCAGTGCTGACTAAGGATGGTGAATTCAAGGAGACCAAGCTTGAGGTAATTGGAATAGTAGGGGAAAATATGGAGATGATCGAGTGGGTACCCGTATGAGCCAAGGATGGTCGAGTAGTGGCTCTCCAAAAGCCCTTCGGCTTCGCCACAGAGCCTTATAAGCTTGGATCTAATCTCTTGCACGCTTTGGCTGAGCTTGGCAACATCAATTGGGCTAGGTGGCATGCATGTGAGGACGAGTTGGGTGAAAAGCATGTCGACATTTTTGCAGGGTTTGAGGCTCTCTAGGCTTGAGATTTGTTCATACAGCTCGCAGACTTTTCCAATCAAAAGCTCTTCCTGGCAAACCATGTCGACACAATGAGGCTATGGTATGGGCACAAGAGTCAGTTCGGAGAATTAGAAAATACTCTTCACGCCGCAAGTCGCAGACCATTGGGAGGGGTCAATATTTATGCCCAATTGTAGGGTCCACATTGTCCCTTGAGGTTATTGTTTGGTAAGTGATTTTATAGGTTCTGTACTCGGAAAGGTAAAAAATTAGTTTTTTAATTTTATTTTTTATGATAAGAAAATTTATTAATAATGTATGTTTTATTTATATTTATTAAAAAATAAATTCTTAATATAATATTTAAAAAATTTAAATCACTTTTACTTGAATTATCGTATATTGATAGGTCTTGTAAATTTTAAAATAATATAATATTATAATTAATGTTATATAAAAAATTTATTAGTCAATATTTAATTTAAAAATAAAAATGAATGTAAAAAATTTTTCAATAAATTTTATTTAAAAAATTAAATATAAAATTTATTTGAGAATTTTCACCTCATTTTTTCTACCGTACTAAACATTATATTAAGAATCTCTTACATTAAACATATCAAAATTTTCACCCTGTTTTGCTTACCAAAAAAATATATAAAAAAAAAATCCTGTTTTTGAGTTTTTGGTTTTTTTTTTACTAACTAATAATATTTACTTCGTCTCTAAGTCAAACTTTGAACGGTTCGGCATACGAAAATAATAAGGCAGAACCAGAGAGAGAATGAAATTCAATAAATAAAAACAATATATATTCCGCTTGATGTTTCCTATAATTAGGAGGATATATAGGTTAAAGAAACTAATTAAATCAAATACAAGGTTGCTGTTTTGAACTTTTCAATACAACATTCAGGGATAAGAGAGGAGTGTGATTATGGGTGTTGGACATGGAAGTTGGAACTATTTTGTTTCTTATACGACAGAATTTAACATGAATAACTTCATGTCCTTTCCTTATTGCTAAGAGACAAAGGTAAGCAAACAAAAGACCATTGCTTATAATAAATTAGGGTTTTGTGGACCCATAGTGTGAAACTGATTATTCTTTCTTCGGAACTGGGATCGCAGCCCATGATTCCAACGATGATGGATATTTTATTTGTTCCGTACACTTATCTTTTATATTAAAAAAATAAAAAAAAAATTAAATATTTTGAAATATAAAAATATTATTTTTTATATTAATATTTCATGTTCTACTATTAATACAAATATCAATACAAATATCAATAAATAAAGATAAAAATAAATTAAGTGACTTATCAAAGGCTTACAGTTTAATTAATTTTTATTTTTATTAGACTTGACATATTTATTATACAAGTTAAATTTAAATTTTTAAAAAGTCTATTTAATTAAATAAGACAGATTTTAATTTTTAAAAATATCTATTTAATTTAATAGGTAAACTTAATTATTTATTTTATATATAATTAAAAATTATAATATTTATGCACTTTATTATTATATATTTATATAATTTATTAATTTTTTATATAATTTAACAATTTTAGTTAAAGAATTAAATTTATTTAAGACTTTGAAAGTATAAATTTATTAATTTAACTGAAAGTTTTTATGTAATATATGTTTTTAAATAAGTTTGTAAATTAGACTAAACTTGTATATTTTTAAAAAAAAGTTAAATTAAGAACAAAAATAAAAGTTAATGTAAGTAATAGGTCAGACTTATAAAACCAAAGAAAGCCTAACATATTTATACTCCTATCAATGAGGCATCAAAAACTGTTAGAAGATGAAAAAATGACAATTAATATAAGAAAAAGAGAAAAAAAATGGAAACATGACATTGGCAGGCATCTATATCAAAGCAGCAAAAAGCGTGATGTCCAAATCCAAACCAAAAACCTGAGACGGTGATAATAAGTTAAGAAGTTTTGCCATTTATTTTTAGTGTAAGATAGTAAGAGTTAATATATTTGTATTATTAAATAAATTTTTATAAAAATATAATTTATTAATTAAAAAAATTTATTAATTTAATTTAACAAATTACCAAAATTTTTTATTAATTTAACAGTGATTGAACGTTCTCATTAGAATCTTAAAATATTATATAGTTTAAGAATTAATTGATATTTTATTAAATTATTTTATTTAAATGTATAATATGTTTTTAAAATATAAATAAACATTAATTATTAAATTTAATATTTATTAATATATTAATAAAAGTTAGATATAGTGACAAACATGACATGCTTTTAATAAGATAATTAAATTCAAACTTTGAAATAAGCAGATGTTGAGTGGAGATGCCCTGTCAAAGACAAAATAAATATTTATTAATATTTTATTTATTTTAAATGTAATATGTATGATCATCACAATAAATATTAATACATAATTCAATGATTGGATTGAGAAATTTGCATTATATCAAAATTTATTCCATGCGTAAGTTATTCATTGGGTATAAACATTTACGTATGAAATCATTACGTGAATACCGGAATGGATGATCATATAACATGAAATTGTACACAGATATCATGTCAAATATAAACTTTCTGTTTAGTTTTCAATATCAGTTTTGTTTTTCGTTCGAGTAACTATTGTCTTTTATCATTTTTGCTTTCTCCGTTTATTAAAAAAAATAAAAGCAGAAACAACAAATATTAACCTAAAGGATGATAACTTTTATGATGGGTAGTTATCATGATTTTTAAGATATTCTTAGAAGGAAGGAGAGAAAATAAGGATAGGGAAAATAACGATTTAATAAAAACGTTATATATTTATCCCAAAAATATATAGAAAGAAAATAGTTTTATTATTTCACAATCTTTTAGATGTTTAATTGGTATAATTTGTATGGAATTCAATTCAGATAAAGTTAAGCGAGTCTCATTTTGTCCAATTTATGCTTTTTTGATATTAAGAAAATGTTGGGTCACTTTATTTTTTTTACCAGTTCGCTTCCACTTATACCATGCAAGTATAGGACTAACTAGTTTCTTTAAAAAAAAAATAGTAAACTAATGGGATATGCAAAACACCAAATTATTATACTATTATAATTTTTTTTAAATAATTGTAGACACTTGTTTACTTTTAGATAAATGAGTGAACTTTATCACTTTATTTTATCTAACAATTATTCTTAAATTTAGTTAAATTCTATAAAAAATTATGACACTATAGTATTATTTTTTTTCTTCACACAAACATATTATCTGTATAAGCAATTTACTTTTGTCTTTCTTAGGATTAGGAGACATTGTAATTGAATTTAGAATTTGAAAAGTGACTTTATAATTTTTTATTATGAACCATTTACATGTTACTATTTATTATAAGAAATAATAAATATTCTTAGAAATATGAAATCAGAGATATGAAATGTTTAAATGTATTTGATAATTGAAATAGCAATTAGAATACAATTGCTTAATGACAGATGAGTGAGGATCCACTTATACTATATGTTAGTTTTTATATACTTATATTATTTAATAATTTTTTATAAATATTAAATATTATCAATTCAACTATTGAATTAGAAGTTTTTATGAAATAGAATAAGTTTATAAAATTTTATCTAATTTAAAAAATAGTTGATCATCCATCATGTCACTTTATTTTAATATATAATATATTTTTTAAAATATATAAATATTGACTATCAGATTACATGTTTATTAATATTTAATTTATCTCAAATTTAACATGTATAATCATCATAATATTACATAATTTAACAGTTAAATTAATTTAATTCACATATTTTATAAAAACTTATTAAAATGTATAAGTGTTAAAAATTTACATATAGTATAAGTAAATTCTCACCCATGACAAATATCTCAAAAATCAAAACAGATTTGAAAACAAAGCGACGACTTTATTCAGGACACAGAAGAACAATGGTTACTTGTTTAAGTAAACAAAGAAAAAGAGCAAACCTAGAATTATTCTCATAAGAAATAAAAATTATAAGAGGCCCAGTAAAAAAATTCATATTTTACGTATCAACATATTACAATTCAAATAATAAATAAGCTTAAATTAAGTAATTAAAAAGATTTATACAATATCAAAATTTTAAATTTGTAAAAACATAATATAAAAAAAGACATCTTCAATATTTTAAACTAACTTAGTCTTCACCTAAAGAGCATGAGATGCCGAGACAAAGAAAAAAGTCACTTTCTTTTAATCTATTTCAAATTTTATTATTCAAAACAAGTATCAAATATATTTACAACAAGAGGCGGTGGCAGTCAAACCCCACCTGAGAAAAAACAACGGAACTATGGAAGGATAATTTCGATATTTCACTCCATGATTGATTCCAGCGCTTTTGGTTTCACACTCTCATTTTCTTTCTTTTCTTCACAAAGTAGCTGAGGCCCCTTATCCCATTTTTTTTTTTTATTGTTATCATCTTCATTGTAAACATCACAATATCACTGTCCAAGATTTGTTTTTGAGAATAACAAATAGAATGGAAGATAAGGGAATGTTTGAGTGTTCTTTAAGCTACTATCAGCATCAATTCAGTTCACACTTGATTGGCAATTTAATATGAAACCAGATTTGTTCTTAACCTTTTCGTTGTGCAACAAACAAGAATTTGATTCATGCGATGTAGATTTTACTTCCATTTATTGATCAATTTTGTATTTTACACCTGATGCATGATTTTTTTTTTCTTTATAAGTGTGTTTGAAATTAATAATTTTATGATTTGATTTGATTTATAAATAAAATTTTTTATTTAGAGAATTATAAAATATAAATTGATAAGATTTAAATTTTTTTATAAATTTTATGAATTTTAATTAAGTTACTTTTAAAATTCTATTAAAAATGAGAGAATTTGAGTGAATTTTATTTAAATTTACTCTTCTACCCTTAATTATTTATTTAGAAATAGAAAAAATATTTATTAAAAAAAAGATAAAAATATAATCTTTTAAAAGTAAAATAAAATCAATTCTTATTTTTTGTGATTTCTAAATCTATTTAAATCATAATTTTTATAATGAGTTTTAAATATAAAAATTAATTTTTAATTTAATTTAATTTAATTTAATATAACTCAAATTAATTTAATTTAATTTTAATTTTTATAATTTTAAACCCACCTTATATAAATATTTAAGAAGATAAGGTGCAAAAAATGACCAGTCAAAACTCAATTATAGCATTAAAGAGGTCAATATTATAATTTGAATTTGAGAATCTCTGTCGAGTTATCTGCACCCCAACCAAGGACGAATGATCAGAGCTAAGATTTTAAATAGTATTGGTGAAAACCAAGGGAAAACAGTTTTGTACACAACTTAGTGCACATCACAGTAGTTTATTTTATTGCACGCGTTGACAAGGTTCGTTTTTGTGCATCTCAATTAATTTATATTTTTAATTTGATTAAAAATATACTATTCCGAAACTGAAGAATTTGTAAGTAAATTTCTTGCAATTTAAGTCTGAAAAATTAACAAAATTATGATTTCAAACTCGTAATAGTATGTCTAACCACACATGATCTTCGATCACTACTAATAATCTGTTTGAAAAAGATTACTTTTAAAAAAATTATTTTTTTAAAAAACTTTGTTAATAATATTTTAATAAAAAATTATTTTAATCACAGAATAAACTAATTCAAATATATTTAAATCAATCCATTATGATTATATCATAGTATTTATAATAAGCACTAACCTCATAAAAAATCAGTATAATTATCTTTTTTTTAATTAAAACTTGATTTAACTATCTTTATCAATATTCGCAACCTCAACTTATGCACTAAGAATCATTGACCTATTTACAGTGGCTTACCAATTTGATTCCCCTTCAAGGAACCTTGATCTTCTAATTTCTTTTTATTTTTATTTTTCTTCTTTTTCTGGTGAATTTTTTCTCCCCAAGTGCTACAGAATATGTCTTTACAAAAGCTGTAAGGACACTGCATGAGCTCTATTAAAAATATATGTGAATCTCATCATGTTGACATTCAACATCTGGAAAGTCACGATGCATAAATTTATATAATTTATCCTAACTTTGATTCCTCTTTCTTTTTCCTTCAACTTAAATGGTGCAAATGAGATGTTATCATTAACTCCTTTATTTCGTGCAAGCAATTTATTGGACGCCTTGCCTTGTACGGCTGTAGATTTCTCTCATATTGACCTCCTTGTAAGACATGCGTTTTAACATTTGATTAAAAAAAATTAAATTATAAATTAAAGTGAAAGGGGAACATAATAAACGATGTGGTAATTTTTCTTTGTACAAGTTCCGGTTCCCCCTATACAGCACAAATTCCCCAACCGTCCATGGGGTTGGGACCTGATCAGAGAGGCAACTATTGAAAGAAAGAAAGACTCAGTGAGGGAGGTCGTTGCCTAGATGGAGACATCAGATTAGATGTTTGGGGTCGAAAGAGAGTTTGGGAATGTGCGTCAATTATAGATATGATTCTATGAACCAAAAGCTACTTTTCTGCCCCCTTCATTCCATTGCTTTTTTTGCCAATTTGGCCAATTCCACTACCAGATATGTACCAGTAAAAGCACCAAATGCGGCTTCTCGACGCTGAAACTAAAGGGGAATAGTGCAAAGGCACTTTGCCAAGAGGTAGGGTAGGACATCAAAGAATATGAAAGTTACCACTTGCCAGAGACGAATGGGGATGTTGCTAAAAATCGCATAACCATTTTTCTCCTGTTTGATTGTGCTCCCTCGCTTTACCTACTTGATAAATTTTCAGGTTAGTATTATTTATTTTAAATATTTTATTTAATAATTGACATATATTATTAATTTTTTAAAAAATAATATATATTTATAACATAATTGATTAAATTTTATACATACTAATTATTAAATAAAATATTTAAAATCAACAATATTCTTCTCCTATTTTTTAGTTGTACCATTGCAATTTCATTGCTTTCTCCATATGACAAAGATTGCATAAAAAAAGGGGGTTATAATCAAAGTTGAACGGCGAGCATGTTGGTTGGCTATGAATGAAGTCAAACCTCCTTGAGACTTGACCACTGGTGCAAAAGGATGTGTGGCAACCACACGACGCCGTGTACCGAACGGAACCACTGCTTACCTGCTCCTACGTGTGATGCCCTGATGCAACACCCTAGTCATCCACTCTTGTTCGGGATATCGACGTGAAATTCTTATATATTCTTATACTATTATATTTAATTTATTAAAATTATAACATGTGATAACAGGATCATATATATGTAGTTAAATTAAATATAAAATATTATTATATTATATAATAAAATCTAAATCAAGTTTTAACTGTTAGGTATAATATTTTGAAAGTATCGAAATTTTTTTGAAAGTCAAGTGTTTTGAAGAATTTTTCGAGGTTAAAGTGTTTTAGTCAATTACTTGTCCTAATGACCTGTTTCTAGAACCAATTCAAGCAACCTCACATGACACATGAAAAGACGACGATTAGCAGTAAGCCAGTAATTAACACTAATGTAATGTCAAAGACTTTTTCTTTGGCTGTAATCTAATGTCAAAGACTTACTTATATGCATGTTGTACCAAAAAAAAAAAAATTGGGGAGGAATGGCATTTTTAGGGTTTGCATTTTTTATATCAATGAACTCCCTGTATGCATCAACATGCAGGCGTCAGGGGCGGATGATGAAGTGGGGTAAAATGTCACTACTCAGCTTAAAATTTATCTGTGATATACGATAATAAATCTATCATTATCCGCACTAACCAAACTCATACATAATTGAACAATACTAGTAGGAGTTTTTTTTTGTTTTGTAACCATCCAGTATACTAATTGTATATATATTATTTTTTGAAAATTCTTTTCTCCGTGTATGCATTATTTTTTTTTAAAAGATAGCATACAATACTATTTTAATATATTAAACAAGTAGTTACCACTACTTATAATTTTTTATTCAAATTCTCATTCACCTAATCACTTGAATTACGCTCAAGTGGCCGAAAACACATAACAATAGTTTAAACTTTGTCTCCCATATAATCCAAATAATCTTCAACTTTCTTAAATGCAAACTCTAAGAATAATGATAACTTTCATACATTGATGATGAGTACTGTAAGTTATATTTTATATTTTTATTATCTAATATTTCATAAATTGTTATAATTAAAAATATTAAATGAGTATGCTAGATGTTATTTAATTATATAAACACTACAAATTTTATTATAGTTAAAAATTATAGTTTTAGATATGTATTTAAATTTTAGGTTATAACTTTCGTATTTTATAAGACATTTTGTCATTAGATTAAATACTAAGTTTTAAATAGAAAAATGTAATTCTTTTTAATTGAAATAGGCAACTAAGTATGATTATATATTTTGAATGTGTTAATACTGATTAAAATATTTATAAAAAATGAAAATAATTTTCTAAATATAAATTTATAAATATATATATTAAATATTTATTTTTTTAACTTTGCTGAACATAAACGTATTTTGGAACCACCTTGGCGTCTTGTGTTCTGTTTGAAACAGTTCAAACATATAATCGAGGAGCTTATAACTTGAGAATGAATACTTTTGGAAGCTATGAACAATAAACTAGGACTGTGAGATTTAGATAATCTGCATATTTAAATTTCTATGCCACTATTATACCAAAAAAATAATAAAACTTCTGGTTTCTTCCGAATTTGAAAGGTTATTTGTAGTAGGTTTACTTGTGGAATGTGAAAACGGGGTGTCGTCACAACTTCCATTTTCTTCGCTCTCTCCCATGCCAGTGCCACGGGAAAACTAAAAAAAAAAAAAAACTTGTGATTCCATTCACACAAGAGTTTCTCTATTTCGTTTCATTTCTTTATTTCAGATTCAACCTGCTTTGGTCATATTTTCGTTTCAATTTAAGTTGTTGAAAATGCTATTTCTGATCAAGAATGCTGACTCCACATAGAAAGGCATTTCCCATGCTAAAAATGGTCCGGAAGACCATCTCAATTTTTATTCTAATTAAAAAAAAAGAATTGAACTAAATTTGTTTAATAAAATAAAATAATAAATACCACTCATCCCTTGAATAGTCAATAAATACCGGTAAAAGAGAACTTTGATACTATGTTTGAATGGGAATTAAAGAGAAAAAATAAAAAAAAAGAGATATTTATCATGAATCTCTCATTTATTTAAAAGTTTTATAAAAAAAAGTAAAAGAAATAAGAATTTTTAACTAATTTAAAAAAACATTCTCTTACTAATTTTTATGAACATTTTAAAATTTTTTTAATTTAAAGAATTTTAAAAAATTTAAAATATCAAAACAAGAAAATAATAATTTATTAATTAACCTTTTATTTTCTTTCTTTCCATTTTCTATCATTTTTCTTCAAATCTCGTTCTTTTCCGCCCTTTCGAATTCCCAAAGATAGCCTTAGCCTTAGCTGCTTTCAATATTCATTAGCTTAAGTTTCTTGAACTTCGCTTCCACCTGTTTGAAAAAATTGCAGCAAGAAATGCACTCCATTAACCACATCATATAGCATTAGGCCTATTCTACCTCCAACCCAACTGCCCATGTGACTTCCAACAAGATATCCAAGTCTCCCAAGCCTTTGCTCCCCCAGGAGGCCTCCAGCATAAGTACCGGACAAAGTAACGGTGCCCCTAAGGAAACCCTCTGTGACGGTACCACCATAGTACATAGCTTCAAAAAAGTCCCATCCGGAAGAGATGATGGGGCCCATAATTCGCTTGGCTTTACGGGAAGCCAATTTTGCTGCCTTTGCACCTTCTTTCTGAGCATGTTTTGTTGAGTCTTTTGGTGACATCCCCTGCGACGCAGCATCAGCAAGGGCAGACTCAATTGCACGATGCCTTGCTCTTTCAACATGAGCAGCTCTAATATTGTAACAATAGAGCTTCACACCTTCCTTGACAGCACATGCTAGAGTTCCAAAGCCCATGTCAAAGCAATTCAAGAACGTAAATTTTCCACTCTGGGATGACTTCTCCTCCCCAACAAGCTGCCTGCATTTTTCAGCTGAAAGGAGCAACTGTGTATCAGCATATGTACTTGAAGATGAGAATGCAAGACTGGGAAAACAAATGTACTTCAATTTTTTGGAAGAACCAGAAAAAGTTTTCCTAATGACAACAAGAAGATAAACATATAAACACAACAGACTTAAAAAAGAAATCCATTGATGAATTCATGCTATAAAATAAAAAATTCCCCCCTCAATCAGTCTGTCATTTCTTGGGCTCTACAATGGGTTTGATCTTAGGATCTAACAAGAGAATCAGAAAAATGGAAGACTGATGCCATCTACAAATTTCCATTTGTTCTTTGAATTCAGCGCCATCCTCATTGCTCTAGCCCATGGATGGTAATTAGGTCCATCCAACACAGGCGTAACAAGGGCTGTGGCAGGACTCTCATTTGGGTGTATGTAATAGGGATCACAAATGGGATTGTTGTCTTGATTGGCAGCCATGGAAAACTGAAGAAAAGCTTCAAACTTCAGAATTGAGAAAAGGAATAGCTGAAAGTGCGTAGCGAAAAAAGAAAAATTGTTCTGATACCATAAGAAGAGAATCAGAAAAATGAAAGACTGAATTCAAAGATATATTCAATGTTCTGAAAAGTACATTTATATACAATGCAGCTACCTCTAACTAACACCAACTGATACAACTACTCATTAACTAACAGCTAACTACCATAACTGATATGTACACAAATTAAATAACTATCCACATCTAATAGCACAGCCTCAGCCTTTGTCTTCGAGCTGCTGAGAATTGTTCTCGGGTAATAGGATCTCTCAGCTATGGTAGAGGATCCAGCCCAGATCTTATGTTCACAGATAATATCAGGAAGCAAACAAACTGCAAACAGTATCTGAGCCCCCACTTATGCACAACTACTGAGCTGTTCAGGAGAAATTCTTGGTCTACACAAGTGGTGCAGTTTAAGCAAGTAAACAACAGAATTAACATATCATTATTTTATATTAAATAATTGCATAAACTTTTGTGCCAGACATGCGTGCAGACAAATACTTTACATTTAAAATGCTAGTTCTTGGTATATGCTAGTTCTTTCGCTGTTCAGACAAGTGGCTATGATGGGAACAATCATGCTAGTCCCAGAATGATAACAAAACAGCCTAGACGAAGAGCTAGCACATACCACTCGAGCAGAGAATTGATTCCGTTTTTCACCCAACAAATTTTTGCAAATAATTTCGACATTGCCAAAAATAAGAGAAACCTAATCACGCAAACCCCTCCAAATTAATATCATGAATCGACCACAAAACGTCCATGTAAAATAATACAAAAATAAGAAAGCAATAGATATTCACTGTTCAATCGAGCCTGATGCAAGAAATAGACATGCTGAGCTATAAATTCATCCGAGGGAATATGTAATATAACAGCATATCACATAAAGGATCCAAATTTTCTTTCTCTTGGTGTTTTCCTATTTTCTCGGCAACCAAACACGGTTGAAAAGCGGTAGTTAAATTAAAGCCCCACTATCAATATGATAGTGAAACTAAAGATCATGTGGTGCCTGCAATTATTGATTCTCATTTATGATTAAAATTAGATAATATTAATGGCAAATATTCCAAAAAAGGAAATTCAATTGTAACCGCCGCATAGATAGAATTGAATTGAATGTATTAAATACGCAGTGATGATTAAAGTACCGGTGGTGCTAAGAATAATGATGGCAGCGACAGATACGAGTAACCGAACACTCTTCTTCTGGAAATCCATGGCATGGCAGTGACGGTAAACCCTAACCCTATGTATAAATATAAATCAAAGAATCTTGAATGCTTCGAAGAGCGGGAAGAAAAGAATCTTAAACCGTGCGTGTCTGGATTCCTGGATTCATCAAGGCAGTTAGGCAGAGAGAAGGTAACAATGGTGAGCGATGACCACCGGGAAAACGCACCGTATTGAACGAACCACTGTTTTTGGTAAAATCGACTAAGTATTTGGAATGCATAAAAATAAGTGGGTTAGGATTCACAAAAATGGGCTATCTTTGAGCATGGATTTCGGCCCAAGCCCAGTTTCTATAAAATGGGATCACGATGTGCGGCACTGCGGCTGGAGGTCTCGAACCATAATAAAAAAGAAAAGACCTTTGATTAACAAATTTATTAATTTTTTAAATTAAAAGTAAAAAAGTAAAAAATAAAATTGTTTTGTTTTTAATGAAAAATATCAAACATGTTAAAATCATGTGAGACTAGCTTGCCATAAACACATGTCGAAATACTTTAAATTTATTGGTTATTTTATTATTACTAATTATTATCATTGGTATTGGTATTTGATTCGGGCATTCATGGTTTTTTTTAAATGTTTTTAGGAAATTCTAAATGCACTATAACATTTTCATATATTGGCTCGATGTTAGAAAAAAATATTTTTAAAAGTATTATATACAATTATTAAATAGTTTTATATCTTGGTCTATAAACGTTCTTATAGAGATGCCGTGGATTACTAAAAAAAAGAGATTGTCGTGGATTTTTTTTTTTAAACCCAGTGATGGAACCTAAACATATACTTTTTTGTCTCACATTATTTACCTCTTCAATCTTACACATCAAGATGAACAAAAAAAGATGAACCAGGGACAACCTAAACATTCTGGAATTTCTTTGCTAGCCCGGAATAATGTGCGATCACAAAATGTCACAATTGCCCTTGTGGGTCATTTTTCATACTCCGGCGCAACAGGAGAGAACCGCCGAACTGGTGCAAGTAACATTCGCTGTGTTGAGGACAAAACCGTACTTCTGTGGCGACAGAGGGTTAGTTTCGTCAAACAGACCGCAGGAGGGTTTATGAAGGGCTTTAACAAATCTGAATACAAGATTGCATTTGCAGCTCCATTCATCCATGGCGGTTTTGGGCAACTTACAAAACACCCGCTATAATATCTAGGGCATGAACCAATCTTTAATTTCGGAAGTACCATTTTACTGCACATTTCTTTGCCCGTTGCTGCATCAATGTTGAAGCTCATTTTGTCGTCCTTTTTCATCCAAACGCGCATCCATCGCTTAAACCCGACTGTGGTTCCGGCCCTCCGGCCCGGAACCGAGTCTACCTCGCCATTGCTTAAATTACTGAGTTCTCTCAGGGGGTTAAGCCGGAGGAATTCTAATTTAGGTGAAAGGTTGTTTTTCTGTTCGGGTTCCGGTGATGGGTCCGATCAGGTGGTTGACGCCGAAGTCAAGCCAGCTGAGTCCGGCGCCGATGGGGCCGAGTCCAAGGCTTCTTCTGCAGCTGCTATCATTCCCACCTATCCTAGACCGGAAGATTATCTCACGGTTAGTTCCGGAGAGTCCCAAGGTGATACTGTTTGAAGCTGAACCGAGTGAATTATAATCCAATGTAAATTAGGTTTTGAATGTTATCTGTCAGGAATGCTGAGCCAAATGGAATTTTTTTCTTTAGCAAAGATGTTAATATCCTTGTAGTTTCAGTTGCCCACTGCTTTGGATTAAATTTGTTGGAAATATCAACTGTTCTTGGAGGGTGATTTGCCTTAAAAAATCTACTTCGTGTACTGGATCTGCTTAGGCATTTCTTGGTATCTTTGGGATGTATCATTCTGTTTCTACACTCTGTAAATAAAGCGATGACTAGATCATACAGTTTTTCCAGTGTTCCTTATTTATTTTCTATATGTTTTGTAAAATAATATAATTGGAGCTTATGCGTGGTTAGTTCATTACTCTTTTTTATATTGATTTATTTACATTTACCTTGATTGCTTATATCATAATTCATAATTATATAATTATGAATTTTCGTGTTTACTCCTCTCTTTCTTTTGGAACAGGTTTTGGCATTACCATTGCCACATAGGCCACTTTTCCCAGGATTTTACATGCCAATCTATGTTAAGGTATGGTGGGTTGTCAAGAATGATGAGCTAAACCTCTTTCTTTGATCATTACATGCGTCTGCTGAACCATATGAGAATTGTAACCTCTAGAATCTGGTCAATGCATGTATGTGACAATGAATTGGTTTAATGTAACTTGAATGTATGGTTGTCTTATGAGTATTTTACTATGCATCCAGGATCCCAAATTGTTGGCAGCTTTACAGGAAAGTTGAGAACGACAAGCCCCTTATGCTGGTGCTTTCCTCTTTAAGGATCATCCAGAGTCTGATCCCAGTGGAGTATCTGGCTCTGACACCGAAAAAAATGCATATGATTTAAAAGGAAAAGAGTTGTTTAATCATCTTCATGAAGTTGGTACTCTTGCTCAAGTACGTAAATGTGTATGCAACTTATTTGTTGCTGTATGCCTTCAATGGATAACTTGTATTGCTTTAATAAGTGCCTTGCATTTTGTCACTAATCCCTTCTTCAATACCAGATTTCAAGTATCCATGGGGATCAGGTGATCTTGATTGGTCACAGGCGTCTACGCATAACAGAGATGGTGAGTATTGAACATGTGAAAATTACAGAAAGCTTAGTGTTTGATTATATATTTTTGTGCCATCCTCTTCATATTTGGGCTTGAGAATCGTTTACAGGGCTTCCAATATTCTGATTTCTGATAATCACTTGCGTGTTATGTGGCTAAACTATTTTGATAATCACTTAACACTGAAAACTTGTGTCTTTCCTGCAGGTTAGTGAGGATCCACTTACTGTAAAAGTCGATCATCTCAAGGCATGCTATCTGTATCTATTGTTTCCTCTGTTTACATTTTAATTAGAGTGAAATATATCTTTTGCATTATTATTCTAAGAGCAACTTTTTTTTATTCTATTATATTGAGTTGTTCTTGGTGCTGCAGGACAATCCTTATAATAAAGATGATGATATTATCAAAGCCACAACTTTTGAGGTTATATCAACCCTAAGAGATGTTCTTAAAACAAGTTCCCTGTGGAGAGATCATTTTCAGACTTACAATAAGGTTTGAACCTTTCTGTCTGAGCATATTTGGGGAGGGGGGAGGATGGGAGTTATTTGCTGCTCCCATTCTTCATAATTAAGTTGAATTTTAGCACAAGGAACAAAGGGCCTGTGCTTTGTCCATGCTTCAAGCCCAGTTGGCTCTTGCATAAGGGGACATGTTAAAGATATAAAACCTTCTACTTAATAGCTTAAGCTTTTAGGATAGTTGGTCCTTAATGCAATTTGGGAAGCTTTCGAGTGTGTTGTTTGGTTAACAATTTAACATATTTCCTTCAATTTGGTGTGTTCAATAGCATTATAAAAGATATAAAATTTATTTGTTCCTTTTTATCCAAGAAAAAAAGTTTGTTTCCAATATGGATTTGAAGATTGTCAATTGTATGTCTGATATGATATTACTTAATTCAGTGCCAGTTACCTTTTCTTGTGTTGTTATTCTATTTTTCTGACTAGTTCAGTCAGTTGCCCAAAGCCTCAGTCTTTTCATTAGCATATAACAATTATAAGGGTCTGCATGTTCCCCATAAATACTGAGTTTACTTATGTTTCTGAAACAACTTTTCTCTATAACAAAGTATCAGGATAGTGAAACTACGGTTCTGTTTAACATCAAACAAACAATAACTAGATCATCATTTTTCACAGCAACTGAATAGATCATGTATCATTATTTTTCCCACATATTTATCATTTTGACATAAATGTAAATAAATTTCTAAAAAAATCACGCATAATTGCCTATCCTCTGTTTTTTTAATTGATTCAAACATACAAAACAATGAATGATGCAGCTGGAAGTACTTAATATGATATGGTTTTTTATGTGTTGTAATATTGGATCATAGTTCCTTACCTTACTTTTATCTTATTATTATGTAATGACAGTAATGTTGACTCCCTTTTTCGTGAATTATGCAGCATATAGGTGATTTTACTTATCCAAGGCTTGCAGATTTTGGAGCTGCAATATCTGGGGAAAACAAATTGCAATGCCAAGAAGTTCTTGAAGAGCTAGATGTGAGTAAATTTGGGTAACTGACATTTGAGAAACTCTGACTTGATGCTGTGTATACTATACTCTCCATGTTTGAAGCTGTAATAAAGTTTAGTTTCTTGGGCCAGATTTTGCAGGAAATGCGATGTTGTTTTACTTTTTTTTTTTTGCCTTAATGTTATTTTACTATTTAATTAACATCTAAAGAAGTGAACATATGAAACACTGAAATTTTTATGTTTGGAGGTGTTATTTGTTATTTTATTGAATAGGTGTATAAACGATTAAAACTTACACTGGAGTTAGTAAAGAAAGAGATGGAAATCAGCAAGATTCAGGTAATAATGTCTTTTGCTTTTCTTGTTTGTGTTGCACCTATTTTTTCATCACACGTGGAAGCTTGTATGAATTATTGTCAGGAATCAATTGCAAAAGCAATTGAAGAAAAAGATAAGTGGTGAGCAGCGCCGTTACTTGTTAAATGAGCAGCTTAAGGCCATAAAGAAGGTACAAAGACCTCTCCCTCAGCATGTGTACTTGTTTATAATTCTGTTTGAATGAATAAGTAAATTCTTTTCTTAAACTTTCAAGTTCAGAACTTGCTGTGCATGCTGCACATAGAACTCAACGACATGATTTGGTTGCATCAGCCTGCCTTGTATCCTCGACAAGTGTGTATTTCTCTCAGAACTACACAAATTTCCACAGCAGAGAGTCTGTTCCTTACATCGTTGATGTAGCTTCTATTATACAATCCTAAATGTTGGCTTGCACACAAGATACTGTTTGAATTCTTTCTTTCTATACATAATTAAAGCTACTAATTGAGTTTATTCATAACAACAGATGAGCTCTTGGCTATAGTTAGTTAGCTTAGCTGTGCTCTCAACATATCCCTCTGCAGTTGATTACTCCAAATTCTATGTGAAGAACCATACCTCATGAATTTATTATTGACAACCAAGCAATAGATAATTGACTGTTGCCACTAATATCTAAATCCAGAGTGAGTCTTCCGTAGCCAATTTGTTTTTAGTAGCAAGCCGAATAATGATGTAAATGCTGAGAAAATGCTGGTTGAACCTTATCTGCTACATTCTTGCCTTCATTATTGGGGGGAGTCTCTGATATCAGAATAATTATGATATCCCATCAGAGGACGCAGTCCTAATGGCTATATCTTTTCATTAGGCTTTATTGTAGCCTGTGGTCTAGAAAGTTTAGGTGTTGACCTAAGCCTCTAATCTTGCTGGTGGCATTATCCTTTACTCTAACATGAGTGCAATTATGTGTATGTATAAGATGCTTTGCTGAAAGCTCTACTCTGACGAGTTGCTTTTAAATTTACTTGCATTAACATTTATCCTATTTGCAGGAATTGGGACTGGAGACTGATGACAAAACAGCTCTTACTGGTTGGTTCTGATCTATACTATCTGTTTTTAGTACAGGATGGTATATTTCTTTTTATAATTCATTTCCTGCCCAAAGGTTTGACCTAGTGTGCTTGCATGAAGGCAAGGTCCTTCTAGGACCTACAACTGTGTAAGTGAAGTCTTTTTGACTATCAAATGACTAAAAATATTCATGTAAATAGTTATTTATCTCTTTTCCTTCTATTTTGGTTTCTGGGCCAGTATCCTTGAAAGCTTTTGATTGTATAGTGAGTATAGGAATGTTCCTGCTTTATATTGTATTTCTATTTGCATTCTGGTTAGTGCCTTTTTGTCACCAGACCAAATTTGAGTTGCATATAGCTTCCAGGCTTTAGTTCAAGAAGTTGTATGTTGGCCAGGGTGCACTTTGTAGTTAAATTTATTGCTATCATTACATTACGTTTACTTATTTTATTTCAGGTAAATTCAGGGAAAGGATTGAACCGAAGAGAGAAAAATGCCCACCTCATGTTTTACAAGTTATAGATGAAGAGCTCACAAAACTACAGCTGTTGGAGGCTAGTTCAAGTGAATTCAATGTTACCCGTAACTACTTGGACTGGTTGACTGCACTGCCTTGGGGAGAATACAGGTTTGTGTATACGATACTTATGTATGTGCCACTCCCATTGCATTCATTTTAGGCAGATGTGTTTCATAATTTTCAGATTTTGGACAGCTACAGAACTGGGTTTTAGGAAAGGCCCTTTGGAGGTGACAACAAAATTGCATAAACATAGTTTTCCGAGGCTTTTGGATGAACAAAGAATTTTTATTTTGTGAAAACTACTAAGATCAAGTGTGAAATTGCTAGATATTTGTGGTGTAGACTCTTTGGTACTTTATGTGAATGTTGGATCCGTCCAAAGAGTTTGGGGTATTTTCTCGTCATTTCTTAGGTTTTGGGAGGAGTAAAGATGGAAAGGCTCTATGGCAGTGCGCAATCTATGCTGCTATCTGGTGCTTATGGTTGGAGGGGAATGCCAAAATTTTTCAAGGATAATTTTTTGGTGTTCAGTGTTCCTTCTTCTATGGGATAAAGTGGTCTTCTTAACCTATTTATGGAGCTTGGCTAATGGCTGTGTTAGTGGGGTTTCTTTGTTGGACATGCAGAGAGACCTTTTCATGGATAATCTTATTCTGTTCCCTCTTTGCTTAGTTTATGACCTTTTCTTGTTTGTTCTGGTTCTTTAATTTTGATTTCTTTTAGGCAGATAGTTTTTTTTTTTTTTATGAGAAAAGAGTTTGAAATTTCTGTTCCATGGTTGTTACTAGTATTTTTGAGATGTTTTTAGATGAGTTTTTAAACTTAGTTCACCGATTGACAATTCAGTTTCAAAAAAAAATTTTGGAGCACAAACCAGCGATTGAGATGGATGGATTTATTCTCTTTTTGATAAAAGAACAAATATCATTTGATAGGATGAAAGGATAAAAGCACAAAAATTTTCAGAGACTCGGGTGAATTGTAATGTTTGCCTGTTTGGCATCTCATCCTTTTTGGTGTAATCCATACTTACTCTTTATAACTTGATACTGGCTACCTGTTTTAGTCTACAACGAATCTCCCAGCTAACCAAGTGGTCTTTCCTTTTTTATCCTTTCAGCAACCCCTTCTAGAATCCAGAAAATAGATAAATAATAAAGAGGAATGCTGGACAAACAAGTTCAAAAGAGGGAAAAACATGTGTGAAATTAAATAATTTTTAGGTTAAGAAGAGCAATTGGTAGACTTCATCACGCTAATTACAATATGTGAGTATGGATATTCAATAAGACCCTAAATGACTATATTTCCTTGCTCTAGCATATATCTCTAGATGCATTGCGAACGTCATTAATACTCTTGCATTGATATTTTGGGCATTTCTTTTTCCATACATCTTGTGTGTTTGTGTTGAGTTGGTATATTAGCAACTTCGTAAGTTGATTTACTGTAAGTTCCTATTTTATTGGGTATATGATTACTGGCTTGAGAATTAACATAAGATGTATTTTTTTACCTTAACCAAACAGCTTTATAAAATTTATGAATCATGGAAGATATCTCTCCTGTCTTACATGTTCTTTTTTTTCTTCTGGTTGTTATTTGCCTTATGTCGGGTTTGTTTTTGGGGGGGGGGTGGTACTTGTGATGGGATTCAATTACCTTCCCAGCATGGTGACTGATCTCCTAGGTTTGCCTTGCTTTGCTCTTAATTCATTCCATTTATATAAAACGTTCATTGGATTTGAACTGAATATGACATCTTCCCATAAAAAGCTCTATATGCTCTTACAAATTGGTTGACAATGACATAAGTCTTTGATCAGCTGCTTTTATTTTCTTTTTTTTTCTTTTTTTAAAAACTTATGAACATGATGCCCAAATACAATGGAGCCCTCTCAAGTCCTGGTATTTTTGTTTTGTATAGTGAGTTACTGATAGGAATGGATGTCTAATTCATGTCTTATATGGTTTCTTTCTTTGCTGATTCATGTACATTATATCCTTTACTGTCAGTAAGTTATTTTAATATCTAATTATTGGAACTTATGTGCCTTTATATGTTAACTACAAACTATTGTAATCTCATGTATTTCTACCTGTCAATTTCCAAATCCAGTGATGAGAACTTTGATGTTTTTTCCGGCACAAAAGATTCTTGATGAAGACCATTATGGATTAAGTGATGTGAAGGAAAGGATACTGGAATTCATAGCTGTTGGGAAACTACGGGGGACTTCACAAGGTTACTCATTGTTCATTTTCATGATGTATCTGGATGATAGATCTGGGATTAGTGTCTGCCAAATGCTATATTGCTATCTAGTGATCTTGGTGTTTAGTGTCTACCAAATGCTATATTGCAATTTAGTATTCTAGAATTGGGTGCATGCCATGAGTGGATGTAAATTCCTTTGAACCTATTGTTTCTTAAAACATGATGACATGTTTGCACCAAGTAGACTAAATCACTATATATTTTGATGCATGATACATATATAGGTAATTTTATGTTCAGGCTTTGAAATATGATGGTCCATTTTTTAGAACTTAATTGAGGCATCTGACTTGTCCAATTGTATGTCTTTTGTGCTGTTTCATGTTAAAAAGGTTTTAAGATGTTGGTTGTAGCTTATATTTTATGCTAATCTGTTTACTGTATGGCCTATTGGTGCTGATCATCTCTGCATGTTCAAAAAGTGTGACATTGGTTCCTGATCTTTCGCATATTTTCAGGGAAAATTATCTGTCTTTCTGGCCCACCAGGAGTGGGCAAAACAAGTATTGGCCGTTCAATTGCTCATGCCTTGAACCGTAAGTTTTTCCGATTCTCTGTAGGAGGTTTAGCTGATGTGGCTGAAATAAAGGTAGCTAAAGTCTCCTTGTTCCCCTTGCTAATATTAAAGTATATACCAGTTTTATAATAACTTAAGTGGTAGGGTTTTGTATCATTAATATTTTATCTTACAGGGTCACCGTCGAACCTATATTGGTGCTATGCCAGGGAAGATGGTACAGTGCCTTAAGAATGTGGGAACAGCCAACCCTCTTGTTTTGATTGATGAGATTGACAAAGTAATACATTGCTAGCCGGTTCAATTTATCTGCAGCTGAGTGTTATCATTTTCTGATTTCCTTTTACTTTACTAGTTCTATTCTCCATTAGGATGAGCTTAATAAATATAATGCCTGATTTTCAGTTTCATTGCGTATATTTTATAATCTTTAAATATTCTAAAAAAAGAGAGGCTGATTTAAGCATTCATATTTGTCTTATTCAATTGGCAGTTGGGCAGGGGACATGCTGGTGATCCAGCAAGTGCATTGTTAGAGCTTCTGGATCCAGAGCAGAATGCTAATTTTCTGGACCACTATCTTGATGTTCCAATTGATCTATCTAAGGTTAGTATTTGATAATCTGGATCCTGAATAGTGAGGTTATAGAAGAGTCAACATTTGTGCATTTTTTATTATATGTTCATTGCCATGTTAAAGGGGCTTGTGTATTGCTCCTTAGGGGATGTATGGTTGGAGGAGTTTGGAGGAGAGGGGTTTCCCTTTTAAGTAAAAATTCCCCTGATTTGAAAATTTTTTAAAATGAGAAGATAAAATGAGAGGTTATCATGTAATCTTCCAATCCTCCCTTATTCATTTTTATAAACATTTTATAATTCTCTGAATTTAGAATTGAAAAATCAGCCAACCTCCACTCCATCCAAACATACCCTTAGTGTTGTGTTTTATTTTTTGTGGTACAATCCTAGTGTTGTGTTCTTTTATCTAGTTCTTTGGATGTTGAGACAAGTCTTGAATGATTAAAATGTGTAGTTTTTATTCAGCATCCTGAAGAAGCAAAATGGGCATATTGTGAATGTTCTAACCACAATGACTCATGCTATGGAAATCTCACTGCAGGTTCTTTTTGTTTGTACTGCTAATGTAGTGGAAATGATACCCAATCCTCTGTTGGATAGAATGGAGGTTGTTGCTATTGCTGGGTATATTACTGATGAAATGATGCACATTGCAAGAGATTATCTGGAGAAGGCTACACGTGAAGCATGCGGAATAAAGCCTGAACAAGTAATTATCTTTTCCACAATTTTTGTGGTCGCTTTTCCTGCAAAGAAAGAGATATCCGAAGTCTTAACGTAGAGTTATTGCAAGCATAATGATGCCAACTTTATTTCCTTTTCCCTTTTAATTAACTGAAAATATTAACTACAAAAACTAACTTGCTTCAGGTGGAAGTGACTGATGCTGCTCTTCTTGCTCTGATAGAAAATTACTGCCGAGAAGCTGGGGTCAGGAACCTCCAAAAGCACATAGAGAAAATTTACCGAAAGGTCTGTTTAATTATTCTTTTTAGGGCAATACTGTCAGCTTTTAGTTACTATAAAATGAGCTATGGTATGTATGGTTGCATAGGCAGCCACTCTTGCTTTGTTCTTTGCAATTTTTTGGGAGAGTGCATTAGTTCATCACTATAGTTGAGTTTTAAATTTAATAAATGCTTAAGTTACCTGTGGCCTAAAATGTTCTGTTGTGGCATGGCAGATAGCTCTAAAACTTGTGAGAGAAGGGGAAACAATTGAACCAGCTGTTGCTAGTGTTCAGTCTATTGATCAGGTCAAAATACAATTCAAAAAGAGAACTCGGAGTTTGTACAGAGTAGTAATCTTGAAAAAATGAGTGAAATCTCCAAAGAAGTTAACAAGGCGCATCCAGATCCACCAGCTGATCAATCTCAAGGTCCTACCAATCAATCTACAGATATAGAGGTATTGTAATTTTCTGACGTTGGTTCCATGAGCAAGAAAACAGAGCCACCAAGTCTTAGTGAAAAGTTACAAAGACCTTTTTCATGTTACTACTATGTTAAGGTGGTGCCAAATAGGTGCATTTTTGTGTGTACCGGCTCTCTTTTGACCGGTGCTCAACTTTGTGGTTTGATATGATATGGTGGTTTTCTAGTGGTGGGAAAAAAAATATACATATACATACATATATATATATATACATACATACATATATATATATATACATACATATATATACATATATATATATATATATATATATATATATGATGGTTTCCATAAAAAGACTTTGATCTGGAACCTGAGAATTTTTTATGTGGTGCAACAACTATTGTACAACTTTTTGGTTTGATATGATGGTTTTTTCTGTGAAAAGGCTTTGATCTGAAACCAGAGAAAATTGTGTAGTCCAACAGTCACTTATTCACACTTTTGATATTTATGGATCTTAATTTTGGCAGGATACAAAAAAAAGTGAGGAAGGTAAGGAAAGTGAAACAAAGACAATCCAGAAAGTCTTGGTTGATAAATCAAATTTAACTGACTTTGTTGGGAAGCCTGTCTTCCATGCTGAGCGCATCTATGATCAGACACCTGTTGGGGTTGTCATGGGTCTTGCCTGGACTGCAATGGGTGGTTCCACACTGTATATAGAGACTACTCTCGTTGAGGGAGGGGAGGGAAAAGGAGCGCTGCATCTCACTGGTCAATTAGGAGATGTCATGAAAGAAAGTGCTCAGATTGCTCACACAGTTGCCAGAGCAATATTGCTGGAGAAAGAACCAGAAAATCCTTTCTTTGCAAATTCAAAGTTACATCTCCATCTCCATGTTCCTGCAGGGGCTACCCCAAAGGACGGCCCTAGTGCTGGTTGCACAATGACCACTTCACTGTTGTCCCTTGCCATGAAGAAGCCTGTGAAGAAGGATCTAGCAATGACTGGGGAAGTGACACTTACTGGGAAGATTCTTCCCATTGGCGGGGTATGTTGAGAAATGCCATCTATTGCAATATCATTGTTCTTAAATCTTTTGATGCAGAAATTTTCTGGACATTTTTAAGCTGTCACTGGTTTTCATGTTACATAACCATTTTTAAAGATTTTTTTTAATCTTCATTTTACAGAAGGAAAGGTAAGGTGGAATTTCTCCAAGTTGGCCACCGGCTTTCAGTATCTATTAATCAACTCATTAAATTAAGAAGAATTGAAAATTAAAGTCCTCTAGGAACAAGCCAACGGATTATTGATTAGAAGCCACCTCCCCCCCCCCCCAAAAAAAAAAAAAAACATTTTGTTGCGGGAGCTCTTTTCTGCACTTTTCTGTATCTAAAACTTATAGTCATGCGATGCTGTGAAAATTCCAGGTTAAGGAGAAAACCATAGCAGCGAGAAGGAGTGAAGTTAAGACCATTGTGTTCCCTTCGGCTAACAGGAGGGATTTTGATGAGCTGGCGCCTAATGTGAAAGAAGGTCTTGATGTTCATTTTGTTGATGACTGCATGGACATCTTTAATTTGGCTTTCGGTGATGAGCACTGAGCAGTCTCAGAATATGGAGAGGTCAGTCACTCATGACCTGTAGGTTATTGAGATGAAACTCCATTATTTGTCAAGCTGGGAACCCAGCCTAATTTTTGTACCATATTTGATTCAATACCAACGGTTTTGAGCATTTCTTTTATTCAACTGCTGGGCACAGGACGATGCATCATTTTTTTTCCAGAATGATGTATCCAATTGTAATAAATATGTATATTATAATATTATTACTAATATTTATATTTGTTTATATTAATATTATAATTGTAATAATAGGAGGGACCAAGGAAACGGTTACTTGAGGTATCCGTACTGCATTGAGTTTCCTTGTTCACTCAATATAGGACATAACAGAATAGGTTTCTTTATTTTTTTAAGTTTGTGGGAGAGCAAAGGGAGACTTTATTCAAAGGAGAACGTTTTAATAATCTCCTTTGCTATAATCCAAATATTATCTTGAGTAGTTGAGTCTCATCTCCAAATTTAGCCTTTAAAATTTGAAATTTCCCTTTCCTTTTAAAAGTTTGTATTTATTAAATATTCAGTATAAAATGAAATAATGAAATATCTTAGATTTTTATCCCTTTGCTATGCAATTTTCAGATAGAGCACCTCACCACTGGCTCCCCTTTCTTATGCCGTAGTTTCTTTATACTGGGACTACTCAAAATTTGGAGAGTTTGTTCCATTTGCTACAAGTCTTTTTGAATCATCTCTTAATTTTATTTTAAAGATTTTTTTCACAACTATATTATGTATTAATTTGTTTAAAAAAATTATCAAGTTGGTTATTTGATAGAATTCGTTGACATGATATAATTTACAATTGGCAATATCTGATTAGAATTTTAATTAGTGGTTAGAATAAATTTGATTACAAGCCCCATTGAATCTTGATAGAGTTATCAAAATCCTCTACAACTTTGTCTTACTCCCCAAGCCATGCCACGACAACGGCGGAAGTAAAATAACAACAGCTCTCTTTTGTTGTAGTTTTTTCTTTTTTGGTAAAAACATATTTTAAGAGTTTAAATTTATTTAATTTTCAATATAAAATGAAATAATGAAATATCTTAGGTTTTTATTTCTCTACCATGCAATTTTGAATTTTCAGAATGGAGGACCCAAACACGGGCTCACCTTTGTTATGACGTTTAGCATATGTGTCTAGTTTTTTTATACCGGGACTTATCCAACATTTGGAGAATTTGATCTTTATTCAAACTACAAGTCCTTTTCAATAGGGGTGTTCGTGAGTTGAGTTAGATTAGGTTTAGAGTATTTTTGTACCCAATTCACTTATCAAAGTAGTGGGTTATGTTGAGTTAAGAGTTTTTTTTTTTTAAGTCCAAACCAACTTAACCTGTATATGAGTGAGTTAGGTTGGATTGAACTTGTGGATCTGACATATATTTAAAAAAAAAATTCATCTAAACAAAATCAAAAATTCATTTCACATTATAATAAATAACTTAATAAGTTTTAATAAAAGAAGAAATAAAAAGTCTCAAATAAACTAAAAGTCAAATATAATAAGTTACAAGTCATAAATATAACATAACAAATCTTAATCTTAAACATAAGAAGTACTAGCAAAGTCTCAAAAGTCAAATACAATAAGTTAAATAAAATCTGAGAAATGAGAAAAAAAGAAACATTAAGTTCAGTATGTGAAATATTTAAAATAATATAATTTTTTATTAAAAAAAAGGATGGGTTGGGTTGGGTTGAGTAGGTTGAATTTTTTCAACCCGTAACCTAACCCATCATCATCGAGTTAAAAATTTTTAAACTCAACTTAATTCACAAACCCAATTTTGAGTTAAGTTGAGTTAAAATCTACAGGTTTACCGGTTAACCCAACCCAATGAACATGTTGATAGAGTGGTTATACTCTTTCACGATTCTACATTACTCTTCACGCTACGCCACGACCACTGTGGAAGTATAATAAGTTAATAACATCAGTCCTCTTTTCAGATTTAAAAAAAAAAAGCTATCTTTTGCTGTAGTTTTTTATTTTTTTCAAAAATATAATTTTTTATCTCTTAATTTTATTTTTATCTCACAATTATTTTGTTTAGTTTTTTTATTTAAATCCTTTTAAAATTTATTAAATTGGTAATTTGACAGAATTTACTCCCGTGACATGTGAGCACAAGTTTACAATTGACAATATTCAATTAGGATTTCCTTCTTAATTAATACCGGGATGAATTTGATAAATTTAAAAAGACGTTGGGTAAAAATCAAATATTATAATTATAAAACAAAAATAAAACTATTAAATCAAAGAATGAAAAGTGAAATTTTCTATAATCAATCTTAATTCTTTATTAGATTTTTATAATTGTTTATTTTGCATTTAAATGATTTTTAAAAATTGCATTAAATTCACTGTCTACTAAAGTATTCTATCTTTAAGACTTTAATATCATTTTTGTAACTAACAACAAATTGCATTAAATTATGAAAACTTTTACAAAATTGGTTTAACTAAGACTTTATCATTTCTCTTTATTAACATATTAGAAATTAGAAATACTAGCACTTTGAGAAGCACTGTCAGGCTTCTTAATTTACATTTTTTTTTATTTTTACTTATATAATTATTTTATAAATTAATCTATTATAGTTATTATTTAATTACTTAAAATAAAAATAATTTATAAAAAATATATTTGAAATCAATTATAATTTTGTATGTAAAAAGAAGATAATTTTTTATATTTGAAAGTATTTAAAAATATAGAATGTAATTATCTAAAAAATATTTATGTTTATAGTTTTGTCATTTTTTTATTTGTGTTAAATTAGTTATTAATTTTTTTTTTGAAAAATAGAAATTTTGATATCAAAGAGAAAGAATTCCCTTTATATAATTGTATAGATAGATATAGATTAGTATCAAATTTTATCTTGGTTAACTCATAACAGTTTATTATCAATTATTTAATACAATTTTCAGTAATTAATATATATATATATATATATATATATATATATATATAAATAACTCAAGTATTATAACTCACAAATTAAATGCCAAAAAGATCACTATCCCAAAATTAAAAAAAAAATCAGTTGTAACAAGTTAACAACGCTAATAGTAGCAACTAATTTTCTCTTTGGCGTGGAATGTTAAAAATGAAACTCCAAATTCCTGTTATTTTTTCAATCTTATTCTTAGAAACAATAGAGTTGATCGTTGATTGGGTTTCTATAATTCCAAATATAAATCTAACACAATTGCACATTTACATTTCAGATGTAAAAGTCTAAAAAACCTCAAACCCCCCCCCCTCCCTTCCCCGGACCCATAAAAAAAAAAAAGACCCTCTCAAGTTAAAAAGATGCGCATGGGCGTGGGTGTAGGCGTGGACCTGAAGAAAATCTCAAAGCTGAAAGCTGTCACTTTCTATTCTCTCTCGTTGGAATCGGAATCGAAGCAGCCATCAGCGACAGTGGCACCGTACAGTAACGATGCCCTTGTGTTGATACTTGGCTTAACTTTAAGATTGAATCCACGTCATAATTTTAATTCTTTGTTTAAAAATAATTTATTTTTAAAAAAAACTTTTAATAAAAATTTAATTATAAATTATTTTATTCATACAATAAATTCATTTAAACAATAGAAAGGTATGACATTTGATTCTTAATCAGGACTGATGAGCATGCTCGTTGACTTTTACGCTTGAAAACCAAAAAATAGATTTTATAGCGTTAAAATTGTTTTTTTTTTTTGTCAGGGAATTGGGAGAGAGGGGAGGAAGATGAGATGCAATTCTCATTAGGACTCCACTTTAAGGCAAATATTATTGCCACTTAAATTACGCCTAAATTTATTAGATTCAAATTTTTTATTTTCTTTCTTTATTTTTAATCCTATCTCTTAATCAAGTGTGACAGTAAAAAAATATATTAAAAGAAACAATTTGAATCCAATCCCACCAGCGTTAAAATTGTTAAAAAGTATCATTTTCGGCTTGAAATTTTAAATCTTGACAGCGTTGGCCCATTTTATGGATGAAATACAAATAGCATGTATAGCTTTTTGCAACCCTAAAATAATAGTTTGAACAAAAGCTTAAAAATTATAAAAGATAAGTCTTTACTTAAATTATGATTAAATTTTTTTTAAAAATTAAACCAAACATACACACAAATGCTTCTGACTTTAATACTCAATGTATATAATAAAATTTGCAGTGTTTTCTAAATTAATTAATAGTAAGATAGGGTTTGTGTGTTTATATTAATTTATTTTATATTTAAAATAATTTATAATCAAAATATTATTGAGAGAACTTTTAAAAAATTAATTTTTTTTTTAAAATAATTTGTTATCAAGCACCTTACTCTTAAGTTAATAGGATCTCACTTATATATATATATATATATATAATGAATTAATTTGAGTATAACGATATTAGATAAAGGTTATAAACTTATTATTATCTCACTTTCCTTAATTTTTTTTTATAAATTTTGAGATAAGTACATCATCCAAATGAAACTATTATCCTCATATCCCATTTTTTAAAATTCTTTTGCAGATAAATACATTGAATATTTATAAAATTTAAATGGAACTATTTTTAATTAAAAAAAAGATGAAAGTATAATACGACGAAAATTAATAGTAATATGTCTTTGTGTTATTTACTATTCTATACTAGACTGAAATTTCAACCATACAAGAAACACCTAAATATTGAATTAAACTTTTTTAACATTCAAAAGCCAAAAATTTTAATAAACTTTTTTCCACAATATCATATATAAACACATGGATCTAAATATGGAGACTTCTAAACCTTGGAAGAAACACTTGTTGAAAGGACCTTCTAGTCGTGATAGTATTTAAAAAGTTAGTCTCATAATAATATTTGTAGAGATATCTTAATCAAAGGCTAAAAATATATATGGAGGCTTCAACAATTTATTTTTTTAATAAATTATTCATTTACTTATTTATCTACTCACATTTCTATTTAATGGGTTGTATTTTTTTTTATTTAGTAAATATCTTGTTGTAAACAAATCAAACTCCATTTTCTTTTTGTTGCAAAATCAAAATCTATTTAATTTAGACTTCTTTTATGTCCTATATTTTCTTAATTAATTTTAACTGATTCACGCTTTGAATTGAGAAGTGTATGAATAAACAAATAAGTGTACTAAAAGGGTGAGTTAGCTTTATAATTATTGATTAAGAGTGTGTACATATTTTTCTGTCTTTATGAATTTTTTTTAAATGTATTAGGTCAATGTGAGAACTTCACTTTTAAAATTGTATGAGAAGATATTTAATCTTTATTAACATAAAAATTAGCCTAATCCAATTTTTTGTTTCAAACTTCAATATTGTTAACTTAAAAAAATTTCATTGTTAAAAAACTACCAACTATATTTTAATTAAAAATACTTTCATTGACGAGATTCAAAGTCTTAAAATGATATTTTTTTTGGTAGAGATTCAATTCTGTATAAAGCAAATATTCTTAAGTAAAGTTTACGCTTTAATGCCTGATTATATTTCAAGAGATTAGTCTATCATCTAATAGATGGGAGGACACTCTGAAAAACCAAAGAAATAGAATAAAAATGCTATTATTTTTTCACTTCAAAAACAGTATAAAAAGTTATATCATTTAAAATTCTTGCAAACAAATTAATTTAATTTTAACAAAAAAAAACTCACTATATGTAGAGGGATTTTTTAGATAAGCAAAATTTATTCAAATAATATAAAAGATAAAGATGTAAAACAAAAAAATATGAAAAAATATCGCATAAGATCAAACCTCGTTTTAAGACTCAAAATACCAGTAGAGTTGGTGTTAAACTCAACTACATTACTACAAAACCCATACTTTTCTTCTCTCATCTCTCCTTTGTCCCCACGTCTGATTTTATAGGAACATCTTAATTGGACTTCTTTTTTTTAAAAAAAAAAAGTTTTAACCGGGGTATCCCGAGAGATATTGTTTTGTTAGGAAAGGTTGATTGGGAAGCCTTCCTAACCACTGTCTCCGCTAGAGTTTGAAGAACTTGAAGAACTTTAATCTTATTTTATACTAAATTTAAAGATTTAGAAATACTTAAAATATATAAGAAAACCTAGAGTTCAAGATGTATGAAGATGGTGTATGAAAATCTGCTGCTATTGCAACCAAAGTGGGCGTGTAATTAATGGCACTAGAATCCTCAAGTTAGAAGTGCAGAATAGGTTCTCTCTTGGAGCAGCTCACTTACCGGCGCACCCAAAACTTTGGTTTGACATTCTGCAAAGTCTTTATTTCTTTTGGATTTGAATATATATCAATAATTGGGTTCTATTTTTTGAGGAGAGAAAAAAAACTGCATGCAGGTCCTATGGTGCAGAGTGTTAGGTCCAATGTGAACAATATTACCTTAGCCAATGATATGACCACTCGGAATCGGGATTCTTTAAGCATGGAGGGTGTCTTTTTGTATTTCTCAGAGCTTAATGTCGAAACAAAAACTTTTGATCATGTAGGTACACGAACTGAAAAAGAAAGGGTATGTTTCTTTTTCTTTTTTTTTGTTTCTGGTTTTCTTCCCCTTATTTTACTGGCTTATTTGAATTTTTTTTCTTTTTATTAATATTCAATCAACCTCCTTCAATTACGTAGGTTCCTGGGCATACTTTTCGCTTTCAATTTCTCCCTAAAAACCATTGTAATATATAATATATATATATATATATATATATATATAATATATATATATATATATATGCATCGATTTATTTACTTTTCTTTTAGCGTTCTACTATAGTGTTATGTATTTTATTTTTTTTTTGTGTTTGAATGGAAGAGTTTGAAAGAAAAGAGAAAGAAAGGTAAATTTTTTTTTCTGTTTTAAGAATTTTTTAAAATAGAAAATAAAATAAGAGATTATCATGTAATATTTATATCCTCCAATTTTTATTTTTATAAATATTTGTATAATTATCTCAATTTTGAATTAAAAAATTAACTTTTCTTTTCTCTCCAAACTCCTCCATTTATAAATACACTATCTCTATCTTTTTTCCTTCCTCTTTGCAGGACTTACTGAGAGCATTTATGTTAAGTCCACCACCTATCGGATTGAAACTCTTAAAGATATCTCATCTCCAGAAATCAATAGAGGAGAGGATAAATGAGACGGAGAAACACGAAAAGTTTAAGGCTGAGCATCTTCCAATGTCTTCTCTCACGATAGGATCATTCAAGGTAATATAATAAAATATTGAATTCAAATTATTTCATTATTCATTTTTTTAGGTACTTGTTAAGTATTTATAGAATGCAGATAGAAGATTGCATCTTTTATATATTGAATGCAGATAGAAGATCATCTTCCTTTCTTGAGTAACATAATAAGATCATCTTGGTAGAACAAGATAGACACATTTAATTTCTTTGAGAAGATCATCTTGATATAGAACATAGAACATCTTTTCTTGAGAACATCATCTACGTTTTATTTATTGAGTAAAACAATAATTTGCAGACTGTGGCTAAAAATGAAGGAGACTTGGTGGCCAAGTGTTACTACGCTAAGCGAAAAATGGTGTGGGAGATATTAGAAAATGGTTTGAAGAAGAAGATTGAAATAACATGGCAGAATATTTCGATGATGCGACCTATTATTGGGAAAGACGGGCCAGAAATTCTCGAAATTGAGGTATTTTTCTTCTTTGAAAAGAAATTAAAATTTGACCTCTAGTTGCATAACTTTTCCTCTATGTATAAGTGAAACCTAAAATTAAAAAAAGAAAAAAGAAAATTTCATTAGTCAGTTGAACGTTATACATAAACTTGTTAATTCTAACAAATATCAAACTGACATATTTCAAAATTCCCAATATTTTTAAAGTTTGTTTAATTCGAAGGATTTTAAAGGAGAAACTATTGTTCTAGGATTGGGTTAGAAGATATTTAAAAATTAACCCAACTAACAACCGTATAAAGTTGAAATATAAGAATGACATTTTGAAATTATTTTTTTCCTAGCTAAATGAGGCGCCGGCTTTCTATCGCGAGGCTGCTCCAACGCCGGGAAAGCATAGTACGTGGACCAAGTCAGAAGACTTCACTGGAGGTCAAGCTTCCGCATGCTGGTGTGTATTTGATTTTATTCTAAATTTTCTTCTTAATGTTCCCTTTTTTTTATATATATTTTGAATGAAAAAGGATATATATCACTAGCTGACAAATTATAAGATCAATTCGGCTTAGCATGAAATGCATTGTGTGTTCATATAACCAAATAATTGGATGTCCCAGTCGTGTATATCACTTATCATTTCCTTTTTCTCTCTCTTTATCTTGCTGGTGACTCTCTTCGACTCAGGATGCACAAGCACTACCTTGAATTCCCACCTGGTGTTCTTGTCAAACACTACGACAAGCTCGTGCAACGCATTAACCGAGTGCTGCAGTTGTGCCAACGACCTTCTCCTCGTTCGCAGTTTGATTCACAATTACGTCAAGGGGCAACAAAGTTATCTGTTGGTCATGATCATCTGCATGGGTCGAACAGTAACCCAGCTAGTCAACAGCAACCTGTTCCTGTAGCCCCTGCGGTTTCAACTCAAGTTCAGCAATTTGGCAATGCAATGCCAATTGGCATTAACAATTCAATTTCACCAACTTCAGGTAATTACCATTTCCATTCTTTCCTGCTTCAAATAATGGGTAAAATAAAACACCACGATACTCATCTCCTTTTTTTATTGTTCCATGCCTCACCTGAAATTTGGTCATAGACATTTTCTCTCCTCCCATTCCCAATGAGGCAATCAACAATGGAAGAGTTCAAAATCCAGCCCTGATCTCACAGAGTCAAGAAATTAGTCTCCAATTAGAAAATGTCTTGGCAACGGATCCTTTGTCATTGGAAAGAGATGTACAACTGCATGGACCTGGGTCGAATAACGAAGAACTCGGTTTCGCTGACTTTTTTTATGGCATATTGCTATCAATGGACGACTGTGACCCAGAAACTGCACGCGAGGAAAGACCTATGGCGAATGTCCAGCCATTAAGTACTGATGCTTGTATATTACAGCAAGAGGATCCTGGGTTGATTGCAGGTGCAAACTCGTGGGCTGCAATTAATAATAGATTGAAGGAACGGTGTTCTTCAATTAATTCCAATCTGAACCACGTTTCTGATGATCAAGGTGTATTGATCTACCCACAGCCGCAGCAACAATGTTACAGCCCCACTCTTCATTTATACAATGAAAATTCGGAGATCCGTGCACCTGACACGTCGCGTCCACCGACCGCTCCAGAGTGGACCTACTACCGTAAGCGCCTTAGTTAGTTCTTCCTCTCATTTTAGGCTGTTGGTTGTTCAGAAGACAACAAATTTTGTGGCAAGCGGATTTTAGTTAGGGGTTTGGTTTTATTACATTTTTCACTTAGATTGCATTTTGATTATCATAAATTAATTTTAGACAGGAAGAATTTGAATTCTCTCTTGCAATAATTATATTTTAATTATGTTTCTATCTTTCTCTCTCTTAACAAGATGACTGTTAGAGAGAATTTAAATCCATAGTTGAACTTATTTTACTTTTTTATTATTATCTGACTTAAACACTTGTCAAATTTTTGAAAAAAATATATATTTTAAAAAATTGATTTTAACCATTTTTTTGCACAAATATATTTAGATTTATTCTATTTTTGTTTTGATAAAAACTTACGTAAAATTATTTGAAAGAAAAATCGGTCAAATTATGGTAATTTTTCTTATAGTAGATTTGTAGTATATGCAAGCTTGGTTGCGACGTAGAGTGGAGGATCTTCGAGGAGATCTCCATAATCATCGATAGATATTCGAAACCCTTAATTGAGCAACAACCTCTTTACCGATATAGCACTTGAGAAGTACGAACTCTTTGATGTAGAAATTATGGTAATTTTTTTTTTCACGATTTAAATTAGTGGATCATTTATTCGTGTGATGTCAACATACACAAGAACAAGAACAAAACTTCTATAATATAAGCAACGTAAAGGATTATCTGCATGGGAAATACAATGTTCTCTCCATTTTTACTATAGCACGTATATTTCTTTATCTAAGTAGCCGTATGTAGAAATGCATTGTGAACGCCATTTGGATGCAAACTTAATAACTCTTCTACCCACACTTTTTTTGAAACCAAGTATCACAAATATAGTATAATTCATGTAAATTTCTCATGCATTTATACACAAATCCACACACATTACTGATTACATTGCACACGTGCACCGTTTTTCTACATTGAGTGATGGCGTGCACATACCCTGTTCTAGTCCAACCGCGGGGCCGGGACTAGGTCCTCAACTAGGAATCTCATGATTTTCACATATGCCATGAACAGGAGAAGTTGTTTGTAGGAAACACATACCTTGATTCATGGTCAAGTTCTTTAGTGATGGATGACTGTTAATGCTTGCAAATCAGAAGCAAGAAAACTATGCTTCTACCTCTTGGCCCTCCTTTCTTTCGTTACTTTCTTGATGGAGATAAAAGCGAAAACGTTTATAAGCAAAGTTGGAACCAGTTTCAAAATATAACGATAACAACTTAACTGACCAACTCCCATCAAATAGGCAGACCAATGATTAGAAATCACTTCTCTAATTAACCAATTAGAATTTAACATAATTTAATATTTATTTAAATCAATTAAGATACATCGCTTGAGCCACATTGTGTTTTACACAAATGCCATTCTCAAAAACTTTTATATAAAAAAAAGATTATCATTGACAATGTAATAATCAGTGAATAACTACACTGTGCAACAATGCAATTAAAAACGACACGCCTGGCCTGCATAGTTTACTCGTAATCAACCCAGACATGCCAAACAGGGCAAATATTCCCCATGTTCACTTTCATAATGGAAAGCTAATTCAGAGTTAACGTACTCGCAACTCAATTGACTTTCTGATAATCTTCTAAACTATTTATTAAAAGAAATCTTTGGCCAAAGACTTTCTGAAGAATTTTGCAAGCTGGATATAGTTTTACCCTGAGGAATTTACTTTCTCTAGAGCAAGTGGATTACGTGGTATAATGACATGTCAAGCCGAGGGCTTCAACAACCTTTAGCATAAACCATGATATTCAGGATATATTCTTCATATCTCCGGTCAACCTTCACAAGTTTAAAGCTGAAAATCAGTGAAACAATAACACACTGGTGAAGTTACATAGGTGAATCAATTTCATTAAGCATAGGAATAGCTTACAAAATATTCCTTGCATGCTACAAAACTTTGGTAGCAAGATTTTTCTAAGCTTCGGTAAAGTCCTGCAAGCGTTAATAATCTATTGACCAGAGATGTGATCAATTCTCTTACAAAAAGCTTGATTGACACCACAAGTCAAGTGTTTGAAATTGATAGAGGTGATTTGCGGACCTTCCAATATGGCTGCAGGATCAGAAGACCTGGTCGCAGTTTCATCTAGTCCTTCAATATTTATTTCACCAAAGCTTCTTTTCTTTGATGGAGTATTTGAACTTGAATTTTCGTTTTCTTTCTGTTTTCCTTTACCTTTTTCTTTTCTGTTGTCAGTCTGCTTATCAGGTTGTGGTTCACCACTTGGAAGTGGAAATAAAGGAGGCTCCCGGCCACTCAATCGACAAAATACTCTTTCAACCGTTTCACTTATCTCCCTTCCTAGGTCATTATTGTCTAAAATTAAATTCCAAACTGATTTTGAGGCTTTCTCAAGTAGCTCTGCATAAAATGAGCAAGGATCAAAGAAAAGAGCATAGCCAGCCAACAAGAGACATGTATATGTTCAACCATAAACTAAATATTGTGATAATCATAAAAATGTAATCTAATCAGGGATAATGACCATCTAACCATTCTTCCAAATCCAGTAAGGCAACTGGACCAAAACACAAGGAGGCGGCAGTCAGGATAAAAAAAGGTACAACAGAAGAACTTTACCTGATGCGCTTCTATTAATTCTAATTCATGCCAGAAGGTGCATGTAAGCCACAAAAATAATGAGTAATACCAAGTAAATGTATTGACCAGGGAGGCCTACTTCTAAGGTATTTATATATTCAAATATTCAAATATCTACTAATGTCTTATGAACTTATGAATTCCACTTTCCAGACATGCAAAACCATTGTGATGCAGGACAAAGGGGAATTTTTTTACTGGTGCTACTGTGGCAATGGGCAAGGTTACAGTACAGTAGCACATTTTATTTTATAATATCTGTCTTTTAGGTTCTTTTGGTTCAAGTTACCTTAGATGGTTAAGATTACACTTACTCTAAGCGCTATTTTTTTTTCTTTCTTACTTTTTTATTAATTTTCGATGCTATATAAAGGAGCTTAGTATTAAGAGCCCCCATTCTTATAAGTTTGTTATTCACCATTAATAACTATGGATCAAGGGTGGGAAATTACTGACATTCCAAAACATTTTATGGGATAGATCCTAATTTTGGTCTCTTGCTTTCAAATTTTGTTCAAAATTTAATTGTTACTGCAACAACTTAAAAATGTAAGCAGAATGGATCCTAATTGTTCAAAACTTGGAGAACAAGTTGGGATAGAATTTCAAGATCTTCATTCAAGGTATCGTTTTATATGGAGTGGGGGGTTTCAAGATCGATCTAAGAACTTGAGAATGAGTTTCCTTTTCAAGTGAAGGGGAACTGTGAACATATGCAAGATAAAGGGAGTTTCCTTCACACTATTGTAGCAAAAGTATTGTATACACTACTATGCAATGTTAATGTCGCAGCTTTAGTTTATACATTATTTATTTCTTCCAGTTTCTTTTGGGTCAAGTTAGAAAGTTATGGTTAAGATTTGTCCTAAGAATAAGGGTTTGTTTTCAATTAGATTTTTTATTCTATATAAATGGCTGTAACAGGATATAGATCAGTTTTCGTTAATAACAGAACTTTTCTTCTATTTTCAGCGATGTGTTTCAGGTCTCTTCTGCCCATCCCTTCCTCTCCCAATATCTCGAGTGCTACAGACTTAGTCCAAGGGCTTTTATTATACACCACATTGTATCAATTTTGTGCAGAGTTTTACACAGCCTGTCCTAACTAATTAGTTCCAAGTAGTATGCAATATTACGAGGAGGGGGAGCTCTACATCCACACAGAAGTGCAACTTTTGAATTTCCATTCGAATCAGCATTTATCCCCCAAAGGTGTTATTTCCATCTAAAATAAGAAGTGAAAAATTTAAGCAACTCTGTCACTTACTCAAGTTCTTGCCGAAGAGCATCAAACAGCTCTCTTTTGGTCTGTTTCTCAGCCCCAGGAGTGTTAAGAACCTTACTCTGTTCAGCCATCTTTATAGTAGTACTCGAGTTCCTCCTGCAAAAATTTAAAAAGCATAAACTTTTAACGCTGCTAGTGACAAACTTTGCCGAGATTTAAGAATTTGTAAACCGATCAGACCTAGTGTTGCAACTGAAACTGTGAAGGAACAAGAAAGCAAACAGAAGAATAACAAGGAGCTCGAGTAACAAGTCTACGCAAATTTGCAAAGGTCATATTAGAAAGTTACAGAAAATGCTGGTTTATATGCGAACTCAACAAAAAGGAAACGCAGGGTAAAGAGGACTCTTCCGAATCAAGATTGAGAGTAATAATAACAATATGTGAAACCGAAAGCGTAGGAATGGGAAGCGGAAAATTACATTAGCTTTGAGCTGGTTGATGATCTTCAATCTGAGAGCATCAATAGTGCCATCGTTCATCAGCGACTCCAACAAATCTTCTAGCGAAGCAACAAAATGTCGTACCCAATCGACACGATACAAAACTGCAGAGGAATTGCGATCTTCTGTTGTCTGGATACAGTCAAAATTGTGGGGTTTATTATTTCGAGCAAAACTGCAACTGAAAACCCTAATACGATCGAGGAATGGATGGATGAAGGAAGAGAAGAAGACTATAGCTAAAGCAACAAGGAATTCACACGGTTGTCAACCGCAAATCCTATTCAGACATCATTTTAATTTTTTTAAATAGTTATTATAAGTTATTATCATAATTAAATATTTAAATATACATTAAAAATAAATTAAATTTAAGTTTAATATCATATTGTGAGAATTTTTTTTCATATTTAAACGACAAAAATAGTTCAGAAACTTATATAATTTACATAAATTATAATAGAAAGAAGATTTTTCAAGCAAAAATATATCTTGAATTTAAAAAGGAATATAACTTTTATTTTTTTATGTTTAAATTCATTCTTCTCTTGATATCTGAGTTAAACTTAAATATTTTTTAAACAGAAATATATAATCATGAATTTTTTTTCTTTTGTTATATTAGTGACAAAATTATTAAGAGTTTAATTTTAATTTATTGTTAATTTAAAATTATTTATACTATTATTTAATATTATATTAATACATAATTAAAAAACTTTAACTTTTTAAATAATATTATTATAATTAAATACTTTAAATTATGTGATAATAATTAATTAAATAATATTATAAAAAATTTATATTTACAATGAATAAAAATTAAATTTAATTATTAAAGAGATGAGACAAATACTCAACTTTATTTTTATAATCAGCTTTGGCTTTGTTCTCATATATAACGTCATTGTTGTTGGATTTTTTTCATCCCTGACTTTCTATAACCTTGATTTAGATTTTATCCTTCGTAATTAGGTGGTTTGGCTTAGTCATTATTTTTTTTTTTTACTTTTTTTTCTCAATAAAAATCACTTATATTTGGAGGAAAACAAAAAAGGAAGGGACAGTCTTTACAGGTTTATTTACTGTATTAATGTTAGCGTAAGAAAGTGTATATTGGACATTTACAATGATACTTCACCTATCTACGAGCAATTCTAACAAGATACTTCACCTGTTAATGAGCAATTCCCACAAGAGTCGAATTTATGAACAATTCTAATAAAATTCCAATCCAAAACTTAAAATGGTACTTATTTTCAAAAATAGTTTTTTGTAGTTTCTCATCCGCATATCCTCAAATTTTTTCAAACATTGCTATGAAACTAACCTCTCAAATATTATCACGAATAAAAAACCTCCCAAATTGGTACATCAAAATATCATTAAAATCACTTAGCTTACGACCTTCTACCCAAATTCCCACCCCAACCACTTGGGTTATGTCAAAGTTTCAAGATAAAACTTGAACGTAAGATTCATTAATGTTGAAATGCAGTATAGATAAAACTTAAAAAGGATTGCAAATCATCCATATATTCGAACACACTAAATCGGATTTGGATGCACCTTTTTTCCTCTGGGAATCTGATAATCAGATAATGTCATGTTCTGAAAGAAAAAGACATAAAATTTTCTCGACACCCCACTATTCCTTTTGCAGAATTCACAAGCTATGCACAAGTATGCCTCTTTCTCAGAACATGATACTATCATGTTTCTTAAGACGATACAATTCTATAATTTGAACACAATCTCATGTATCTTCTATTAGAGTTGTATATGTAATGCAACTTCAAGAACAAGACTCGTGATCGCCCGCACAAAAGGGTATTGGGGAGTTATTCCAAATGCGCAAGCCAATTATAATCAAGCTTTTGAGCTTCATACTTCTATATTCAAATGTACATATTCATTTATTGCCGCAAAAATACCAATAGGCAGCCAAATCGTATGCTTCCTTGTACAATCTGATTTAGCCCTTGATGAGGAATGACAGCAACTGAAGGCCAGCTGACTTCACCTCAGATGCTGAAAATGCTAAGCATACCCATTTCAGCACTAAATATGCAATGTGATACCATAGTCTGGGAATGTGATTGATTTAAGCATCATCCTCATCTTTGTCCAAAGAAGCTGATAGATAGCTCAGGATGAAACCGTCTAGATCTCCCTCAAGAACACAGTCCGGATCTGAAACCTCATAGTTAGTTCTAAGATCTTTCACCATTCGGTAAGGCTGCATCATAGATAAAAATAGTCAGTGTAATGCTCAGATCATCAACCAGGAAAAGAGGGGAAATATACAATTCAAAACCATACATGGAGCACATAACTACGTATCTGATTGCCCCAAGTTATGTCAGTGAGAGATTGCGTATGCTGTGCATTCAACTGAGCCTGGCGTGCCATCTCCAATTGCTCTAATCGAGACTGAAGCACAGCCATTGCTGAAGCCTTATTCTGATGTTGTGATCTGTTTCAAATCATAATTCAACTCGAAATTTAAGAACACACTCAAAGCATGAAACAACCCCCCCCCCTCCCCAATACAAGTTTGCACACATATTTCATACCTTTCATTCTGACAAGTAGCACTAATTCCTGTAGGAATATGAACTATTCGTACTGCACTCTCAGTTGTATTAACATGCTGGCCACCAGCACCTCCAGCACGAAATCGTTCAATTCGAAGATCAGATTCATTAATTTGTACACGAGCAGATCCATCACTGAGGATTGGTATCACTGCTACAGCAGCAAATGAAGTATGCCGGCGCTTATTACTGTCAAAAGGTGATATGCGCACCAGCCTGTGCACTCCTACTTCTGCTTTGGCATATCCAAAAGCAAATTCACCATCTACTTTGATTGTCGCTCGCTGAAAAACAAATTGATCTAAATTCAGAAACTAGCAGTTCCCTACAATAGAAAATATAATCTATGAGAATAAGTTCCGCAGGCCCAAATCTAAGTTAAACCAGATGCCCCAAATGAAACTAAATCCTCATGATAATCTTGCTTGAAGCTTAAATGCAAGTTAAGAAACTTGGTACTTGAAAATCAGAAACCATAGTCACATAAAAGCGAGGTAGCTGTGGGTCATGACTCTAAGCATGCAACAGCTATGTGTAAAATAGTTTTAAATAGAACTCACAGAGGATGGTAAGAAGGAGAACCTTGATTCCTGCAATCTCACCAGGCATTTCTTCCATTACAGTTACTTTATATCCAAGTCGCTGGGCCCATGATTTATACATCTGCATGACCATAGCAGCCCAGTCCATGCTCTCAGTACCCCCAGCCCCAGCCTGAACCTATATATTAAACAATCAAGCAGCTTCAATAGGAACATACATATCCACATCTCATGTTCACTATGCTACTGATGCTGGAGATGGTAAAAAGAAAAAGTTGCAATATATTATCATGCAAGATGCCAACATCATATTCTTAGACCCAGATTGAAGAATTGGGCATATAAGAATACTTTTCAAGAAAAATACCAATGCAATAACAACATATGGAGATCTACAACAACAACCTCAATATAGCAAGAACAAGAATCCTGCTCCCCAGCAAGCAGTGCCTCTAGCTCTTTCTCTTTTGCATTTCTTCTCATGTTAAGCAATGCTCTCAATGATTCCTGAAAAGGGAGAGAGTCTCTGGATGATATAAATTGGCATCTACTAGTAAGAAAGGATCTATGTATCACTTCAAACCTTGTAAGAGAAGAAATTATAATAAAACATGCATTTGACATTTATGACAATGATGCCTGTTTCCTCTAACTTATACATAACTCATAATAAGTTGAACCCTCTCTAACATTTCAATATAATGTTAAATAATCCGGTGCCTACTAAAATTTTCTTACTTGTGACAATAAATTACAATGTCCTCATCACTAAAACGGGCTTGATTTTTCAGTTGTATTATTCTCCACTTTTTCATTATACTTTTCATGCCAAATCAAATGAGGATATGAGTTAGATTATTAAGTATCACATTCTTTTATAAGTAAGACTAAAGTGACAAAACAAATGCATACATGCCTAGGAGATGAAGTGAGTGCCCACCGATTCCAAATCTGCATCATTCTCTTCACGAGCAAGCTTTATCATGTCAATATGCTCAAATAACTCTTGCTCCAATGCATTTACCTCTTTCATTTTTCCTAGGAGTGAACCATGCTCTCGGCTTATTTTACCTGCATGCACAGGATCATCCCAAAGGTCTGGCTTATTCAGCTGGGCTGATAACATATCCAACCTAACCTTCAATTTCTTCCACTGCCACAGCATATGAAGATTTTACTTTTTAGAGACCGTATGCAGTCCAATACCAACATTTGATCAGGTTCTTTGAAACAGAAAATTAAAGTTGGAAGAATAATCTGAGTGAGTTGGTAGCTATTAACTACTTTTCGGTTTCCAACATAACAAAAGCATGCTCAGAGCAAACCGAAATAACCTATCATGAGTATGCAGAAGTGAAAAATATAATTTTGGGATTAAATTTGAAGTTTTACCTGTAGCCGCCGTTTGATCAAATGAATAGATTGAGCTACCGCAGTGGCATGGCTCTTCCAGTCGCTCTCGTTCTCGTCCAGAATCGTCCAATTATTGGCTAGGATTCCCTCGACCGTCAGCCCATCAGAGGTTGACTGGTCAGTGGCGGCGGCATGAGAACCCCAGAAGCGAACCCGTGTAGTAAAGATGAGACGTTGGTGACACCCATTAGAGCAACTGGCACTTGGAAGCGACTTTGAAACATACCAGGGACTATACTTCCTTACAAAGCTATTGGATGGAGAAGTAATAGCAGTCTCGGGGGGAAGGGAATGTGAGAAATGGCGATACCTTGATGCAAACCAAATCCAGCTTGAAGGAGCGAGAATGTGATGCGACTCAGACGGGTTTCCAACAAGTTTGCGTAGAAACGAGGAAAACCCATAAGAGAATAGGACAGAAATTTGTGGGTTTTTGGGCACTAACCCTGGACCTCCTAAACGATCTTTGTAGGAAATTCGACATACTCTCGAGTTCCAAACTGGAAGTAAAATAATGCAAAGAAAGCAGGAATATTTCTATGAGAAAAGAAAGTTAGCTTAATGGAGGGTTTTAACAGAGAACTCGAAGTTCGCTTCTCACTTCTCAGGACAGGGTTTGTTGAGTTCTCTCAGTTTCTTCAGTTGCCACCAATTACCAATGATGAAGAATGAAAACGACGATGCTTATGCAGCAGCAGCAGCAGCAGCAGCAGCAAGTACCAACGATCCATCATCTATGGGCTATCCGAGCGTTTCTGGAGGCCCAAATCAACCTTGGAGTTTGGGCCAACTTCTGAGGGCGGTTTGTGAATAAGTGGATCCACCATCGAATCAAATCATCACGAACTGACGAAAATGCCCCTAAACTCTCTCTTCAACTTCAAGACAACCGCAAATGGTGGTCGAGCTCTTCGACAATGGTTCCCAAAGCTTTTCTTTCCTCCACCATAGCCATGTCAGAGTCAGACGGAGCTCAACCAACGCATTCTTCCCCCAAATCTCCCATATATCATGAAAATTACCCAGTGCCACTTTCGCCTCAGCTGCCCCCAATATCGAGGCAATTTGAGCTTAGCACTTAGCAGGGCCGTGTGTGCTGCTTGCCTGCTTTAAAGCCCGGGGAAACACAACCAATGAAATCCCATGTGCATCAGATTACTGGTAATATGAAAATCTTACTGTATGAAGCAAGTCCATGAAGACTTTTAACTTTTGGATTGACACTTTTTTTTTTCCTACAGTTTAAATTGATACTTTAAGAAATAGAAGTTATTTATGAGAGTGGAGAGAAGGGTGGCATTGTTGATTATGAGAATAATAAATATTTATGGATTGTGGGTGATTTGTGGTTGTGAGAGTAAAATGAAACCAGACCAATTAAGGTTACATCTTAGAACCAAATCGCTTGTAAACTTCAAATGTGGAACGCTGTAGAATCATAAATGATTGTGACCCACGTAAACAAGGTAGCTGAAACTCTTGCGATCTGTAGTTTGTGAGGCTTCGAGTGGCTTCCGAACCAAGCATCCTGAACAGCCAAAGCAGCTAATAATAAAATGAATGCCGGCACCACTTTGATGCCTTTTACTATTTTGGCCTACTCGGTTTATCTATTGCAATTTGAGTTGGTGCCCTTTTTTCTTTAGCTTCTTTGGTCTCTTTCAGTGAGTGCTAGGAAGTTAGTGGCTGTCATTATTCATTATTGAGTGTCTCTCCCAGTATATCCATAGTATTTTACGCTGAATCACCAACTTTAGGATCATCAATTAGGAGTATCATATTTTCCATGTCTTATCTGACCCTCAATAACACTTCAGAGCCAAAGATCCATGGCTGATTTTTCTTATTGATTTCTTCTAATTTTTTAAAGTTTATAAAACAGTCAATAGCAATTTACTGGACCTTGTCGATTAGGCTTCTTTATTATTATTATTATTTTTGAATCGGTTATGTTTTGATTAGTTATTAAATATTTATTGATTTTTAATTAAATTTTATAAACTTAAAATGTTTATTGGTATAAGCTGTGAACCGACAACCAATAGTCCATCTATCTCATCAATTTTCAACTTCTTTTGGCTTGACGGTGGTTTTTTATAATATTATTTAATTTTGTCAAATACATATTTATATAATTTACTATTTTAATACACAATTTAGTTCAAGGTATAAGCTTGTTTGAAATCTTAAAAGCCTAAGTCTGTTAGTATATTTAAAGGCGAAGAACTAAAAATTGATGATCTTTTAAATATGTTAGAATTTTATATTGTATACTTTAATTTTAGAATACAGTTTATATATTTATTTAGTAATTTTATTTAACATAAATTAATTTTAAATTAAAATCTAATATGATATCAAAACTATAATCTCTTGAATTTAATACAAGATAAAATAGATTTATGTATTATTTAATAAATTTTATTGGATAATTTTATCATATCTAATAAATGGGGCGTTGAAGCTCTTTTAAATTTTTATCATATTAATTGATGTTATTTTATATTTTTTAGTAATTAAAATTGATGTTAACTCAAGAGAAATATTTTTGTAGATGTGTTTGGTTGAATTTTAATAAAAATGTTTTCTAATAAATTTTCTTAAAATGAGGTCAAATCTAAATAACAAATCATTTTTATGTTTTAGCGCAAGTTGAAAACGTGATAGTTTTTTTAATTATAATAAAAGATATAACAATTAAACTTGTTGTTTGAATTTAGAAATAAAAAAATATTTCCAAAAAATGAAAAAAGAAAGTAAAAACATAAATTATTTCCTTAAACATAAAAAATAACTCATCATTAATGTTCATTTAATAATGTATTCATTTATTAGTGATATAATTTACACAAATTATATAAACTAAATTTATAAAAAAAAATTATCTAACCAAACCCAAAAAAAAATGCTTTACAAAATAAACTTGATCTATTTTAGGCAAAACCTAATCATGGTTTATTTAATTATTTTCACGTACAATGGCTGTGATGGCAGTGCAGTACCGTAAATACGTGAAGACTTCCACTTCCGTGTACAATCAAATACGATCCCCGTATTTGCCAATGACAGAACGCCACACCATACCAATGACAGGCGTTAACGACGTGGCATCCCATCATTAGCTGATTATGCCACCTGGCATCCACCTAAGATTCAGCCACGTCAATTTCCAATTATACCCACTACACACAATCAAAAACCAAGAACCAAGAGCTCCAACTCCCACTAGCTCTCTCCGTCACTCTCTCTCGATAGCCCAATTAGGCATGGCGTTGAGGATGCGACACCCTAATCTTCACTCTCTCATTCTTCTTTCGCTATTGACGATCGCTTCCGCCAAGGTCTTCTTCGAGGAACGTTTCGATGGTATTAATCGTTCATTTCTTTTCTTTTCTATTCACATCAATATCCTTTCATTTTCTCTCAGTAGATCGCGAGCTCTCTTTCTGCATTTTCCGGCAGATTAAGGGTTTTCAATTTTCCTGTCTGCATTGCTATGTGTCGTATTTGGTATGATTTGTTCAGGATCAATACTTTTTTTTTTGTGTTTGCACGTCGATCTGATGGCTTTGATTTGTACTTGAGTGGACATTCATACTCGCGTGGAAATGTCATTCTTTGGAGTAGATCTGCGAATATGTAGACCCTTTTGCTTCTTTTTTTTTCAAAAAAAATTTATTGTAAGCCAAACTTCTGTTCCTGCTGCGGAATTATCAACATATTTTTTGAGTCATAATTGTACTGGTGTGATTTGGAGAATATGTTCTGATGATTTAAACTTTAAAGCAACGTTAGCCCCAACACGCATTGGAGCCTGGGTTTTTGTGTTGGCACTCCTTTTGGTTACGTTCAGTGTTGATCACTGACATCTGCTTAGTCAGGAGTTGAAATCAATCATCTTCTTTTGTTTTCTGTTTTTGCTTTTTTTCAATCACCGAAGCTGAAACGTGTCTTCTCTTTGAGGATGTTTATTACTTTGTAGTGGCTAGTGGGAAGTATTGACATTGCCTAGTACATAACTTGGGTGGGTGGAATTTTTTACTCCAAAATGGGAGTCTATAACGTTTCAAGGGTGGGGAATTTACTTCTTATACGTGCTGCTAGTGGACTTTTCAAGAAGTGTAAATATTTTCCTTTATCTATCTACCTTAGTGGTACATTGTCTATAAATTACTGCAAGGACTGTACATTGTCTATAATTTCATGCATTTTCCATAATTGTAACTCTCATGTGCTTATTTGCTTCTGTGCATTGGGGTGAATGCTAAAGATGGATGGGGAAATCGATGGGTTAAATCTGATTGGAAGAAAGATGAGAACATGGCTGGGGAGTGGAACTACACCTCTGGTCAATGGAATGGAGACCCCAATGACAAAGGTAAACTAAATTATCTATGTAGAAGAGCATTCATGCATTATGCCTGGCATTGTTTACTTTTTCTTGAAGATTGATATTAAATTGATGTTTTTAATGTATGTTTGCTTAAATCTTTAATGTCTCCACAGGTATACAAACAAGTGAAGACCACAGATTCTATGCTATTTCTGCTGAGTTCCCTGAATTCAGCAATAAGGATAAAACGCTAGTCTTCCAATTTTCTGTCAAGCATGAACAGAAGCTTGACTGTGGTGGTGGTTACATGAAGTTACTTAGCGGGGAAGTTGATCAGAAGAAATTTGGTGGGGATACTCCTTACAGGTGATTGATAGATCCCCTTTTGTTTCATGGCCTCTCCTCGTTCACTATGTATACCTTACACTTGTTAACATGACTGATTTTCTTACATTTGTTCTGTTGCAGTATCATGTTTGGGCCGGATATCTGTGGTTACAGTACCAAGAAAGTACATGCTATTTTGACCTACAATGGAACAAACCACTTGATAAAGAAGGATGTTCCTTGTGAGACTGACCAACTAACTCATGTGTACACATTTATCCTCCGTCCAGATGCAACCTACAGCATCCTGATCGACAATGTGGAGAAGCGATCTGGTAGTCTCTACTCTGACTGGAATCTCCTCCCTCCAAAGAAAATCAAAGATCCTGAAGCGAAAAAGGTACTTTTCTGCCAACTTGATTACTGTTTTATTTTAATTGCCAGATTGGTTTTGGGCATTGATAATTTCTAATTATAATATACCTGCAGCCAGAAGATTGGGATGACAAAGAGTATATCCCTGATCCTGAGGATAAGAAACCAGAGGTAATACCTTTCCTAAAAAAGCCTCTCATGTTGTACGAAGTTTGCAAGTGTACAGTGTATCATACGCTGACATCGTGTTTTTGTAGGGTTATGATGATATCCCAAAAGAGATCCCAGATCCTGATGCCAAGAAGGTATTCGTATCTTTGTTGTTTCCCATTGTTGTATATCTCACATTTTAATGTAGTCACTGATAAGAATAACTGTTGCTTTAGCCTGAAGACTGGGATGATGAGGAAGATGGTGAGTGGACGCCACCTACCATTGCCAACCCTGAGTACAAGGGTCCATGGAAGCCAAAGGTTTGTGAAATATTGCAATCTTTGGCATGTGTTTGGGGATGGATTAGTTTGCTAACTTTGTATGCTACATTTCTGCAGAAAATTAAGAACCCCAACTACAAAGGAAAGTGGAAGGCACCAATGATTGACAACCCAGGTTTATTTTCATTCTTATTTGACAGTTGTAGTAGTTATATAAACCCTTTTATGTCATAAGATACATAGCCAATAGTTCATGCCTTGAATTAAAGGTGACTGTCTGTAACATTTGAAAATTGTATTTTGTCAGACTTCAAGGACGACCCTGACCTTTATGTTTTCCCCAACTTGAAGTACGTGGGCATTGAATTGTGGCAGGTAAACTTTTCCTTTTGTTTACTTCTCTACATTTAGTTGACCCTTTTGCGGCCAAGCTCTGACAAGCAAGCTGGTTTATTTGTCAGGTGAAATCTGGTACCTTGTTTGACAATGTCTTGATTACTGATGATCCTGAATATGCTAAACAACTGGTCGAAGAAACATGGGGCAAGCAAAAGGATGTAAGTTGTTTTTATTCACTTAATCTTTGTCTACAGTGGTTATCATTGTTGAATGATATCTTTAATGAGAATATATTCTTGCAGGGTGAGAAGGCAGCATTTGATGAGGCCGAGAAGAAGAGAGAAGAGGAGGTACTCTCTAGTCTTTAACCTGTTTCATGTGTTTTTAATTTACAGGGAACTACTCATCGGAAATTTTGATATTGTATCTATGAAATTGATCTTATGGTAATTTTGATATTTCTGTTTGGAATTGGAACTCTTTACTAGGAATCGAAGGATGATCCAGTTGACTCCGATGTAAGTTGAAGAACTGATTTCTGAAATTTTGGTACAGCATCAATAATACCGGTTCTAATGAAGTTAACCCGCTTTGCAGGCCGAGGAAGATGACTCTGATGCTGATGAAGCTAAGGATGACTCTGATGCTGGCGAAGACAGTGCTGAAACCGAGGAAGAGGATGTACATGTAGGTTTTTCACCCACATATTCTCACTTTCGTCAAGTTTGACAACTATCTATTTATTAATTCTCTTGTGCGTTGTGTTTGCAGGATGAGCTGTAAAGAGTTAGCAAAGTGACTCTACGGAGTGCGCGAAGTGATGTTCGGGAGATAGGGTCTAGGTGCGCCATAATTTTCCCCCCTTTCTATATATCTTTTTTTAGTTGTAGGATTTTTCTCCCTAGCCTAGCAAACCGTTGAAACGGCAAAGCACAAACTGTTGAGGTTTTGCTTCAATCCCTCCCATTGGACTTGAAGAGAGAAAAATGTCTCTTTTTAAATTGATCTCTTTTATGGTTTGGACAATTGACCTGCCAATTATGTCAAGATGCCGTAAAATTTGATTGACTGCTGAAGGATTTTGTTTGTAGCATGACCAACGTTTGAAGATAAAAAAATTCGGAAGAATTTGCTGAAAGTAGATAGGATCATAAGTTTTAATAACTTAAAAAGTACTACGAGAAATTTTGTCAAGTAATATGGCGAGGGACCCTAATTTACCAGAAAAGGATGTGAATTTTAGGGAGCTGACTTTTACAATTTTATAAATAATAATCAAATTGTTTGTAATATGTTAATTTATTTCACTTGTTATTTTTACGTGTAGATTTTAGATTGTTTCTTCCTTCATGGATTTAGTTTTTCTAAAGTGAACAATAAAGAGTTATAAAATTACTGATTAAAAAATAAATGATTGAGATTATAATAAAATATATTTATTTTTCCTTGACTTTACTCTCTTGATTTTAAAGTGAAGTCTTCCATTTAGAAAAGCCAACTTTACAATGGACGGTCTTGCATATGGGTTTTTTTATGATGCCACAATAGCCTCATGTCATAATTTTGCCAATCCTTCTACCTCATTGTTTTGCTAGTGATAGTCCTTTGGGAGCAACATAAAACTAGTAAAACATTTTTTTAATAATATTTTTAAAAGAATGAATATTATTTTTTAAATAACATATTTGTGTAGTATAGCATAAAATTAATTTTAAGTGTCCTCAATTTACCGAAAAAAAGTATAGAAGATTAAAACTACTTCTAAGTTTCTTACATGCTTCATTATTGCTTATATATTTATTTGTAAGACAAAAGGTGCTTATTCCACATTAAATACAATTTCCTCATATATACATTGCATAGTTATTGTTACAATCAAATTTGACATTGTATTTGTATTAATTTAAACAATCAAAGAGCTATTGAAATGTTTTTAGCTTCCTGGATTAGCTCATATAATATAATGTTCAGTTGGGCTAAACAAATTCGGAGATTATCTTTTAAAATTACGTTTTGGCACAGCTTGTCATAGGGGAGGTAAATTTTAATGGAAGAAATTTGTAAATAAAATTGTATACAAATCTGGCCATGAAAATTTACATTCTATTTTTACGCTTATATCTTCTTTTCTTATGTGTACGCATATATCAAACATACCAATGAAATAAAGAATTTTGTTATTACTAAAAAAAAGTAACAACAATTTACTTAATTAAAAAGTAAATTTTTTTAATCAAATAAATACTATTTATAGTATAATATTTAAAACTAAATTATTCTGTTGTAAAATCAATTATTTAAAAGATAATTTGAGGGAAAAAAAACTGGAATGGGACTTAGCACCGCTTGAAAATAGTAAAATACCCCTTTCTATTAATTATTTCACGTAGCGTTTCTTTTTCTTTTGCTCCTTTCATTTTTGATGTTTTGAAATGTCATGAATCCTCTAGGTTAACTTCATAACATGTCACAAGAAGTGCCACTTACGGTTATGATCATGCCATTTGTTATGAAATTATGATCATGCCATAACGATTCTCTCAAATACATTTGGTATGCTAATTTTGTATAAAAGAATGTAACTTGTAATGAGAGCGATACTACATCTATCAATGAAATTAAATTTTTTATATTTTTTATTAATTATTCAAATAAAAAATAATATAAATAATTATTATTCATATTTTTCTAATTATTAATATAATAATTGTACAAGGTTATAAAATATTTAATAATTAATATAATAATTACATTAAAAAATAAAATAAAATATTATCTTGATACAAAAATTATAAAAAACAATCAAAATTTTATGTGGGGATTTTATGACTTTCAATACTTTTTCTATTAGTAATGATTTTGTTAAATGTAAAACCATTACATCATTTATTTTATTTTGCATGACATTTATTTTTTTCGTTGAATTACATCTATACGTTTGATGAAAACAAATTAAAATTATTAAAAAAATATGAACAATATAACCTCATTTCCGGTTTTATCATAAAAATATTTTAATTCAATTTGCTCCATCTACAGTTTTGTATAAAATCATGAAAATATCAAGCAAAATTATCTTTTCACTTATCAACACTATTTTCGTCATTGTCTAATATTTTTTAACCTTACTTGCTATTATAATTGTGAGAGAAATTTTTAATATATATGGAATCATTGAAAGAGTTAAAACAGTTATATAAAAAGTTAGAAATAATAAATTTATTGATTAAGCAATTTGACCAACTTGACATTATACAGCAATTTTTTTAATGACTTTAATCCCGACAATCAAAAAATGACTTTAATGCTAATATTTATTGTATAATTGATCATATTTAAAGCAATTATATTGTTTTGCTTATTTATAACTTACATCTATTCAAAGAAGAAAATTAAGTCTAAATATTTGAATAAAATATTAAATAATATAATATCTTATTAAAATAATTTTATTTAATTTTAATTTTATAATAAATAAAAATTATATTATATTAGTTTATAAAATCTTGTATAATTAAAAATTAAATAAAATTATTTTAATCAAATAAATTATTATATAATATTTTATTTAAATATAAATGATATTAATTATAATATATTATTTATTTCTTAAGCTATATACTAATCGAAGCTTAATATTTTAAGATTTTCAATGTAAAAAAACAGAGTAAGTTACGAACATGACAAAATAGAATGCGAAAACAGTGATCGCCATTGCGATGGCGAGCTTTAACAGAGTCATTCATTTTAAATAATAAAAATAATAGAAGTATGTATAAGAAAAAGAAATAATAAAGTAAGTATAATTTAAAATATGTGATGCTCATGAGTCATGGTACTATCAACTCTCAAACCTTTCTGTAACTATTATTATAAATAAATCCACCACTTAAGACTCTAAATAGAGCCTCCAGGAGCAACAGCACATAGTCAAGTAACACATAAGCGACAGAAAGAAGCTACTTAAAAACACAAAACGACCCAAAGAAGAACAAAGTTAGCAGTGGCACAGCTTAATTGCTTAGTACTACTATGTGTCTCCAGCAGCACCAGTAGGTGGTTTTGGCTTCTTCACTATCAAAACTGGGCACTTCACGTTCTGTGCGCAGTAATTGCTCACACTTCCAAGAAAAGCCCTGCAAGTCATGTCCCCAAAACCAATTCACTTTAATTACTATTACTATTCACATATAAATAAATATATAGAGAAGAAAAAAAAAAAAGAATCCACCTCTTGATGAGGCCATAGCCGTGGCTTCCCATGACTAGAACGTCGGCGGCCAACTTGTCAGCCATCTCACAGAGCACGTCCCTCGGGTCGCCATTCTCTACCCTTGTCTCTACCTTAACCTATATAATTCATCACTCATAGCATTCACTAATCCATCACAACTTCAAAGAGAAGGACATGCCTAGAAATTGTAGTAATTCATGAAGGGCATATGCGGCATGACACGCAAAATTGTCGGTACACCTTATCGTCAAAACGACAATAAGACAATAGAAGTAACGCACCTGTTGCTGTTGGAGATTTTTACACAATTTCTTGGCTTTCTCCAAGACGCAATCGGCCACTTCTTGGCTATACCTCTCCATGGCTGCGGTTATGTCAGAGGAAAATAAATATCCTGAAACAAAGAGAAGGAGTTTACCAAAAGCTGGAAAAGATCAGAGATATATTTAAAAGAAAAAAAAAAGCAAATACCTTGACCTTGAGGTTCGGGGTCGTCTATCCCACTCGTAGCTGTGCCATCCAAGGTCGTAAAAACGGCACGAGGGGGCTTGACGTATAGCAGGATAAGGGTATCTTTGGAATTTCGGAAAACAACGTTGTTGAGGCACCAAGACAGGGCGTACATGCTCTCCTCGCCTTCGTCGACGGCCACCAGGACCCGCCGTTCGTTTGCTGCCTCGTCGGTCATTTGGCAGAGAGCGGTTGAGGAAAGGGGAAGTCAGTCAGAAGAAAGTAAAAGGGTTTGTGTGCTGTGAATGACGCCTCGTCTGTTGTTTGGTGAATGGAATTGGCCATGGATTGGCTTTTTTTTGTTTTTTTTGGGTCAGAGAAATGGACTGGTTATATGCTAGAAAGAACCTGTTGGCAGTTTCAAGGTTTTGGGCTTCTGGCTTTTCAATTTCTACACCGTGGGCCATCATCAACATTACTATTACCAAAACGACAAAAGCTGAGCGGTGGGAGAACTTCTCAGCAGCATCAAATTTTTGGTGTAGCATTTTTAAAGTAAGAGAGTTTGCTATTGGGTCACAGGCTTTATTATACTTTTTTTTAAAATACCCAAAAAGAAGAATATCTCCATTTTATATTTCTGTTATCAAAAAATTATTATTATTATTAATAAAATAAAAAATTAAATCGATGTATTTATATACATAAAAAATAGTTTCTTTGTCATAAAATAGTGATAGTTTTCTTTCTGGGCGTTAGCCCCGTTTATTTATTAAAAAAAAAATCATAATTATAATTGAATCTTTATCACTGTAAAATAAAACTAGTAAGAACACACTTATATGTAATATGATATCTGCTGCTCGTTTGATTATATATCTTTTACTCAAATTGAGTCAAAATTAGAAGGTAAATTATCGTGCGACGACTTTCTTTTTGGTTCGTATTACATCTTTGCAAAGTTTTTTATATGTGAATAAAATCATTTTTAGAGTCAAGACTTATTATTATTTTTTTAGTACATTCTTGTAAATTTATTATTTTATATTATTATAAATATTAAATAAAATGATATAACTTGCAGTGAACAATAAATTATTATTTTTTAATTGAATGTGAGGGATTTGAAATAAAGAAGATCTTAACATTTTATTTTCTTTTGATTAAACAAATGAACGGTTCAGATCCTCACGATGAAGCACCTACCCCCGTACAGCTACCAACCCCGAACCGGGTGAGCCAGTCACCAGTCTCCCGACACCCAGAGTCCCAAATATCAAAATGTTGCAACAAACAGACCCTAACACGAATATAACCTGTCTCTCTAGCTTTTTCACTTTGTTTTTGGGGATTTTGGGGTTAGGAGATTAATATTTGTTGGGGGTTTGAATTGTATTGAGATCGATCACAAAACAAATAAAGGCAATGTTTTTGTTTGATTGGTTTTATGGGATTTTAGCATCGCTTGGATTGTGGCAGAAGGAGGCCAAGATCTTATTCTTAGGGCTTGATAATGCCGGAAAAACAACCTTGCTTCATATGCTCAAAGATGAGGTTTGTCACCTTCTGTTTTCATCCGCTTTCCGTTTTCATAATCATTGCCGTTATTGTTCTTTTGGGATTCTTTATGTTTATTCGTCATCAAAGGGTTAAATCTTGGTGGATCTCTAGCCTTGTTTCCTTTTTCATTCCCGCGCTATGTATATTGGTCCAATCTTTACTGGGAATGTTATTTGGTTAATTAGAATTAGAAAGAATTTTAGTTTAAGTTATATTTTAGACATACTCTTTTGCTGAGAAAAGCAGCCATGGATGATTTGAAAATTGTGCTTGATATGTTTCTCGCAAAACAAGAATGAAGTCCTATGGTCGTATCGGCAGCGTGTGGTTGCTGGAAATGTTTTGTCTAGCTCGGAAGACAAAGGGAATTTTCAAGATGCCAATTGTTTGTTGTTTATTAGTTCCTTGGAATGGTTTTAGATTTTAGCTGCGAGAATATTATCCATAGTATTTTCCAGCATTGAAATCCTTTTTCACAATATCTGTTTGCTTGGGTATTAAAGTATGAGATTGAGTGTTTCAGAAATGACCATTGAAGATGTGTCTCTCTGAATGATATAACTGACAAAATTGATATAGTGTTAGTTAGATACTCAAATCAACATAATTTATTTGCTCATAGGCAGGTACAATAGCAGAGAAAAAATTTATGAGGAAAGATATCATAGTTCCTCATTGGATGTTCTGGATGAGTGTGAGAATGTAAAGTAGATACAACTTAGAATAGCTAGCCATTTTCTTCAGAATTGTTGGATTTCTCTGTTCCGCCCTCCAATCGAGTTCTTTATCAAGTCATATTGAGATAAACATGCTATTCAACTACGTAGCTTCCTTACATGACCTCGCTTTATGGCTAATTAGCTATATTGCGGTATATTAAATTGTTTTGGTCTAATGCTTTTTCTTTGACATCAAGCATCTATTTAATGTTTGTTGGATTTCTCTATTTTTCTGCCGCCAATGCTTTTATGGTTTTGGCAAGCAAGACATGCTGACAGCAAACATGTACTTCAAAGTCTACAGCTTCCTGACATTACCATGGTCTATGGCTATATTACTGTGTTTTGGTGTGATGTTTTTATTAGAGTTTGTTTTGCAGAGATTAGTCCAGCATCAACCAACGCAATATCCAACATCAGAGGAGTTGAGTATTGGGAAGATCAAGTTTAAAGCTTTTGATCTGGGGGGTCACCAGATTGCTCGAAGAGTCTGGAAAGATTACTATGCCAAGGTCTCTCTCTCTCTGTCTCTCTTTTCATTTCCCCCAGCACACTTTTGTGTGCACATTTGCAACGTCAACCCAAGAGAGAGACTATCTCAATCATGCATTTTAAGGAAACATATTATTGGATTTTGCTTGACTTTCTCTAGATATATTAAGTCTTGCTCTCCAATATAATGTATTTTTGGTCTACATGCTAATATGTATGTATCATGTTGTGATTGCATATATATAGCTGCACTCTGAATCTGTGAACTTGTAGTTCTAGCTGTTAGCTCGGATAAAGTTTTCTTCCTATGCTCAGTAGTGGAATTGGCACTATAATCATTAAGTTGTTACAAGATACTCTCTTTTCGTCACAGGATGTTCTACTATATTGTAAGATTAATATCTAATTATATTATATGAATATAGTTAAATTAATTATTCATGCCTTCATAATCCCAGCTAAACATTCATTGTTTATCTGATTCATGGGAGGCAGAAATCATACGTGGTAGTTTGCTGATGGCGCCTTTTCACTTTAGAGGGTCTGCTAATAGTACCTCACCAGACATATCTGCTTCTGAAGCAATTTTTCCTATGGAGTATCTGATTAAGCATACTCTATACTTCAATCAAAGGATACTCATGCCTTTATAATCCTGGCCAAATATTTCATTTTATCTGATTATGGGTGGCTGACATCATTGTTGAGAGTTGACTTATTGTACTTTTCTTCTCTTTATAAGGGCTACTGATAGTGTCTCTCCGAACAATTTGATTCTCTGAAACAATCTATTTGTATGTTCACTGTTATATATAGAATTTGATTCATTAGAAACATTAATAACTTCTTAGAAATTGGTTTCTTTTTTGTATTGAATTGTTGCTCGCATTATCATTCTCAAGCATTAAGCTTTGCTTGGATTTGGTAGATGTAAGTGGGTACATGACTTATAAACATGGTACTTCTACATTTTAACTGAGGACTTGAGGAGTTATTTTTCTTGGTTGAAATTTATTTTTTCCCCTTGCTCTTGTTATTTTTTGATGATCGTAAGTTTCATCCTTCTTTAATGCAGGTAGATGCCGTGGTCTACTTGGTTGATGCTTATGACAAGGAAAGATTTGCCGAGTCAAAAAAGGAGCTGGATGCTCTCCTCTCTGATGAGTCTTTGGCTAATGTCCCTTTCCTTATTCTTGGAAACAAGATAGATATTCCATATGCTGCCTCAGAAGAAGAGTTGCGTTACCATTTGGGCCTGACCAACTTCACCACGGGGAAGGGTAAGGTAAATTTGTCAGACTCAAATGTCCGTCCCATGGAGGTATTCATGTGCAGTATTGTGAGGAAAATGGGTTATGGAGATGGTTTCAAATGGCTTTCTCAGTACATCAAATAGTCGGTTAGTTAGAGATGGCTTACTATCTCGTTTCTAGAAGTTTATTTCTATAGTTATGAATTGGAGGTGGTGTTTGGACGAAATTGCTGTTGAAGAAATTGCAGTATATTTCAATATTTATTTATAAAAATAACTGCGATTCCCTCCCCATCCCCTCTCCATGGTATGCTAAGCAAATGTCAGTTGAGTTTTGGTGATTGATGATTTGTGCTCTGAAGAAATTGAGAGTGCCAAAACATTACACCAGCTGAACTTTTACTACATCTACGCGTGAAAAACTAAAGCACGACTTTTCTTGCTAGATACTGGTTTGAGATTTGTGAGACAAATTATCAAAACTATAAACCAATGTTTCACTTCAATTTATCAACACCAGGTTTTCTCTTTTAATTCATTGTTCCCTTCTATAATGTCCTAGACCTTTACATCAGTATTTTGCAGTCAGCAGACCATTGTGTTGTAGCTAGCTGCAGCTTGCAAAGTAGCAACATTGCTGTGTTTTATCTTGCTAGCAGTATCCCTCTTGACTAGACATGAAGAGTGAAGTGTCCCTTGCAATTACGAACGTGATGAGGTAGCTTGGAATGTCTGCTTTGTCTTTGAAGGACCAGACATGACGACATGGGTTGCTGCTGCCGCCACCATTGCGGTGATTTTGAAAAAATAGCAAAGATTTTTAAAATCTATAAATTGAACCAAACGCATTAATCATATATTTCTAAAAAATTGCTTTTTAGAATTTCAACAAACGACAGAGCATCATTCTTAGATATTACAAAAAAATGGTATACCAAATTTAAAATTAATTTTTGTGTGTATTTAAATTAGATTATTTTATGTTCAAAAGCTCATGAAAAAAAAATTGATTTTTTCTTAAAAATTAATCAAAACTAAACATGGGATAAATTATGTGTATCCAAAATATAATTGATATCTTAGCTGTATAGTGAATAAAAAATATACATGAACACAGTAGAATAAAAAAAAGAATTAAATTTTAAAAACTTTCTAAGTTTTGTAATTATAATGAGGGAATAAAAAATCAACTAGGCGATTATTCATTTGAAAATAAAATAAATAATATAAATATACCTTGTTTATATGTGCAACTTTTGTCACCCGAAATAAATTATATAGCAAAAAGATACATAATTGCTGATGGTCATGACCCCTTAAAAAGAGAGAACTTGACGAACAAGTTTTTAAGCAAACAAAATTTTAAAAAAAATAAATTTTACCCAAAAAAAAAAGAATGAAGTCTACATTTTCAGTTATTAAAAATTAAATTCCTACTTTTGATTTTCACCTATAAATTTGACTCAGGTTATTTGGGTTCGTATCCATCTTGTTCTCTGAATTTTTTTTTTTTTTTTAATAAACATTTTATACATAGTTGATTGTGGTTTATTATTATGCACTCAATTCTAATGAATCATATTTAAAGAATATGCGTCCTTCGAACATGTGGGGATGTAGCTCAGATGGTAGAGCGCTCGCTTAGCATGCGAGAGGTACGGGGATCGATACCCCGCATCTCCAGATTTAACTTTTATGGATTCAAAATATTCAATAGGAACTAGCAAGTTGGAAGTACGAGTTGGTGACCAGCACACTGTTTTCACTCTTTCTATCTATCAGTCAACTTCTTTCCAACCGTTACTGATATAAACTGGTGCTATCCATTAACCAGCCTCTGTTTCACTTTTTCTTTTCCCATGACACGTGCTGTAAGCATGTTGCTTCATGTTAACATTCTGATCTTCCCTTCTCTGGGATAAAAGCCTCGCGAGTTTCTTACCCTGTTTTACACCGCCAGCTTTCATCTGCAACTGCAAGACAATCTCTTTTAAGGCATGTTCGGTCATCATCAATCCTGATTCTTTCCAGATATATTTTACCCTTTTCTTTTGGTTGTTTTTGAATCTTTCACAGATTTATGTTGGGTGCAAATAGCAATGTATCATATAGATTAAACCCATCTGGGAATACTAACATACCACCCGAGGCCACTGATGTTTTCTGCAGTGGACCATGCCCAGTCACCAGTGCCCTCCCGAGCCACTTAATGTAAACTCATATCTTTAATTGCAATCATTTCTCAGTACATCCAACTTCGAATTTTACATATCCGGTCTTTATGGTAATTGTGGGACTTGATTACTTGAAAGTAGGTTGCATCATTCTGCCAGAAATCTGTGCGGTAGATTCGATCCCGTGTACAAAATATAAAACGGTGGGCATAAATATACCTACACTTAGCATACCTCAAACCCAGAACAACTCCATCGATGCCATGTCTACTTGTTTTATATGGAATGGGGGAGTAAATCTTAATTCCCCCGCAGCAACCGTAGCTTGCACATCTCCACTTCCATTTGCTATTTCAGCTTCTAATGAGAAATGCAGCATATTGTTGACATGACGGAAATCCCTATGTCATACATCTAGGAATAAGGAAGCGTTACCTTCGCAAATGCCTGTTCTATAATCTATAACCTGGCCGGCAGGAATGTAAGTCGGGAATTGAGCATGCATAGGTAAACAATCATGCAAAAGAAAGCTTATACACCAGTTTACATAATCATCTTTCTTGATCAAAATAGATCCAATTATCTAACCCAAGAAAAAGCTGGAGCCTGCTACAAAATTGCATATTTGCATTAGATGTTCACAATGGTTTTCCATTAGCTACGGGCGTGTTCAGAGATAAATTTGCAGGAAAAAAAGAGAGAATACAGAGGATCAAGCTTATATTATACATTAGGTCAGTTATCATAAGAAATGTACAAGAACCAAACGAATCACATAGTTGATTGAATATAACACTAGGGACCAGCTACACGAACTTTGAAACTGTTGAGCCCCGCTAGTTTTTCTTTTCACCATAGATTCATCTTTAAGCCACCAAGAATCAGGTTGGTAGATACCAAATTCAGCTCAACATTACAGAAAATTGCTCAAAATTTCAAAAACAAAGCTCATCCCGTGTAGAATGGCATCATTTCTTGGATGACCGGAAACCACCAAACCCCATCATGGCTGCAACATCAGGATCGGTTTCAGGTTCTTCCACTGCCTTCTCCTTCTGAATCCAAAATTAAACATTAGTTAATTACTAATTGTAAAAGGATAAATGCAATCAGTACTTATTAAAATAAATTTAAAATTATTTTTAGAAAGGCAAATGAACTTGCTACCTATTAAAATAATTAAATAACATTTACAAAATTATTTTTCTTAACGGCAATCTGAGAGTACAAATACTAGACAGGAATCCGAGTGGGAAGAGAGAAAAAGGTTTCTTCCAACTTGGTGCATATTTACAAACTCAAAAAAAGTAACCACATGCTGCTGACCTTTTCTTTTTTCTTTTCTCGACGCAGTCGCTTTCTTTCTTCCTCTTCTTGTTGCTGTTTTAAAATGCGTTCATCAAGATCTGTAAATTGAAGTTAATTTCTATATTCACAGACCAAGCCCGTCATAATGAAAGATCAGTTGAACTTCAATTCCAGAACAAGAAAGAGAAAAACAACATACAGACTTGAAACTTGTATGATTCTAAAAAAAAGACTTGTCAACCCCCTCTCCTATCCAAGGCTTTACCTTGCTCTGTGAAGCTGCCAAGATCTTTACGTTTCTTAAGAACTTCAAATCGTTCCTGAACCTGTGTTTCATCAAAAGATTAACTACAGTCATGCAGAGGCACATGTAAAACTACAGAAACTGGCAACACACAAAGGCACACATGCATGCAAAACATATATATTAATGCAAAGTCAAAGGCTCCTGTTTTGTTCATTAGAATTTATTGTTATGAGAAGGCTATCTTAAAGTGCACCTGTTTAAGAGAAGCACGTTCTACTCGCATAGACATGCCCAAAGCTCTTTGATCTAAAGGACAAAGTGAGAAAGACTATGAGCAAAGTGACGTCAATAAAAGCAAGACTTACACAGAAAATTCAGAGGAAACATGTCAAAAGACCACGTACGTTTCTTTCCATTAATATGATCTAAGTAGTTTGCAGAGTCCTTTACCACACACTCACAAACCGAGCAGTAGTACCCAGCCTGCAATATAAGTTATTAAATCAAAAAGAGCTACATAAACTGGGTAACAAAAGATCATCCATACAGCAAAACTGTAACTTCAAAATATTCAATAAAGTACAGTTCCTTGTTCTCCTAGGTCCATATACAAACAACATACCACCTAGGCTGAAAATTGACCAGAATAAGAGGTGTCAAGGAGCGTAATTCTTGGGTCTATACCTCTTGCATCTTATTTCATGGCTCATCTGTAGTTTCAGATAGTCTCTCACCCTAGGATCAGATAGTCCCAAAACGAACTACAGCCAAAATCTAACTGAACCCAAGGAACATATGCTAAACATGCACCAAAAGGCATTCTCATGTGTCATGGAAATAAGAGTGGAGCATGTTTATGAATATTGACACTGCCATACATTTCTAACAGAGCTGCAAAAGTGTTATATGATGCCAGAATTTATTAAGGAGAGTTATGTAATGTCTTGGGCCTCTTTACAATTAACAACCTGAGAGCCAATCTTCGCAAGTTATAGCAATACTTATTTTTTTGGGCCATAAGTTATATTAATACTTAAAATTGATATACGATCAGACTTCAAACAGACATCTGATAATCTGTAGAGCTCATCAACTTGGATTCCACATTAATCCATAGAACTTTAGAATTTTATAATCCAATAACAGAAATCTCCCTATCTGTAACTAGCAAAGTCAATAACTCAGTCTAAACACTTAATCACCCATAATACCTCCCCTGACAAATTAAAGAAAGGTTAACACGAGACAGGAATAATTTTTCAATATTAAAATTAGCTGACTAAAGTATTTAGTAATAACTAGAATTAATATAGAAAGCAGGTACCTGCTGGCTTAGTGGTGCAACTGGCGTAACAACCTGCAAACATTAATAATAATGTTATCAGTACAACTGAATTTATAAACCCCCATGACCTACAACCTAGAATGTTTACCAATGTTTTCACATTAAAAAGAAAAGAATAAAAAGAAAAGCGTATACATGCTTCACATTTTAGGAGCGCAACATACCAGACAAAAAGGATGAAAAAGAAGAAACCAATCAGTCAATCAGGATACATAGAAACATGTATTATGGCATTCCACCCAGAAAAAAGCAATCACTAAGATGAAGCCCCAATTACACCACATGCACATACCAAAAAATTGAAGCTATTGCCTAGAAAGACCACACAGGAAAGTAAAGGTCTAAAGAAACTAACAAGAGCAAAAGACACCCTCATGTAGCTAAACATAAAAAGTTGATCCATCAAGCTCCCAAAGTGCAACATACAATACAAAATCCTAGTCTTGGAACGCACATTCATTTAGAAATTAGAACTAGAGCATTGACCTTAATATCCACGGTCGCTTACCTGGGTCTTGCCCAAGCGGGATTCGAGGTCGACTTCATAATCTCTATGTTTCAAGGGTTTCCTCTGCACGAGAGGACCTTTAGCTGCATCAATGGTCAAATACGATGATGTTACTCAATGTTACTTAGACATAACTTCTACTCCATCGCGAACTTGGTATATTTTTAGAATAACCAAAAAGTTGCAAATATTCCAGCACGAAACAACCAGCTGAAAGGAAATGAAAACAGGAGCATATAAAGTAAATGACTTACTTTTAGGTTTAGATCGTGACTCCTCCTCCTGTTCAGAATTGTATACGCACAATTAAGTAACCCAAACTATTCGAAAATCGCGGGCAGAAACCAGCACTGAAAGAACACCAAGAACTTACCTGCCTCTCACGCTCCCGAGCTCGTTCCAAATACTCTTCTCGATCAAATTTTCTTCTGAACGTGTTGTCAACCCCAACGACCTGATTCGAGCGTACAAAAATTTAATACTTGGAGAAAATTAACAAATAAAATAACAACTGTCCTCTCGGAAAACATCAAAAAAAAATATGAAGATGAAATAGGGAGTAGATTCGAAAATCTGCACTCACATTGTTGCTGGTGTTAGCCATCGATACAACAAAAATCTGGAGCAAATTACAGTGTGATTGAAACAAATACAGATGCTAATCGAATTTGCAATTTGTTAGACAAACCCTAATTCTGGATACTAGTTTATTTAGGAGAAGCAAGGTGCAGAGGAGAGCAAAACGAAACGACACGGAATTACGAAATACTTGATACTGGGACGGTGATCGACGGCACTTCTCAAATACCAGGCTACTTTATAATAGCTTTTGAGAAGCTCCGAGATGACAAGCCGGGCGTTTGGTGAAGTGGTATCGCCTCTGGTGCGAGAGGTCACGAGTTCGATTCTAGCATCGCCCCATTAATTAATGTCTACTTGTTTCTGAACGTTCAACCTGTCCGGTAATCCAAATTTTAGCCCGGTTCTTGCAATAGGGTAATAAATATTAATTGTTTTAAATTCCTACTTTATTTTTTTTTTAAGTATGTTTGAAACTATTAAAAAAATGAAATTGATTTTATTTTATTTAAATTAAATTAGTTTGATTCAATTTAAAAATTAATTCTTATATTTAAATTATTATAAAATTAAATTAATTGCTGTATTATAATTTTATAAACAAAATATTTTATTTATAAATTAGATGAATGTTTAAAATTTGTGATTTCAAACCTGCTTTATTACAAAAGTAGTCTCAAACGCCGGAACAAGTTCATCAGCATATAAACCAAGCATGTTACGTATGTTTCTTATGTACCTTACTTTTGTAAACTATAGTTTTCACTAGAAATGATATCTTATTTAAAAAAAAAAAATCTCCTTACTTCACTTTTTTATTTATAATTTTTGCTCAACTTTTATATATATATATATATATATATGGTCCATTAATATAGTTGCTTGTTTTCTTTTTTTTTGTCCTGAAAATTTTTGAGTAGGAGAGAAAAATCGAATATATATGTAACTATATCAAGACATTTAACTTTGTCATTAGGTTACTGTCCTGAATGACAATAAAATTATTAGTTGAACTGTCATGCTTTACACGAAATACTTGTGATTAAATCAAGGCAGATTCTATATTCCATTGTGGTAATCTCATTTTCTATTATAAATTAACAACTTTATAAGAAAACTATCATAAATTTATAGAAAATGCAGACAATTCCCTTCACTTTTAAGCTTTGATAAATGAGCTTCTTAAGTTTTAACTTTGGCAACTAATTTCCTTTCAATGTAAAAATACCTGAATAATTGATTTGTGCTAGAAAAATGACTAATTTTAGAAATTTAGTTTCTAAGTACGGTACTTTCCAATCTATATTTATATACATAAGTAAAATTGCTTTGAAAATTAACTAATAATGTTATTAAATATTATTTCTAAAAAAATTATGTTACTAAATACATACTAACTCTTTAAAAGAAAAAGATAATAATTAATAATGTTATTAAATATTACTTTCTTAAAAAATTATATTATTAAATCCATATTAACCCTTTAAAAGAAAAATATGAAACAGTAAAATAAAAAAAATATTAAAATATAACTTTTAATAAAAAATTAGTCATGCAATGATGATAACTTAAAAAAATTAAAAATATAAGTGTTAAGAAGAAAAGAAATTAATATTTTTAATATAATTATAAGTATAAAAATTATTTGTAATAAAAATGATAAATATAAAAAAAATAGTTGCACAGGTCAAATAACTAGTAAAGTAATGAAAAAGTTATAATTGGACAGATATCAAGTTAAGAGTGATTTGAAATAAAAGTGGCAACTGAAATATTATTCAAAATTTAAAGGTTCAATGGTCAAAATTAAAAGTTTAGAAAACAGTACAAACTGGAAAATGAAGACCAAGTCCAAAAGCAGAAAGCAAAAGACAAACAAGAGCATAGGAGCGTTCGTAACTTCATAAGTAGCATCGACACAGCCCTTGACGTCTTCCGTTTTTTATTTTTGAATCGAAACAGAAGGAGTTGAAGAAGAAAAAGAAAGATCGAATCGAAGAGGGAGCAGCGAAGCTAAGAATAACAATGTCGAGCTGGAGGATTTGGTTGGCTATTGCAGCCATAGCCATGGCCTTTCTCTCATCGGCTTCAGCCGACGACGTCGTCGTGCTCACGGAGGACACCTTCGAAAAAGAGGTTGGCCAAGATCGCGCCGCTCTCGTCGAGTTTTACGCTCCCTGGTAATCAATTCGCAACTACCCGTTCCTTCCTGATCCGTCCCATTCAGTATATTTCTGAATCTGATGCTTTTATTATTTGGGCGTAATTTTCATTTTTCAAAGCATTTGTATGTTTGGTTTTCATGAACTCATTGTTCTCCCCTGTTATCCTTAAGATTTGATGGAAACTGAATCAAAATCGTGTACTTTGTTTTCCTTTCCATGTCAGGTGTGGACACTGTAAAAGGCTTGCGCCAGAATATGAAAAACTTGGAACAAGTTTTAAGAAAGCAAAGTCCGTTTTGATTGGGAAGGTTAGTTATGTTCTTGGTCTCCTGCTAACCCATCCTCTCTTGTTTGATGATTTGAATTTGGTCCAGGCTTTTACTGTCTTCCATTGTTATTCTAATTTTACTTTACTGTGGAATGAGATTTAAATTTTACTGATATCATAATCTTCAAAACGGATACATTTTGCACCAAAAGTGTATTGCTGTATTTGTAGTCTGACCATCTTTGGTCATTGATTGGGATTTCACACGTCTACTGCTCCTGGTGCAGGTGGATTGTGATGACCAAAAAAGCCTTTGCAGCAAATATGGGGTTTCTGGTTACCCTACAATTAAATGGTTTCCTAAGGGATCTCTAGAACCAAAGAAGTGAGCACTCTCCCATTTCCTTCACTTCAAACTTTTTTTTACCATGAAATAATGTCAGAAATGTACCTGCTCTGAACTTGTTGCTTTTCATGGCATCTTTAGCTATGAAGGTGCACGTACCGCAGAAGCCCTTGTTGAGTTTGTGAACAAGGAAGGAGGTATGCATCTGAATGGATCTTTTGCTATTTATTGAATTAAGCTGTTGTTAGTTGTCTGCGTTTTTCTGCTCTAGAGCTTATATGCATGATATCAATATCTGTACAGCAAGTGTATTGATTTTTATGCTAACTTTTCCATCAATTAAGGTGTTGTGGTTGTAACTTTGACATATTTTAAATTATTTATTTTTTTAATTTGGAGAGAAGATATTAATAGTATCAGTAAACAGTCTCTTGTCTTGCATAGAGGACTTAAATTTTTATTTAAGAAAGTTGAAGATAGATTTTTTTCGTTGGGGTGGGGAGCTAATATTCATCCTGTCAGATCCATTTATAAATAAATGAAGTTTAAATTACTGATTTGGTCCTTATAGTTTCATTCAAAATTCAGTTTAGTTCATACGGTTCAAAATTGTTGAAAAAGGTCCCTATAATTTTCAAATAATTCAAAATGATTCCTATAATTTTCAAACAATGCAAAATAGTCCTTATAGTTTCACTCTAAATAAGGACAAAACCAAGCTAATAGAGATCATTTTGCATTGTTTGAAAACTATACGAACCTTTTTAAACATTTTTGAACTATAGGAACTAAATTGAATTTGGAGTGAAACTATAGAAACTAAATGAGTAATTTAACCATAAATGAATTATGTTTCATTCAAGCATTGATAATTGATTGGGCTTGAAATTATTATTCAATATTATCGTGACTTCTAAGCCATTTTTCTGAAAATTTCCAATGTATCCTTTATTATTTCCATCCTGTTCAATTTATCTTTTGTAATAAGCTGTCTTGGTAGTTTTTCATCCATTCTTTCTTCTGCATGAAATCTCGACTTTTTCTCCACTTAATTCTTGTGACTCTTCTTTGCATAGTAGTTGGTCAATTTGTCATTGATATGGTCTTGTTCATGTAGGTACCAATGTGAAGATAGCATCCGTTCCATCCAGTGTGGCAGTTCTGTCTTCAGATAACTTTGATGAGGTTGTGTTGGATGAAACAAAAGATGTTCTGGTTGAGTTCTACGCACCATGGTAAGTATAGGTTTACCATCTTATGATCTGTCAAAACTTTGTTATGTTGTGAGATTTTTCAATAAAATTGAACTATGTCTTCCAGGTGTGGTCACTGCAAGAACCTTGCCCCTGTAAGGATGCTATCCACTCCAATTATAGATAATAGATTAATGAATTATGCCTGCTTGTGCCTAGATCAAGGTCAATCCTCATAAACTTTTCACTTTTTCTACAGACTTATGAAAAGGTTGCTGCAGCATTTAAACTGGATGAAGGTGTTGTTATAGCTAACATTGACGCTGACAAGTACAAGGATTTGGCCGAGAAGTGAGTCCAATGACAAATTTATATTTATGTTCTAATTAATTAAACTTGGTTGATATCATATTTAAGATGCACGTGTCTAATTTGGAAATTTTGCCAACAGATATGGTGTTAGTGGCTATCCCACACTGAAATTTTTCCCAAAGAGCAATAAAGCTGGTGAAGATTATGACGGTGGCCGTGATTTGGATGATTTTGTAGCTTTCATCAATGAGAAATGTGGCACCAGCCGTGATGGGGAAGGACAACTTACTTCTAAAGTTAGTAAAACAATATATGTTTACTAATAAAAGAGACCAGAATAATATACTTTATTCTGAAAGGCTTAATCATTCTTGATATAGGCTGGTATAATAGCAAGTCTGGATGACTTGGTGAAAGAGTTTGTGAGTGCTGGTGACGAAGAGAAGAAGGCAGCCTTTTCCCGGATTAAGGAGGAAGTTAATAAGTTGAAGGGTTCTGCTGCGAGGTCATTTGAACAATTTTATAGTTCTCTTATATTCTGGTTTCCATAAGTTTTATTTTGAATTGTGGGTATTTTGAAGCCCTCGCTGTTCAGGTACGGCCTACAGGCTGCTGGGCCACAGGCCATTCTTTTATTAAAAGGACTAATCTGTTTGATTTTCTGTTATGTGTTCTTTTGTTTCCCCCAGATTTGGCAATCTATACTTAAAATTTGCTAAGAACTGTATCGAAAAAGGTGCAGACTATGCAAAGAACGAGATTCAACGTCTTGACCGCATGCTTGACAAGGTAATTTATTCCATTTTTCATGTTTAATATCAAAAATATTGATCATGGATCATGAATATCATATGGGAGGGCCCATGACCAATGACATAAAAGTTATTTGAAACATGTAGCAACCTCCAATATATACTAGAGTTGTGTTAAATTCAGTATTTTTGCATTGAAGAATATTCAAAAACTTGAATTATGAATTAAACCTAATAAGTTTATAGCCATATGCATTGAAGGATATTCCCCTCAAGCTCTTTTTCGACAAATAAGAAATTACTTGCCGCATAGCAACAAGATAGAGAAATTTGGGACTTAACACTCCATAACTCAATATAGCCTTGAAATGAACTGCCTGGGAGAAAAGCCAGTCCTTATGAATTTCAGATAAAAGATCCATACTTTTGCTTTAAGGAATTTGATATAATAGAATTTTCTTAAATGTTAGTAGTCTTTTCAACTGAATTCAATTTTCTTGATCCCAACTGCTTATGCTGTAGCAACGTTTTTACTTTGCAGTGAAGATACTCTTTTATTGGTAAATTTGGGAGCTCTTAAATATCCTGCTCCCTGTGATGAGCTAAATGACGGCACCGTTCTTGTTCTTATTGTTTATTGAAAGCTTAGGTGAGTCTGATGGTGATATGTCTAACAGTCCAACCGTCCAAGTAATCAATAAGCACAAATCATAGAATGATTTTTGGGCTGCAATCAGGCCAGCCCGATCACATTCAGGCTGAGGGCTAGCCAGCCCAAATCCATTCGGTCTGATATTGGTCCAGCCCGAAATGGTTTTGCCAAACGACAGTCAATAATATGAAGCAGCAGTGAATTAGCTAATCAAAGAAATAGTTTTCGACTGTAAATGTTCTGTTATGAACTGGCATGAAAAAAAGCTTTCATATTTGATGTTAATTTGGATGACTTGGCTGAACATGTATGGATTTTTCTGTCTGTTGAATGTTGATGCAGTCAATCAGCCCAGCAAAGGCAGATGAATTCACTCTCAAGAAGAACATCTTATCTACCTTTGCTTGATCTAACGGTGATGGAAGAGCCATTGCATTTAGTTCTGCTGGGAGATATGATTTGTAGTTCCTGAGTTCCAAGGTCTTGTCATCCTGGTCTTCTTTATGGCGATGTCCTCTAAATTTACACTCCTTTGCGCACATTTTTGCACTGGACATGTACTAAGTCATAAAAATTAAAGCAAAAGATAGACTTCCATCTGAGAAATCATATTATAAACTTATTGGAATGACTGCAGGAGTTTAGATTTAATTTGGAGATTCTTGTGGCTTGTTTCTTGAGTTACTCCCGTCTCTTGTATTTTCATAGAGCTGGCCTACAATCCCACATGTACAAAAGCCGAATGTTCACTCAAAGCTTGTTCGTCCATATTTTTTTTTTTTGACTTTTTTAGAGTATTCTCTCACTTATTGGGTGATAGATTAATCTTTCGGGGTACGGTAGTTGTCAAAACAGGAATCTTTTTTAAGAATATTTACTTCATACAAAATAAAACTTTTATCACTGTAATTGATCTTTAAAGAAATTCGAATTACTTCTACTCTAATCAATAAGGACAACACGTGTTGGTGTTCGCCCACATTTTTACCAAGAACTAATCTATTGTGGTAGCAAAAAGGTGTGGCTGTCTCAGTCAAGCTTGTAGTACTCAGTAATAGCATGGGTCCTAACTAGAACGTGTTTAATGCAAGCCATCTTGCCGTGGCATATACACTTTCTATAACAACTTTTTTCGTTCCCTCTTAGATTATGACAGAAAATATCAGCCACCAATGCCAGTTCCGAAATTATATTTTTCCCATAGAAATGTTACTGGAATTAATATCTTTAAACTGCATCTTGCACTTAAAGGATCCAAACTCATTAATTAAAAAAGTAGTGATTTAAATTTTAATAAAATACAAATAAATAGATAACAAATCATGTATTTATTAAAATCTAATCCATTGATTTTCTTATTGGTGGCTATTATTTGCACTTACTTCTTTAAATTGCACCTTGCACTTGAAGGATCCAAATTCATGTTACTTAGACAAAAAGTTTTTTTTCCTAATTTGTGTACAAATTATCGATGTCGTTCCATTTGAACTCAAATAATTTCAATTCAAACTTCTTTCCATCAAACTCATGCTGCGATATTAGCAACTTTTGTACAATTTGTGGTTGTGAGAAAAAGTTAGAAGTGCAATTTTCTTTCTAGCAACTTGCAAGAGAAAACGGCGCAATTATAGAAATTCTATCTTTCAAACCTTCCTAATGCAAATTAAATGATTGTAAGAAATGCATAATCTAGAATTCAATATTCAATCTTATGTTTAAATGACAGGTGGTAAGGAGGGAGAAGGTAAGAGAAAAGTGACCTAACCCCTTATTTAGAAGATTTTTAATAAAAGAGAGGGAGGAGGAAGTGTTGCCCTTCCTTCCACAAATCCCACAATTTTTTCATTAAAATTTGGGGTAAGAAAAGAAAAATAATTTATTTCAAATTGAATAAGAGAAAATAACCCTCATTCTTCTTACTTATAACTTTAACTCCCAAATAAGGGAGAAAGAGTTCCCTTCATTTTCCGACAGTAGAAAGTAACTCTCTCCATCTCATTCCTTTTCTTCCCTTCTCATCTCTTCCATTTCACTCAAAAAGTCCAAACATAAGTCTCATCAAGGGTACCGGAAAAAAAAAAAAGAAAATATCTGAATACCGTAACAACTCACTAATAATTAAAAAGAGAACGTGATATAATTTTTCACTTTTCTGTATTTCAAATTTTCCGAAAATTAAACAATTTGACATTTATAAAATACTGGATTTTATTTTCTCTCTCTACTTCTCTTATTTTGTTGCACCATTATCTATCTTCACTATTTTATCTTAATTGCACATATACAGTGAATAATCAGAGGCACAATTTTAGGAGTTGTTATTTAGTTTTAAAAAATAATTTAAAAAAAAGAAAGAAAGAAAGAAAGAAACTAGCGTGTATCTGGAGATCACCCAGGGCCTACTTCTACCTGTGGCCTTGCTTTTGCTTGGTGGGGTTCGGAGGAGGGCGGAAGTGAAGAAAAGGTCACATGGAGGTGGCATAATCCAACTCAACCCAATAAGAATTCAGAGGTGGTACGTTACCTCACCACGCTGTATCTACAATGCAAGGCCCACGCGGGGGAGTTTGGGCAGGAGACACCTTTTGTGAGCCATGCGATGCGAGTGAAGATCACTGTCCCTCTTTGCAGTTTGCAAACAGACAAAAAGAGGCTGTTGATGATGTATCCAAAGTTCCTAACCCCGACCGTTATGCTTAAGGGTTTGGCTTAGAGGTTGCCCTTTGCTACTAACCTCTTCTCCAAAAAGAGTGTTTGCCTGGACTCTTTTTCCTCACCCCATCATGAGGCCCATTAAAGAGTCAATTTTGTTTTTTTCCTTTTAAGGGAGTTAAAAAATTAAATATTTGTTTGATAATAAATTAATTTTTTTTAAAAAATTTCAAAAAATAAAATTTTAATTATAAATTTATTTTAATCAAAAAATAAACTAATCTAAATATACCCTAATGCTTTGCTTGGAACAAGAAAAAAAGAGGAGAGAAATGAGGGTAAAGAGCATACTAATTTTAATTATAAACTCTTGATCATAAAATAAATTAATTTAAATATACCTTAACATTTTGCTTGGAACGAGAGAAAAGGATGAGAGTGTGAAGAGAAAAACGAGTAAAAAATGAAATTTTCTCCCACTTAGATGTGCAAAGAAAACAAAGAAGAGAGAAAATTTTGAGCACAAGACCCCCCAAAAAATTTTCTTCTGTGTTGCGTGAAGAAAATAGTAAGAAAATAACTTGACGTGAAAATAGTGTGGGACCCACCTCTCCTAACCTAATGCTGATTTTCATTTTCTCCTCATTTTTCTTCTAAACCAAGCCAAAAAAAAATAAATCTACTCCTTTCTATTTTTTCTTCTCTTTTATGTTTTTTCTTTTCTTTTTCTCTAGACATCGTAGCATCGGGTAAAAGTTTTGGCGAAATAAAAAGTAGAAGGCAAAGGTAACGGGGCAAATATTATAAAAAAAACAAAAAAAAGGGTAAAATGGCCATAATAGGCTACTAGACTGGCCATAAATGAATCATAAATTAAGGAGGGCGATGCCTCAGCCAGTAACGCAACTTGTCCAGGTTAACTGTACTTGCTTCATAAAAGTGTAGAACCAAAAAATGAAAATTAAAAAAAAAAAAGAAGGAATCCCACTCCCAAGCCCCAGGCACAGGTAGCTAGTGATTGATCGGGAGCGTGAAAATTATGAACAGATGGTTCCAGTACGACCAAAGAAATATCTCTTTACCACCATTGATTCCTTGGATAACATAGAAATATGGAAGTGTAAGTCCAAATTGTTCAATAATGGAGTTCAGAGAGCGTGGTGTGACTTTGCCACAACTTTTGAGTTTTGACGAAGCTAAAATTTTGATGGCCCCCTGCGAATTAAAGGTGTGGGGGCCTCCTTGACATTCACAACTCATAGTTATTGGCTTCTTTTTATATTTTTTCCACCAAGTACGCCAACAACTAACAACTCCGATATCCTACTACTGTCCCAGAACTGGGTAAGAGATCTGAGGGTGCATTAAGTAAAAGAATGGTAGAAAAGATTTAAATAAATAACATATTAGACCCATATAGAAGCAACCAAAAAGAAGATAGAAACATCTCTTGAGAAGTACATGGGTTCCATTCCAACTTGTAATAATATACTAACTTATAAGCAAGTCAATGTCAAACAAGCTTAATCTACTTTATGTCCACATCTTAGAGGCACCATGTCGCGTATAGGTTTGTAAACCTCTTTTCCCTAAAATCCAATCGTATCTATCATCGTCATGGCAAAATTATAATGTTTGCATCTGACACCGCATGGCCCCCCAAAACAGAGATAATTGGACAGACATGGAGGCGAACCGGGTGATCCCATCTATTGCCATCATCCCCACAGATATCTCATGCAATTTGCATATGCAACAAAAAGCCCTAGGGCGTAAGAGATGCAAACAAGAACAGAGGCATCTTTCAATTGTGGGGTGGTGAGGTGTGGGTGGTGATATGTGGGTCTGCTCCAGCTAGAAACATTTGCTCCTAATGCAGCTGAGTTGTGTTCACTGTTACTCTGGGACCTAAACCACCTAATAGGGCTCCCCACACCACGTGGATTCTGTAATCTTCCCATTTCTTTTTTTTTTTCATCAAGATTTCCCTTTACATGAATATTAATTAATAGTACAACTTGATAGCATAAGCATTTTTATATATGTTGATAGTATAAGCTATATGCATATTATCATCTCCATGATGCCTAATTTCATCACACACAATGCATTTAGATTAAAAATAACAACTGTGGAAGCTGTAATGCAGTTACTTGGGCAACATCTGAATCTGAAAAGATATTGAATATTTTCCGTAGGCTTGGATTGAACACATCAGGCTCCATAGTTAAGAACGGCAAGTGTGAATATAAACTTCATTACTGCACAGCAAGTGTAAATAGTAAAGAGCTGCGAGTACACTTAGCATATTGTACATAGTCAATAGTTTTATCAGCATCTACAAGGACGATGGGGAAGGAAGAAACCTCAAATTTCATCAGCCCCATTGAGTGCAGAGAGAACAGACCCAACAACGGATACATGGGTGATCTTAAAGCTTTCATACTAAACTAAACGATTCCAAAATGATTAAAGAAGAAATAATAGTGATGATAATGATCTGTACAATTTGATAGAACCCCAATAGAAAATTTTTACCTGGAGGAGACAGGGTTTAACGCTCTAGCGAAGCCATTCATGGCTCCATACCCCTTTGAACTTAATCCCAAGCACCCAAGCAGGCCCTGCCTATAAGGCAAGAAGGTCTTCTTTCTCAACTCCTCGGCTTGAGCTCTGTTAGCTTTATAATGCAACTCATGCGGCGACGGCGGCACGCGCCTCTTTCGAACTCCATTCGTAGACTTGCCGGTCACTTTCTTCGCCGAAACTCGAGGATTTCCTTTAGATTTTTGCGTTTCGGAAGACCCATTTCCCTGATTTCGATTGGCGATTTTCTTTTCCTTGGCGGGGGAGAAGGAAATGGTGGACCAGAACTTGTTACTCCTGCCTTCGCTTTTGCTTCTGAGAAACTCCTTCAAGAAAACCCACCTCTTTGAGCTCCTCCCAGCGGAAGAAGACCTGGAAGAAGAAGCTGAAACCGAAGGAGTGGTCTCCATACGCAATCCATCCATCTTGTCCCCTTCGTTCTCCTCTATTTCCGAGGAGCCATTCTTGCTCATTTCCTTCCTTAAGCTTACATCCACACGCTGCTCGTCCTCATTCTCTGCCCACTCCAGAGGCGTGTTTCTCAGAGGCGACATAGATCTGGTTCTTCTGCGCAGAGACTTATCCCGCAGCCTCAGATCTCTACCTCGGACGTGCGACTCAGCCGCTGCTTCTTCTTCTTCCTCTCCTTCCAGATCCAGCAAGGGAGCAAGAACCTGAGGCCGCTCCAAGTGGGTCGACAGCTTCATGGGCCGGATCTGGCCGTTCAAGAACAACTCATCGGCAGAGCTCATGGAGCCGGAAGCGCCGGAGCCGGCGGAGCCGAAGCGCGCTGAGAATTCAAACTCGTAAGCGAGGGGGAGAGAGGAGGCATTTTCGAAGGAGGAAGAAGAGGGGGAGTGAGAGGATGGCAAGGAAGTAGCAGTTATAGCAAAGTGCATTGGACTAGCCGGAGCGCTGTAGAAGAAGCCGGTGACGGGTCCGCGGCCGGGGCTGGAAGGGGCACTGACGTAAGGAGTGGAACAGGTGCTGTCGATGTCTTCATAAAGGAGGTTGTTCGGGTTGGGAGACGGTGGTTCTGACTTGGGATCTGGGTTTGCGTTTTCGCCACTGCTGCTCGGAGTTTGAAGCTCCATTATTCTGTGTCACCAACTCCTCTGTAGTCCTGTCTCCAGACTTGAGAAAGAGAGAAGAAGAGAAGCTGTGACCCTGTAAATGCAACGTATCATGTAAGAATAGAAAGACCCACTGCACAAAATAAATAAAGGAAAATGGATTAAAAGTGATTATTAAATGAAATTGCCCTTCACCCTGTCCTTTTATATCCACATCCCATTCCTAGCCTTATTATATATTCTTCATCTCATTCTCATTTTTTTTAACATCTTATTCTCATTTTCTATAAAATTTAAGTAAGTAATTGTTTCATATATTTCCATCTTAATGGCATTATTCTAGTTAAAAAAATTAGTAAAATTTTTAATAAAATTTAATTAAAATTAAAAATAATTATTAAATGAAATAAAATAATAAAAAATTACTTATTTAAAAATTAATAAATATATTAAATTATTTTGATAAAAATTTATGACAAAAAAGAGTCTATTTATACATTATATTGCTATAACAATTATTCAACATATTTTCATCATCATTATTTTAGGAGGCATGACAGAACCTTTTTCTTTATCATTTTCTCATTATTAGTTTATGTGTTATTAACACTATTTATAGCATTTAGCATGCATTTAGGTAACATAGGAATGGTGGGCCTCTTTTGCTTCCGGAAAGTTCTTTCCTTTTTGTGCCCCCAGGTGAGATTCACATTCGCATGGTAAGACCATAACAAGTAACAACTCAAGATTTTTTAAATATCATAATTTATATGTTTTTAATTGGTCTTGGAAAATGATTATTGACTGAATCCAATAAACCCTTAACTACAATCCTAAAGAAATCCTTTGAAATTTAAAAGCTAAACATGTTCTCTTTATATGTAAAAAATTTATTACCATAATTTATATTTAATTTTATTTAAACTTTCACCAACTCTAATTATGCTTGAATAATAATTCAATTAAGGGAATATATTGTTTTGGAAACTCCCACATTTTAATTTTAATATTTATAATAAAAACTCTTATACCGCATTTATACTGAAATTTTGATACATTTTGCATGAAAATGTTTCAAAACAGAAGGGAAAATAATTTTTTTTATAACTCAAAATAAATTAAATAATACAAACGTTCCAAGCCGAAGATGATCATTAAAATTAAGAAACAAAAATGAAAATCAACAAGTTCATTCTTTCAAGGCAGCGTACATTCCAAACATATTTTACATGAATGCTCTTCAAATGCCAACGAAGAATGAAGTATAGTACAAGTTTGGCAAAAATAAATAAACAAAAGATACTACATCACAAGTGTTAATTATTGCTCGATGTCACGTGTCTAGTTAATTTGTGAGAAAGCAAAAAGGGAAAAGATAGGAGTGTTCGTGGATTAGATTAAGTTGAATTTAGAATACTTTTATACTCAACTTATTCATCAAAGTAGTAAATTAGGTTAGGTTGTATTCGGTACTAATATTATTGAGCCTCATAAATGATTAGCTCATTAATAAGTATGAGATAAGGTCTTAAAGAGATAGGTCTGATATTCAAGTTAAACCTAAATAATAAGGTTTATCTCTATCGTTAAAGAGTCCTAATTTTATTAAATTAAGGTTATTACCTTAAATCCTTATCTATATAAAAGGGGCACATCCCTTATATATACTTACTTAATTCTCATTCAAAAACTTGTTGAGCACTATTCTAACTTAATCGTTAAAGTGTCTTTTGCAGGTACTCCAATCTTCCTCTTATTCAAGTATCTCAGTGTAAATCATCATATACCTTGGCTCCATCCCCAAGTACAATCTTTTACCTCTGATTTAGTTCGAAACATTGGCACCGACTATGGAAAAAGGTAAACTTGTATTCCCAACCACATCATAATGACTAACACTAGAAGACAAGCGCAAAATGCAGAAAGAAATCAGGGACGGAACAGAATCCTCCACCAACAACATAGCCAGAATACCTCCACCAAGAGGGATTTCCTAGCCAGTAACTGCGGCTAACCTTCAGCCAACAACTCTCAAGAATCTACAGGAAGATCATATTCCCAAACATGAGGCCCCACCAAACTATGATCTCGCCGCTATCTTTACCATAATTGCGGACTAAAATCGTCAAATAGACGGGATCCATCATATGCTACAAGATCACACGAGCGAACACGCATCAGAATCTATCCCGCCATCTAGGCTAGACAACCTAGTTTGGGAGAATAAGTCAGAATTCTCCCGAGATAATCATCATCATGAAGAGAGTTATAACTACCGTCATCCCTTCTCCGATTTCATAATGCGGGTAGAATTCCTTGACAACCTTAACGTTTCTAGGAACGTGGAATCATATAATGGAACCACAGACCCATATGAGTACCTGAAAATATACCATACTTCCATGTTGGTAACCAAGGTGGGGGCTACAGATGTTATACTACGTCGGGTGTTTTACAATAACCGTCAAAAAAGCAACCTTAAAGTAGTTCTACTTTCTAGAATCTCAGTCCATTAACAAGTTCTCTGAGTTAGCCGACAAATTTCTCAGCCACTTCACCATAAGCAAATGTCAGCTGAAGTTCTCCATAGCATTGCTAAATCTGAAAGTAAGGCCGAGATGAGTCGTTCCGAGAGTACATCAGTAGATTTAATAAAGAAACCATGCAGGTTTTAGAGTTCAACAAAAGAATGGCCATAGACTGTTTCCTTCTAGGTTTGAAGTCAGGGTTATTTGCTTCATCTCTGGCGAAGAAAGAGTTTTTGAATTTCGACGACCTATTAGTCTGCTCCAGGAAGTACATCAAAAATGGAGGAAACCCTAAAAGCCAAAAAAGACTTTTCAAGTCCTGGTGAAGGGTCTAAAAAACGCGAGGAGTCTACAAAGCTATATCGGGAACAAGACCCTTCCTAGAAGGTTACTCCCCGAGGAGGCTACGATGAGTGTACTCCTCTAAACACATCTAGGGAAAAAATGCTCTAAGAAGTCTACATACCGAGTTTGGTAAACTTCCAAAGTCGAAGCCAATATTTCATAAGGTAGTAAACTAATCTAAGTGGTGTAATTACCACAATGATCATGGGCATAACATGAAGGAATGTTTTGATTTCTGAGATGCCATAGAATCCCTAATTCGACAGCGAAAGCTCCAAAAGTACATCCTAAATTCACTCGGACATGAAAGGTGCAATCACCCGAAGTCTGAAGTTTGAAAAAGAAGCCGGTCAAGATCTCCAAGTAAAGACTCAAGAACACATCGGTCACAAGTCCGAAATGATGACAATGAAACCTCTCGAACCATAGCCACCATGTTCGGAGGATTTGTAGGAGAAGGTGAATCTAGATTATCTCAGAAGAAAATACCTCAGGGTGATATTAAACATTGCCCATCACCTAATTGCCAAAAGAAATCCCAGCAAAACTCTAACTATTTCCTTCTCAGATGAGTGCCTTGAGGAAATTCCACTAGGGCCCAACGGCCCCCTAGTCATCTCGGTCACTATAGTCAATTCACGAGTAAAGTGTATCTTGGTTGACCAAAGGAGTTCTACCGATGTCATGTATCATAATACAGTTAAACAGCTCAACTTACCTAAAATTGACCTGCAACCTTTTTTTAGAAATCTAGTTGGTTATAAGTTTCCATGCCATAGTTATTTCGAGATGTCGCACCATCTCGGCATATTATAATTATACTGGCCATTGTCACCATGGATATCAAGTTTAATAAAAACTAACACTTCGACCCAATATTATGAAGAACTCAGAATCTTACTGAGATGACGAGATCTCAACTTGGGAGTAGTATTCGATATTAATATCATAGGGCCTCGTAAATGATCAGTCCATTAATAAGTATGAGATAAGGCCCTAAAAAAATAGGTCTGATATTCAAGTTAAACCTAAATAATAAAGTTTATCCTTATCGTTAAGGAGTCTTAATTCTACTAAGTTAACGTTATCACCTAAATCCTTATTTATATAAACGGGGCACACCCCTCAGGCATACTCACTTAATTCTCATTCAAAAACTTATTGAGCACCCTTCTAACTTGATCGTCGGAGTATCTTTTGTAGGCACCCCCTATCTTCCTTTTATTCAAGCATCTTGATGCAGATTATCATATACCTCTACTTCATCCCTAGTTACAATCTTTTACCTTGAATTTAATTCGAAATAAGTTGGGTTTAGAGATTTTTTTTTCCAAAACCCTAACCAACCCGACCCGCACATGAGTGGGTTAGGTTGGATTGAATTAGTAAGTCTAACATATATTTTAAAAAAAATTCATCTACTAAAATAAATTTTGAAATCAATACAAAATCAAAAATTCATCACACATCATAATAAATAACTTAATAAGTTTCAACAAAATATGACATAAAAAGTCTTAAATGAACTAAAAGTCAAATATAAAAAGTTACAAGTTATAAACATAATATAATAAATTTTAATCTTAGATATAAAAAATATTAACATAAGTATCAAAAGTCAGATACAATAAGTCAGGTAAGATTTAATAAATAAAAAAAGAAGAAATATTAGGTTTAGTATGCTGAATATTAAAAATAATATAATTTTTTATTTAAAAAAAAATGAGTTGAGTTGAGTTGAGTGGATTGAAATTTTTTTAATTCACAACTTAACCTATCGAGTTAAGAATTTTTACACCTAATCTAATCCGCAAACTCAGTCTAACTTGTTAATTATAAATTAAGTTAAGTCAAAACACACAAGTTCACGAGTTGACTCAATCTAATAAACACTCTTAAAAAAAGTTTGGCAACAAGCTTTCTTAATATATAATTTGAAAAATAGAGCTGGGCATACATGTGAAATGAACAACAAATATATTTTATGAACATGATTTATATAATAGCAACATTCAATTCAATGATAAATTTTACAAGAAAGTTATGTAATGAAAAAATATTTAATAATGTTATATATATATATATATATATAATATCAAAGTTTTATCTTATTACGAAAGTAAATAAAAAAAGCACATAAATCTAATCTAATTAAAGCAGAATAGTTATACTAAAGTCTAAACGGTGGTAGCTTGCGTGACATAGCTTGTGTAAGAGGTTGGCACGTTCATCGCGTCCTTATTATTTGCTAGTCCCGCCTCAGTCCTTCACTCGTGGGGCTTTGATTTTGTTGTGACGAAACCCTACCTACCTTTTTTTTTTGGCCTCTGTATCTTTTAGTTGTTCTCTCTTTTTTCAAGTTATCAACTTCCATTTTAAGTTTTTGTCCTCCCTCTCGTCATTTATGAATTGAGTTGAAGATCTCAATATATATTCTCTTACACATTACATTGGCATAGGCTTATAACATAACTAAGGCAAAATGTCTTGTCAATTAGTGTATGTTAGATAAATTTTGGTAGAATGAATTTTTTGTACAAAATTTATCTTTATTTTTTATTTTAATACTAAACTAATTTTTAAAAATAAAGACGTTACTTTTTTTAATGGTTTGTTAAACTTCAATAAATTATCGGCACTGGTTTTTTTTGCTGGTAATTTAGTAAATGAGTAGATTAATATTAATTATACGTAAACAATTTATATTTTTTGTGTAAAAAAAATTTAGATGTAATAGTCACGAGTTTAAAAGAAAATTGCCCCTTATAAAGTATGCACCTGCGTGAGACTTGTACTTCACTAATTATAAAATTTGAGGCACAATGCCTCATGCCAACGAATTAAAACATAAAATGAAACTGGTATAGTCGGGAAATATAAATTAGAAAATTGCCAACTGATATAGTCAGGAAGTATTTTTTTGGGAAATGTGAAAAAATGAAATCAAATTTAAAATTTAGTAAAATAATGAAGATTAGGGAGCAAAAGAAAAGTTATCTTCGATTGGATGAGAGTTACTTCATATTTGTGCAATTCAAATTGATAGTTGAAAAAGGAAAACACATAGTAATACTTAAGATTTTGAAATATAAAAAATATTTTCTTAGAATTGGAAAAATTACAGCAATATCTCTTACGATTCAAATTCTTGAGAAACCCATCACAAAAGATTAACTTATTAAGTGAAAGTGTTTTATGAATTAAATATCACATTAAACTTTCTACTTCACTCATTTATTAGTATTTAATACTAATTGTTACAACTCAAACTAATGAGAAACTCATATCAAAAAATTAACATATTAGGTGAGAATACTTCATAGTTTAAATATCACATTAAACCTCTTATCTTACTTAATATGAGATATAACATTGCTTATATAAAACTTTAATATGATAAAAAACAAATTCTTTTTTTTGGTTTAACAAATTCATTTTTAATTCTTCTTAAAATAAGTCTCTGTAATTTATATCATGTTAAGGGTACTTATAATATTTCAAAATCTTAAAAGAGAAATGTATTTTTTTCATCTTTTATTATTTACAAATCATAACAAATGTGAATATTTATTAATATATTATAACATTACGAAAATATCATAGTTTTTTTTACAATAAATGAAGTATGAACTATATAAACTATAAAATTATTGGTAAGATTATACGAAAATTTGTTTATCTTGAATTAAAATCATATTCTTGTATTTGTTGGTTGTTAATAAACTTAACACAAATGATTGAAGTAATAAATTTAATTATTGTAAAATTATGTGATATATAAAAAGATTTTTATATTTACCTCTCATTAAGTTATTATACTTTTCCATGTTTAAACATTGATAAGAATTCTTTCTCCATTGCAATAATTGAATTTCTTTCAGATCTTATCAAAGAGATGGTCTTGGTCGTCTAGTCACACTGATAATGACGAATTCATTTTCTTCAAACCATCAATGATAAGGTTAGAATCAAGGATGTGACCATACATACAATGCTTCCTCTCTTCTTTTAATTTTTTATTCTTTAATATCAATATGAATGGATATGATGTGATGCTTACTGAGTTATAAGTTTTAAATGCTTACGTTTGTTTTGGGTCAGATGACAGATCAAAGAGACAACTCAGATAAGGAGTCATCAAAGTAGTATCTAATTTTTTAAATAATTTTTAATTAATTTTTTAATAATTTAATTATTTATAATTAAATAATAATATAAAATATTTTATACTTACAATAAACTAAAATTAAATTTCATATATATCTCCCGCCATTCCGCTGGTAATGAACTTTCATCTGCCATTGTAAATGTTTTTATAAAAATTATATTTCGAGAACAAATGTCTCCTTATATTTAATGATGGGATAATTTTATAATTAAAAATTAAATTGAAGATAATTCTATGATCCTATTCAATTAATAAATACTAAATTATTAATATATAAATTATAATAATTTCACCATAAAAATATTATTAAATTAATTAAAGTTATAAAAATCAGATGAGAGAGCAACTTAGTCAGACAGCTAATTCACTGAATTTCTGATGAAAACAAAACTTTTAATAAATTAAAAGAAATGACAAATAAACCAAGTTGATAAAATAAAAATGACCGAGTTTTATCCACAGATTACTAGATTTGACTGAAAAACGATCAACGTATATTACCCGATCGATCAAAGGTCTTGGTTACCAAATTGTCGTTCTGGCCAATTGGCGATCCGAGTTTTACAATGGATAGCATATTAATAATCTGTAAACATCATAGAAAGGAGAGTCTCTTTTCAGTTTTCTCCTTTACCCAAGAAAACGAAGAATATTAGTGGTCGGTGGGCGGTATTAACAACTAAGTATTAACCATGTTTTTACTAAGCAAAGAACAGTAGCATCTAGCCAATCAAAATTTGACAAATGGTTGAGATACACTGACATAAAACCTATCAGCATCTGCATTTTTGTCCTATTAGAAAAAAAAAAAATAAAAGCAAAATAAATGGTAGAATACAATAGAACTAGTGGGAGGTGGCTGCTGCTGCTGGTGGCAGAAATCTGATCTGAATCTTTTTGAGAGGCTTAGGACCTTTTGGGGGGTGTGTGTGTTGTGTGTGTGTGTATAACATTTTATTAAAATGATTTTATTTAATTTTAATTAAATAAATTATTATTTAATATTTTATATAAATATTTTATTAAAAATAAATAATATTTTATAAAAATTATATTAAATATTTAAATGAGACTCTAGATATATATATATAATTAATAATATAGTATTTCATTAAAATAATTTTATTTTAATTTTAATTAAATAAAATATTATTCAATATTTTATATAAATATTATATGAAAATAAATAATATTAATTATATTATATTATATTATCCATCATTTATATGATATACTATATGGGACCTTAGATATAACTATGAATGTTAATTTTATAAATACTTTGAGAATTTGATCTGTATCTATAAGTTATTTAATTATAAAATGTCACCGAATTCAATAATAAATAATTGCACATTACTATAAAGGGTGGAGTTTCACTTTAGGGAGCGTATTCTATCTTTGCAACTTAACATCCTTGTTGTCATTTTCTTTAGTACTTTTTTAGTGTCAAATATATGTGAGATATAAGATTTTTAATGCTACATATGTATATGTATGGAACATTCATATAACAAAAAATTTCATTTCATTTTTTGTTTCATGGCTGTAACCCAACTGTGAAGACTCCAATCTCGATCAAGGGAGAGAGAGAGAGAGAGATGAATGAGTAACAGTGATGTGATAATGATATATGTAGTCAAGGGCGCAATGCAGCAAAGTTGATGCCAGATCTCATCCCATGGAAGAAGAGGGCAAAAGAAAAACAAGGAAATGAGGAAGAAACCACATGGTATGTTGTTGTAACTGGTTACGGATAATCATGGCAATGTAATTGTAGACCATACAATAAAAGCACACACCCACCCATAAAACAGCGTGGATTGTCAATCCCTTCCTCAATCCACTCAAAACCAGGAAGACCATAAATAGTTCTATCTACCATGTCATTTCGATCCAAATCAAATCTTGGCCTACATGCTTCATATTAATAATGTGTTAGGCCAATTGGGCTGCGAGCCCATCACTACGTTGGATGCATGATGCAATGAATGGTCCCATTTTGATTTTCTGTTTCTCTCTTGCTGACTGTGGGAGTGACTTAACGATCGACTAGCCAGTACGTAGAGCATATAAACAGAAATAGTTCTTTCACCTTTCACAGTAGGTGTGAAGCAGTGTAAAAAAATACGAACTACTTAGAAATTTTTTAAAGTAAATTTAATACTGTCTAATTAAATTTAGATTTTTTCATGTATAAAATAGGGAAAAAAAAAAAAAGGTGTGCCACTGGTAAGGTTCAAAGTTTTTTCTTTTGTTTTCCGTGAAGTTCAAGGTTCACACAAAAACCACTGGCATCCAAGAGGACAACCACAAGCTTCAGGCCCAGCAATAAATTATGGTCACAACCACGATGAAGTGTGCAGTCCGGTCCCAATTAACATCTCACTTGCTTATCTCTGCACTGCAGCTGGTCAAAGACCATTTATCGTTTATGTATCCGCAAACACTCAATTTTCAATATTTTTCAAGCCTAAATAAATCTTCAGACATTAAAAGTACATCTACCTCAACCGTGTCAAAAATTTTCTGTTCAAGCCATTCTCACTGAAAAGTAATAAAAGATTATCCTTATAATTATACGGACTAACTATTTGATTAAATTTAATTATAAATTTATTAAAAAAAATGTCTTCTTTAACATAAACGATTAACTATTGAGGCAAACTCCCAATTAAATTGAGAAATTCATCAACTTTCAACGTACAAATCTTCTAAATCAATGCCAACGAGATTGATTCATGATTGACCTTCCACTTATGCTTCATTATAACTTAGGTTAGATTCCCTTATTGATGAGTTATTTGTGAGTACTCCGTAAACATGCCCTAATTTTAAATTGAGGCAAACCTTCCTTTAAATTTTTCAAGAGCACGAATCTTCCAATGCAATAACAATATTCTCCATTTAAACAAAATTTTCAACATAAATTCTACTGTCAATAAGTATCAAAATATTACTATCCGATGGAAAGGCATCAAGGGGGCTTGAGTTGGTAATCTTCCACGGGACACTTCGGTGATTTTTTTTTAAGAATTTTAAATTTTAATGGCATAAAAAATAATACAAAGTCTACCATATATATTGGAAAAAATGGAAGCCACCAAGGGGTTAACCAAGCAACAAATCAGAAACCAATTCATCAATCAAGTAAGTTAATATGTCCCGTTCAACATCTACACCCTCTTCAAAGGCTTCCATGTCAAAGTCCAGCCATCTCCCGCATGCCGTGCTCATGTCCTTGCTGACAAGATCATCCACCATTACCTCTTCCATGCTTCTAAAGCCCATCATCTCCTTGTACAATTCTTCTGCCAACCAGCTTTTCCTCTGAACTGATGTCAACCATCCAGGCCATGCTTTGCAGCTTCCAACAAAAGCTTGCGTACATCTCAGTTCTAGGCACTCACTCACACAGTCAAATAAAACCTTCCTTTCGAGCTTAGAGTACTCTTCTCCATAATTTTCTGTTCCGTTGCTCTGATTCTCCAACAGATCAAAGAGATTTGGCATTATGACCTTATTAGTTTGACCCATGACAAATTCTTCTGCCATCAACTCTGCATTGCTAAGTATATCCTTTACATATTCAAGTTCCATGTTACCTAATCTTTTAAAATCTGCCAAATTTGATATTCCACTTAATTTTTTGATGGCCACATTTTCCCCTGCCAATGTGGAAGAGCTTTGCTCAGACCATTTCTCCTCATTTTCAAGTGATACAGATTCATTTATCTGGGAAAAATTAGATACTTCTTCATCTTGCGTGGAAGAATAAACTGTGCTGCCTGAAAACAGGGAAGATATTGATAGGCACTACTATTTTATAGGTAAATGCACTTGCCTGAGGAACCACAATAAATTTCTAGTAATTTTTCTATGACCCGACATTGATGAATGATAGATATACAACAAGTTCGCAAGACACATGCATGGCATAAGGGATACATGACATTTAACAAAAGTCTTAATCACAAAAGACTTCAACATTGTGCAAAATTAGCCAGCTTTTAACAACAATTCTGCACTGCAGAGTTTGGTCTATTGTCAACTCCCTCCCTCCCCCCAACATGCCTCAAGGTTCTTCGAAAACTTGATGCAATTTCTTATTAAGAAAGTAAAAGCCAAATTGTGAGAGTTTGCTTTTTTATCTGGATAAAAATATGCTCATTAGCAGTGAAAAGAAGATAAAGATTACAACATTACCATATGTACTGTCTTCACTATCCAAGTAACTTTCACTGACAAAAGGAGTCTCAAAAACTGTGACAGCTCTGGAATGCTGACAACCTAGATCATTTCCACTTTCACTGCTGCTGCTACAGCTAGGATCTTTCATTGTTTCTGATGTCTGCACAAGTGATTGATTACTAAGATGAACGTATGGGTTCTTCTCAGACCTCAGTTCAAAGATTAAAAATAATGAAAATTGCAAATAACCTAATTTGTAAAATCTGAATAACTTGATACAAACGCAAATTTTGTTTCTGTAAATGACATGTGGACCATATTAAACAAATCCTCAGAAATTTAGGAACTAATGCATAATGCATATCCCCCATAATTCTCAACATCAAACTTCAACACATTCCCTTGACTAATTGACGGCAGAAAGTAAACAAGGATGCTGTATCAAAAATTAATACTTGAAATGAAAACCATAATAGATGAAGCAATAGGATAAAAGAAATGAAAGAGACCTGCAGTTGCTGATTCATGTTAAGCACCAGATCATCACTTGATGAACAATGATAGTCATGCATGCTATCCAATTTATAACTAGGAAGGTCAGGGTGGAAGCTTCTGTCTGGTTGCATTGACATGGTGCTTACCACACTGGGAACTTTGTCTTGTAAACCAGATCTCAAACCAGGAGAATAATCCTCTGTGGCCAGGGTACATTGAGGTAAGTTAATTCTAGATGTCAATTCTTGCAGCTTTTTCTCCAATAGGACACTTAAAGCATTGCCATCTATCATATGTAACCCTGGAGGAGATAATGATAACTTCTTGGGATATAGTTTATCACCATGACCAAGAGAATTGACATCAATTCCATTTCTTGTTCTCATCCCTTGCTCAGTAGAGGACGGTGACTCGGGCATGCTTCTCCTCAAGGGAGATGTAAATGTAAATGAAATAACATCCTTGCTTTCTTGCATGTTATATGCATCCTGATCAATACTTCCATCAGTTGTAATATTGCATTTCACGGACTTACTTTCAAAATTATTTACTGCATTATCAGGATCTCTTGCTTCATGGGCATTCCTGCTGATATACCTTTTCTTTTGGGAAATACTCTCGGTTTTGGATAGTGGAAATTCCTTTTTGGTATCAGTTGCCCTAGTGCTTGACCTTTTAGGCTCAATATTGGCATTTACAGCACCCTTGTTTGTTGTCTTCCTTATTCCAGTAGAACTTTCTGAAGACCGAGTTCGTGTTGCTGGCTTATTGGAATCCATTTTTGAAGTAGCTTTACCTTTGTTGGTTACACTATTTTGCTTTTGATTATTCTGCCCAAGCACATTGGTATTCCGGCTTATGCAAGTTCTTTGCTGCATGGTTCGGTGCATACTTGGTTTCTGGCTCCTGGAGACCTGGTTTGATTTTATCTCATTCTGTTCTTTCTGCTTCATATATCCCCTATTACCATTTGAAGTCAATGTATCTCTGCTCTGAACATTGGCTTTGGCTTGTATTGCAAGTGAAACTGATTTTCCTTTATTTGCTAATTGGTGAGAACTATTTTTTTCTGAATCTGTTGAACCCTTGAATGCTGGATTACATTTATATAAATTACTGCTCCTCTCACTAGGCTTGCCATTCACAGGGTTGGCATTGCTCGGATCCACAAGCTTTTTGGGCATGGATGCATATGGTGCAGCTTCTAATTTCTCTTTCAAATCAAGAATTCTCAAGGGAACAGATGAAGGCCCAACGGATGACATTCTATTCCTCATATATGGCCGGGGGCTTGCCTCCATTATCTTAGCGGCTGCCTCTATTATGTGAGCTGCATTCTTTGGTGGTATGAAACTGGGACTTTTGATAGGAGACAACAGTTTATTGTGAGTAACTGGAATGGGTTTAGCTGACTTTGGAGGCAACATTTCGGTTTGAAACCTCTTTATTGGCCGGTTTTCCACTTTCTGCGCCCTTGATTCCGTGGCACTCCAAGAAGACTTCTCCAGCTTAAGTGGCATGTTCATGTAGTCCACATGGTGATAATCAGCCATTGAATAAACAGCAGCACCCTCACGACAATGAGAAGATTCAAGAGAGTTAAAGCCATATAATGAAGTGGAGGAGAGCTCAGTGGCTGTCAAAGCTGGCAACGAATCCAAACCCATAAGTCTCGCTACTAACCCAGGGGCTTTAGTCCCACAACCTTCATCACTACTAATTGATAGGGCGCAGTTAAAATCACAATTTGCGGTATTACTTGTACTTGCTCCATTGTCATCCACCTTTATCTAAAACAATTGTGACAATCAACCCAAAAAGGAATACAAATTTTAATATCAAATGCACAAAACGGAAAGGTTACAAATAACAAGTAGACTGCAAAAAAGTGGAACAAATTCACACCCTATTAAGCTGTGACTTTGGCATGTTCTCCACATTTTCCTTTCCTTGCTTTGAAGCTTCTACAGTTAATGTAGCAGAAACATTCAGGATAGGCACATCACACTCGCTGGGGAGAATGACTTAAGCATTGAAGAAAATACAATAGATGGACATGGCAAGTAAGGTAATATGGTGCAATAGATACGCGCAAGAAAACAATGAAAACATATATTACCAGGTAAATTAAGATTATCACAAAACAGCTTCTTTCGAGATTTCCCATTCCAGTCAAACAAGCTGAGGAAGCTTCCCTTGGAACGTCTTTTCTCGATCTCCATTCTCAACTACAAAGCAGAAGCTTTTCCTGTCACAGTTGAACGAGGCAAGACAACATCAACATATAGAGTGTTGTGTGGTGAAAGGAAATCTTTTTTGACAATTAGGTTCTCTCAACTCCAGAACCCAATCTCTCTGTGGGGGTACTTGTAAAGAGAGCATCTCCAAGCATTTGACAAAAATTCAATTCAGTTAAATAAAAAAAGAGCAATTATTTCCACAATAAATAACTAGCGGACCCAAAAAAACAATAAAGAATGGTTACCTAATTCAATCGGAATCTTACCTGATATGAGAAAACCCTTCATCCGAAGAAGAACCCCATTTTCAAGACTCCTTCTTGCGGAAAAAGCTTTGTTTTTTAAAAAAAAAAAAACAGCAAACACAATGCAGTCCTGAAAATCAACTTAGTTCGTTGAAAATTGAAAGAAATCACGAATTTTGGCGTCATTCTCGTCAATCGCAGCAAAGACCCATGATGATTATCCAATGCTTACACTTTATTACTCATCCATCAATCTCGTCTCTCCCCAAATTTTTTTTAGAACATTTGAAAACCGCACAGGACCCCTCTTTCTCATTCAACTTTAAATGGCTCTGTATTTGCCGACGAAGATAATCCAAATGAGCAAGAAGAAAAGATCTGTGTGTTGAGAGAAAATACAAAGAGTGGTTGGTTTGTGGAGTACTGAGTACAAACATAGAAAGAGCAACAAGAAAGAAAAGTCCGGGAATGGCAAGAGAGAGAGAGAGGGCGGTGAGGTGCTGTCTGTCACTTGTGGGGGCTAAAATTAAAAACAAAAATAAATTAATAAATAAAGAGTATCACCTTGATTATTTTTTGAAAAATATTAATATTAATATAATTTAAATGTGACATTAAAATTATTTTTTATGTATAAATAAAAATTAAATTAATATAATTTTTATAATTAATAAAATAAAATTATTATTAATTTTTTATAATTAAAATATTAAATTAATAATAATTTTTTTAAAAATTAAAATAATATCATATTTTATAATTTAAATATTAAATTAATATTAATATTTTTTTAAAAAAATTAAAATAATATTAATATTATCTATAAAAAATTAAATTAAAGATTTAACAGTAAATAAATAAAAAAGAAGTCAAATAGATAACCGAAATGTGATGAGTAATTTAAATTAAAATTAAAATTGAGAAAAATAATGAATTTCAAGTTTGAAGCAAAGAGAGATATTGATTATTGATTAAGATTAGAATAAATCATAAATCTGATCTGTGACTTTGACAATAACAAGAGGGTTGTTCACTCTACATTATTTATTGATATCATTTTTTTAAGAGAAAGTTACTTTATTTTAAGACACAATTAAATTTAAAACTCTTGAACTAATGCAACTTAATTTTATTAATTGAATTAATTTTTATTGACGTATCATATGATATTCATTTGAGAGAGTAAGGATTCAATTATTGTATATTTACTGTTAATTAATTTGTATAAAATATAATTTTTATGTTATATTATCATGATAATTATAAATATTAAATTATTAAATTTAAAATTAATTAAACATTTTTATATGTATATTTATATTTAAAAAATATATTATACATTAAGATAAATAATTTAATAAAATAATAATTTTTTTAAGTTATATAAAATTTTAAGAGTTTGATTTATTTTGTAAAAATTTATATTGAACTTTGAATTAATAAAACTAAAATGCTTATAAAAAATTATTTATTATATTAAGGGTATTTAATCTTACACTTCTATTAAGTGTTTCTTACTCTTTAACTTACAAGGAGAATATGAATAAAATAGGTTAAATGGTTTGAATAATTTGTTTGAGGTTATGAATTGAAATTTTCGTAGTAGTTGTAAAAAAATATGTATCTCGCCATTAAAGAATCCATCATCTTTCCTGTGACTCGTGTTGGCCAAGTTTTTCCCTGACACGTGGATATTTATTAGCACCGGTAAGATTTTGTGCTGCAATTAGGTAAAGGAATTTAATTCATTCTTCGTAGGTGTGAATTTTGATTTGACCACCAAAAAAACACAAGACTGCAGCTCCCAGATTTTTTTTTTTCGAAGTATTCTAACATATAGTGTTTTGACATTAATTTCTTGTATACAGTTGTGGAATTTTTTTAATAAATACTTATTTTAAAATTTAAACTTTAATTTTCATCGTGGTTGCTCCTGCTAACTCTTAATGGTGTCCCCTATCAATTCTTTTAACAATACTCGATAGTAATTTTATTTTGGGAAGAAGTATTGACAAGTTTTGTATTTATTATTGTATTTTTTAAGTTAAAATAAAAAATTAATTTTTATAATTTTATTTAATTTTTATTTTGTTCATTGTAATATTTTTTAAATATTAATTTTTATAATTTTATTTACTTATATTTTAGTCTCTAAAGAATTAATATTTTAATAATTTTAAAAATTATAAAGATTAATTTTTTATAAAAAATAAAGATCAATATTTTAATAAATATAAATTATATAAACTAAAATTTAAATGAATAAAAAATATAAGAATTAATACCTTAACGATAAAAATTAAAATTTAAATAAGTGAAATTATAAAGATTAATATGTAAAAAAAATTATAATAACTAAAGTTTAAATCAAGGGAAATTATAATGACTAATTTTTTATTTTAATATTTATTTTACTATTGTATTTTTTAAAAAATTATTATTTTAAATAATTATTCTTTAAAATAGTTATAATAAAAAATAATTATCAATTTATTATATTGTGAAATATGATTATTTTATTAAAAATGTTAAGTAACAAAAAGCTTACATGTAATTATTTAAAAAAATATATTTTTTAATAAAAATGATAACTCTGTGACTGAAGACAAATATCATCTTTAAATTCTCTGTTCACAAAATTTTTCCCATCATTTTCACCATTTTAAACGAAGCGTTGAGAATATAAATATCTACAAATGAGTTTTAACAAAAATAAAAAAGCACCTGTTGAAAAATTTTATTGTCACTCAAAACTGATAAACACTCTAGTTTTTTTTTAAATAAATTAAAAACTCTTGATTTAGTGTATGTTTAGTTTGAAGACAAAACTACATATAAATTTTTATGAGCTGAGTTTTTTTGTATAATTTAAGGCAAACCCTACTATTTATAGATCTTTGCAACTAGAAATGCAAGAAAGTAAAAAATTATATTCTTTCTTTTATAGGAAAAGAAAAATATAAACTCGAGTTGTAATAAAATTAAATATTTTTCTTTGGTTATAAATGAGGTTTAAACATATGAGTAGAAGAGGGAAATAGATGACCTCGTAAATGATTGAACCTTCAACATTATTGTATCTTTTTTTTATAGTAAAAATCATAGCATCTTAATTTAGAAATTAAAATTGAATAACATAATAAAATATATTTTATTATATATTTTAATGAATTGATAAAATTCAAAAAACATTAACCGTCAAATATTAATAAAATCATCCCTTATATGGATATATAATTGTTGCGCTGGTAAAAAAAATTAATAGGTCAAGACAATTTTTACACTGATAGATACTTAGATTATGTGAAAAAGTAGATTTGTGAAATTCAGATTCAATATCACAAATGTCCTGTGCTACTAAATTAGTGGTTTACCAATATACGTTGGTTAAAATAGAAGTAGTTTAAATTTTTTAAATATTATGATAGAGGTTCAATATCTGATAAATGTGAATGAAGCATGTATTGTTGGTAGGCTCTCCTCCCACAAGGAATATGACCAAATGATAAAAAATTAATTTTTCACTTTTCGAGTGAGAGAATACTTTGGGTGCACCAAGAATTAGTGATTACATCTGTACCAAACAAAATAATGTTATACAATCAGAAAAAATAGTTAAATTTTTTTACAAAATTTAGACAGAATAAAAGAGAATTGTTATATAGAATTAAGTTATAAGAACTATTCACCAATTCAATAATAAAAAAAATATGTCAAATCATTTAATAAAAAATTTTTAAAAAATTATAATTATATAGTATTTTTCATGAAAAAAAAGCTACTGAATTCATTAGCATTGGAGCTCCAAAAAGACCAATAATTAAATGAGATTTGGGTTAATCTTACAATTTGAATGTACTTTACATAAAAGAGGGTTTGTGTGAGAGTGACTATTGGCTGACACCACAAGTGGTTAAGCCGTTTTGTTCATAATTTGTATCTTACTAAGAAGACGACATCAAAGAATAATATATTGAGATTATGTGGGATTGTATTGCATGTGCTTTTATGTCACTATATTATTCTTAATCATAATTGCAGCTTTATGATTTATAAAATCTTAGATTAGATTTATATTTCATATTTAATCTATGTTGACTATAAGTCTGTCATGTGTCACACTTATGGAAGTCAATAAAATAGCTGGCAAAGTTCCTTTAATTATATTCATTGTGCACATAGAATCCAAATCTATATACATGCAGTTAAGGTATCTCTTGACAAGTCAAACTTAAACCTCATATTTCGTCATTTGTTTAATCAAAATAAAGTTGGATAATAAACTAAATTAATTATAATCACATGATCAATAATTCAATCCAGTTCCTTATGTCAGAATCTAAAATATATGTTTGTTTATTCCAACTAAAGCCTTTTTTCTTTTCACTCTGTTATACACGCACGTACTTGACCTTTTCTTTTTCAGGTTTTACTCAGGGGACTCTCTTTTTTTTTTTTTTTTGCATCAAAATAGGGTCAATGCTTTTGTAGCTCATATGAAAATAAGAATTTTAATCTAGTTGTGAGTTAGATGGACCAGTTTATCAAAATAATTTTATTTAATTAAGATATGACTATATTTTAGTCTGTAATTTTATTTAATATAAGACTTGTGATTAAATTTTATATTTTAATTATAATAAAAAATTCAAGGGGTCAGGGAAAAATTAAACACTAAGCATTCTTTCTTTTAATAATAATATACCTCATATATTTGTGTATTTTTTGTCACCCAAATTAAATTATGTATAAAAAAGACACATAATTACTAATGGTACCCTAGAAAATTGTCGAACAAATTTTTAAGCAAACAAAATAAAAATGTAAGTGAAATGTACTTTTTACATTGTTAAGCATTAAATTCCAACTCTTTGATTTTCACCTAAAAATTTGACTCATATTATTTGGGTTTGTATCTGTCTTGATATGATTGCATACGTAGACTGCGTATGGAATTCATTTCATCACGTGCTGCAACCCTAAATCAGAGAATGACAGCACAGCCACATCAATGATAAATTAATATGAAAAGGAGGTTAGGTTAGGCCGCAGTTCATGATTAAAATTTAAAGTGGAGTTAAAAATCGGGGATGTAGCTCAGATGGTAGAGCGCTCGCTTAGCATGCGAGAGGTACGGGGATCGATACCCCGCATCTCCACTACTGTTTTTATTTAATTGCAAGCACTTACAGCAACGCTTTATTTTTTTTCCATGCGTTCATTGGGTTGACCGATCTTTATGGCAAATCCTCTAGGATGACCCAAATACAGTACCCAAGTCTCATACCCAACAAGTTCGATAGTATCACAGGAAGTACGAGTTGGTGACTAACATCACTGTTTTCACTCTATCAGTCAACTTGGTCTCCAACCGTTACCGATATAAACTAGTGCTATCTCCTCTGATTCACTTTCTCTTTTCCTTTTATACCTTCGTGAGGTGACCTACTTTTATCAGCTCCAGTTATCACTTTACTCACCTCGTCTTGTTATAAAAACACAAACAATCTAGTTATCAATACCAACATCAGCACATTCATGTTTAAATTCTAATCGTTTGCTTCGCCCCATCCCACACAACTATAATCATGGCATTCTCACTCTTGCCAAAGGAAAATTTATTCATCGTCGCTTTAATCTCCATTGCAAGGTTTTGCTGCAGCTCAGGTTATTATTATTATATTCATGGCATCAACGAAGTTCCGTTCCAACCATTGATCATTTTCTACGTTCTTTGCATCTTGCATCTACAATTTTGATGGGGTATGTCATGTGCATACAACAGGGGCTGCAGAGGATGAGCTGCAGGCGCAGAGTATAACAGAAGCCTTATCGTGCTTTGACAATAAGCTCGTAAGTAAGATATATTTAATTTGATGGCATAATCATGCGGCTTCATGTTAATATTCTGTTCTTCGTCTTCCCCCCTGGATAAAGCCTCGCTAGTTTCTTACCCTGCTTTCCACTGCCAGCTTTCATCTGCAGGACAATCTCTTTGAGGGCATGTTTGGTCATTTTATTTTCCAACAATCTTCTTGCTTCTTCTGATATATTTTCCCCTTTATCTCTTGGTTGATTTTGAATCTTTCACAGCTTTATGTTGGGTGCGATGCAGCATATAGATTAAACCCATCTGGGAATATTAACATACCACCAGAGGCCACTGATGTTTTCTGCAGTGGACCATGCCCTACAGAAACGCAGCTAGTGCTTAATTGCATCGATAACATACTGTCGAATTTCTTATTCTACAACAAAGCCACTGTTCAACAAATAAGATATCCACTAAAGTCTGGGTGCAGCTGCTCCAGACAGGGATCAAAATCTCCTGTCCCCATTTCCTATCCCCTTCCCTGTCTCTCCAATGAAATCTTGTCACATGGATATTAATGACAAGTCACTAAATTGATACTCTATTAAACACTTAACGGCGTTGCCCACTGCCCCACCCTTCTCTTTTTTCTTTCTTTCTTCAATTTTGAACACTTCTTTCTTGTTTCAGAGACCATCCATGAGACTTTACCATTTCTATATCCCGAACCAACCAGTCACAATTTTGAAGCTACCACAATCGAAAAAAATGAGAGGGCATGGCAATGACGAGGTCATCGATTCACATGGTCTGCATAGGTTGGCAGCAATTTTCCCCTTCCCTGAACACTGTGAGGGTTGGCAGTAGCGGGGAACTGGAGCTTAGGTTCGACTTCAAGATTCCGGTTCTGGGCAGCTTTACGCTTGAGTGTTAGAGAATCCCGTAAGTTGGTTCTGTCTTTTTTGTAATATACCTTGATTTCTATTTTTTTTCTATTAAAATATACATTATTGTTGATTGACTTCATCAACTTCCTTTATTTCTCAACATTTTTTCAAATATATACAGTATTGATGATTTCTAATCATTATTCTGTTAAACATTTGCTGTGTTTCTAATTATCTATAGCATGCCTAAGATTCCATCGTTTGATGATCATATTACCTAAACTATATCTGCTCTTTGTTATTTATTTTGTTCTTCCTTTTAAATTTGTATTTTAAATTTTCCTTTCTTTTCCATTTTATGAAAACTTTTGGTCTTATATTTTAGAATGATAACTAAATGAATATTTTTATAGTAGATTTGACATTTTCGTAAAATTGAGCTGGAAAGATCTTTTGACCAATAAGTGAGTTTCTTCTGTTGCTACCATCCTGTCATTCCATTTGTCCCTCTGGTTTTGTAAGATGGCATGGAGCAAAGAAGCAGGAAAGCAACCACTTCTCTTAGTTTTATGTTGACTATGATGTTTTAGAGTGCAGAGACTTATATAAAATTTACAGAGACAAGACCTTGCAAGTAATGTATAGGTTAAGTAATGTTCTATCTATCCCCTTCACGCCCCCCTCCTTGTCTTCTACTTAACTATGAATAAATTAAGTTAGTTACATAACCTACCAGCCTAAAAGATATTTTGTACTATATTGATTATAGTTGTGTGAATGATGAGAAGAGGTGACAGATGATTGCAATGTTAATTTTGTTTGAGTACTTGATTTTTTTTCCCCTAAATACAAATATCAGTTGGTTGTATAGCCGAAATTTGCTTATTCAAGTTGGTTTTCACCCCTTGTTATGTTGATAAAGAGCATCCATGCATCAGAGGGATATTCGGTAGCCTTTCTCTTGAATACAAGTAATACTTATGTTGCCCTTTATGCTTCTTGCTATTAGTTTGGTTGGTTGGACATGCCATTCAAGAAATTCATATAATTTTGGAATGGTTGGACTGATAAATGTGGTATCCCTTGGCTTGGAATTGTGGTATTCTTAAGGTTATTATTCCTATATGAACTGCTATTTGGGCCTATCTACAGTAAAATGCTAGAGTTATATGATTCCTCTCCAATTTAAGTAAAATTACATAAACTTCAATTAGAATATTATATTGTAATAAGAACTATCATACTAAAACATACATGATTTAATTCAATTATACAATATCCAAGAGTATTTTTTTTTATAATTTTTTATGAAGCTCTAATTTGTACAATATGAAAAAAAAAAAAAAACCTTACAAGAATTGAAACCTCTACCTACAATATAGCACATCCGTTAAACCCTCACGTTGAAACCCTCTAAATTGGCATTATTCAAAGCTTTCATTCAAAATTGTCCATTAAAATTCGAATTAATAAAATAATTTGACCGCTTATGAATATAATAATATAAATTGAATCCAATTAAAAAAATCAGAGCAAATACATAAAGACAAAAGAAGAAGAGATGAGAGATGCAGTGATCATTGTTTGGTCAAAATTGAAAAAAAAAAAAAGAAAAATTATCAAAACATATGCTGGTAACCTGGAGAGAAGACTATGTGCCGTGTATGGTAATTACCTTGATATCCGACAAAAAAGAAGTGCAGCCAATGTGAAAAAGTGTAGCCAAAGCGAGCAATCCTTGTATGGCGTAAGTATCGAAAACTGGAGCGTAAGCGTGGGGAATAAAAAGGAGAATACAGTGAAAGGAATAACGGAGAATAGATTGGTCAGTTAACAGTATCACGTGTTAATTTAATAACGTGTCATTAATATTCATGTGGCAAGATTTCATCGGAGAGACAGAAAAGGAAACAGGAGATTTTGAACCCTCCAGACAAAGAGGTCAGGATACTCTTTTTTTTTCTTCTTTTTTCTATCCTTTCTTTTATCCTTTTTTTTTTATTTTGCTGTTTGAAAAAAAAATGTGTGTTGTGTATAGGGAACTTCAATTTGGGAGATTCCATTGGAGAAGAGACGAACAATGCCCGCAAGTTATCGAATTTGATTATATTCTATCTCTTAGCAGTTTATTTGATGTGACGTGATCTACTTGCATTAATAAATACCGAACCAAAAAGCTTCCTTTTTTTAAATGAAACACTCGTAACAACTAGTCAGTGCATTTCTTGATTATGTCTTCAATCTCAATGTTCCGAATTCTAGATGATGAACAATAAGTAACGATAAAAATTGCTACCCGAAATGCATTTCGCCATGAAGAAACATGGACATTGATCGCAGGTTCACGTATCGGTAGAAGGTTCATCATTGAATGAAAAAAAAAAAAAGAATCAGATTATACAAAAGGGAAGAAGTAACTAATGGTAAAAAAATGCTGCAAAAAGAAGGCATGCAAAGCAAGAAGAAAAGGTATACAATGAATTCTGATTTCTGCGATTGAAACCATGTTGGAGACTCCTTCATCTCTTAAATTATATATATAAGCAAAGATAAAGATGATCCCATTCCATTTCCATCTCCATTTCCATCCCAAGCATTGCATGCATTGATGATGCGTTTCTCTAGAGATTGGTTACGATCTTGATGCATTTGATCTTGAGCCAGCGAAATCCTTGCTTCACAGAGCGCTTGATCTTGCCCTCGGCTGCGTAGAGCTTGTATTTGGCGACTCTGCGCTTTCTCTTCATCTCGGGGTCGTTCCACCACGACGTGCTCTTGTGCGACTTGCTCACCATCTTTACACTGCGTTCTCTCTTCGGAGATCGCTCGTAAGAATACCAAGATGGAGAGTCCCTGCTCCTGCTCGTTCCCACCCACAATTTGTTGTCGTTTATGCTTCTCACGTTCACGTCACGTATGTTCGTTCCTGCTGCGTACGAGGTTTGGGGCTGCTGGTGCTGGAACTCCTCCATCTCTTTAATCTCTGGCGCTTAATTGCCTCTCTTTGTCTCTCTCTCTCTTTCTCTCTATCTGCAACTGTTATGAATCCTTGATTTGCATAGATAGAGAGAAAGAGAGGAACAGAGGAAAGTGAATCTCAAGGGTCTTCACGAGGCCAGGAATGTTTTTATATGTACGAGTATTTATGGGAGAGGAGGAGACATGTTCATTCTTCCCAATCATGCAATGGAAGAGTGGAAGAGGGGGCAGACAGCTCATGATCATCGACATGCCCTGTTTTATTTTGTGTTTCAACCTATTTAAGTTCCCGTAATAGCCGCCAGCAATTTTGCTCTTAATTCTACCGTTCGCTAATTATAGACGATATGGTTTCAACCAAAAAAGAATTTACAGAAGATATAGCCCCTCCAGAACTGTCACATTTTCAACTGTTCATAATTTTTTTTTACAGTAATGCTACGTATTAAAAATATTAGTCAAAATTATTGTTAAAATTTAATTAGATTTATTGGACTAAATGAAGTAGTAACTACTCATTTATCAAATAATTACTAAACATGTTAAATTTCTGTAAATAATTCTAACTATATAATTTTTTTAAATAATATCTGAGATAGTATCTAAATGCCTGTACTTCGTAAAAGTGGGTAAATTTGATATTTGAAAAAGCCATATATCAGGTCCCATAATAAAAAAAAAAATCTTTAATACAACAGGCATTCCAAGCTTTAACATTTTAAAACGATTGTTTGTGGTAATATTTCTTAATTTTTTGAAATACAAAATATATATCATACCTTTTTTAAAAAAAATCTACCTTTCTCCGCTAATAATAGCGCCTATCCATCCACTGTTCCACCTTTTATATTTTAATGGGTTTTACAAAAAAATAATTAAATTAATAAAATTGATAAAATTAAAGTTAAGCTTTTTCATTATGTAATTTAATTTAATTTAAAAATTAAACGACTTAATTTATGACTTGAGATTTCAACCAAATTATTTTAACTAAATCAAATAATATTTTTTTTTATAAATCATGAGTATTCTCACTTCGTAGGTATGATTTCTCTAAATTAAAAGTGATAATAATATAATTCTTTTCATGAGATACAATTCTTAAAAGTATATATCATAATTCTTAAGAGTAATTACACTAACTTTGATATCTTTATTATTACATCTGACATCTTTTTTATTTGAGAAGTTACATCACATTTTTTATTTTATATACTATTTTTATACTTATATTTTTTTTTTTTGAGAAATTTTTGTCTATTTCTCTTACTTTATATAATTCTTATACTATTACTCACAGCAAATAACAAAACAAATAAAGTAGGTATAATTTTACAAATAAAAAAAATATTAAAATAATAAATATTAAATTTAAAAGAAGTCACTGTACTTATCCCTAATAATTATTGTTAGAATGTGATAAGGAAGTGCTGTTGTTTTGTATTGTTCTTAGTCTTACAATTGACTTTTGCTAGCGGTTGCACGTATGTTTTAAACTTTTAGTGAATGCAAGTGCATCTGACAATATCAAAATTAGGAATTTTTTTTACATATTTTAATAGTAATATTCTTAGGAAGATTTTAAGAATTTAAATTTAAATTTAATTTTATTATTTAAAATTATATATTTAATTTAATAACTAAATAATTATAAAATATTATGTATTATATATTTATTGAATAAATATATACTATTCAAAAAATACACAAGAATTCCTCTTAAATCGGGTAACAGGGAAAGGGATATGATGTGCTACACTGTGGCGTTTTGGTACCATTACTTTCTCTCTGCTTTCTTATATTATTTTATTATTTTTTGTTGGCGAAAAGGCTATATATAATTTGAATTTTTAATTTTTTATAAAAACATAGAATTAAAATATAAATTACATCACGTGATGCAGTTATATCCCTACAACGATAAAAAAAAATAAAAATTACATGTTTGTAAAGACGGGAAGTTCCCGCAATCTTCCCAGCTAAGAATTTTCTCGGAAATTAGTTTTCTGGAGAAAATCTGCAGGCGACATCTATTACTGACTCTCTGCTACCTACCGTCCTTTCCTCATCCCGTTGGCTATTGAGATACGTTCATCTAGACTCCACAATATTAGATGACTATCAACCCTTACACCCCCGAAGAAAAAAAGGATAAGTATTCTTTTTTTTTTTTAATAAAAAAACGAATTGCCCAAAGAAGAAATTCAAGTTCATCTCCCCAAACCAGTTCTTTGATATTCCGCAGAGAAACATCAACGTTTCACATGTGGGGAGACTAAAACTCGACATTTCTATACTTCCTACTGTTTTTGTGATGACTTCTCAAACGTGCTCTTTCGTAGATGCCATACATAGTACAAACGTTCACACAGAAAGGAAACTTCAGTTGAAGTGCAGCCATGTTTTTTTGTTTTTTTAAAATATTTTTTAGTTCTAATTTTAATGCCTTTCAATGAATGAGAATATAAAATAATTTTATATAGATGAATTAAAATTAAATTATTTTTAAAGATTTGTTTAATAATAAAGTAGGAAATTAATTTTAATTTATAATTATGATAATTATTATTTAATTATATATTATATTATATATTATTAAAAGAATTTTATTATAATAAAAATTATTTAAGAATTTAAATTATTTTTAATATCTTGGTAACATATGATCACATTGGATTCAAAATTAAATTCATTGAAATGCAGCTTATTTTAAAGTCATTGAAATTAAACCCTTTTGTGTGACTGTTCAGGGTCGTCGTTTAGAGAGTCTCCTATGACGCGTAGTTAAAGAAAAACATCGACAGTAAGCGAGTCCGCATGATTATTTGGATCTCCCAAGGACCGTATGATTGCCGACAACAATCATTGCAGTCTAATTTGAGTAATATCCAAGTTCAGCATCACTAGACATATCAGTGGTTTTGTCTTCCTTTACAATAACGACGCGGTTAGTTAGAACTTTGAACTTATCTTGAATTGGAAACTAGTTATTTTTTTCGAAAGAGTCAACTTTTTAGTTCTGGATAATTTTATGATACCCAAAAGGGTTTTTTTTTTTAAACTTTTTTGTTATTAGTGTTTGTATTTTCTGGGGATTTTTAGTGGAAAATGAGATTGACTTTTAGGGATTAACGTGTCTTGTTAGTGCGCTTGCAGATGAACGAGGCTTCCTGGCATTTTTCCTGCACTTGTGTGTCAATGTAGCGATTTCTATCTATAAAGGCACTTTTGGCCGCAGTTCTTCTTATTACCAATTAGTTGAGTCTTGAGTTGTATCATTGAGAGTTTTGAGAACTGTGAGTTGTTCATTTGCTTGTAGCTTGTTGGTTGGTATCAAATAGGCAATCTCGCCAAGAGCACGAGGGTAGTGGCAAATTTCCAATTCAGGAGTCAAAACGGGGACCCGGTGATCCAAAACAAGCAGCAATGAGGTATTTGTCATTTGTATACTTATTTTGGTGTTTTGACCTGTGACCTCTAAATTTGATTTTCTGTATATTGTGCAGTGGCCTTAGAAATGTGATAAACGAACTGGGGATGAATGACCTCGATTCGTACTTGGAACCTTTCTTGCGAAGAGTGGTAAGAAATGAATGAGTCTGTTATCTTTGTGAATAAATATTGTCTTGAGTAAGGATTGCTTTTCTGTTTATCTCGGCTAGTTTAAGCATCATCTACATTTGAAAGTATCTACCACAACCATGCTCCAGTTCAAATGTACACAGTATGCCATTCTCAATGTTCTCCAGGTTTCCGCAATTGTTGAGTGCTCATTGATGTATATTTGTGATTCCCACGCATTGTTTCCCAATTGCGCTTACTATTTGATTTGTAGAGAAAAGAGAATCATTAGCCAGTTTATTTCATTCTTTCTAATCTGTCATTTCCCTCATCTCTTTTGCTAGAAGCATTTTGATAGATTGGTAAAAGGAATCCCATTTCTCTTGATTTCCATTTGCTTGGCTAGTATTTGATTTGAAAAGGTATCAAGTATTGAAGTTCGTTAGTGGTTTGATGCTGTGCACACTTGTCTATGACTATATTTTTTTTTAGTCTTACGAGGGTATCTCCAAAGACATTGCTGTGACTAGTCTTTAACCAAGAGGCTTTCCCAATAAGTGTTTACTACAAGGTTCGAACTTTAGTTCCCTCCCTAGGAGCGACTACCACATCCATTCCTTGTTGGTTTCTATGACTCTATGACTCTATACACACATGCATACATGCATATATATATATATATATATAAACAAGACTTGATAACGGGGATAATTTTTTATTCAAACTTCGTTAAAATCTTCATCTGATTGAGTAGGGGAGCAGACAAATTACCAGTATCCCATGTCGCTAATATCTTTTGAGGTGTCAGCTCGTTGATTCATTTGTCTTTCTCATATAGGTACGAGAGGAGGTGGAACGTAAAATCCAGGTTCACCCATTTCCAAGGTTTGTTTCTCATGTCCAAATTCTGTGTTAATAAGAAACAATTGTGTATTGTTTTCCTCAGGGAGGTATTACGTAGTTAACTTTTACTCTTTCCCTACTGCATCATATATTTCCTCCGTTATTTCATTACTTGTAGTTTACCGTTCTTTTTTTGCGAATTTGTTGCAGAGCAAGGGTTAATCAGACTGGCATATCCGGAGCCAAACCCTTACAGTTGCGTTTTATTAATAAGTTGCCTGACACAATTTTTACCCTTTCTAATATAATAGTTGAGGATGAATCTCCCCTTCGAATTGCTCTATTTGATGTTAAATCTCAGGCTGTAGTCAATGATGGTCCCCTCTCCTCAATAAAGATAGAGATCTGTGCCCTCAATGGTGACTTCGGTTCCAATGGTAGTGAGGATTGGACTGAAGGGGAATTCAATGCCAATATCTTACGTGAAAGAGATGGCAGAGAGCCATTATTGAACGGAGATAGGTTTATTACTCTTAAAAATGGAGTTGGTTGTATCAGCAAAAAGTCTAAAATTATGTTCACTGATAACTCGAGATGGATAAGAAGCAGAAAGTTCAGGTTAGGAGCCAAAGTTGTGCAACCAACTTCCAGTGGAGCAAACATTAAGGAAGGTAGAAGTGAACCTTTTGTGGTCAAAGATAACAGAGGAGAGTGTGAGTCTTAAACATTAACTTCTGCTTCTCATTGTCTGTTACTAACAAGGACATAACTATTATTTTCATTCAGTTGAAATTTTTGTATCTGTTGGTTTTGACATTTCATTATAATCTTTGTCTATTGGAACAAATGCAAAACTGACATGTAATTTGGTCATTTAAGCGTACAAGAAACACTACCCTCCATCCTTGAATGATGATATATGGCGTTTGGAGAAAATTGCCAAAGACGGAAAATTCCACAAGCGGCTAGCTCTCCATGGAATTCACTCTGTTAAGGATCTCTTGCGGTTATACATAACCAACCCATCTTCATTACATGAGGTAAAAGATTGTTTCTTTTTCTTTTCTTTGTTTATGATTGGATAACCATTCTTTACTTCTTTAGCCCTTTATGTAAATAATTAATGAAATTCATACATAAAACGTGTGTGTTCATTGGATTTTTTTCGCTGGAGATTTAGAAGTTTGGCAACATTCCAAAGAAGTCATGGCTAGCAATTACTGAACATGCCAAGGCTTGTGTGATAGATGATTACACGCTTTACATCTATCATGCAGCAGAACAACCAGTAGGCCTCATATTCAATTCCATCTACATCCTTGTTGGAGTGACATTTGACGGGCAAAATTATCGTTCACTGGATACTCTCCCCCCCGATGAGAAGGTATGCTTTCATATCCTATTCTGAATTGGCTGTGAAATAGATTTTTAGAGAAAACAATGCTACCGGATCTTTGGTTTCTTTAAATTAGTGATTCCTGTCCTATCATTATCTATATATCATATTATACCTCTCTGGGTAAGAAGTGATCAGGTCCGTTCTTCCTTGGCAGCGTTTGGTGGAAATTGTGAAGCAGCTTGCTTACAAAAATGTGAATAATTTGAAATCAATTGATGAAATGTCATTGAACTGCTTAGGACCAGTGGCATGCCTAAGAGCAGGGCACTCTGATGCCCCAGATCAAGGTCTGCAACAGATTAATATCTCAACAGCAGAAAGTATATGTAGTAGTATAATTTTTGGTTATTTCACTTTGTTCTCTCTTATACTGTATCACTCATCAAGACTTTGAACCTACAATGGGTTAATAACTAACCATTAGGACTATGGGAGGACTGGTTAAGCTATACAAAGAATTTACCCTGCAGATGTATTAATATCTGAGGGAGAGCACAGTTTTGTGCAATAGCCATGTTATTCAAGCATAAAGGGCATTGGTTTCTTTATCTACTTGCAGTAGTAATAAACAGGGGATGCACATCCACAGTTCCTCACAAGATGAAAAAAGACCAGGGGAAATTTTGATATACCATGCCATGTTGATTTCTACCACAAAATCAATATTATTCCTCATTCAAATACAATACCAAATTTCACAAATCTTTCAATGTCATTCATTGCATTTAAAACTTTCCTTTTTCTCATGTATGTGACTCTTAGTTATAGCGTATCCTCTTTTCCCCATTTCTGCTCTTCCTGTTGAATACTTTGCCTATAAGCTATACCTGTCTTGTGCAGGTCAACAAGAAACATGGCCAGGTTACGGTCTACCATTCATCTCAACTTCATATATTCACGAAGGAGTACATGATTACCAAATCTATGCTGATCAATTGCCGGACATGAGAGAAATGCCACAAAACAGTTACGCAGAAGGTGAATTTTACCCTGGAACATATATTGAAGAGGAAAGTTGGCCCCATAATGGATCAGATTTTCCAGTTGTGCAAGGTGTTTATTCAACAGAGAATGGCAGTTCACAGACTCAATTAACAAATGGTTGTCTTCCTTGTACAACATGGGGACCAGAAAATGGCTTTTACTTTCGTTCTTCTCATGGAGCAGTTAGCAGTCATTCTCCATTCCTCAATTCTGCTGTGGATATATCAAGCAGTGGGAAAACCAAAGCAGTGTGGTATAAGATTCGTACTGCTCTCAAATGGGTCATATCAGTCAGAAGGGATGCAGCTGCCAGAAGGAAAGCAAAGCTGTTTTACTATAATTATTAGACTCCTATTTTATATCCTTTGTTTGGTTACTAGGTACAACTTGTCTACACAGTCTAGGATATAAGCTCCTTAGATGTCTTAGAATTAGTGTGCTTGTGTTTTCTGAAGTTAGCCTTCTTCAATTTCAACTGCAGTGAAGAGACCTGTAAGATGGGGTCCCCCTGTACATGATAGTGTCAATTGTCAAGTTATCTATGTACAATTTGTGGTTGCAGTCTGTAAAATCGATTTTGTACAGTGGTTCATCATCAATTTAAAGTTTATCCTGTTGATTCTTCCTGTAAAAACATTCTGTAAAATAGTGTACACAGATCAATGTGAGAATAGATTTTATTGGTTCAAAGTTCAAACTAACCCTTATTCCTTTTACTGTTATTGCCATTTAAATTATATTTGTTGCCACTTGCAGTGCCAAAGTTGACAAAATTTGTGGTTAAATGTAAGAGAAATGTTACTTATACAATCTGTCTTAATACAAAACCTCAAAACTGCCGATGTGGCTATATCTAAATTTTGATTAGAAAAATGTCAAGTTTTACCCTTGAGTAGGTAGCATTACGTACTCAGATGCAGCCACATTAGTATTTTTTTTAAAGTGGATGCTAAGATAGTTGTGTAAGTAGCATTACTCTTCAATTTACAAGAACCTCAAATCACGCCAATCTGAAAGAAAGAAATTGTCGACCACCAAGGGCTTGCCTGCCGAGCCAATACGTGGATTGCTGTGAAGGTTTATTTATCATAAAGTGCAGCTCATGTTTCCCACTCCAGTACCCACAACTTCCTCTAGCTTATTTGTTAACAGTGCAGACTGCAGAGTCCTTGCTGTAAAATTGCACCAGTAAGACTTCTGAACCTTGACAGAAGAGACAACCATTCTTTACTTTTAACTTTCAAGCATGTAAAAATTATATTTTTGTTCGTATTTTCTATTGTCTCGATCTCCATTCCTCCTCCCATCTTCTTTCCTCCCACTCTGCCTTCTCATCGAAACTCAGTGTACCAAATGGCAGTATGCCCGCGGGTCACTGGGTCATTTTGTCACTGTGGAACAAAAAGCTTTTCAAACTGGAAGATGCCAATATTTGGACACACTAGTAAATCAGAATCTATTAATTAGATAACTACACTCTATAATATAGTTGCACATATTCACTTATATTTAAACAGTGTGTCTGAAAGAGGAAGAGTAAACGAATGTAGAAAAGGTTATCAATATCTTATCTTCTGTAGGCTTAGCAAAAATAATAAGTGTCATGATCTCCTTGACACAGCTCATGGTTACACTCTTCTCAGTTTTGCTTCTGTAACTTCTGTTGTAGACAATGCCAAATCCTTTCTGTGGCTGCAGCTGAAACAGACAAACTATGGCAACTTAATAGTCTATTCTTTTGTTTCAAGCATGTACAAGTTACAATTTTTTTTTTCCTCATTTCTCGTCGATGCTTCTATTTTCTTTCCTTTTTTTTTTAAAGTTGTTATGTACGTAGGCACAGCATTGACAGCACACTATCTCTGCTGTTATTGTAGGCACAGCGATTAATTTAATTACCAAGAATTTTCCCAGTATTGAATTTTCCTGGAAATGTTCCAAAGGAGAAACAGAATTTGAACACAGATTATTGACTCCCTAAGCGTGACTTCCTCTCCCTTTGGCTCCTAACCTGAACTTTCCAATATAAGCACGCCCATCTATGCTTCAATTGAGTCTTCGTCATGGAAATTTTGGTCCCACACCAACCTCACGCGCCTGCATTTTTTGGTCAATAATATCCATTCTGCAGTTGCAGTTTATTCGGTGTTTCTCATCCACGACGCGGTTAGCTATCTTCTTGGAATTTCCTGAGTACTTCTTTTTTTCTAATATAATAATAGATTATGCAGTGTGGTGCAAGTCATTAGATTTCATATAGATTAGTAAGAAAAATATTAATATAATTCTATAAACTACTTTAATATAAAAAGTTAGTTGTTTTTACAAGCCTTTTAGGATATTCTGCTCTTTAATTAATTAGTACTCTATCTACTACATATTTAGTACTAACCAGTACCCAAAATGGAGTTTTCTCATGATTATGTGATTGTTTCTTTCGGGGATTTTTATTTATAATAAGAAAAAGTTGATCTTGACTTCAGGAAACTTGTGACGAGGCTTTCAGGATTCTTCCTCGTATCTTCTCCCCAGCACTATAAATGTAGATGTAGTAATTAATGATATCAGTTTACCCTTCAAATCATAGCCAAGCCCTTGATTTGTTGTTTCGAGCTTGAGTGAACGAGTGGTCCTTTTTACTAGTACGTTGTCGAGTTCTAAAAACTGGGAATTGTTGATTTGCTTGTGAGTTGTGAGTTGAGTTTCAGGATGGCATCAAAGAGGCCTTCCAACCAGAAGGGTAGTGATGATGACAGGGATCGTCAAGTTCCTGGTAAGCGTAGACATGGCGACTCAGAAATAGCAGACACCATGTAGGTACCTTTTGTTTTTGTGTTTATTTAGGTGTCCTGGGTTCTTGCAGCTTGCCCCTCTAAATGTTTTTTTTTTCTTTTGTTTTTTTCCTTTTGTGGTTAATGTGCAGTTCGAAAGAACAGTGGATGGATGACTTTGCGTTGTACTTGGAACCTCTACTTCGAAAAGTGGTAAGGAATGAGTCTCTATTTTCGTATATTTCATTAGCTTGCCTTTCTTCAGGTTCTGATGGCAACCAAGCTTTCATAATGTTCTTCAGGTTTTAAAGTGCTCTTCAATACACATTAGTGATTGTGCTTGCTCTTACTATGTATGCACCAGTAACTTCTTGATAGATTTATATTGGTAAAGGGAATCCCCTTTCTGCCATGCATGGGATGGCTGCGAGCATGTATCTGCAGGATGTAAATCATATCAAGCTTTTACTCAAACTTAGAATATTTTTTTTTTATTCATGTGTGTTCCTCAACTAGGTACGAGAGGAGGTTCCCCCTATAATCCAGCGTCACCTATCCCCATGGTTTGTTTCTCGTCTTGTAAATAATTTGTCTGTTCCATATATTTTATTCTTCCATCTTCACCATACATATTCCCTCAATTCATTTATTCATTCTGGTATTGTTTTTGTTTTTCCAAATCAGTTGCGGATTAACCCTTCATAGGGAGACTGGCACATCTGGAGACAGAGCCTTGCAATTGCGCTTCATGAATAAATTGCCTCCAGAAATTTTTACACGCTCTGAGATCATATCTGAGGACGGTTCTCCGCTTCGAATTGAGCTGCGTGATGCTAAATCTCAGCACTGCATAGTCAACGCAGCGATAAAGATCGAGATATGTGTCCTAGATGGTGAGTTTGGATCCAATGGAAGTGAGGATTGGACGGCAGAAGAATTTAATGCCAAAATTTTACGTCCAAGAGAGGGAAAAGGCCCATTATTGATTAGAGACAGGTTCTTTGCATTAGAAAATGGAGTTGTTTTTGTCCCCAAGCTTGAGTTTACGGATAACTCGAACTGGACAAGAAGCGGAAAGTTCAGGTTAGGAGTCAGAATAGTGCAACCAACTTCCATTGAAGCAGACATCAGGGAAGGCAGAAGTGAACGTTTTAGGGTCAAGGACAAGCGAGGAGAGTGTAAGTCTTAAACCACCGACTCTGCTCTAATGATCTGTTACCAACAAACTCATAAATCATAACTCTTGTTTAATTTAATTTTATTTTTTGTGATCTCTTTGATTTTTCGTCATATATAAACTTTTACGTGTTGTGGGTACTGCACTGTGTAACCAACTCCAGCATGTGATTTGATTTGGTCACTTCAGCGTACAAGAAACACGACCGTCCCTCATTGAATGATGACGTATGGCGTTTGAAGCAGATAGCAAAAGATGGTAAAACTCACGCGCAGCTGTCCTCGCATGGAATAAAAACTGTTAAGGATCTGTTGCAGTTGTACGTAACCAACCAACCTTCATTACGAAAGGTAAGATATACATTCTTTCTATCTTTTATGTATTCTTGTGTGTGTGGATAATGATTCTATGCTTCTTCAGCCCTTAAAGTACTTAATTTGAATGTTTTGTACTGACAAATATATATGCCCATGCGATTTTTTGCTTCGGGAAAGTAGAAAATGGGCAATATTGCAAGGAAGTCATGGGATACAATTATTGAACGTGCTAAGGCTGGTGTTATAGACGATGGTAAACGCTATATCTATCACAATAGCGTAGCAGAACAATCAATAGCCCTTGTCTTCAATTGCATCCATGAGGTTGTGGAGGTCTCTTTTAATGGGCATTATCGTTCTCTAGAATCCCTGAATTTGGAGGAGAAGGTCTGTGTTCATATCATATTCTAAATACTGATTCCTGAGGCGAATAGCTATTAGGAGAAAACTTCAGTGCCTGATCTATCGATTCTTTAATTTAGTAATTCACATCTTATCATGACCTAGATATCTGTAATACCTCTTAATTGAATATGATCAAGTCCCTTCTTTCACTGGCAGCATTTGGTGGAAAGAGTTAAGCAGCAGGCTTACAATAATGTGAAGGATTTTATCCCTCTTGAGACATCCGCAGATGGCTTGGTGAAGACATGGGCAGGTGTACAAGCTGGGCAATATGGTGCTCCAGATCAAGGTCTGCAACAGTTTGACTTCCCAATTGCTCAACAAGGTACTGTATACTCGTGTTCTCTTTAAACACTCCTGTGGAACATATCTGCGTGTATATCAAGCATAAAGTGCATTTGTTTCCTCTTTGCCATTCATTAGTAATTTGGCTGGGAGGGATGCTTTTTCTCTTGTAAACATTTTTTATATTGGAAGAAATTTCGGCGCAGATGGATTGAAATCAGGGAAATACTGGCTAATTATATGGCTAGACCATTTTCTTAGCCTCCAAATATTGGGTTAATATGAGGTTGTGTCAAGATTGCCCCTTATCCTTCGGGCAGTTTTAAGTAATGTTTATCTATTTTATTGTATAAATAAGCCATGAGAGTGGTGAGGTGGGTGTAGAAGAATCAGCAAACTTTTTTAGTTTGTGCTAGAAGAACACATTTGAGTGTGTAATGTGTGGTAATAAAGTGGGTAAAAGTCCCACATTAAAAAAATAGAAGAAGTATTGTATATAAAGGATGAGCCAAGCGCATGTGCGGGGGTGGGCTTTTGCGTCAAAGTGGTTCCATGACCAACTGTGATGAGTCCATACATTAGCCTTCCTGCCAAACTTTCTTCCATGCCCAAAATCCAACGGTTTCTCATTTAACTAAGTAGAAATGTTGTTTGCTTTTTTCTTTCAGGGTTTATCATTTTCTGTTCTTCATTTATGTGACTTTGAGTTGTAGTTCTTGTTCCTGATTTCCTACTTCTGCTCTTCCCATTAAATGCTTAGCCAATGAACTTTAACCTATCATCTGCAGGCCAACCACAAATATGGCCATATTTGTATCAACCATCCGCCTCAACTTCACGCATCGATGAAGCCGCACAAAATGATCAGGTAGGTACTGATCAACTGCCAGAGCTGGGAGAAACGTCACTAAACAGTTATGCAGGGGGAGAGTATATCTCTGATGTGTATGTTGATGGAAACGGATGTCCCATTAGCGGATCACAGAATCAAGTTGCAAGTTTTTCTCCTTCCACGCCATGGGAGCAAGTAGATCCTTTCTACTTTGTTTGTGGTGATGGAGCAGAATATGGCAATCATTCCCCCTTCCCCAATTCTGCAGTGAATATATCAAGAAAAGGGAAACGCAAGACAGTTTGGCATAAGATTCGAAGTGCTCTTAAATGGATCATACTGCATGCAGCTAAAAGGAAGGCAAATTAAACTCGTTTCTGTTTGTTTATGCTTTATTTACTGAACTTGGTGTTTTTCCAATGTCAAGTGCAATGAAGAGTCCATGCAAGGATGGGACTGTTATATATTATATATTATATATTATAGACACAGTGTCAGTTGGTCTATGTACGATCTGTGGCTGTGATTAAAATCAAGCCTGTACACAGTTCTCAAGCCATCATTTTAATATCTATCCCGGCAGTTATTCCTGTGAATTCTTTTCTGTACAAAGTGTACCAACCAAAGTGAGAGAATGGAATTTGGTGCTTCGACGTTACCCCTGTGCATTTTTCCGATGTTGCTGTTTTAAAATACTAGTTGGCATTTGCATAGCGAAAATTGCTGCCATTTGTTGTTAAAGTACAAGCATCTCAACGCCACTCCATCGTAAGACCCAAAAAAAAAAATGTAGGCTAAGTTTCATGTTGTTTTCTTTGCAAACAATTCCAAATCCTTTGTGTAGCCACACCATCGGACTTCAGGCCCCGCCACCGCCACCACCACCACCACCGAAAGGAGACAAAAACAAAAGACCAAAGAATGATACATATGGACCACCGGTAAACAAAACGAGAAGGAGAAATAATTGAAATAGCTGACTTGTCAACGCCAAGTCAAGCTCCTTAGAATTTGTTTTCTTAAAACTAAAAAACTAAAAGCAAAGGGTGCTTTATTGAGGACCTCAAAATCAAAGTTTTCTGCGACTGGTCAATAATGGCTGTTTCAACCCTCCATGACCACACCCATCTTTCTTGCTTTTTCTTCCCCCCATGTGCACTTTGACCACACACCCCTAAAATTCCGACTAATACGCACCTACACAGATCCCTCTTGCCTTCATCCCATCCCAACCTCTCGATTTTGCTCATGACGCAATCTGCAAATGCGGTTCCATTTTTGGGTTTGGGAAGCTTTCTTGAACTTGTGCAGAGCTTGAAGCGCGTGAATCTTGGCCAGCCATGGACGACGAGCCTTTTCTGGTCAATGGCGCCGAATCACTTGCCACATGGTTGTTGGCCATTCCAAGTACAGCACAAGAGCCTTCGGCCATTGACTCAAGTTCAACGCAGTAGCTTCTGCCCAGGTCAGTTAGCACTCAGCTCAGTTTCTGCTACTAGAATTTTTCAACTTCAAATCCTTGTACATTGATGCCGAGAAAGAGAAAACAAAAATCAAATCTTGTCGTTGTAAACGTTGGCTCTTCGGAAATATCGTAGTTCTTTCTGTCAACGAATAAATTTCTTATAAAAATAAAGAAAATTGAAGTTTTTTGGCCCATCTAGTTGGACTCAAGATATTACTCAGATTTATGCGGTGGCACTTTTTGCAGCAACATCTGCAATTCTGCATCAACTTTAACATGGATCTAAGGTGACCTTTGCACATATAATTAAAATCTTTAGAATATTCATATTCTCTTATTTAAAAAATATTTAAATAAGATCTTGTTTATTTTGTAACTTCAATTCTGAATTGTATTATTTATCAAGCACACAATACAACCCACATATGTATAAAGAATTAGTGCATCATCAATAAGAAAACTTAGAAGAAATTTTTTTAACAAACATTCAATATTTTTACAATTAATTTTATTACATATCCATTACAACGAGTGAATTAAATTTAATGATTTATTCATTTTTCCTGTATTTTTTCAAATATTTCAACCAATGTTTTTCAAGCAATTAATCTTCAAACACATATTTATAATTAACTTCTATACTAATATATGTTATATACACTTTGGTTAGGAAAACTTGTCGTAATTAATTAAAAAGACTGGATACGGTGGTTTTTTGTATAAAAAAATTAACTTGAGGTAGAGGTGGCAAATGGAAGAATTGAATCATTAATGTATTACATATGGATATCTATATTACTAATATATGTTATATTACATATGAATATATTTAAATGTATTTTATTTTTTAAATTATATGAATATTTATTAAATATATAATAAATATTTTACTTCGCCCATTAATTATTTATTAAATAAAATTAATATAATCTATCTAATTTTTTATTACCACCCTGAGTTGAGAGGAGGGCATTTCAGTTTCAGAGTCAAGCTATGGACTCAACAAGCGCTAACAAAAAGCTAGAGAAGGTATTTGTTTGAAAAAAAAAATCAAAATATTTTATCTGTCAAAATCATACTAGGAAGTTATCCAACAATTTTGTCAGTGAGGAATTATCCTGGAACTTGAGCTTTTGGAGAGAATTGCATAGCAGCTGAAAGTTACAAATCGAGGATCTGTTCACTCTCGTTGCTCAGCGCCACGAACAGTTCTTAATTGCGTTTGTGGGAAAATATCTCTAACACACCACTATCTTCACACTGTCCTTTATTTTATTTTTTTTTAAGAAAGAAAGATAAAAAAAAAAAAGTCTGTTGAAATGTGAATTTATTTTATTTGAATAATTTTATATCTCTTAACTTATTTTTTTAATAATATTTTAATTATTAAATAAAATAAAATATTGAATATTTTTTATATTTTTAAAATATTAAATACTTTATTTTTTTATTTAATAATTACTAAATTATTATAAAAATTTTATGAAAATATAATAAAACTTATTTTGCTTTACTATTAAAAATAAAAATAATATAATAATAATATAATAAAAAATAATGTGAAAATGACATTGGTATACCGAGTGGCTTCCCAGAGATACTACTAGTACCCTTACAGACACCAAGACTGAAAGATGAACACGCATGTTCTTTTGGCCATTTTCCAGAAAATTATCAACGTTTTCCGGGTGGGACAGGCTGAAACTCGGGAATTTCTTTAACTTCGACTTGATGCTTGTGAGCCAAGTTAGACAAATTTGTTACAGATCGAGAAGCTTCATTGCAATGCAGCTTATCTATATATAATATACAATAATCAAGAATAGGAAAATATATAATTCAGTTGCCTTAGATTATTTCGTCATCATCTGTCTGGTCTGAACTCCAAACGCGCATTTATGGAAAATTTTGTCAGTGACTCCCACCAACGCCTTACGCGTCATGCATGTTTTACGAAATTGAGTACGTATCCCTAATAGCAGGTTTTTTTCCCCTTTTTATTCATGCATATGCATTAGCATGACACCTGACGAGGGGTTAATTATTGTGCAGAAACTAGGAATTAATTTCTTTAACCTAATATTCATGTGATAGCTTCACAAAACGTGTTTTACATACATACATACATATATATATATATATATATATGAGTACTGTCACACACACACACCCCTTTAGTTTCTGAGCTTGACTTACATAGCCTGGGATGTCGCAGCGCGTAATTGGGCTCGAGACTTAGAGCAAGCTGCATAACGTTTCCTCGAACCTTCTCTGGTAAATTCCTCTCACCTTCTCAGCCTCATTTAAAACTATGCTATAAAATAGTTAGTTAATCATTATAGGTTTCCATTCGTAGAAAACTTCTGAATAGTAGATTGACTACTATTTTTGGGAGTTCCAAAGATTAACTTTCAGTGGGTTGTTGATTTGCTTGTGATTCTAAAATTGATGGCATCAAAAAGGCAATCTCAAGAGCAGGAGGGTGATGACGACAGGGGTGTTCAAACTCTAGCTCAAAACTCAAAGCGGAGACGTTGGGATTCACCACCGGCGGAGCCCCGGTAACAGTTTGTTGTTGTCGATATTGCTTCAGCCTTCAGGTGTTCTACTTCTAATTTTATATAACGGTTTTGTTTGTGGTTACTTTATTTGTGCAGCACTGTCATTGAAAATTTGAGGTCTATACAGCTTATGAGTACTGACATCGTTGCGAACGTGTCAGATTTAGTCCAAAGATTGGTAAGAATTCTCTCTTCTCTTTGTGAAAGAGTATGCCGTTGACGACGGTATTGTGCATTAACTGGTTATTGCTCTACCAGATAAAAGAAGAATTGGAACGCCGACTTGTTCCAAGGTTTGTTTCTCATGTCTAAATTTTCTAATATAAAAAAAGAAAGTGTCTTGTATGATTATTGCAATACCCAAATGTAAATCTGACATATTGGTATGGTTTTTAAATTTGTTGCAGACCAACTATTAATCAGATTGGAACATCTGGGGCCAGATACTTAAAGTTGAATTTTGAGAATGAACTGCCTGCAACAATTTTTACAGACTCTGAGATCAAAGCTAAAGATGGCACACCTGTTAAGATTGCTCTATATGATATTAGATCTCAGTCTATAGTCACTGATGATGATCGAATGTCTTCCAAGAAGATAGATATCTGTGTCTTTAATGGTGAGTTCGGTTCCGATGGCATTGAGGATTGGACCGCAGCGGAATTCAAGGCCAAAATCTTACCTCCAAGAAAGAATAAAGGAAAGTTACTGAAAGGAGAAACGGTTATTACACTCAAAAATGGAGTCGGTTATATCAATAAGATTCGGTTCACCGATAATTCATGTTGGATAAGAACCCGACAGTTCAGGTTAGGAGCCAAAGTTGTGGAATCAACTTCCAATGAAGCAAACATCATCAGGGAAGGGACAAGTAAACCTTTTGTGGTCAAGGATAGCAGAGGAGAGGGTAAGTCTTAAAAAGTTGACACTGCTTCTCCTGAATCCTGATCAGCATATAACTGCCTTGCTGTTCATTGTTTTTCGTCCATTGAGATAATTAACCTTGAGACTGACACCGTGATTTGGTCTTTTTTTTCAGTGAACCAGAAACACTACCCTCCGTCCCCGAACGATGAAATATGGCGTTTGATGAACATATCAAAAGATGGGAAAATCCATCGGCGGCTATCTTCGCATGGAATAAACACTGTTAAGGATCTGTTGCACTTGCATGAAACCAATCCATCTTCATTGCAAGAGGTAAATAATGAAGAAAGAGATTGTTATTCTTCTTTTTATAGTTTCCGTGTGAATAACGATCGATTCTTTACTTGTTTAGCCCTCAAAAAAGTATATCCTTCTGAATTATTTGTTCTGTGAAACATAGATATTTGGCAAAATTCAGGCAAAACTACGGAAAACAATTATTGAACATGCTAAGACTTGTGTTGTGGAAGTGGCATTTGATGGACAAAATGATCGTTCGCCGAATACTCTACACCCTGATGATGAGAAGGTATACATCCGTATCATATTCTAAATGATGTCTGATCTATGGATTCTTTGAATTAGTGATTCATGTCATATCATCGTCAAGATCTCATATTGATATATCTTTGAGAAAGAAGAGATGAAATCCCTTTTTTTCTCCCATTGGGCAGTGGATAGCGGAAAAAGTGAAGCCGCATGCTCACAGAAATGTGGAAGATTTGATTCCAGTTGACGAGACATGGGTACAAGCATTGCTGAGCCCATTTTCAAATCTACAATCTGCACGGCAAGGTATGTAAGTTTTGTGTCATGTAGATGTATTAATATAAAGAATTTTGTTATTTTTATGCCTATTTTGTGCAGCAAGTTGATACACCTTTTTTATTGAAAAAAAATAAGAGAAAGTAAATATTAAAAAGTATGTTTAAATTTTGAGAAGTGTGTTTCTTTCTTAATGAGAAAGGTGTAAGAATTTAGTGTAAAAAATGGGTGTAGAAATTTAGTGTAGAAAATAAGTGTAGGAATAACAAAATTTAATATAAAGATGGGGCAAAATCATAGACAGTTGTGTGAAAAATTCCCTAGTGGTTCAAGCTTAAAGTGAATTTGTTTCCTCTTCTCTCAAAATTGATAGGGGATACAAACATCCTGATTCCTGAGCGGTGAATACATCAACGGACCTGAAAATTAACTAATGAGTAGGCGAAAATTGCAAAAGTCAAGATAATTAAATAAAAACTATAAGTAAATTTAACAATTTTGTTAGGTGCTTGTCTTAGCTTTTTAACTATTTTTTAAATGCTTTTAGCTGATGAACAGTGGATTATGAAAAATGAGTTATGAAATATGCATGGCCCACGTCAAATATTTTTATCTGAATTAGTTGAATGAGTTAGTAGTTTGTGAGCAAGAAGTAAATGGACATGATTCATTATCAAACCATCTAGCATAAAACTAAATGATGGCTCAAAGAGTCTCATGTGTCATACTGCTGATAATGTGTGAAGGCCAAAATACAATTGAGCGAAGGTCAACATTAAACAAGACATGGTATGCACATGAAAACCAAAAGAAATAAAAATTAAAAAAAAAATCAAGCGTGGGGTGGCCAAAACCAGTCTACAAAGCACCTAATTATTTCATCTTGTTTAGGCCTCCACTTTGAGTGTATATAAGGTTGCTATGTTGTACACTGCAATCATAAATTCTCCGTTTCTCATTGTGATGTGGAGTTTTTAGTTCTTATTACTGTTTTTCACATGTCTTTGTTCTTCCTTATGAAATTCTTTTCTTAAGATTAATTTGATATGTGAGTAAAATTGACATAAATTTTTATGGATGAGTTTTTCTATATATAGAAAAATTCATCCATAAAGTTTAATCTCCTATTTTACTCTCATATCAAATATATACTTATGAGCTTTAACTCTTCCAGCAGATCAACTAGAAGAAAGGCAAGATCTTAGTCAACCATCTACCTCAACATTACACATTGGTGAAGCTGCACATAGTAACCACGTAGGTTTCTCAGAGCTCTTATCTGGAATGTCTATGGAAGGGAATGCTTTATCACAGGTTCCAACAGTGGTGCCTGGTGTTTATTCACCAGATAATGATTATTCATATATTCAGTTTTCAAATGATTTTTCTTTTCCTACTTTCGGACGGGAGCAAGGAGATAAATAATATAGTATATTTTTATACTATTCACCTTTATATAATATTTGGATAAGATATTGAATAGTAACTTATCCGATCAAAAATAATTTTATTCAGCCTTATCTATATAAGACTGTATAAGATGAAATAATTTGATTCTTATTTATTATATGGTAAGGCTAAATAAAATTATTTTAATCGAATATTATATTATGCAGTGTCTTACTTAAATATTGTATGAAGATAAATAGTATTAATTATATTATATTATCATATCAAACAAGCTTTTAATTTATTATTTAAAAGTATAAATAATGTGATTTAGCTAGGCTTTTATAAATGAGGATATTTTATTTACTTATCCTATTTAATTCGTAAATGAAATGAGTTGGAAGAAATATGTAAATAATTGTGTGTTGGATATTTTTATATTTTATAATATTTAAATTATGTAAATTTGGACTTTGATGATTCGGGTTGGATTGTATAATTTCATTCGAATATTTAATATATCATTATATTATATTTGAACCTTTTAGATATTATTTAAATTTGCATGTATAAAATATATGTGAATCTATAAATATATAAAATGAAAAAAAAAAGTCATTAACGGGCTATTTACAAATTTAAGCGAGACGAGTTAGATTAGTTCTTTTAATATGTAGCTTGTATAAATGTTTTTTTGTCCGATTCGTCACGGGTTGGTCTTAAACGGTCAGACTTGCCTGATTTACAGCCAGAAAGTTTGAGTAGTGCAGTGAATGTTTAGTTTTAATTAATTTTTTTTTTAAAAAAAATATTTTTTTTCAAAAATACTATTAATAAATTTTTGATTATAAATTATTTTAAATATAAAATAAATTAATTCAAATATACATATATTCATATTTCATATCCTTTGCTTGGTACTAAGCTCTAATGGTTAGAACTGTTTTTCAAAAAACTTGAGGTAAGATTTTATGGATGTATTAGAATTAGTTGTGTGCTAATATTTGACAATATATAGTAATACTGTACAATTAAAAAAATCAGAATTGTTTATAGAATTTAACTTGATTTAAAAGAGTGGTTATTAGATGAAATAAAGTGTTAAGAACTATTTACTTATCTAAGAGTTAACAAATATATCAAATCATTTTATAAAAAATTATAACAAAAAAGTTATGACAAAAAAGCATTTTCATTTGACAGTTGATAACTTTGTTGTTTAATGTCAAACTATTATGCATTCATCCTTACCTTGAACCTACTCTTGTGGCCGTTTACTGCAAATTGAAGTAGTTTTCAAAAACAACTTTTTGTCCCCAATTTGTTAAAATTAATATATTTTATACAATCATGCATGTTGCATAGTTTAAACTGAGGCTTTAGCCTTTAGGGAAGAAAGAGTAATCAAATAAGAATGAATGGGTTAAAAGAGATCCTTACCACCAAAATAAATTAAATTGGGTACAATAAGGCTATTTAGGTGCATATGCACTTTATTGTCTAAGAATCTCACCACTATATGCCACTTGCCATTTTATCAAGGGATGAAGCTAAAGGTAATTTGAATGATTATCCTTCGCTTCAGTTCTAATTGCGAAAGGGAACCATAGAAGCACTTGACATCTCTTCGCCAATACTAAAAAAAAAAATGTTGATAACAATTAATTACTCAAATAGTTAATTAATCAACAACAACAAAAAGTATTAAGAATTGTTTCAGTCAAAATATAAAAAATAAGCGTAAAACATTTACCAACGTTCTTCATATATATTTGAGATAAAGAGGGTTTAGCAAGTTTAAACGTTATAATAAATTGATCATATTTAATGAGAACATTCTCATTATATAAATCAATATTAGGGATAGTATTCAACTTTAAATAGAATTGGTATCCTTTAGAAATATCGATTAGAATTAGTATACTTTAAAAATATCGATGAAACTTATCATTTAGCATAATTTGAATATAAATCCTATCACACGAAAATTTTATCTTTTATATATTGTTAAGTTTATCTTTATCAGTTGCAAAACCCGATAATATTTATACCAAACAATAATATTTATTCTTAAAATATACTTTAATAAAATTTAATTTTTAACATTACAGTTAACGTTTGTTTTATTAAAATTTTAATTTATTTATTATTAAGCACACCTTTAAAAAGAGTATATTAATCATATAGTCATAAATTTTTTGTTCAAAAATGTTACGGATCACAATTGGAAGGACATTAAGAGTGCATTACGTCATCCGAAAGAGTTTGAAAGGCGTTTTTTTGTTTTTTTTGGTCTTCATCGAAATGGATAATTGATAACATGGTAATAGTATTAGCACCCTCTTCTAATGCGATTATTCAGTTGGGAAATTGAGTCCTAGAAAGTTGATCTGGGCCTTCTTTGTTCTTACGAATGAGATTCAGCCCAACAGCAACTGAGGCCTATGTTTCTTTTGACATGACTACATTGACTAGTAGTAACCCCTATTCCTCCAAGACGGTTCAACTAACCAGAGCAAATATTAGCCTTTTCTCATTCACCAGTCTTTTGGCAAGTGCAACGCACTTAAAGTTATATGTCTAATTTGTACCAAAAAGAAATTATATGTCTAATTTTTGCTAATTTATTTTTATGCATAACAACAAACGCCATTCAAAGTTTTGTAAAAATAGCCATTTGATAAAATGAATAATCAATGCAATATAATAATAGTAATAATAATGAGCAGCTACCTTAGGAGATAAACATCCATATATGACTACTTATCTTCCAAATCAATGGCTTACTTATCTTGATTATAAGTTTATGAAAACTTGCAAACATAGCATTCATTTTTTTTTTCTATATCAACTTTTTGCATTAAGACTACTGTGAATGTGCTTCTTTTTTTTTGGTCTACCTTTAATTAATAATATAAATTGAAACAAAATTTGAGGGTATAACTGAAGCAAACATACAATGTGTAGGTGAGAACATTATCGCATAAGTATGAAAAAAAAAATTACAATTACAAAAATGTTTTTTTTTTAAGTTTATCTGACTACTTACAAATTTTAAATTTATTTTTACTTTATTTGACCACTTTAAGTGCTAGCACGCTGAAGACCGGAAAAAAAACGAAAGTGCTAGCATGCTGGCCTTTGTAATAATAAAAAAAAAATCATAAAGTAATGCATATTAAAAAGAAAAACACACAGATAGTAGATATAGACAACATATAGTTTATTTAAAAATGTACTTGTAGAGAAAACAAGTCGTTGAAATTTAATATGTACTTAAAAAATTTCATTTCACTTGAATTATAACTCTCGCACATATTTTTTATATGCATTTCATTATGAATACATAAATGAAACAAGGATTTTATTAGAGCTTTTTTTAAGTTGAAAATAAAAATCTTGTTTTATTTGTTAATAGTTTCTTTTAAAATATAGTAACAATATTTTTAAACTACTTTTTACGCAAGATTAAGTTACTTTTTGAATGATCTTAACTATGTACTCTTTTAATTAGTACGTTGCATTTAAAAGAATTAAAAGTTTAATTTTAATTTATTATCAGTATAAAAAATTTTATATTATTAATTAATTATATGTTATTAAATTAACAATGAATTTAACAATAATGTAAGTTACCAAAAAAGTTAAATATTTTTAATAATGTAGTCACATATAATTAAATGATAAAATAAATTTTACATTGACAATGAATTAAAATTAAATTCAAAAATTAATTTCTTTTATATATTAACTTAATTTGTGTCTAGTTAGTTGATAAATTCTAAAATATTACACTCAATAGTTTACATCCCATCTAAACTTTATTATATAATATTATAAATTTAATGTGATCATATATAAAAAAAATTTCTTCAACCATTAGAACAGTTGTTTAAGTTTTGTTAATAGTAATTTATATTTGAATTTAATTTTCTTATCAACATTTAAATTTAGTTTTAAAATATGAATAATTTTTTACCGAATCTGACTATTGTATTTATCAAAGGAGGAAAACGTTCATCCTTTTTATATATTTATTAAATGTTAAAATCATATGAACCAATTTTTCGTTTAAAATATATAAATTATTTACAATTAAAAGAGTTTACATACTTTTTTCTTTTCTCTTATCTCAAGTGTAGATGTGAAAATTGAATTTATTAATTTATAATATTTTAAATTTATCTATATTTAAATTTAATTTAATATTTAATTATAATAATAAATTTAATAAATTAGATTAATTTTAATTAAAAATAATTAATTAATCAATTAAAATATTTATTTAATATTCATTAATAGTTTTAAGAATATAATATATTTAAATATAAAAAAATTTAGATATATCGATAAGTTAAACGTCGATTCATTAAATTATATTAATAAATATATTAAATATTTATTTATATATTATAAATTAATTAAATTATTTTAATAATTTTTTAATAAATTTTAAATAAATTATTAATTTATTTTTAAATTTGAATCTTATTATAATTATCTTATTAGATAGAGAGAAACTTAACTTTTATTGTATAAAAGACTCATTATGATAAATTATAAAAATATATTAATTATATTTAATTTTTTTATCTTTATTTTTTTAATAAAATACTCTGTTATTATTTTATTAAAAAATTTAATTATTTATTTTTAAAATTCAAATTCTCTATTTTAACCCAACCTTATTTTATCAAATAAGTACTGATAAATTAATGAATAAATATTTTTTTTATTTATCTACAATTAATTAAAGAAACAGAGTTAGAAAAAACAAATGACAGAAAATTTGAATCTTTATTGTTTATCCATCTAATACAATTTAAAATATCCATAATTATTACTTATGAGATATCTGCGTTTAAAACATGGAAGCTATTCCATCCCGGATTACATAGTTACTAAGATAAAGCGGAAGAGAGAACATAAAATAATTGGGACTAAGTTGGTCCTAGAAAAACTGCAATCAACTGGATCTGTCATGTGACTTGTGAGATGATAATCATGATATATAATTTCGTCCGCGTGTCTCTTACCTACGATAATTGGCACATTACTCCTCATTGATTTTCACCAAAAATGATATGCGCGACACGATCTCTATGACTACGAGTGGCACAGCGGTGTAAATTTTTCAAGTTCAAGTGTCATATGTGTTCTCTGCCGGTAAAATATCTAGCTTCTCTTCATCACGCCGAAATGTCTCGAAGTTTCCTTCAATATATCTATCTACGTTCTTCTTCTCCCTCGAAGGAAAAGGTGGAGAAGATATTTTTTCTCTCTCCTTTTCCTAGTTTGCTCGACCTTTCTCTCTCTAGAGAAAAAGTCTCTCTTTGCCTCTCGAATTTACGCTTTTCTCCTTCGGCATTCATTTATATCTTTGTTTTATCTCTCTTTGGTTTGATTTCATCTCTGCTTGCTTTGCATTGAAGCTTTGGGGGGTTGGATTTCTGGGTGGAAGGCTGGGGGATTTGCCTGCTTCTCTCCTCTGATGGATCGGGAAGGAGGATCCAACGGCGGATCTTGCTACTACTCCGTTCTGGGGATTCGCAGGGACGCCTCCTTCTCTGATATACGCACTGCCTATCGGAAGCTTGCTATGGTAATAATATGTCGCCGTCTCGGCGTTCCTAGTGTCCTTTCTCTCTCTTCTTTGAATCCCCTCTTCTCTCTCTCTTCTGTTTTCGTTTTAGTTTGAATTATTGTGTTGTAATTTCAATTTTATTTATAAAGAAAAAAAATCGTTTTCCCCTGTGTTTGTTGCACGCACGCCTTAATGGAAATCTAAAGCTCGCTTTAGAAGGAACGAAAACTGAATTTGGAAAGATTTAATGATATTTGGTTTTTGGGCTGAGAAGAAGTGGCATCCGGACAGATGGGCTCGGAACCCTGCAAGAGCCGGAGAAGCGAAGTGGCGGTTTCAGCAAATCCAGGAAGCTTACTCAGGTTACATCATTATTGTTATTTGTTAGTAATAGTTATGGTTTGGGTTTTGATTGGCTAGTAACCATTCCTTAATTGATGCTGTGTTCCCACCACAGTTCTTTCCGATCAGTCTAAAAGATCAATGTACGATGCCGGCCTCTACGATCCTTTGGAGGAAGATGACCAAGTACGTAGAGTTTACATTTTCCTTCACTTTGCCGTAACACAAGTTGAGGTTAAATGTATCGTTTTGGTTGACCCCCCTAAAACGACGATGTCGTTTTTCTCGTCTTGTGCCTGATAACATGATTGCTTTTTTTTTTTATTTTTCTAACTGGAAATTACGTTTCTAGACTACGGCAAGCTCCAATTAATTGTGGGTTGTACATGTTACAACTTATAACCCAAGCCGCCATTGTACTGCTGGTTTTTACTTTTTTAAGGTGCATTTTTATCATATGATTCTAATTTAGGCACAATTTTTTGTCTTTTTTTTTCACGCAGGAATTCTGTGGTTTCATGCAAGAAATGATTTCAATGATGAACAATGTGAAAGATGAGGTACTGATTAAGTTCTAGATCCCTATGATGAGGAAAATGAAATGAAATAAGTGATTTGATGTTGATTTATTTTTATTTCATTGTTGTTTAGGGGGACAGCTTGGAGGACCTGCAAAGGATGTTCGTGGAGATGGTCGGTGGAGATGGGATGAGCTTTGACTTGAACGTATGACTGTGCACCCAATCACACATCAAGAGCAATAGCCTAAGGACTCAAACTTGTGACCGTGCACCTAACCCACACATCATAAGCTTTTATCCCAGCCAACACCATTTTCATGAAACTGGCTTTGTTACGGCTTGAACTCATGACTGTGGACTCAAAGTTTTTGCCGTATGCCTATCCACACATCACAAGCTTTTATCCCAGCCAACACCATTTTCACGAAAACAGGCTTAGCTACAGCTTGAACTTATGACCATGTGCCCAATCCACACATCAAGAGCTCTAGCCTGAGAAATTGAACTTGTGACCGTATGCCCAACCCACACATCAAAAGCTTTTATCATAGCCAACACCTTTTTCATGAATCTGGCTTAGCTACGTATGACCGTGCGCCTAATTGACACATCAAGAGCTCTAGCATAAGGACTCGAACTTGTGACCGTGCGCCCAACCCACACATCACAAGCATTTATTTCATGAAATAGGCATAGCTACGGCTTGAGCTCGTGACCGTGCGCCCAATCCACACATCAAGAGCTCTTGCCTAAGGACTCAAACTTGTGACCGTGCGCCCAAGCCACACATTATAAGCTTTTATCCTAACCAATACCTTTTTCTTGAAACTGGCTTAGCGACATATGACTGTGCGCCCAATCCACACATCAAGAGCTCTAGCCTAAGGACTCAAACTTGTGACCATACGCCTAACCCACACATCACAAGCTTTTATCCCAGCCAACATCATTTTCATGAAACTGGCGTAGCTGCGGCTTGAACTCATGACCATGGACTCAAACTTCTGACCGTCCGTCCAATCCACACATGACAAGCTTTATCCCTGCTAACACTATTTTCATGAAACAGGCTTAGCTACAGCTTGAACTTAGGACCATGCGCCTAATCCACACCTCAAAAGCTCTCGCCTCAGGACTCGAACTTGTGACCGTGTGCCCAACCCAAACATCACAAGCTTTTTATCCCAGCCAACACCTTTTTCCTGAAACTGGCTTAGCTACGTATGACCGTGCACTCAATCCATGTATCAAGAGCTCTAGGCTAAGGACTCGAACTTGTGACCGTGCGCCTAACCCACACATCACAAGCTTTTATCCTAGCCAACACCATTTTCATGAAACTGGCTTAGCTACGGCTTGAACACATGACCATGGACTCAAACCTGTGACCGTGCACCTAACCTACACATCACAAGCTTTTATCCTAGCCAACACTTTTTTTCATGAAACTGGCTTAGCTACAACTTAAACATATGACCGTGCGCCCAATCCACATATCAAAAGCTTACAAGCTTTTATCCCAGCCAACACCTTTTTCATGAAATTGGCTTAGCAGCGGCTTAAATGTAAGACCGTGCCTAGAGGACGTTTGTGGGACCCCAAGATCTCCCCAAAGCTTTAAAGGATGAGAGTATGTATTGGTTATTCGTTGTTGTTTCTTTTAGACAAATGTTTGCCTCCTTTTAGTCTATCTTTGACTTTTTTATCAAACGGACAAACGTAGCAAGTTTTCATGATTCGAGAGGCCTATAGGATGTTTGTGTGGCCCCAAGCTCCCCTCAAAGCTTCATGGGATGAGAATATGTCTTAGTTGTTCGTTGTTGTTTCTCTCAAACAAAAACGATTAACGAAAGTTTGTTCAAGGGATGAGAATATGTCTTGGTTATTCGATGTTGTTTCTCTTAAACAAAAGTTTGTTATTCGTTATGATTAGGCAGAAGAACACAAGTTAAGATCCTTAGGCTAGAGACCTCGATGTGTGGATTGGGCACACGGTCACAAGTTCAAGTTGTAACTAAGCCTATTCCATGGAAGAGGTGTTGGTTGGGATGACAGTTTGTGATGTGTGGGTTAGGCGCAAGGTCACGAGCTCAAGTCGTACTATTTCATGGAACAGGTGTTGGCTGAGATGACAGTTTGTGATGTGTGGGTTAGGCGCACGGTCACAAGTTTGAATCTTCTAGGTTAGAGCTCTCGATGTGTGGATTGGGTGCACAGTCACGAGTTTAAGTCATAGCTAAGCCAATTTCATGGAATGGGTGTTGGTTGGGATGGCAATTTGTGATGTGTGGGTTAGGCACACGATCATAAGTTTGAGTGCGTAGGCTAGAGCTCGTGATGCATGGATTGGGCCACGGTTATACGTTCAAGCCGTAGCTAAGCCAATTTCATGAAAATGGTGTTGGTTGGGATAAAAGCTTGTGATGTATGGGTTAGGCGCACGGCCCAAGTTTGAGTCCTTAGGCTAGACTCTTGATGTGTGGATTAGGCGCATGATCATACGTAGCTAAGCCGGTTTCATGAAAAAGGTGTTGGCTGGGATAAAAGCTTGTGATGTGTGGGTTGGGTGCGCACAGGTTACAAGTTCGAGTTCTTAAGCTAGAGCTCTTGATGTGTGGATTAGGCGCACAATCATGAGCTCAAGCCGTAGCTAAGCCTATTTCAGGAAAATGGTGTTAGGTGGGATAAAAGCTCGTGATGTGAGGGTTGGGCACACATTCACAAATTCGAGTCCTTAGGTTAAAGGTCTTGAGGTGTGGATTAGACGCACGGTCATACGTTTAAGCCGTAGCTAAGCCAGTTTCATGGAAAAGGTGTTGGCTGGGATAAATGTTTGTGAGCTCTTGATGTGTGGAATGGGCGCATGGTCATATGTTTAAGTTGTAGCTAAGCCAGTTTCAAGAAAAAAATGTTGGCAGGGATAAAAGCTTGTAATGTGTGGGTTAGGCGCACGGTCACAAGTTTGAGTACATGGTCATGTGTTCAAGCCGTAGCTAAACCAGTTTCATGAAAATGGCGTTGTCTGGGATAAAAGCTTGTGATGTGTAGGTTAGGCGCACGGTCAAAAGTTCGAGTCCTTAGGCTAGAGCTCTTGATGTGTGGATTGAGCGCACGGTCATACGTGGCTAAGCTAATTTCATGAAAAAGGTGTTGGCTGAGATAAAAAGCTTGTGATGTTTGGGTTGGGCGCACGGTCACAAGTTCTAGTCCTGAGGCTAGAGCTCTTGATGTGTGAACTTGGCGCACGGTCATAAGTTCAAACTGTAGCTAAGCCTGTTTCATGAAAATAATGTTGGCTGGGATAGAAACTTGTGATGTGTGGGTTGGGCGCACGGTCACAAGTTCGAGTCCTTAAGCTAGAGCTCTTGATGTGTGGATTAGACGCACGTTCATACGTTTAAGCTATAGCTAAGCCAGTTTCATGAAAAAGGTGTTAGCTGGGATAAAAGCTTGTGATGTTTGGGGTAGGCGCATGGTTATTCGTCCAAGTCGTAATTAAGCCAGCTTCATGAAAAAGTGTTGGCTGATGTATGGATTAGGCACAAGGTCACAAGTTTGAGTCCTTAGTCTAGAGCTTTTGATGTGTGGATTGGGCGCACGGTCATGAATTCAAGCAATAATTAAGCCTGTTTCATGGAAATAGTGTTGGCTAGGATAAAACTTGTGATGTGTGGGTTAGGCGCACGATCACAAGTTTGAGTCATTAGGCTAGAGCTCTTGATGTGTGGATTGGGCGCACAGTCATGAGTTCAAGCCGGAGCCAAGCATGTTTCATGAAAATGATGTTGGTTGGGAGAAAAGCTTGTGATGTGTGGATTAGGCGCACGGTCAGAAGTTTGAGTCCACGGTCATGAGTTCAAGCTGTAGTTAAGCCAGTTTCAAGAAAATGGTGTTGGCTAGGACAAAAGCTTGTGATGTGTGGGTTTGACGCACGGTCACAAGTTCGTGTCCTTAGGCAAGAGCTCTTGATGTGTGGATTTGGCGCACGGTTACGATCTCAAGCTGTAGCTAAGCCTATTTCATGAAAATGGTGTTGGCTGGGATAAAAGCTTGTGATGTGTGGGTTGGGCGCACGGTCACAAGTTTGAGTCCTTATGCTAGAGCTCTTGATCAGTCGATTGGGCGCACGATCATACGTAGCTAAGCCAGTTTCATGAAGAAGGTGTTGGCTGGGATAAAAGCTTGTGATGTATGGGTTGGGCGCACTATCACAAGTTTGAGTCCTTGGCAAGAGCTCTTGATGTGTGGATTGGACGCACGGTCACGAGCTCAAGCCGTAGCTAAGCCTATTTCATAAAAATGGTGTTGGCTGGGATAAAAGCTTGTGATGTGTGGGTTGGACACACGGTCACAAGTTTGCGTCCTTAGTTTAGAGCTCTTGATGTGTGGATTGGGCGCATGGTCATAGGTTCAAGCCGTAGCTAAGCCTGTTTCATGGAAATGGTGTTGGCTGGGATAAAACTTGTGATGTGTGGGTTGGGCGCACGATCACAAGTTTGAGTCATTAGGCTAGAGCTCTTGTTGTGTAGGTTGGACACACAGTCATGAGTTCAAGCTGTTAGGTAAGCCTGTTTCATGAAATGGTGTTGGTTAGGATAAAAGCTTATGATGTGTAGATTAGGCACATGCTCACAAGTTTCAGTCGTTAGGCTCTAGCTCGTGATGTGTGGATTGGGCACACGGTCCTTAATTCAAGCCGTAGCTAAGCCAGTTTCATGAAAAAGGTGTTGGTTGGGATAAAAGTTTGTGTTGTGTGTATTTGACACACAATCACAAGTTTGAATGCTTAGGCTAGACTCTAATTAAGTAGGTTAGTGGGATTTGATGTTTTATGGCTTGGTTTGTTTTGTTTATTTGATTTTAGTAAAGTTTTGTTATGTTATTGGTGTCTTAGGTGGTAAAAGAGACCTTTTTAGGGAAACATTTGATTGCTAAGGCTTTATACGACTTTTCATTTACTTTAAATCTCTTAAATCTTAAAGTCTTAATATTTACGACGATAAATTTTAAGTTGCTTTTGTTTTAAACTGCAATTAAATGAAAGTGGTATATGGGAGACTTGCTTTTTATTTTATCTTCATTTATATGTTGCATCTAATGTTTAAATTTTTTTTCTATTCGAGCAAATGTTGCTATTAATTGGAAAATGTTGCCAATCGCTACTGGGAGGAGATTCAAGCTGAGCTTGAGGTGACTCTCTTCTTCCCCTATCCCTTCTTTTTGTGGTTGTTTTGAATGGGATAAATGTCAAATGTGTTCCTTGTTTATACTCTCTGTTATTAGTTTATTTGTTGTTTCTTTGTTACTTCATTTTGTAATTGATCTCATGTCTAGGGATTGCTTTCATTTTAAAATTTGTTTCTAATTGCCTCTATTTAATAATGATATTCATGATTTTCATTGCCCTTCAAATGTGAAATTCGATAAAAGTAAACTGTTTGTTGAGAATTAATTTGGTTTCCAATAAAGTTATTTCTATTTAGTTGGATAGTATGACTTGGTGTAAATGCTATATGCAAATAGCTGAACAAAGAAGACAACACCATTATATACTAACAGCTAAACAAAGGAAGCATATATATATATATATGGACTAAGTGCTGCATGAAATGTCCCATTTTTCTATCTTTCTTTTCCCCTAAAAATGAAAACTCTCTCTTTTGACAATTGGGTGGTCCATATCATCACATTAGCCAACTAAGATGATACCATGATATATCTATAATAACAAATAGAAGTGACCGAGAACATGTTCATACCTAGACTCATAGAGGAGCATTCACATGAAGTTACTGTTCATGAAAAGAGACAGAGAATCTCAAATGTGATGAGTAAATGAGTAAAAATTGATTGTGGGTGCGTGAGTTATCATGACCTTATTATTTAACTTTCTCAACATAATGAATTAGATTCTTGCCAAGTCTAATTCAAAAACTGGTACCCCTATAAACTTGGTCAAATAACTCTTGCTCTCCCCTGAAGCATGTGATACATAATAACCTCTAATTGTTGTGGTAGATGATATTGATTCAGTGTTGTCAAATTTTAAATTTAGTGCTGTCTTCATAACTACAATTGTTTTAATACTGGCTGGCACTTGGCTTGGCTTCTCTATTAGAAACACAACAGCAGTATTATTTATGTAACCTTGTAGCCTAATAATTAGTGATAATTGCTTAAGTGTTTGTATCATTTGCTGCTACAATTCAAAAATAGGTACCTCTACAAACTTGCTCAGATAGCCCTTGCTCTCCCCTAAATCACGTGATATGACTATAATTTTTATGGCTAATGATAATATTGTTCCTAGTGTGTTGCTGTAAGAAATATGCAAAACACTTGGCTTTTTAACTACAACTACTTTGGTACTAGCCATCACTTGGCTCATCTGTTAGAAGTGCAGTACTATTTATGTAACACCTAAGCTAATAATTGCCTGACATATCCTCATCTCTTGAAGTTTTGGTGAGAGTTTGGGTCACACAAACATTATCTAGCCTTCTCGAATCACGAAAACTCGTTAAGTTTATCCGTTTGACCAAAAAGTTAAAGATAAATCCAAAGAAACTAAACTTTCGTCTAAGAGAAGCAATAACAAATAACCAAGACATATTCTCATCCCTTGAAGCTTTGGAGAGAGCTTGGGGTCATACAAACATATCTAGGCCTTTCGAATCACGAAAACTAGTTAAGAGTTTGCTCGTTTGACCGTAAAGTCAAAGTTAGACCAAAAGGAAGCAAACTTTCTTGTAAGAGAAAAAACAATCAATAACCAAGACATATTCTCATCTCTTGAAGCTATGGGGAGAGTTTGGGGTCACACAAGCATCCTCTAGGCCTCTTGACTAATGGAAACTATCTAAGTTTGTCCATATGACCAAAAAGTCAAAGATAAACCCAAAGGAACTAAACTTTTGTCTAAGAGAACCACCAACGAATAATCAAGACATATTTTCATCCCTTGAAGCTTTGGGCAGAGCGTGGGGTCACATAAAAAATTCTCAAGGCCTCTCGAATCACGAAAACTATCTAAGTTTGTCCATATGAACAAAAAGCCAAAGATAAACCCAAAGGAACTAAACTTTTGTCTAAGAGAACCACCAACGAATAACCTAGACATATTCTCATCCCTCGAAGCTTTGGGCAGAACGTGGTGTCAAACAAACATCCTCTAGGCCTATCGAATAATGAAAACTATCTAAGTTTGTCTGTTTGACCAAAAAGTCAATGATAAACTCAAAGGAACCAAACTTTTTGTCTAGGAGAAATAATAACGAATAACCAAGACATATTCTCATCCCTTGTAGCTTCGGGGAGAGTTTGGGGTTACACAAACATCCTCTAGGGCTCTTGAATCACAAAAACTCGCTAAGTTTGTCCGTTTGACTTAAAAGTCAAAGATAGACTCAAAGGAACCAAACTTTCGTCTAAGAGAAACAAGAACGAATAATCAAGACATATTCTCATCCCTTGAAGCTTTGGGGAGAGCTTGGGGTCATCCTCTAGGCCTCTCGAATCAGAAAAATTAGTGAAGTTTATCCGTTTGACCATAAAGTTAAAGTTAGAACATAAGGAAGCCAATTTTTGTCTAAGAGAAACAACAATGTATAAGTAAGACATATTCTCATGCCTTGAAGCTATATGGAGAGTATAGGGTCAAACAGACATTCTTTATGCCTCTCGAATCACGAAAGCTATGTAAGTTTGTTTGTTTGACCAAAAAGTCAAATTAGACCAAAAGGAACCAAATTTCATCTAAGAGAAATAAAACGAAAAGCCAAGACATATTCTCAACCCTTGAAGCTTTGGGGAGAGCTTGGGGTCACCCAAACATTCTCTAGGTTTTTCGAATCAGAAAACTATCTAAGTTAGTCCGTTTGACCAAAATGTCAAAGATAGATCAAAAGAAACAAAACATTCCTCTAAGAGAAACAACAACGAATAAATTAGACATATTCTCATCCCTTGAAGCTTTGGGGAGAGTGTGGAGTCCAGCAAACATCCTCTAGGCCTCTCGAATTTTGAAAACTAGTTTAAGTTTGTCTGTTTGACCATAAAGGTAAAGTTAGAACAAAAGGAAGCCAACTTTCGTCTGAAAGAAATAACAATGAATAACCCAGATATATTCTCATCCTTTAAAGCTTTGGAGAGTGCTTGCGATCACACAAATTACCTGTAGGACTCTCGAATCATGCAAAGTGGCTAAGTTTGTCTGTTTGACCATAAGGTCAAAGTTAGACCAAATGAAAACAAACTTTTGTCTACGAGAAACAACAATGAATAACCAAGACATATTCTCATCACTTGATGCTTTAGGCAATGCTTGGGGTCACACAAACATCCTCTAGGCCTCTTGATTCATGAAAACTGACTATGTTAGTCTATTTGACAGACAAGTTAAATTATACAGAAAAGAACCAAATTTTTGTCTAAGAGAAACAACAACAAACGACCAATACATATTCTCATCCTTTAAAGCTTTGGGGAGAGTTTGGTCACACAAATATCTCTTGGCCCCTCGAATCATGAAAACTAGTTAAGTTTGTCCGTTTGACCATAAAGTCAAAGTTAGACCAAAAGAAAGCAAATTTTCGCCTAAGAGAAACAATAACGAATAACCAAGACATATTCTTATCCCTTGAAGCTATGGGAGAGTTAAGGGTCGCACAAACATTCTCTAGGCCTCTCGATTCACGAAAACTGGCTACATTTGTCTGTTTGGTAGACAAGTCAAATTAGACCGAAAAGAACTAAATTTTCGTCTAAGAGAAACAACAACAAATAACCAAGACATATTCTCATCCCAAGCTTTAGGGAGAGCTTCGTCACACAAACATCTCTAGGCCTCTCAAATCATGAACACTAGTTAAGTTTCTCTGTTTGACCATGAAGTCAAAGTTAGACCAAAAGAAAGCAAATTTTTGCCTAAAAGAAACAACAACGAATAACCAAGATATATTCTCATCCCTTGATGCTATGGGGAGAGCTAGGGGTCATACAAACATCCTCTAGGCCTCTAGATTCACGAAAACTAGCTATGTTTGTTTGTTTGACTGAGAAGCCAAATTAGACCGAAAAGAACTAAATTTTCGTCTAAGAGAAACAACAACAAATAACCAAGACATATTCTCATCCCAAGCTTTAGGGAGAGCTTCGTCACACAAACATCTCTAGGCCTCTCAAATCATGAACACTAGTTAAGTTTCTCTGTTTGACCATGAAGTCAAAGTTAGACCAAAAGAAAGCAAATTTTTGCCTAAAAGAAACAACAACAAATAACCAAGACATATTCTCATCCCTTGAAGCTTTGGGGAGAGCTTGGTCACACAAACATCTCTAGGGCTCTCGAATCATCAAAACTAGTTAAGTTTGTCCATTTGACCATAAAGTCAAAGTTAGACCGAAAGAAAGTAAATTTTCGTCTAAGATAAACAATAACGAATAATCAAGACATATTCTCATCCCTCAAAGCTTTGGGGAGTGCGTGAGATCAAACAAACATCCTATATGCCTCTCGAATCATCGAAACTAGTTAAGTTTGTCCATTTGACCATAAAGTCAAAGTTAGACTAAAAGGAAGCAAACTTTCATCTAAGAGAAACAATAATGAATAACCTAGACATATTCTCATCCCTTGAAGCTTTTGGGAGATCTTGGGGCCACACAAACATCTTCTAGGCCTCTCGATTCATGAAACTCTCCAAGTTTGACCGTTTGAGCAAAAAGTCAAAGATAGACCCAAAGGAACCAAACTTTCATCTAAGAAAAACAAAAACGAATAATCAAGACATATTCTCATTCCTTGAAGTTTTGGGCAGAGCGTGGGGTCACACAAACATTCCCTAGGCCTCTCGAATCTCGAAAACTAGTTAAGTTTGTCTGTTGACTAGAAAGGTAAAGTTAGAACAAAAGGAAACCAACTTTCATCTTAAAGAAACAACAATGAATAGCCAAGACATATTCTCATCCCTTGAAGCTTTGGAGAGAGCTTGGGGTGACACAAACATCCTTTAGAACTCTCGAATCATAAAAAATGACTATGTTTGTCTGTTTAACCATAAAGTCACAGTTAGACCAAAAGGAAGCAAACTTTCGTCTAAGAGAAACAACAATGAATAATCAAGATGTATTCTTATCCCTTGAAGCTTTGGGCAGTGCTTGGGGTCACACAAACATCCTATAGGCCTCTCGAATCATGAAAACTCTCTAAGTTTTTCCTTATGAGCAAAAAGTCAAAGACACATCCAAAGGAACCAAACTTTCGTCTAAGAGAAACTACGACGATTAAGGAGGACATATTCTCATCCCTTGAAAATTTGAGAGGAGTTTAGGGTCATCCTCTTGGCCTCTCGAATCACAAAAACTAGTTAAAATTGTTTGTTTAACCATAAAGTCAAAGTCAAACAAAAGGAAGCAAACTTTCGTCTGATAGAAACAACATTAAATAACAAAGACATATTCCCATCCCTTGTTATTTTGGGCAGAGTTTGGGGTCATACGAATATCGTCTAGGCCTCTCGAATTATGAAAACTAGTTAAGTTCATCCGTTTGACCATTTAGACCAAAAGGAACTAAACTTTCATCTAAGAGAAACAACAATGAATAAACAAGACATATTCTCATCCCTTGAAGCTTCAGGGAGAGGTTGGGGGTCCACAAACATCCTCTAGGCCTTTCGAATCATAACAACCTGCTAAGTTTATCTGTTTGACCAAAAAGTCAGAGATAGACCCAAAGGAAACAAACTTTCATCTAAGAGAAACAACAATGAATAACCAAGAGATATTCTCATCCCTTGAAGCTTGGGGGAGAGCTTAGGATCATCCTCTAGGCCGCTTGAATCACCAAAATGTCAGGCCAAAATGAAGCAAACTTTCATCTGAGAGAAATAACGATGAATATCCAAGACATATTCTCATCCCTTGATGCCACTGGGAGAGCTTAAGGTCACCCAAACATCCTCTATGCCTCTCGAATCACGAAAACAATATAAGATTGTCTGTTTGACCAAAAAGCCAAATTAGACTAAAAGGTACAAAATTTCGTCGAAGAGAAACAAAACGAATAACCAAAACATATTGTCTTCCCTTGAAGCTTTGGGGAGAGCTTAGGGTCAACCAAACATCCTCTAGGCCTCACGAATCACGAAAACTATCTAAGTTTGTTCGTTTAACTACAAAGTCAAAGATAGACCTAAAGGAACCAAACTTTCATCTTTCCTCGGTTGAACTCTTTCCCTCCTAGGCACATTATGAACGTTTTACAGCTGCGCCATACGTTCCTTCTCTACCCTATCCAACCGTTCATGTACCTGCTCCAATTCATTCCTTATCATTCTTCTCACCTTTTCCACCACAGCCTCCATGAACAACTTCAGATCAGCCACTCCTTGAGCACCATTACCACTACTATGAGATATTGTTGATTTGCAAAATAAGGTTAGGAACAAAATGCAATGGACCTCACGACACTCCCTCATGTGTTTCACTCGAAGAATGATTCACTCGATTTTACTCGTGTTTCACTCAAAACAATTCGGCTTTTACCCTCTAATATGCTTACCACTCCTGCCTTTTTCCACTCGAGATTTTTCTTTCAGTTCTTCTCAATCTAATCAGACAATATCGAATCACTTGTAGCAATTTAAAAGAAAAAACACCAAGGACAACATAAATACAAAGAAACAACGACCGATGATGTGTTTGGAAAACACGAACTTTTTTTTTGACAAATTTTTCTTTTTTGGAAGATTTTTTTTTGGACGAATTTTTTTTTTTTGCTAATGTTTGTGTGATCCCTAAACTCTCCCCAAAGCTTCAAGGGATGATAATATGTCTTGGTTGTTCACTATTGTCTCTCTTAGACGAAAGTTTGCTTCCTTTTCGTCTATCTTTGACTATTTAACCAAACAGACAAGCTAAGCAAGTTTTTGAGATTCGAAAGGCCTAGAGGATATTTGTGTGACCCCAAGCTCTCCCCAAAGCTTCATGGGATAAGAATATGTCTTGGTTATTCATTGTTATTTCTCAAAGAGGACAGTTTGCTTCCGTTTGGTCTATCTTTGACTTTTTAGTCAAACAGATAGACTTACCAATTTTTCATGATCTGAGAGGCCTAGAGGATGTTTGTGTGATCCCAAGCTCTCCCTAAAGCTTCAAGGGATAGGCAATAAGTGTTGGTTATTCGTTGTACTTTAAGCTAGAAGAAAGTTTGCTTCCTTTTGGCCTATCTTCGACTTTTTGGTCAAACAGATAAACTTAGCAAGTTTTCATTATTCGAGAGGCTTAGAGGATGTTTGTGTGACCTCAAGCTCTACCCAAAGCTTCAAGGGATGAGAATATGTTTTAGTTATTCGTTGTTATTTCTCTTAGATGAAAGTTTGCTTCCTTTTAGTCTATCTTTGACTTTTTGCTCAAACAATCAAATGTAGCAAGTTTCTGTGATTTGAGAGCCCTAGAGGATGTTTGCGTGACCCCAAGCTCTCCCCAATGCTTTAAGGGATGAGAATATGTCACGGTTATTCGTTGTTGTTTCTCTTAGACGAAAGTTTACTTCCTTTTGGTCTATCTGTGACTTTCTGGTCATGGTTATTTGTTGTTGTTTCTCGTAGCAAATTTTCGTGATTCGAGAGGTGTACAGGATGTTTGTGTGACCCCAAGCTCTCACCAAAGCTTCATGGGATAAGAATATGTCTTGGTTATTCGTTATTGTTTCTTATAGAGGAGAGTTTGCTTCTATTTGGTTTATCTTTGACTTTTTGGTCAAACAGACAAACTTACCAATTTTTCATGATTCGACAGGCCTAGAGGATGTTTGTGTAACGCCAAGCTCTCCCAAAAGCTTCATGGGATGATAATATGTCCTGGTAATTTGTTCTTGTATCTGTTAAACGAAAGTTTAGTTCCTTTTGGTCTATCTTTGACTTTTTGGTTAAACGGACTATTTTAGCAAGTTTTCGTGATACAATAGGCCTAGAAGATGTTTGTGTGACCCGAAGCTTTACCCAAAGCTTCAAGGGATGAAAATATATTTTAGTTATTCGTTGTTATTTCTCTTAGATGAAAGTTTGCTTCCTTTTGGTCTATCTTTGACTTTTTGCTCAAACAGTCAAACTTAGCAAGTTTTCATGGTTTGAGAGACCTTGAGGATGTTTGTACGACCCCATGCTCTTGGTAATTCACTGTTGTCTCTCTTAGACGAAAGTTTGCTTCCTTTTCGTCTATCTTTGACTTTTCAGCCAAACTGACAAGCTAAGCAAGTTTTCGAGATTTAAAAGGCCTAGAGGATGTTTGTGTGACCCAAGCTCTTCCCAAAGCTTCAAGAGTTGAGAATATGTCTTAGTTATTCGTTGTTATTTCTCATAGATGAAAGGCTGCTTCCTTTTGGTCTATCTTTGACTTTATGGTCAAACAGACAAGCTTAACAACTTTTCATGATTTGAGAGGCTTAGAGAATGTTTGTGTGACCCCAGACTCTCCCCAAAGCTTCAAGGCATGCCAATAAGTATTGGTTATTCGTTGTTGTTTCTCCTAGACGAAAGTTTGCTTCCTTTTAGCCTATCTTTGACTTTTTGGTCAAACGCCAAACTCTCCCCAAAGCTTCAAGTGATGAGAATATGTCTTGCTTATTAATTGTTGTTTCTCATAGGTGAAAGTGTGCTTCCTTTTGGTCTATCTTTGACTTTTTAGCCAAATAAACAAGCTAAGCAAGTTTTTGAGATTCGAAAGGTTAGAGATGTTTGTGTGACCCAAAGCTTCATGAGTTGAGAATATGTCTTAGTTTTTTGTTGTTGTTTCTCATAGATGAATGTTTGCTTCTTTTTCGTCAATCTTTGACTTTCTAGCCAAACAGACAAGCTAAGCAAGTTTTCGAGATTCGAAAGGCCTAGAGGATGTTGTGTGACCCCAAGCTTTCCCCAAAGGTTCAAGAGTTGAGAATATGTCGTAGTTATTCATTGTTATTTCTCATAGATGAAAGGTTGCTTCCTTTTGGTCTATCTTTGACTTTTTGGTCAAACAGACAAATGTTGCCACTTTTCGAGAATTGAGAGGCCTAGACAATGTTTGTGTGACCCCAGAACTCTCCCCAAAGGCTTCATGGGATGAGAATAAATCTTGGTTATTTGTTGTTGTTTCTCATAGACGAAAGTTTGCCTCCTTCTAGTCTGTCTTTGAATTTTTGGTCAAACGGACAAATGTAGCAACTTTTGATGATTCCAAAGGCCTAGAGGATATTTGTGTGACCCCAAGCTCTCCCGAAAGCTTCATGGGATGAGAATATATCACGATAATTCGTTCTTGTTTCTGTTAAACAAAAGTTTAATTTCTTTTGGTCTATCCTTGACTTTTGGTCAAATAGTAGTGAGTTTTCGTGATTCGAGAGGCTTAGAAAATGTTTGTATGAACCCCAACTCTCCTAAAAGCTTTAAGGAATGAGAATATATCTTGATTGTTCGTTGTTATTTTTCTTAGACGAAACTTTAGTTCCTTTTCGTCTATCTTTGTCTTTTTACTCAAACGGACAAATGTAGCAAGTTTCTGAGATTTGGGAGGCCTAGAGGATGTTTGTGTGACCCCAACCTCTCCCCAAAGCTGTAAGGGATGAGAATATATCGTTGGTAATTCATTGTTCTTTCTCATGGACGAAAAGTTTACTTCCTTTTGATCTATCTTTGACTTTTTGTCCAAACGGACAAACTGAGCAAGTTTTCTTGAATCAAGAGGCCAAAAGGATGTTTGTGTGAACCTAATCTTACCCCAAAGCTTCAAGAGATGAGAATATGTCTTAGTTATTTGTTATTATTTCTCTTAGATGAAAGCTTAGTTCCTTCTGATCTATCTTATACTTGTTAGTCAAACAGATAAACTTAGCAAGTTTTCATGATTTGAGAGGCTGAGAGGATGTTTGTGTGACCCCAAGCTCTCCCCAAAGCTTCATGGGATGAGAATATGTCTTTGCTAATTTGTTGTTATTTCTCTTAGATGAAAGTTTGGTTCCATTTAATCTTTCTTTGACTTTTTTGGTCAAATGGACAAACCTAGCAAGTTTTCAGGATTCAAGTGGCCTAGAGTATGTTTGTGTGACCCCAAGCTCTCCCCAAAGCTTCATGGGATGAGAATATGTCTTGGCTATTCGCTTTTGTTTTCTCTTAAATGAAAGTTTACCTCTTCTTGTTCTATCTTTAACTTTTTGGTCAAACGTAACAAATTTAGTAAGTTTTCGTGATTTGAGAGGCCTAGAGGATGTTTTTGTAACCCCAAGTTTTCCCCAAAGCTTCAAGGGATGAGAATATGTCTTGGTTATTCGTTGTTTGTTTCTCATAAATGAAAGTTTGCTTCCTTTGGGTCTATCTTAGGCTTTTTGGTGAAACAGACAAGCTTAGCAAGCTTTTGTAATTTGAAAGGGCTAAAGGATGTTTGTGTGAGTCCAAGTTTCGCTGTTGTTTCTCTTAGATGAAAGTTTGCTTTCTTTCGGTCTGGGTTTGACTTTATGGTCAAACGGACGAACTTAGCGAGAATATGTCTTGGTTATTCATTGTTGTTTCTCTTAAACGAAAGTTTGCTTCCTTTTAGTCTATCTTTGACTTTTTAGTCAAATGGACAAACTTAGCAAGTTTTTGGGATTTGAGAGGCCAAGAGGATGTGTGTATGACCCCAAGCTCTCCCTAAAGCTTGAAGGGATGATAATATGTCTTGGTCATTCTGATGCGAACCTCGCCAAGAATAACGAGACCCGTCAACAATTGAGGTACCACGACCGTCTACAATATGATTTTTGGATGGAAATCCTCGACCCGTTACCTATGCAGAGGTAAGAACCTTGGTTTGTTGAAAGACACTACAAACGGTAGTGGAAATTCTGTTTGATAAGTCTAATTGTGAACACCACGGAATGATTCTGATAAGTTTGAATAGTTCTTCAAAGAACCAAAGAGAAACTCTCAATTTTTGTGAATAAAACTGTGTTGTTTCTTTCATTCATGTACGCCTTTAAATAGGCTGATTACAATAAAGGAAAGTATCGAATTAAATCAATTAGTCCTAACAAATAAAGGAAAGTATCTAATTAAATCAATCAGCCTTAACAAATAAAAGGAAAGTATCTGATTGAATCAATCAGCCCAAGCAAATAAATTGAATTAATCAGCCCTAACAAATAAAGAAAAATATCTGATTGAAATCAATTAGCTCTAACAAATAAAGGAAAGTATCTGATTAAATCAATCAGCCCCCAAACATGCAAATTTGCTGCTGCAATTAGGTTGGCTTTGAATCACATTGAATGCCTCTCTGTTGAAAACATGGGATATGCTCAATGGGCTGAAAATTTGATTGAGACCAGATTTCTTGAATCAACCCGTTGAGTGCTTCCTTGAATTTCTTTACCTCTTGTACCTGGGCCAACTGAGAACTTGGACTGGATCCTTTAATGTCGTAACTTCATTTGCATCACATTCGTTGTTGTTTCTCATAGTCGAAATGGACAAACTTAGCGTGTTTTCGTCGTTCGAAAACCTAGAGCATGTTTGTGTAAACCCCAGCTCTCCAAAAACCTTCAAGGGATGAGAATACGTCTTGATTATTTCGCTGTTGTTTCTCTTAGATGAAAGTTTGGCTCCTTTTCATCTATCTTTGACTTTTTGCTTAAACGGACAAACGTAGCAACTTTCTATGATTTTAGAGGCCTAGAAGATGTTTGTGTGACCCCAAGCTCTCTCCAAAGCTGCAAGGGATGAAATATGCCTTGGTAATCCGTCGTTGTTTCTCTTAGACGAAAGTTTGGTTCTTTTTTTATTCTATCTTTGGCGTTTTGGTTAAACGGACAAACTTAACTACTTTTCGTGATTCGAGAGACCTAGAGAATGTTTGGGTGTGACTCCAAGCTCTCCCAAAAGCATTCAAGGCATGGGGATATATCTCGGTCATTCGTTATTGCTTTCTCATTAGATGAAAGCTTGGTTCCTTTTGGTCTCTCTATTGGCTTTTTGGTCAAACGGACAAACTCAGAAAGTTCTTGGGATTCAAGAGGCCTAGAGGATGTTTGTGTGGCCCCAAGCTCTCCGCAAAGCTTCATGGGATGAGAATATGTCTTGGTTATTCGTTGTTGATTCTTATAGACGAAAGTTTGCTTCCTCTTAGTTTATCTTTGAGTTTTTCATGAAATGGACAAACTTAGCAAGCTTTTCGTGATTTGAGAGGCCTAGAGGATGTTTGTGTGACCCCAAGCTCTCCCCAAAGCATTCAAGAGATGACAGTATATGTCTTGGTTATTTGTTGTTGTTTCTCATTGACGAAAGTTTGCTTCCTTCTAGTCTGTCTTTGAATTTTTGTCAAACGGATAAATGTAGCAACTTTTGATGATTCAAGAGGCCTAGAGGA